>CM062297.1:161734145-162334145 GCA_031216915.1 Pictodentalium vernedei
AGGGACCAACACCAAATTAGTTGAAACCCCATGGGGATTCAAAATAAGGGCCAAGGTCACCATAGATCATTGAGTGCATTTTTCAGAATTGCTGGAAATCGCATTTTAAGACCCCAGCGCAATCCCGAAGATCATACACGTATTTTTATATTCAAAAAGGGGTGGGCCCAAAAAAGTGTTAATATCTCAAGCATGGTATGGCCTTTGGGCTGACACCAAATGAGCCAGCATTCAATGAATAGGAAACACACAACACTCACTTGATCTGCGGGCTGAGATTTCCCACCAATATCCGAAAGTATGAATCTTCAGATTACAAAAGTTCCTGTCGTCCTCAACGCTCGATCATTTTAGCTTAACTTGACAAAGTCAAGATAAGCTATTGCCATCACGCGTGCGGAAGTCAGTTAGTCTGTGAGTCTGTTAGTCTGTGAGTCTGTTAGTCTGTAAGTCTGTGAGTCTGTTCACATTTTCATATACAGGTTTGGGGTCATGTCTAGATGAGAACGTCCCCTTTTGGTCGTGATCGGTCAACCGATATGGCTGCCCGAGCCCAAAACTCGAAAACCATTAGCACAGTCTACAGGTCGTATTGATGAAAGGATTTCATTGTAACTTGGTAGGATGCCTCTGTATAATGCCTAGATCAGAACGTCCCCTTTTAGTCATGATCTGGAGCCCGAAACCCAAAAACTTTTAGCACAGCCTGCGGGACATGTTTAATATGGAGGGATTTCATTGTAACTTGGAAGGATGACTCCGTATGATGTCTAGGGGAGAATTTCCCCATTTGGGCGCGATCTGTCAACCGTGACGGCTGTCCGAGCCCAAAACCCGAAAACCTTTAGCACAGTCTACAGGTCATATTTATGAAGGGATTCCATTGTATCTTGGTAGGTTGACTTCATATAATGTCTAGATCAGAAAGTCCCCTTTTGGACGTGATTGGGCAACTGTTACGGCTAAAGGGGCCCGAAGCCCGAAAACCTTTAGCACAGTCTACAGGTCACATTTATGAAGGGATTTCATTGTAACTTCGTAGGATCACTCCAGATGATGGTCAGATGGGAATACCCCCTTTTGGTTGCGAACATTCAACCATAATGGCTGCCCGAGCCCGAAGCCTGAAAACCTTTAGCACAGTCTACAGGTCATATTTATGAAAGGATTTCATTGTAACTTGGTAGGTTGACTTCATATAATGTCTAGATGAGAACGTCCCCTTTTGAACACGGTTGGGCAACTGTGACGGCTACAGGGTCCCGAAGCCCAAACAAAAACCTTTAGCACAGTCTACAGGTCATATTTATGAAGGGATTTCATTGTACCTTGGTAGGATGACTCCAAATAATGTCTAGATGAGGACGTCCCCTTTTGGTTGCGATCATTCAGCCTTGATGGCTGCCCGAGCCCAAAAACTTTTAGCACAGTCTATATATTTATGGAAGGATTTCAATGTTACTTGTTAGGTTGACTCCATATAATGCCTAGATGATGACATCCCCTTTTGGTCATGATTGGTCAGCTGTGATGGCTACAGGTGCCCGAAGCCCGAAAACCTTGAGCACAGTATACAGGTCATATTTATGAAGGGATTTCATTGTAACTTCGTACGATCACTTCAGATGATGCCCAGATGAGAATGTCCCCTTTTGGTTGTTATCATTCAACCCTGATGGCTGCCCGAGCCCGAATCCCGTAAACGTTTAGCACAGTCTACGGGTCATATTTATGAAGGGATTTCATTGTAACCTGGTAGTTTGACTTCTTATAATGTCTAGATGAGAACGTCCCCTTTTGGACGTGATTGGGCAACTGTGACGGCTACAGGATCCCGAAGCCCGAAAACCTTTAGCACAGTCTACAGGTCATATTTATGAAGGGATTTCATTGTACCTTGGTAGGATGACTAAAAATAGTGTCTAGATGAGAACGTCCCCTTTTGGTTGCGATCACTCAACCATAATGGCTGCCCGAGCCCGAAGCCTGAAAACCTTTAGCACAGTCTACAGGTCATATTTATGAAAGGATTTCATTGTAACTTGTTAGGTTGACTCCATATAATGCCTAGATGATGACATCCCCTTTTGGTCATGACTGGTCAACTGTGACTACAGGGCCCGAAGCCTGAAAACCTTGAGCACAGTCTACAGGTCATATTTATGAAGGGATTTCATTGTAACTTCGTAGGATCACTCCAGATTATACCCAAATGACAACGCCCCCTTTTGGTCGCGATCATTCAACCATGATGGCTTCCCGAGCCCAAAACCCGAAAATTTTAGTACAGACTATAGGTCGTATTTATGAAGGGATTTCATTGTAACTTAGTAGAATGACTCAGTATAATGTAGAAGGACTCGCAGGCTTTGAAAGTATGCCGCGCGTTCAGTTGGAAGTAGTTTCTGAGGTTCCATTCCTGTCTTGCTGGAAGTGACGATTGTCATGAACTTTGAGTATCTCAAGCCATTCAATGTGTCTGACTGCTTGCCAGAGTACTGCATTACAAACAGTTCAACGCCGATTCTTCCAATTTCTGCTTGAGATACGGCGCTGTCGTGCATTGTTGCTAATATCTTCTGAATCTCCCTTGACTTTTCTAACCTCTTGAGAAGCTGTGTTTTCCCATGGTCAAACGTTGCCGAAGTATATCACACCTACTCCATGCATGTACGAACAAGAGATGTCGCCTAGTTGTTTCTCCGATCTTTGTTATTATATCTGCGATCTTCCATGCCTCCCCACCCCTATGTGACTTCCGTGCTTCTGAATGGAAATAAACATCAGCCGAAGTATGATTCCAATGGTGAACGGATAGCACTAGTACATCAGTATCATCTGCGGCAATGACAACTGAATTCCCTTGAAATGAAAGTGTGATGGCACTTTCAACAATCAGGGTATCAGCATCGCCCGAACTGCAGTTAGCAGTATGTCCACCCGCTCTCAGTAATGTGGACAGCAATCTTATGCATTTTGTTATTCTCGTTCGACAAGAACAGTTCCTGGTTCTTGTGTGCAGTCATTGTGTCTGTCAAACGGATATCGGCACACACGTTGACAGCTCTCCTTCTATGCTCATGACACTTCGTGTTTGGTCACTGCCCATAACCATCGAAGATGACATAGCAATTCTGCCCATATTTGTTGGCCACATATCCAACATACTGATGGGCTACTTCCAGGTAGGGAGCCTTCGCTTCCATTTAACCCTGTGGAGGAGAGCCCCTCCGTCAAGCACGTACACGGAATCAGATGGCGGCTTCGAAAGTGCTACTCGATCTGTTAATGCAGCTGCTAGGTCTGCCTTGTTTGCTTTTCTGAGGAAGAAGTCTTTGGAGAGGCCTGTTAGCTTCACAGTCAGTTCGTACTCGAAGAACTGTGCCACGTCGCGCTCCCTCTGAGCAATAGCTATCAATCGAGTGAACAGAGCTGATGGGTCTACTGATACACTCTGGTTATCCAACTTCACCCCGGGGTTCAAATGATCTAAAGTGCGAATTTGATCACTCCTTTTGGTGGAGGCATCAGAAACAACAACATTGTCTAGTTTAGAGTGTATCTCCGCCCCTACCGACTCGGTATTGTCGCCGTTAATTCCATCACCCAAGGAAACTGACAATCCGGAGGTCAGGGAGCGCAATCTTTCATTCTCATCGAAAGTCAAACCACTCTAGTATTTCCATCATGTCGGTGTTGTCTCGGTTACGACGTGCCCATGTCTACATGTAGTTCACTGGTACTGAGTTTCGTGTCAGTCAGCGTTGTCATAGCTTCGTGTATTTCAGCGCATTTATGCATGGTGTAAATCCACTCCCGACGCACTGATTCGGTCACCCCACGACCTCGCGTTAGTCCACTTCGACCTTTAATTGAGCACATGGGGACTTGTTCAATCACAAAGTCACTTAAAAGGCCTGCCCAAACCCTTGAACTCCGGCGTGGAAACCATCAAAGAAGAACCTATCATACAACCGGACTGGATTCACACAAATCCATGTCCCCACGTTCGCAAACGTTGGAATGCTGGTTTAGGAAAATTCATCGAAATTCGCTCTAACTCCACTGTGGCAGTGTTGAAATATTTAAAATGCTTTCATATTACAGGTTTTTCATAGTATTTTAATTTGCAGGCCCAAGTATTTATTAATTTCAGAATTACAGAATTTCCTTTCCAACTGCAGAATTTTATTGTTGAGTGCCCTGTAGTCGACGCACATGTGGAGTTTTCCGTCCTTTCGCCGAGCCAACACCACAGGTGGGGCATAGGGCGAGTATGAGGCACGTATAACCCCACTTGCTGTGAGCTGCTGTAAGTGTCCCCTCACCTCCTCAAACATAGAGGGTGGTTTACGCCGATATCTCTGTTTGAAGGAAATATTGTCCGTCAAATTTATTTGATGCTTCACTCCACTATAATGTCCAATATCTGTGTTGCCTGTGGAAAATGCATCCTCATAACTACTGAGTAAATCACAAAACTGTGTTTTTTATTTACTCGAAAGGGCCTCTGTAGAAATGTCCACACTTGAAATAAAAGTTTCCAACTTGCTTTTCTCTTCATTAAATTCAGCATCTTTCCAACTATGTTCTAGTACTTCCGGCTGTATTTCACATAGCAAAGCATTTGGTGGAATAGTTACAGCTTTAGTGGAACAATTTGCCACTGAAACTTCCAAGTGAGTCTTCTCTTTTCCATTGTATGGAAACATGGAAGGGCATAAATCCAAGTCCTTCATAAAAATTGCGTCTGCTGATGGCTGTAGAATAGCATCAGTAGGAACATAATCTGCGGCTTTGTAAATACAACCAGAAATGGTAGCCATCTTATTTGGCAGAATAGTTATATTCTTGCTCTCAGAAGATTTAACTTGTCCAATCACATTGTTTCTTCTTTTCAGAGTTCTCTCCCTTTGAAGAAGACATCTGAAACTTATCTGCCAGGAAGTGGATAGAGCTTGGTTCTGTAAAACTCTATCACCATACTTTTCTCTGCAGTCCCGTAAAACAGTATTCAACACATTTGTACCAATTAGTAATGGAACTCCTGTATTGTATGGACTGTTTGTGCCAAGCAAGACTGTGTGGAACCTTCAGGAATATCGTAGAAATCTGTATTAATTCCTATAAATCCATTGTATGGTAGTGGCTGCCCATCAGCACACTCTATGTGTAAAATATTAGTGACAGGTTGAATTGGAATGTCACTCAAATTTTCTTCATAAAATCGTTGAGAAATGGTTGTAACAGTAGAACCAGTGTCCAACAATGCTGTGGTTTTTATTTCATTAACTGAAACTTCAGTTTCATTACTTTCATCAACTAGGGTGTTCTCTGAAGATGGGTTGAGCTAGTATACTGCTGGCCTACGAATCGCCCCTCATAGACCTTTTTCCATTTAAAGGTCTGTCCTGGAAAGGTATTCTTTGATGGTCAAGTCGGACTCGACAACCGATCTGTATGTGACCTTTCTGCCCACATCTGTAGCAGGTCACACCAGAGTACTTCCCTTGTTGGGCATCTTTCGGTGCCATTTGACCCCCATAATCAGAATCAGATTGTTGTTATATGAAGCTCCATAATTACGGTCTCGTCCTCTGTTATACCGATTCCTTGGCTGTCTAGCAATATCTTGTTATTCTTGAGTTTTAAATTTGTTTTTCAGTTCTTTTACTTCTGTACGAAGCTGATTGACAGTACCAGTCAATACCTTGATGGGGTCGTCAGCTGTTGAAGTGGCAGCCTTACTTGGTGCTGCAATAGCAAACTGAGGTTCTTACCTCCTTAATTCGACACGCAGGTGGTCAAAGTTTGAAAATTTTTCAAACTTGTATCCAGCAATGCATTTCAAATGTATTTTTAAACCAGCATATAATGCTGAACACAACATGTCGTCTCTATCTGCTGATTTTGCAGCTCCTGTCTCATTAGGTTTTGCAAATAAATCTTCTAGCCTATTTGCAAATGATGAAACATCTTCGTGATCGCTCTTTTTTGCACTATAAAATGCAGATAACAGCGACTGTTTAATGTCAACTGAGCCAAATGCTGACTCAAATTTTGTGAGAATGTCACTAACAGTGACGTATTGACCCATGTGCATCAACATGCGCGCCTCATTACCCTTGAGCGAGCGCCGTATTGCTTGCAAAATATCAGCATTGGAATATGTTTTCTCATTTATCAAACAGGCCACTTCGTACTTCCAAAGATCAAAGTCGGCATCTTTGGACCCTTTGTCACCAGAGAAAAACGATATTTTCAAAGGGGTTTGATGATACGTTACATGAGATTTACCAGATATACCAGTATCTGGCTTCACATCAATATCAAGTTCACCAGAATTTACAATATCTACCATCCATTTTTTAAGATCTTCTGGTGAATCACTTTTAGGTTTAATACCTAAGGAGCTAAAAGCAGCTCCGAGTTTTTGTAGTTCTTCAGCATCCATTTTTTTTTAAATATTATACTCAGTGTATACTATTTTGCAGTATACTATTTTACAGTTTTCTTGAAAATAATGTTCAATTTTCAAGTTATGACATTAATATGTGATGTAATACTATAACTACAGTATTATACTAAAGACACTTTTACATGTTTGTATACCCTGAAAATGTACAGAAACGGGGTGTAAAATTTGATTTTCAAATATTGAAATGAAAGAAAAAAAAATGTTGCAAGTTCTTTTCAGTGCTGAAATTAATATCCAAAAGCACTAAAAGAGAATGAATCATGGGAATCAACTGGAATTTCAATTCCTCAATGCCATGTCGCTTGCTGAAAACAGGTATATTTTAATCAAATATCCAATTTCTTTAAGCAAAGTTAAACGCGCATCTCGAATCTAAAAAAATGGAAAATAGAAATCTCTTCACCTACAGAAATTTAAAATTTATGTAAGTAGACAAATATGGAAAACAGTTTGTAAGTTGTGCTCATGCAAAGTGTTATGATGAAATGATGACACCCACAGATACTTAAATAATTTTACTTATAATGTATCAAGCACAGATACACACTATCCCTATATCAATGGAAACATGTCATTGACATGGCACCATTGACATAGTACATATGGTCTATCATACTCTATACAATTAAACAAGCAAACAACTGAAAAGAGTTGGGACTGGGAATGGGTTAAACTGGTGAAATTATTTTTGCAAGAAAAATAATTTCACGAGTGTTACGCAACTGGCACAGTATCCATACGACACAATAGCAATTAATGCATCATTTTTTTTTTAAATTTGAGCTGAAAAATAAAATTGCCTCAACAGTTTATCAATCAATGTTGATGCTGATAGTTTTGTTCCAATTAAAGACAGTTATGCACTTCCAAGAATAGACGAAGTTCTTGATGCACTGTCTGGCGCAAAGTATTTTAGTGTTGTCGACATGAAATCCGGATAAATGCTATAAAAAAAATTCCCCAAAGCTGATTTTTGCGGATTTTGGATATGTTCTTCGGGAGACATTCCTCTTCGAAATGACACAAAAATCAGCTTGTCCCAAATTTTTTCCGGGTACGACCACTTTACTTGGTTCAACGCCTGTACTACAATAAACGACTCGATCCTTTTATCATAATACAGAGCGATGAGGTTTTTCATTCCAAAAAATAATGAAATCATTCCCCCTCCCACCCCCCCCCCCCACCCCCCCCCCCCACCACCCCACCCCCAAAAAAATACTCTATCATTTTATCATTTATTAAATAACACAGGGCGAATTGAGATGTGAATAAATTAAAAAAAACCTTTCTTGCGATTTAATTAATTCAGTTCTCTCTCTCTCTCTCTCTCTCTCTCTCTCTCTCTCGACGAATTAAGAGGTGAATAAATTAAAAAATCTTACTTGTGATTTTATTGATTCAGTTCTCTCTCTCTCTCTCTCTCTCTCTCTCTCTCTCTCTCTCTCGACGAATTAAGAGGTGAATAAATTAAAAAACTCTTGCTTGTGATTTTATTGATCCAGTTCTCTCTTTCTCTCTCTCTCTCTCTCTCTCTCTCTCTCTCTCTCTCTCTCTCTCTCTGTCTATGTGAAACCTGAACTGAGCCATTTTTTGCCTAACCATTAAACTTTTACCCAATTATTTTGAATATTATTTTTTTCAAATTTTTCAAATATTTTCAACAAAACCATATCATGTGACACCTCATTGGAATGAGCTCAGTGAGATCATTCCTATGAGAGGTCACATGATATGGTTTTGATGAAATTTATTCAAATATATAGAGGATATCTAGTGTTTTTGAGTGGATACCGAAAATTATCTCATGAGTGACCGAGACAAATGTTTATTTTTTGCGATCGCTTGAGTGAAAATAGCCGTTTGTCTCAGTCACGGGTGAGATAATTTTCGGTATCCACTCAAAAACATTAGATTTTCTTTTTATTATACGCTTTTATAAGAATCTGTTCATTCCTATCGATAATTGGACTCGTTTCTACCTTGAATTGTTGCATGAAAGTAAGCAGCGGATTCATACGCGGAAGTGATTTGATCGACACTCAGAACAGATTGCGTCTTGCAATCTGATTCACCTGGCGGGTTTCATGCATCAATTCAAGGTGAATACGAGTTGAATTATTGCTGGAAATGACCGGTGTCCGCTCAAAAACACTAGATTTTCTTTTCATTATACGTTTTTAGAACACATTTATCATTTCCAGTGATAATTTGACTCGTATTCACCTTGAAGTGATGCTTTGAAAGCTGTCATTTTGATTGATACGTTGAAAGTAAAACTTTCTATATCTTCACAGTGGGGGATACGATTTCTATCTTTCCGCAATTTTTTTGATAATCTATCGTTTAGCGTATAATAAATTAAAAAATCTTGTTCGTGATTTAATTCATTCATCTCTCTCTCTCTCTCTCTCTCTCTCTCTCTCTCCTCTCTCTCTCTCTCTCTCTCTCTCTCTCTCTCTATGAAACCTGAACCAAACCATTTATTTTTTTCCCTAACCATTAACCCATTAACCAACGCAGATGATATCAAAATTTATTTTTAATATTATTTTCTTCGAATTTTTCAAATATTTTCAGCAAAACCATATCATGTTACACCTCACTGGAATGAGCTCAACGAGCCGATTCCAATGAGAGGTCATATGATATGGTTTTGATGGAATTTATTTAAATATAATTTTTTTCTACTACTGTATTTGTTTTTATCACGTGGGAGGATGCGGCCGATTCGTAAGGTGAAAGGATTAAACAGTCCTTAGACATTTCA
This sequence comes from Pictodentalium vernedei, assembly GCA_031216915.1. Classification (NCBI taxonomy): domain Eukaryota; kingdom Metazoa; phylum Mollusca; class Scaphopoda; order Dentaliida; family Dentaliidae; genus Pictodentalium; species Pictodentalium vernedei. The sequence goes on from CM062297.1 coordinate 161,743,394, forward strand.
CAATTTATGAGTGAAGTTAACAATGCAGCGAAATCATGTTAATTCAATAACCACATCGTCGGTGAAATATTCAGTTTGTTTGTTTGTTTAGTGGGGTAATGGCGTTTAATTACACCAATACCCCATTGGTGTTGGGATCTTCTTCAGATCCCCAAGTCAGAATCTTTTGATACTTGGTATACAACATCCTTCGGGAAGTCAGATCTTAGTTTGTTCAAATCAAGTCTGTGGGTTAATATTTGGACTCCTATTGAAGCCCGAATTTTAACTTAGTCCAATATGATTATTAATCTTTAAAACTCTTCTTCTCTACCAACACCTGTCAGAATCATTTAATATATAGCATACAGAATCCATACAGGGGTTAGATTCAAATTTGTTCCTCTCAAAGTCTATAGGTTAATAACTGGGCTCTCTAAGGGAGCTCGAATTTTAACTTAGTGTAATATGCGGAATAATTTTTGAAAATCTTCTTCAATCCACCAGTCAGACTCTTTTGATATTTGATATACTGCGCCGTTAGGGAAGTCAGATCTAAGTTTGTTCAAATCAAGTCTGTGGGTTGATATTTGGGCTCCCTATTGGAGCCCGAATTTTAACTTAGTCCAATATGAGGAATAATCTTTAAAAATCTTCTTCTTGAGATACAATCAGAATCTTTTGATATTTGGTATACAACATTCTTGGAGGGTTCAAATTAAATTTGTTCACATAAAGTTCCCGGGCGGATATTTGTTCTCTATGAGGGGGGGGGGGGGGGGGGGAGCAAATTTTAACATAGTGCAAAATTGGTAATATTCTCAAAATCGTCTTCTCCAGAACCACCATTCAGAATCTTTTGATATTTGGTTTACAACACCCTTCAAGTTTGTTCAAGTTAAGTCCTTAGGTTGATATTTGGACTTCCTAGTTTTTCATTACTGAAAATCTTGGCATACTTTCTGTGGTAGCATCCCAATACTAAAAAAAATTATCTGGCATGGACAACAGAGTTATAAATAATTAAATAATTTCATTCCTTGCAATGTTAACTAGCCATAGATGCTAAATAAATCCTTCTTTAAACAACTATGGTCAGGTGAGTGCCCCAGCCCCCTTCGGGCCTCTCTTAAATATCCAGGGCTCATATTTCGACGATATTCCGAGAATCGATTCACGCAAAGATTTGCGCAACAAAACCAGGGAGAAACCATATAGATTCTCGCTCCACCTCTGCTAGGATTCGCGTGACAAAGGATTTAGTCAATTTAACCCTTAACGGTAGCAAATTAACCAAAACAAGGCTAACATGACCTGAAATATCCTGACACTTTGTCAGTAAATTGTACAAATGTGTCAGTCATTTTTTTCTGCTTTGAACGGGATCCAACATTTTATTCCGGTGTAAAAGGAATGGAAGTCCGTAGGAACGTTAGTCCCTCTGGACTATTATTCCGCGGAATTATAGTCCAAGGTCTAACATTTCTAGGAATAGTAGTCCGCCGGACTACTATTCCTAGAAATGTTAGACCTAGGACTATAATTCCGCGGAATAATAGTCCAGAGGGACTAATTTTCCTACGGACTTCCATTCCTGTTACACCGGCATTAAATTTTAACTTTAACCCTTTACCTAACATGAAAAGCAGACGACACTTGCAAACAAAATTCTTGAATAGCTAATTTTGACCGTTACGTTGGGTAAAGGGTTGAAGGATAATAGTAATAACATGATTTTGTCGGGCGTTCCGGTTTATTAACCCTTTACCTAACGAATCGCCCGCATCCGTCCGCGTAATATGCAAATTCAGCAGCTGAAAAAATATTATTTTTCAAAAATTTTTAACAAAACCATATCATGTGACCCCTCTTTGGAACGAGCTCGCCGAGCTCGTTCCAAAGAGGGGTCACATGATATGGTTTTGTTGAAATTTTTTGAAAACCTTAAAAAAATGATATAAAAAATAATAAATTTTGAAATAATCTGCGTTGGGTAAAGGGTTAACAGCCCTCGAGGACTGAATAACAGACCCCTGTCTTATTAGCGGTAATAAACCATTGGGCTGTTATTCATTCCCCTCGGGCCGTTGATAAACCGTAACGCTCTCCAAACTCGTGTTATTGTTAAATTAACAGGGTTATTCAATTAAGAGATATCCAATTAAGTGGATTCCATAGTATTTTTGTATCGGTCAGAAAAATCCACCTGCAGCAGCCAAAGAGAGTTAAAACCGTAGCTTTAAAACACCATCTTTCTTTGGCGTATATTAACGCAGGTCTGGAAATATCCCGCAAACAGTCATGGCAGTATTTTATTTGTAAAATCACAAACTAACTATAAGTTACGACAAAATAATACAATAAAAACAAAAATTAAATTCCCGACCCTACATGTTTTGCCAGTCTGACTTGTCAGTCTTTTGTGGCCAACTCTACTCAAAAGTAACACATTGCATTCACATATGAACGGAGTGGTGTGATGTTCACAGCTGAAGAAAATTTATGACAAAATAAATAAAAACATTTGATTCCAAACCAAGATCGCTGGTTATGGGTTGCTATTTAACCCTTCACCCAACGAATCAGCCGCATCCGCCCGCGTAATATGCAAATTGAGCAGTTGAAAAAATATTATTTTTCAAAAAAATTCAACAAAACCATATCATGTGACCCCTCGTTGGAACGAGCTCGTTCCAACGAGTGGTTACATGATATGGTTTTGTTGAAATGTTTTGAAAAAATTATATTTAAAATAATAAATGTTGATATCGTCGGCGTTGGGTAAAAGGTTAATTTGGTGAAAATTCTCTTTTGTTAACTGGTGAAGCACATGTACATACAGAGGTACTAAATCCTGATCACCCACGTGGAGGTACGGTGTCACTGTGAACTAAGGCGTACTGCTCGTCGATGGTGCACTTGTCTTCGACCAATGCTAACCCTGCTTGTGTGGAGTTAGTACGTTGGGGAGTCCGACAGTTTCTCACCATTGCTTGGTGGTTCTCTCCGGGTACTCCGGCTTCCTCCACCTGTAACTTCACTGTCCGACATAACGTGACCCTGACTGTCGAAAGTGTCAATAAACATAGAAGGCAGAAAAGCATCGTAACACATTTTCCTTGATAGGTTACCATCATCTTATGTAGCGTAACCGGTGTCTTCCCACTAGACCAATTCCCCTTAGTCTAATTCCCTTTAGGCCAATTCCCAAAAGACCAATTCCCCTTAGACCGACCACATACTGTTATTGATTAAGGGTTGATTAACGATAATTAGGAAAACATTTATTTATAAAAATCTGAATCCAGAAAATGAGCAGACTATCATCTGAAAAATGAGGTCCCCAGAGGGTGAATTTGTTGATGCTACCCTGCACAGCAGGGTAGCATCAATAAATTTACCCTCTGTGAACCTCATCCTGAAGCAAGGTCTCAAACATAAACAGAAAGAGGAACCCAGAGGATAAACTGGCCCACTGTATGGGATAGCATCATCACATTCACCCCCTGGGGACCTCATTCTGCAAAAGACAGACTGCTTATTTTCAGTCTTGAATATCAATAACATTGAATACATTTATAAATATATCAAATTATTTATATTGAATTATTTTTAAAGTAGAACACACCAGTTGGTCTAAGGGGAATTTTTTTTTTTGGGGGGGGGGGGGAATTGCCCTCGTGGGAATTGGTCTAAAGAGAATTGGTCTAGAGGGAATGAACCGCGTAACCTGCTAATGGGTTATAAGATAAGCACTTTATTTCCGTCCTTGATAACAAATGCTATTTTATTTCTATATTTAGGATTCTTTGCTCAAACGTGTGAAATAGCAGAGCGCTACAGAGAGAATGGTATAACACGGATGTGGATGGGTACTAACGTTAATGTTTTTATTTACAATGCGGAATTTGTGGAGGTTAGTTCTTTTGATTTTTATGTTTTCATTCCTTAATTTCCTTAATAAGCCCATTGCCGATTAGCCATCTTTGACGTTTATGATATGCAAAGTCAGAGGTCGCTTCGGGTAAACACTTCGATCAGACTATCTGTCAAGACTGTCATCCATGCGATAGAAACAACCAAAATGTTTCGCTTGAAACGAGAAAATGTGCATTTTCGATTTAATACTAATAAAGATAGAAAAAATAGCACACTTTCAACACTTCATTTAATGGACAGGGCAAAGTAATATTGATTTGTTAGTGAAATGAACACCGCAATACAGGCCTGCAACCACGAGGGGGGGGGGGGGCGCCCCCTGGAAACATTTTCGCCCCCCCCCCCCCTAGAAAAATTTCAGACACTGTTTTTCAACTTTCAACATTTTGATTGATTGATTTATTTTCTAACTTATTTCCATTTTCATGGAGTCAAGTTACAGTGGTACAAAGAAAAAAACAGTCATATTATTGTACAGCACATGTCCGTGACAAAATAGCCTGATAAATAATGATTCCATACTCTCTCTCTCTCTCTCTCTCTCTCTCTCTATCTCTCTCTCTCTCTCTCTCTCTCTCTCTCTCTTTCTCTCGCCCCCTCCCCATTCCTCCCCACCCCCACCCCCCACCCTCTCTCTAATTTATGTCCCCTTGGTTCAGAGCCATCTTGACTGAGTTTTGGTGATGTCATGACACTCCCCAAAATGCACCGCGGAGATATCCGGGGCGGGATTGAATTATACAGCACATACACATACATACACATATCTACATGCACAAGCACAAACACATGCGCATATATATACATATACACATGCATATATATATCTATATACCTTTGTAAGCAGCCCCTAACCCAGACATCGTCGCGGTGAGGAGTTGGGGAAAGATAAGATAGATGAACTGGCCTAGAATTGCAAGAAATATAATTATTTCCACGTTTTTTTCTTTTGAAATTTCATCATTAAGTAACAACTTGCAATATATGCCTACAATCAACGACACGTGGCATTAACCTGGTGTGACTCTTCATTGCAAGGAAACGTTATAACGAAAGGTAGAACGGGCTTTTGCATTTTACGTCGAAAGATTTTGTATGCGAAAAAATGCGAGGAAGAGGACCAGGAATGCCAGATGTTCAAAACGTAATGACTTTTCCTTGCGTTGATTGACTTTTAGTTTTCCTACACGCGCGCCAGTTTCAGTGTCAGTTTACGCACAGGCACACACATAAGCGTGTGCTAAACTAGATATACACGGGGACGCAAACACGTGTGTGTAAACTGATAACCCCCAACCTTCCCTTTCACATGCACGCACGCACACGCGACATAGATGACATTTTGGTCATGCGGAAGCATCATGTCGCATTTTCTGATCTGGTTACTAAATCTGAAATACTGAGAAGAGACGGAGGTAAATGCAACTCCTATAAATTGGATTGGGTGGATACGAATATCTATGTGGAAGTGGATAATTTTGTTCTCCTTTCTTGAAAAGTTATAAGCACACAGAGTTTTGAAATTTAGAAAGCCAGAGAAGAAGATCAGTGTGTGACATTGTATTTGCTATTACATTTTGTACTCTTGGCCCAACATTCGAGGTATAGATGGTATTGGTGGGTTTGGGTTTTAGATTTAGCCGTGAGAAGTTTCTAGGAGGAGTTTTATCTTTTTGATAAATTTTGCCAATTTACAGATTTGGCTGATCTTTGAGTTCGAGAACAGACTTTGTAGTTTCAACATGCTCGGATGTCGCCAAAAGTAAGGTTTTATATATTTCTTGCGTGTATAATGTAATTTTTTACAAACTAAAATAAAGTGGTATTCATCTCCTAATTCGCATTCTATCTATTATTGATCTGTTTTATCTACCAGTGAATTAATTTACACCTGCAATTACATTGAATATACTCTCATGACTGAGCCTGTATTGTGATATTTGAGGTGTTTATTCAACACACAGATTATACATAACTATGACAATACGAAACATTAACTAATTATCAGAAGAGATGAGTGGTTACTGGTAATTGGAAGTAGGAGAAATGCTCTCGCTAGCAGAGTAGTCCAGGCACATTAGACAAAAAAATGAGAAAGTAAGGAAAAAAATCGGAGAAAGCTGATTTTTTTATATGTTTCCGGGACACACATTGCGGATAAAGTGTGAAAAGTCCCCGCGAATCCGAGTTGAGCTTTTTTAGTTATAGCGTTTTTTTGATGAAAAAAAAAATTTAAAAAAAAATTCGACCCAGCTCCATATTTCTCATTCTTATTCGCCTTAGTAGGGTGAGAATCATAAATATCGTGCTGAATTATATTGAGAATACATATCCCCAACAGAAAATGCCAACTTTGTACCAATCCTCACACTCAATGGTGAAATATTCACGAAAATGTACAAAATTACGAAAAAAAATTTATTGTTTTCATACACACAACGGTACACAACGTCCATTAAATCAAATCTACGACTACTTTGGGAGTTAAATTATATATCAAAAATTGCAGAAAAGCAGTGGCTTTATAATGATATATAACAATAGTCATTTATTCCATAATGAACTGGTGAAACGTGTGAAATATTAACCATACCCCCTAAACTCAAATTCAAACGGCATCGACTTTTTGCACAAACTGAATGTGAGAAACAGGGACTGAACGTTTGTCCAGTGACGTTTGACCAACCACTTTATATCAAAGCAGTGGGGTAATCGGAAAAAAAGTAACAGGAAAAAAAGTAACAGGAAAAAAGTAACAGATTTGGGTAGGAAAAAAAGAAACAGGAAAAAAGTAACACTTTCTTATTTTTATAAGGTAAAAAAGTAACAGGAAAAAAAGTAACAGATTTGGGTAGGAAAAAAAACAGGAAAAAGAGTCACACTTTCTTATTTTTATTTCATAAAAGTGATAGATTACTTAATTATGATTTAGTTATATTATTGAAACTAGTTAGATTATTACATATCAGTATAAGTACTACATAGTACATAGTTATAAAATAATTTAACAAACTTAATTATGATTTAGTTAGATTATTACATATCACACCTTGAAAGTAGTTGGATTATTACATATCAGTATAAGTACTACATAGTACATAGTTATAAAATAATTTAACAAACTTAATTATGATTTAGTTAGATTATTACATATCACACCTTGAAACTAGTTGGATTATTACATATCAGTATAAGTACTACATAGTACATAGTTATAAAATAATTTAACAAACTTAATTATGATTTAGTTAGATTATTACATATCACACCTTGTGTAATCTAATATTCTGGCCAGTGCCAGTAAGAAAAGCTGAAATAGTAAGTGAACCTTGGGAATATAAACCACACAGATTTTTCAGTTTTCTATTCAGGGATTCAGCTGACTTCTGTTTGCGGATAACAGGCAGCAAACCAACTGACACCTGTTGAATAATTGTATTGGTCAGAGCTTGCTCTTTTTGAAACCATTGGATAGTTTTCCAGACTGATGGGTGCTGGTGGCCAACAAGATTGTAATTTTCATCAAAATACCTCAACAGTTCCTCGGCTTCTTCTGGCGTATTTCCGTTTCTTTTTTTCCTGTTACTTTTTTTCCTACATTCAAGCAGTGGAGATTATGTCTTCGTCAGATAAGTTGACAAACGTTTTCGTTAGACTCGGCGGCTTCCATATGATTATGTCATATTTAGGGGCAATTGGTTCGATCATGGCTGGTAGCGGCTTGGATGAACTTTGGGGGACTGTTTATGCTGGTGGGTCAATCCATCATTTGATCAGTGGTCATGCATATTCAAGAGCAGTTCGTGCCCATTTGCTAACACAAATTGCCATTACAAAACTTGTGTTTGAAAAAAGCCGAACACTAGATAACATAGACTGCACAGAAGTCAATGAAATATTCTGTGGACTTGCCAGAGGTGACTGTACAACAGCTGACGCTGTCAATCAAGAAAGTGTCAACCATCTACTGTCAAAATTACACGAACTGCTCCAGAATGCCTCCGTAGGACGCACAGGAAAGCTTTGGGTACAATACTACGAGCATTTAAATAGGTCTTCTCCAGTTGTTCTTGAGAGCAGAGCGCACAGGCGACTGGGAACTCCACACATATTGTGTTCGCAATATGATTCCAGTATTTCACGCAGGTGGTCATTTTGCATACGCAAAAAGCTCTCATCTCTATTTGCAGCAGATGAATGAGCTAACAGAAATAATGCAACAGGATGATTTGAATTTGTTCACTGAGAAAGGTTACTTTACCATAAGGCGCTCAGATAAATTCTGGGACGGGATATATTCTGATCAGACCATAGAGCAGTGTTTAATGAGAATGTTCAAGCTCCCTGGTGGTCTCACACATGGCAGGGGAATAACCGATAGCACTGTTGCGAAATGGGTACATGGACTACCTCTTTGCCTTCCGATATGTTATGCTCTCGAAAATTTTGTTCATGTTCACATGGCGAACAACATCGGGATCTCCGTCAAAGTTCACAATTGACTGATGCCAATGATATCACCAAATTATTGAACTGGCTCAGAGTGCATTCCCCCTTTCAGAATAGAGATCCACTACAATTAGTCTCTATAGCGACCGGGCTTGTGGCCGACGAAACTGTGAACTGTGACCAAGTTCGCAAAATTGGTGAATGTTGCGTATCGAATGTTGTAAGCAAAACGTTCAACAGCATCAAACTACGACGTGTTGACACTGTGAAGTCTTTCGCATCGATTGCAAATAGCATCAAAGTCCGTGGAAGTAAGGTAGTGATTGACCCCACAATTCTGTTCAACCGCATCACATGTGTTATTCAGTCACAAGCAGAGGTGGAAGAGTATCTCAAATATGAACTCGCCCCGAAACCACCAGCATTGTTTGATTCTGCTGGAATGAGGAAGACACAGAAAAGCACGCTCGGTAAGATCCTCAAAACATACTGTTCCCAGCAAACTAAAATCCCAGAACATTCTCTGTTTGTTGTAGATGGTGGATTTTTATTGAGGGCAGTTGTATGGCCTAAACAGTCGTCATATAAGGACATATGTACATCATATTCCAATTATCTAGTGAGACATTTTGGGGCGAACGTCGTGGTTGTTTTTGGTGGTTATGCTTGTACAATGTCGACAAAGGGCATGGAACAAGCCCGTAGATCTAAAGACAGGTATTCCATTGATATCAATATCTCACCCGAGTTACCAGCCATCACACCCCAATCCGATTTCCTTGCAAATGCCAAGAACAAAACCCAACTGATCGATCTTCTAATGCAGGAGCTATCTGCTATCAATATTCAGTCCAAGCAGGCCGAGGCTGATGCTGATGTACTGATAGCCGAAACTGCACTTGACATCGCTCAAGATGACAACAATGTTGTCGTTGTGGGAACAGACACAGACTTGTTAGTCATTCTTACCGTTCGAGTTCAACCGGGATGTAATATTCACATGATGTATTCCATTACCCCAAACTTACTAGTTTCAGTTAGTGAAATAGCAACCAAAATGGGTGACCATAGAAGCAACCTCCTTGTAGCACATTATATAAGTGGTTGTGACACTACTTCTGCACTCTTTCGAGTTGGTAAGAAGAAAGTATTCAGTACAATTGTCTCCGATGTTACTAGCGACTCACAACAGTATGTTAACACAATTTTGGCGGATGACAGTACACCAAGTGCAGTAGCCGCTGCCGGGGAACAACTTCTCCTGATCTTATACGGGAGTAAAACTGTTTCCTCTCTCGACCAATATAGATATGTCACTTACAAGCGTTATGTAGCAAAATCTAAACTGAATAAACCCATCGACCTAGCCTCACTCCCACCAAGCAGCGATGCTGCACAACAATATGTCTACAGATGTTATCTCCAGGTCCAACAATGGCTGGGCACTTCGCTTCCTCCGACGGATTGGGGGTGGTCGCTAGACAATGGACTTCTTGTACCGACTGCAGCCACAAAGCCATGTGCCCCCGATAACCTACTGAATCTGATCAGTTGTGGTTGCAAGAGTGCTTGTACAAAAAGGTGTGGGTGTAAGAAGGCAGAACTCTCTTGCTCAGGTTTGTGTAATTGCAGTTCGGATTCTTGTAACAACCACAGAAACACTGTCCTGTCGGAAATTTCTGAGTTCGATGAATAATATGTATATAGGTCATGTCATTTCTGTATATAGCGTTGATAATAGTCAATGTAACTTAATCCATGTTGATTGATTTGTACATTCTGTAAATATTATTTATTGATTTTTGTACATTCTGTAAATATTATTTATTGATCTAAGTAGTAGAAGATATGGGTTTTGATCCTATTCGGGGGGGAGCGGGGCCGACGGGGGACGATGACGTCATCATAATTAAAATGTTACGTAAGGTAATTAATATTTCTTAATGATTTTTTTTTTAATCACTTTAATAATTAATGACTGTTGCATAATTAATGTAATTAATGTAATTAATGTAATTAATGAGTGTAATTAGGGTTGATTATAATAATTAGTATATTAATAAATGAATTAATATTGACGTACTGGACATATGCGCATGCTATCGACTGACTGACCCGCATCACGTGTCTGGGTGTCATTAAATCTATTTTTTCTTTTCAAACGCCAACTACTGACAGATGTTGAAGCAATTAAATCTATTGTCACACTTTAACGACCGGTCATAAATATCGTTAGACTGGACATGCTATCATGTATTTAAAAATCAATATATCACGTGACAAGATGTGTCTTGCTTTTACCTGAAGACTGTGAACGACTCCATTGTGGCTATTTTTATAGGTATAATTTGATTTAATAACTTGGCGTGATTCTTACATATTAATAATTCAAGTTTATTCTTCTCGTTTTTATGGCTGTCGAAAAACTCTCATAGACCAAGATATTCTGATTTTACCCCTCACGCGATAAAGTATTTTTGTAACGGTCCGATTTCTACGTTTTGACGAGTTCTCAAAAAAAAATCACAAGAGAAATCGCCATGAGACTACTGTACACGGGGGAGAGGCTATACATGGCTGTACTTTATGCCCCAATACTTTGATGAATTAACGGATCATCTGAAAACCCACCAAGAAGGTGCTTTGAACTGTCAATTTTGTGTTTCAATAGCAAATTCAACAAAAGAGAGAGGCAGTGTACATCGAACAGACGTCGATGTCAAGATGTTCCAGTGGACGTTTTGTCTGAAATCCTATACTAGGAAAGATACATTAGAAAAAAACATGGAGAAATGTCAAAACTCGACATTTAACTGCGCGATTTGCGGGTTTCAGCTGATTCAACTTAACCGTCATCGCGCCACAAGTAGCAGAAATGCACAACTCGATTGGCCGGTGGAGACGTTCCTCATCAAATAAGGGGGGTCAAACGAGGTTATGAGGAGGGGTGAAGGAGACAAGTGTGCAGTCATATGTTTAAAATTTTAATAACCTTAATTGCTATGATGTAATCCCCTTAATAAATAGCGTATATTCATTTAATATAATATATTAATAATTTTCGTTAAATAATTCATTTTTTATTCCGCACCCCTGTATCCCCTCACAGTACCTAAAACTTCCATGAACGCTCCTCCTCCAGGTCATCCAATACTAAAAAACTTTTGGAAACCGCTCTCCCCCCGCCCCCACAATAATCTTAAAAAGAGTTGCTTTGTCACAAACACACACTTTTTTAACCAATCAGACACCTCCATTATCCCACACCCTCACCGTCACACCCCTGTATCCCCTCACAGTACCTAAAACTTTCCTGAATTCCCCTCCACCAAGTCATCCAATACTAAAAAAAAAACTTTTGGAAACCTCTCTCCCCCCCCCCCCCCCCCTCCCCCCAGCCCTCACAATAGCTAAATTATCTCGAACCCCAGTTCAGTTCTCTAAATGTAATGGACATGTCAGGCCCCCGAATACGCCTTCCCCACAATTTTGAGCGATCAAATTACCCCGATTAGTCTCCTCTCATAACTTACCACTCTCTTAACCCGTATTTACTATGAGATTGTCCCCTTAATAAATAGCGTATGTTCATTTAATATAATATATTAATAATTTTCGTTAAATAATTCATTCCACAAGACACTTGTCGAAAAAACAAAATGGCGGATTAGTTTGACAGAAATACGCGTATCGATTTATTCAGGAATGTCTGTCGGTTGTGTCCTTGGGCAAGACACTTCATCCCTATTGACCATGTGGGGGCATGGTGACGCTGTGCACTAAGGCGTACTGCACGTCGATGGAGCACCTGTCTTCAACCAATGCAGACCCTGTGTAGAATCTTGACAGTTGCTTGCCGTTGCTCGGTGGCTCTCTCCGGCTTTCCCCACCCGTAAAACTGTCGTGGTCATGATTAGTTATTGTGCAGACCTTAAAATCCAATAAATAAATATAAATAAATAGTCGGTTATCAAAACAGCCCTTAAGTGTTTAACAGTTAATTGTGGACCAGTGCGTTTAAAAGTGAAAAAAATTAGGTGATAGCATACGGACTGTGTTTAATCATAGAAAAATCACACCCGCGCTATTACTAACCTGTATGATTTATTTTTGAATGTTCGCTGAAGAATAACCCACCCATCTAAGTAAAAGCATGAAAGAGCTACCATTATCTTATTACCTATGTGAGGTGGGGGTGGTCGGTAACGTTGTGTACTATGGCGTACTACCTTCAGCCAATGATAACCCTGTGTAGAACTTTGACAGTTGGTCGCCTCTGCACGATGGTTCTTTCCGGATTGCTCCAACTGTCGTTAAATAAATGAAAAAAAAAACTACAATTCTATAATAACAGGCCAAGACCCGTTCGTTTTGTCAGGGGGAAAATCAACAGTACTTTCACCCCCCTCATTTTAATAGTTGAAAAGTGCTGTTACTCGATCAAAAAAAATGGTAAAAGGATATGCGACTCTATATTAGCCACCCAAATTTGCGAGACTTGGGGAAAATATAACCCACCTAGAGCTGCACCAAAGCTACGTACACTATTCGAACTCCCGCATTGTGTCCTTGGGCAAGTTAATTTACCCCGATTATCCACATGGGAGCACGATGACGGCGTGTAATAAAGTGTACTGCACGTCGGTGATACGCATATTTTAGAACAATCTAACCCTGCTTGTGCGGATTTCCGACGTTGGTGAGATGACAGTTACTCGTCGTTGCTCTGTGGTTCTCTTTGGATATTCCGGAGTCTACCCGTAAAATTGTCACATTTAATTATAACTTGAACTTGATGTCCGGGTGTAATGAAATAGCGTATTTTCTGCAGACATTCTAAATAAACGCAGCTGGTTTACAGACCTGTATATATTTTTTTCAATTGAGTAAAAATATAGGATAGTTACTGATGTAAAACGCCGATTAGTATGTTTAATGAATCTAACTACGCCAGTCCGACCGACCCTTTGCCCACCATGATCACAACAAACGTTTCAATTCTCTCTCTCTCTCTCTCTCTCTCTCTCTCTCTCTCTCTCTCTCTCTCTCTCTCTCTCTCTCTCTCTCTCTCTCTCTCTCTCTCTCTCTCTCTCTCACCGATACAGGACGGGTGGAAACTAATTGCGTCAAGCTGTTGTTTTTTTTTTTCTAGGTTTTACCACCTCCCTTACAGCGCAAATCGAAATGAAATCTGATTCATTGAACCATACTACAGTGCATGTCAAAATTAATTTTTGAACGCCATTTTTTCTATGTGCCGCTATCAGCAGCTATGACCATAGCGTAACTTTGTGGTAAAATGCTTATTTTTGTACAAAACTCAAGACCTTTCTCTGACAAATGCCTATATAAAAACAAGATAATACATGAGAATGCGTTGTGTACCTGCATTTTGTTGATAAAATAGGGCATGACCACATTCCCGGATATTATTAATGTACCCGCTTAATAACAGCCGAATATTTATCGGATCACAGTTTTTTTGATTTGAATAATTGCCGATTTTTTTATTAAATCACATTCAGTAATTTATGTAGATTTCCTGAACTGGGCGAATGTCAAGAAAGGCAATCTGTAGTTTAGGAGACACCACAAATAAAAACAAAATAAAAAATCTGAGATATATTGCATTTTTTTAATTATCCATATTAACCAGAGGTCAAAACTAGTCAAATTAATTAGTATTAAATTACAAATGGTTATGAAATTTGCAGTAAAATGAACACTGGTATATGCTGCTGGCCGCATTTTTAGTTGTCTGTAATGGCTGTTGTTCAGAATGTCACCCTATTGGTGTGAGTTTTCGCTTTTTCGTCCAGTTTCATGAGAGCTTCCACGAAGTCCGTTCCACATTCGCAATCTTTCCCAGGGGCCATTCTTCAAAGGCTGGTCCATCGCAGCTTTACAGAGATATTGTTTTCTGGACGACAATGTTCAAGGCGTTCTGGGTTCCCGATGAGACCCCTTGGGATATTTCGATCTTTAAGGATGTTTGCCAAAATTTTCCACCCTGTCGGTTGAAAATCTTTTCTTTTTCGCAGCAGATCATTTATTAGATCACACATATTGGAGCCCGAAATTGTAATGCCGTTATACACGAGTCGATCTTTCTCATCCCAGGATAAATTGGGTATATTCTTTATTATCTGGAGTAACAAAAGCGCCTTCTGCTGCATGGAATTTGGTATAACGGCTAACCAGTCCGGATGATTTTCCACTGAAAAACTTGTCGTTAAGGAGTGTGGTTTGGTGTTTTCTTTGCGTAAATTTGATTGGCGCTGAAAGATTGTCTGGTTCAGCAGCCCTTTCTCTTCAGAACCCGATGTTGAAGATTCAGGAATTGGTCTCATACCCTGGTCTATGGGCGGGACAGCTACAGCATTCTGGGGTGCGCGTATTTCCTGCAACTGTTCACTCCCCCATGGTTCAATACACTGAATTCTGCTTGAGGGGAGGCTGATTGAGTCATCTATAGGTTTTGCCCTCAGTGATTCCCTCATCACTAGCGATTTTACTGGCTCTAGCTTATTTGCAAGCCCCAAAATATTTCCACTTGTTAATGCATTGTTCCAACTAAAGGCTGATTTCATATGCACTGGAGGATAGGGTGGCTGGTTACAGACAGATCTGGTTGTTAACTCGGCTGTATTTGGGTTCGCTCCCCCTATAGTGTGTTTAAAATTTACATTTTTGTGTAATTGTCGTCTGTGTCGATAATAATGAGTTTTATGAGAGTAAGATTTTTGACACAATTCACAGACGTAGCGCGCGTTCATCCTTTTCAGAAGCGAGTTAATAGAGTGGCAATACAGTTCCAAGACTCTTCCATTTATATGTATGAATAGGATGGGTCCCACCCCAACCTGTCAATCGCTGATTGGCTAATTATATATCAAGATAAGGTGGGTTCTACCCCAATCTGTTGATCATTGGTTACTTCAAATTCTCACACAGTGCATTGTGGGAAATTCCAGTGGTAGAGCTCTGAGGTAAAATAAGTTACAAATTGATATAGTTTACTTCAAAAAAAGAAACATCAAAGTCACATTCATGACAAGCCGAGGTAGCACATCTGAACCACCAACTCTACACTGTTTAATCAGATAATCCATTTAATCAGATAATTACATGTGCATATCGGTTTTTCATTGGTTTTTATCAGTTTTTATTGGTTTTTATCGGTTTTACAATTCGATAAAACGGTTTTTAGTGATTTAAATCACGTAAAATGGTCACTAATGGTCACTAATTGCCACTAATTAGCGAACCCAAATACAGCCGAGTTAACAACCAGATCTGTCTGTAACCAGCCACCCTATCCTCCAGTGCATATGAAATCAGCCTTTAGTTGGAACAATGCATTAACAAGTGGAAATATTTTGGGGCTTGCAAATAAGCTAGAGCCAGTAAAATCGCTAGTGATGAGGGAATCACTGAGGGCAAAACCTATAGATGACTCAATCAGCCTCCCCTCAAGCAGAATTCAGTGTATTGAACCATGGGGGAGTGAACAGTTGCAGGAAATACGCGCACCCCAGAATGCTGTAGCTGTCCCGCCCATAGACCAGGGTATGAGACCAATTCCTGAATCTTCAACATCGGGTTCTGAAGAGAAAGGGCTGCTGAACCAGACAATCTTTCAGCGCCAATCAAATTTACGCAAAGAAAACACCAAACCACACTCCTTAACGACAAGTTTTTCAGTGGAAAATCATCCGGACTGGTTAGCCGTTATACCAAATTCCATGCAGCAGAAGGCGCTTTTGTTACTCCAGATAATAAAGAATATACCCAATTTATCCTGGGATGAGAAAGATCGACTCGTGTATAACGGCATTACAATTTCGGGCTCCAATATGTGTGATCTAATAAATGATCTGCTGCGAAAAAGAAAAGATTTTCAACCGACAGGGTGGAAAATTTTGGCAAACATCCTTAAAGATCGAAATATCCCAAGGGGTCTCATCGGGAACCCAGAACGCCTTGAACATTGTCGTCCAGAAAACAATATCTCTGTAAAGCTGCGATGGACCAGCCTTTGAAGAATGGCCCCTGGGAAAGATTGCGAATGTGGAACGGACTTCGTGGAAGCTCTCATGAAACTGGACGAAAAAGCGAAAACTCACACCAATAGGGTGACATTCTGAACAACAGCCATTACAGACAACTAAAAATGCGGCCAGCAGCATATACCAGTGTTCATTTTACTGCAAATTTCATAACCATTTGTAATTTAATACTAATTAATTTGACTAGTTTTGACCTCTGGTTAATATGGATAATTAAAAAAATGCAATATATCTCAGATTTTTTATTTTGTTTTTATTTGTGGTGTCTCCTAAACTACAGATTGCCTTTCTTGACATTCGCCCAGTTCAGGAAATCTACATAAATTACTGAATGTGATTTAATAAAAAAATCGGCAATTATTCAAATCAAAAAAACTGTGATCCGATAAATATTCGGCTGTTATTAAGCGGGTACATTAATAATATCCGGGAATGTGGTCATGCCCTATTTTATCAACAAAATGCAGGTACACAACGCATTCTCATGTATTATCTTGTTTTTATATAGGCATTTGTCAGAGAAAGGTCTTGAGTTTTGTACAAAAATAAGCATTTTACCACAAAGTTACGCTATGGTCATAGCTGCTGATAGCGGCACATAGAAAAAATGGCGTTCAAAAATTAATTTTGACATGCACTGTAGTATGGTTCAATGAATCAGATTTCATTTCGATTTGCGCTGTAAGGGAGGTGGTAAAACCTAGAAAAAAAAAAACAACAGCTTGACGCAATTAGTTTCCACCCGTCCTGTATCGGTGAGAGAGAGAGAGAGAGAGAGAGAGAGAGAGAGAGAGAGAGAAAGAGAATTGAAACGTTTGTTGTGATCATGGTGGGCAAAGGGTCGGTCGGACTGGCGTAGTTAGATTCATTAAACATACTAATCGGCGTTTTACATCAGTAACTATCCTATATTTTTACTCAATTGAAAAAAATATATACAGGTCTGTAAACCAGCTGCGTTTATTTAGAATGTCTGCAGAAAATACGCTATTTCATTACACCCGGACATCAAGTTCAAGTTATAACTAGACTTTATGATTCTGGAGAATCATGGCTTTTCCCGATGAGATTCCTTGATTTTTGATGCCCTCACACTGTCTGATGAATTGTTTTTAACTGTCTCACTGAAGTTCTTTCATTGATGTTATGAGAAAGGTGGTTACAGTAGTCTCAAATGACTCAGTTTTATAAAAAATTGTTTAGGTAAAAACCATCATTAATGGTAGAGTGGGTTAATATCAATATCGTCGTCCCACAAGTTAATGACCGACAAAAGGAGTTATGTTTGTTTGACACATACCCTTTGAGTGCTCTGTCTATTTGAAAATGGTCAATTTTATCTCAAATGTATCCAAAATATTGATGTCTGGCCAATTGTAGAGGGTTAACATGTGCTAGCAGGCATATTTATTCATGCAACTTGCAATTTCAAACCAAAAAGTGCGAATGACCATTTTTACTTAAAATCTATAAGATGTTTTCAGAGAAATCCATGCGCATGCGCTCTTTTCGAATTCGACGTGACGAAATGCGAAATTCGTACCGCTCTTCATGGAAAGTGATGCCGCAACTATCCATGAACAAAGAGTGAAAAGTTCATGGAAATCTGCCTAGAATTGGTTGGGATATAGCGTTTTGAAGAGAGGAGGTAACTGTTTGAATTTGGTCCTTCCTTTTCAAGCCAGTTCGAAAAAAAGACGCCGTGAATGGACGCAGGCTCCATTAGAGCCCCCCCCCCCCCCCCCTCTCTGTAAATGGAAGTTGCTTCTTTAAGACCGCCACCCAGGGATCCCAACACAACCTTTAAACCTAAGAGAATCGTCAGAAGTTTAAAATGAAAAGAACTTAGCGGTGATTGGGTTTCTGGCAGGCAGGAAAAGATTGACGAAGATTTGCATATTGGACATTAAAATAGCACTTCTGACAAACACGAACCGTGTCCAGACCGCTGGAGGCAGCGACTTGAAATTTTCAGAACTTGTTCTACGAACCCTGGCCGACATTTTGGGATCTGTTTGGAGCGTCCGAGCCGCCTGGAAAACACCACGGATCGCTTGGAAGGAGAGAGTACTATTCGTCCTGACTCTATCAGTTCAGAATGGAAATGGGCAGTGTTGTAGACGACTGTGGAGCTGCGATTGAGCTTAAAGTCCAAGGTTTCGGTGCGGGGCGGGGGGGGGGGGGTGTATCCTGACACTATCTTTAAACCTTAGATAATCGGAAGAAGTTGCAGTGAAAAGAAATCGGTGGTGAGTAGGTGTTTTGGCAGTAAACGATTAACGAAAATTTGCCAATTTGACATTAAAATTGCACTTCTCACAAACACGAACCGTGTCCAGACCGCCGACGGCAGCGACTTCTAATTTTCAGAACTTGTTCTACGCACCCTGGCCGACATTTTGGCATCTGTTGCAAGTGTCAAGACCGCGTGGAGAACACCACGCATCGCGTGGAAAGTGAGAGTACTATTCGTCCCGAGTCTATCAGTTTGGAATGGAATTGGGCACTATTGTAGACTACTGTAGAGCAGCGATTGAGCATAAAATCGGAGTTTTTTTGTGTGCCAAATTACCTAACCGGCTCCAAGGTATGATCTTTCGTCTGTACATCGCCCAGATCGTCTGAAGTTTATACCGTTACCATACGTTGAAGTAGCCTTTTGTCATTTTCGCCACTTTCGACCCAGATTTGAGGGTACCTTCCTTCAGCGAAATCTAGCCATGCTCACAACCACGCCCTCTCCCCGTCGGCCCGGGTGCTTCTAAAGATAGAAAGGTCAATGGGGAGGGGCCCGTTAGCAAACAAACGGGGGCAGGTGTAGTTGGTGAAAAACAGCAGAGGGGGGGGGGGGGGCCACGTGGCCTAGGTAAAAGAAACAATAGGGGGCAGGTGTCCTAGGCAAAAAAAAAAACCAGCAGGAAGTGGGGGGGGGGGGGCAGATGTCCCCGCTAATTAATTTTAATAACAGGCAGGTGTTCATGGGGCAGGCCCACTGCTCGGTGTTCCAAATTTTCTATGGTACTTGGCCTTGACGGAAACAACACTTCAACAAGAAACAACGGGAAACCTATTTGCAGTAAAGCTGCAAATATAAACATGATTTTAGGACCACTCCATGGACAGTTTAAAGCCTACTGCGATATCAGCGTTTATTACTCTCGAACTTTCACTGCATCACTGCAGTATTTCATCCGAGTCGAGTTCTGACGTCATGCAAGTTTGACGGACATGCTTTCAATTTTGTTATTGACAACAACATATTTATAATTTCGTGATTACTGATCGGAATTTTGAAAACGACACATGCAATCGCGAAAGAGTTTTCTGAAAAACACGATTCTGCAAAAGGTTTTTGTGAAATTTTGGGGTTTTTTTTATTTTCAATTTCGATGGCTCTTGTCGAAAAGGTGTTAATCACTGATCGTCCCAAACGAGATCAAAGACTGACGCTGTATTGTATCATTGAATCATGTTTAGGTATATGTGGGCGAGACATTTTCTATACGGACAAAATACAGACTAAATAAAATATTTGCCATTATTTTCCGCAGACGTATTTTTGTCTTTGCTTCTTGGGGAAATCCATGCTGCTAAATACAACGAAGGAGTGTTATCTAATGAGGTCAGAACCGTCAGGTGGTCGGGTCCGACACCGCACCTCGAAGTAGATTTAGTGGGGGTGTCGATTTTACAAGTAATGTAGGCAGCGTACACCGCATGGGCTGTCTGTCTTTAATCCTATAAACAGGGTTAAGGCTTGGCTTTTTGAATACCCTTATTTATTTATTTATTTATTTATTTATTTATTTATTTATTTATTTATTTATTTATTTATTTATTTTTTTATTTATTTATTTATTGGTGTTTAAGGTCACATACTTATGCAAAATGGCTAATCGTGACCGTGACAGTTTTATAGGTGGAGGAAGCCGGAGTACACGGAGAGAACCACCAAGCAACGACGAGCAACTGTCAGCTCCTCAACATTCTAACTCTGTTCAAGCTCCGCTCAAGCAGGGTTACAGAGGGTGAAGACATATGTTCCATCGACGTGCAGTAAGCCTTAGTACACGGCGTCATCGTGCCCCCATGTCGGCAACCGGGCTAAAGTGCCTTGCCCTAGGACACAACGTGAGTCGTCCTGGACGGGGATCGGACTCGGGACCTCTAGCATAGAAGTACAACAGTCTACCACTGAGCCACCACGCTCCCTTGAATACCCTTAACACTATCATACATTATCCCTCATGAATTCTGAGTCTGATAAAAGAGGTTATGTTTACCTATTACATACCCATTTGCTGCCCGAAAACAGCCGATTTTATCAAAATTTTGACGTTTAGCAGCCTGTAGCGGGATTAACAAACGACTAGCGGAATATTCTATCTATGCACTTTGTAAGACCTGCCAATGTCCAATTGTTCTTGAAAATCGCCAACAAGCAGTTAGCGAAATCCACAAAAAATGTAAATTTTAAGCTTTTAAGGGGTATCTCTCCTCATCCAGTCTAAAATAGGTTAAGTTTCATTCTTTTAAACACCCTGACTAGTTACAAAACTGATCCTCTGTGAATGCTACGCGAGTAAAAGAAGTTATATTTCTCTGTTACATATCCATTGGGTGCTCTTGGTGTCTGAAAACAATCCATTTTATCAACATTTTGATGTTTAGCAGCTCGTGGAGAGTTAACGAATGCTCAACGGAATATTTTTTCCACGTAACTTGTAATGTCACATGAAGACCCGTGAATGGCCATTTTTTCTTGAAATCTACAAGATGTTTTTAAAGAAATCCAGGGAAAACATGAAATTTTAAGTCTTTGATGGGTGCCGCTGTTTAACCAGCCCAAAACGGGTTAATGCTTGGTCTGATGAATTCCACTTCCAAAGAAGGAGGTTATGGTTATCTCTCAGGTACGCATTGCGTGCAATGGGTGCCAAAGAACAGTCCATTTTCTCAAAATTTCTATGCTTTGCATCTCTGGAGAGTTAACAAACGCTTACCGGAATATTTTGTCTATGTAACTTGTAATGTCACTCCAAGACCTGCAAATGGTCAATTTTTCTTGAATACTTACTAGATTTTTTGGAGAAATCCACAGAAAACTGGAATTTTAAGCTTTTAAGGGGTACATCTTAACCAGGCGAAAATGGGTTAAGACCTCGATTTTTTGAATACCCTTACTACTTACTAAATTTTTCTCTGTCAGTTTTGCATCCGGTAAAAGAAGTTATGTATCTTTGTGGCATTCCCATTTGTTGTTGTTGGTGTCCAAAAACAGACTATTTTTTCAAAATGTTGACATTTAGCAGCCCATGGAGGGTTAACAAATGCTTACTGGAATATTTTATCCATGCAACCGGTAATGTGACTCCAAGACCTATCAATGGCCATTTTCTGTTGAAAACTTACAAGATGTTTGTAACGAAATCCACGGAAAACATAATTTTTTTTTAGCTTTTGATGGGTATCGCTAATAACAACCCCAAAAGGGGTTAACGTTTGGGTTTTTGAATACCCTTATTACTTACAAAAATGGTCCTCAGTGAATTCCACTTCCAACAAAGGAGATTATGTGTAACTCTCGGACATACATTGCGTGCTGTGTGTGTCCGAAAACAGCCCATTTCAACAAAATTATGATGCTTGGCATTCTGTAGAGGGTTAATAAACGCTCAGCGGAATATTTTGTCCATGCCACTTGTAATGTCACACAAAGACCCGCAAGTAGTCAATTTTTCTTGAAAACCTATGGAATGTATTTAGAGAAATCCACAGAAAATGGGAATTTTTAGATTTTAAGGGGTCTCTCTCTTTAGCCTGCCCAAAATGGGTTAAGACTTCGTTTTTTGAATACCCTTACTACTTACAAAAATGTTTCCCTATAGATTGTGCGCTCGATGAAAGAAATCACTTTTCTTTGTGGCGTACCCGTTAGGTGCCGTTGGCGTCCAAAAACAGCCCAGTTTATCACAATTTTGACTTTTAGCAGCCCGTGGAGGGTTAACAAATGCTCACCGAAGTATTTTGTCCATGCAACTTCTATTGTCACATCAAGGCCTGGGAATGACAATTTTTTCATGAAAATCTACAAGACTCGTTTAGAGAAATCCACGGAAAACCTGAATTTTTTAGCTTTTTGGGGGTATTGCTGTTTAACCAGCCCAAAACGGGTTAATGCTTGGTTTTTTGAACACCATTATTACTTACAAAAATGATCTCCGGTGAATTCCACTTCAAATAAAGGAAGTTATGTTTATCTATCTTGTATCGTTTGGGTGCTCTGGGGGCCTGAAACCGGCCCATTTCATCAAAATTTCGATGTTTGGCAGCCTGTGGAGGGTTACCATATGCATCGCCTAATATGTGGTGTGTATCAAAGGTCGTGACATGGGCAGGTCTAGAAATGATGAATGTTTAAAAAAAATCCTAAAGACGTGTTTCGAGAAAGTGCCGATAAACCCCAATTTTGGCAGTTTTTTGCCAATTCTGGCAAAATAAGGGTTAAATCGAAAATTCCGCTTCGGTACATTTTTAGATTTTTTGCCCCTCTATGCGTGTGCCAAATTGTGTAAAAATCGGTTCGAAAATGGCTTCTGAATCGTACGGACAAAAATGTGTGGAAAAAAAAAAAAAAAAAAAAACCCAAACTAGACTTTATGATTCTGGAGAATCATGGCTTTTCCCGATGAGATTCCATGATTCTTCATGACCCCACAGTGTCTGATGAATTGTTTTTAACTGTCTCACTGAAGTTCCTTCATTGATGTTATGAGAAATGTGAATATAGTAGTCTCAAATGACTTGGCTCGATCCTAATTAACACCATAATTATGGAAACACTGGAATTACCAGCGCGACTGAAGAGAACAATAGCAGCTCTGGGCATCTCTTGCCCTGTCACCTGGACTGTCCGGGAGACAGGCAAGAGAGTCCATCTGAACTTGGAGTTCGTCATTGAAGAGCACAACACCGCCACACCTTCTTCGGGGAGAGGTAGCACCTTTTGTGAGAGGAACCCCTCTCACACTGGTCCTCACCCGAAGAAGCGTGGACCTGGCCCTGAAAAGAAGAAGAGCAAGAAGAAGACTAGACTTTATGATTCTGGAGAATCATGGCTTTTCCCGATGAGATTCCATGATTCTTCATGACCCCACAGTGTCTGATGAATTGTTTTTAACTGTCTCACTGAAGTTCCTTCATTGATGTTATGAGAAATGTGAATATAGTAGTCTCAAATGACTTGGCTCGATCCTAATTAACACCATAATTATGGAAACACTGGAATTACCAGCGCGACTGAAGAGAACAATAGCAGCTCTGGGCATCTCTTGCCCTGTCACCTGGACTGTCCGGGAGACAGGCAAGAGAGTCCATCTGAACTTGGAGTTCGTCATTGAAGAGCACAACACCGCCACACCTTCTTCGGTGAGAGGTAGCACCTTTTGTGAGAGGAACCCCTCTCACACTGGTCCTCACCCGAAGAAGCGTGGACCTGGCCCTGAAAAGAAGAAGAGCAAGAAGAAGAGTCTGTCCACCAAGCGCCGGGATTCCAGGCGCCTGGAGGCCTTCCGGAATAGGAAGAAAGAGGTGAGCGAGAGGATGGAGGTCCTGGAGGCAGCTGCCAGTTCCCGTCCTAGTCCCACTAGTACACCCAACCAACTGCCAGCTCCTGAGCCGGTACTGTTGGATGAGGAACGTCTGGTGGAGACTGAGGAGGAACCGGAGGTTGCCTTTTCACCACCTTCCACCACTCACTCCTCACTTCCTTCTCTACCGGACAGCCCGGGTGTGTCAATCTCAACAACACAGCCACCTAAGTCTGCAGTCACCGCCGAAGAATTAAGGAGAATAATATAGATGGGAAGGCGAGCAGTTGAGATGGGAAACCGAATTGCCTCCGAAACCCACGAGTTCAGGGAACAATCCAAGGCAGATCTCAAAAAGAAATTAGACGCAATCCATTCACCAAACTCAACACTAAACTCAACATCGTCGACTTCCACATCACAATCTCAACCAACTCCAAAGAAAAAGAGCCGGAAGAAGCCTAGATGGGGTTAAGCCACCTCCCTCCTTCCTTTTCCTCCTCCACCGCGCCTTGACGTCCTACAACAACAACAAACAGCTAACGAGGGTCGAAAGGGGCTTGTCCTCCAAATCGTCCCTGCGCGCCTTCGGCGCGTCAAACCATTTCGTTCGTCTCAAATGACTCAGTTGATAAGAAAATTGTTTAGGTAAAAAACATCATTAACGGTGGAGTGGGCTAATATCAATATCGTCGTCCGACAAGTTAATGACCCACAAAAGGAGTTATGTTTGTTTCACACATACCCACTGAGTGCTGTGTCTATTTGAAAATGGTCCATTTTATCTCAAATGCATCCAAAATATTGATGTCTGGCAGCTTGTAGAGGGTTAACAAGTACTAACAGGAATATTTTTCCATGCAACTTGTAATGTCACACTAAGAACTGCAAATGGCCATTTTTTCTTTAAAATCTTCCAAGATGTTTTCAGAGAAATCCCTGCGCATATGCTCTTTTCCAATTCAACGTGACGAAATGCGACATTCATGTCGCTCTTCATGGAAAGTGATGCCACAACTATTCATGAACAAGGAGTGAAAATTTCATGGAAATCTGCCTAGAATTGGTTGAGATATGGTGTTTTGGAGAGAGGAGGTAATTGTTTGAATTTGGTCCTTCCTTTTCAAGCCAGTTCGAAAAAAGACGTCGGGAATGGGCGCAGAATCCTTCAGTGCCTCCTCGCTGGAGTAAGTCCACTTAAATGTTACAATTGTGTGTGACTGGAGGAGAGTTGACTGTAAATGGAAGTTGCTTCTTTAAGACAGCCACCAGGGACCCCAACACAACCTTTAAACCTACGAGAATCTCAGAAGTTTAAAGTCAAGAGAAATTGGTGGTGATTGGGTTTCTGGCAGGCAGGAAAAGATTGACGAAGATTTGCATATTGGACATTAAAATAGCACTTCAGACATACACGAACGGTGTTCAGACCGCTGGAGGCAGCGACTTGAAATTTTCAGAACTTGTTCTACGAACCCTGGCCGACATTTTGGGATCTGTTTGGAGTGTCCGGACCGCGTGGAAAACACCACGCATCGCTTGGAATGTGAGAGTACTATTCGTCCCGACTCTATCAGTTTCGAATGGACACCAGCAGTGTTGTAGACGACTGTAGAGCTGCGATTGAGCATAACGTCCCAGGTTTCGGTGCCACATTGCCTAACCAGCCCCAAAAGAGCGGCGGGGGAGGGGTATCCTGACACTATCTTTAAACCTTAGATAATCCTCAGAAGTTGAAGTGAAAAGAAATCGGCGGTGAGTAGGTTTTTTGGCGGGTAACGATTAACGAAAATTTGCCAATTAGACATTAAAATTGCACTTCTCACAAACATGAAGCGTGTCTAGATCGCTGAAGGCAGCGACATCTAATTTTCAGAACTTGTTCTACGCACCCTGGCCGACATTTTGGCATCTGTTGCGAGTGTCGAGGCCACGTGAAGAACACCACGCATCACGTGGAAAGTGAGAGTACTATTCGTCCCGACTCAATCAGTTTGGAATGGACTTGAGGACTGTTGTAAACTACTGTAGAGCAGCGATTGAGCATGAAGTCGGAGTTTTTTGTGCCAAATTGCCTAACCGGCTCCAAGGTATGATTTTTCTTCTGTACATCGCCCAGATCGACTGTAGTTTATACCGTTACTATACGTTGAAGTAGCCTTTTGTCATTTTCGCCACTTTCACCCCAGATTTGAGAGTACCTTCCTTCAACCCCATTTTATAGCAAAATCTAGCCATGCTCCCAACAACGCCCTCTCCCCGTCGGCCCGGGTGCTTCTAAAAATAGAAAGGTCAATGAGTAGGGGCCCGTTAGCAAACAAACGGGTGCACGGCAGGTGTACTTGGTGAAAAAACAGTTGTGTGAACATCCCCAGAAGTGAAAACCTATGCTCAGTGGCTGTAATCAAGATGTTAATTTAGACTCCCATTACGGCCAAGATACTACAGAATGCAAATGGGTGGGTGGCGGGCATCATCACTGGATCTAATGTTGTATTTCATGTTTTCTTTATATTCTATTTATTTTTTTGATCTCTCTCTCTCTCTCTCTCTCTCTCTCTCTCTCTCTCTCTCTCTCTCTCTCTCTCAGTTTAATTTGTGTTTGTCTATAATGTTTATAATATTTAGATTTTGCTAGATTATGTTATTTATGGAATACGTTCTGCCATATTGTAAATTATTAGTCATAGTCACCGTACAAGAACGGAGGGGCTTCTAAGTGGTAAGCACTTGTCCTCCAATCCTGATTTGCATTGTCAAATGGCAAATAAAATATGTTTAATCTAATCTAACAGTAGGTGTGTGTGTGGGGGGGGGGGGGGGGGGCATGTGTCCTACGTAAACAATCAGCAGGGGGCAGGTGTCCTAGGTAAAATAAACAGCATGGGGGGGGGGATGTCCCCGCTAATTAATTTTAATAGCAGGCAGTTGTTCATGGGGCAGGTGTCCTATCCCACTGGTACTTGGCCTTGATGGAAATAACATTTCAACAAGAAACAACGGGAAACTTATTTGCAATAAAGCTGCAAATATAAACTTGATTTTAGGACCATTCCATGGACATTTTAAAGCCTACTGCGATATCAGCGTTTCTTACTCTCATACTTTCACTACACTGCAGTATTTTACCCGAGTCGAGTTCTGACGTCATGCAAGTTTGACCGACATGCTTTCAATTTTGTTATTGACAACAACATATTTATAATTTCGTGCTTACTGATCCGAATTTTGAAAACAACACACGCAATCGCGAAAGCGTTTTCTGAAAAACACGATTCTGTAAAAGGTTTTAGTGAAATTTGATTATTTTTTTTATTTTCAATTTCGATGGCTCTTGTCGAAAAGGTGCTAATCACTGATCGTCCCAAACGAGATCAAAGACACGCCGTAGTTTAATAACAGACAGAGAATCTTCTAAGAATATACATGCGCAATCCTAAAATGCAATAAATCAAGTGTTTTTTCACGTTTTATGAGAGAAATATGTCCAATTGTATCATTGAATCATTTTTAGGTATATGTGGGTGAGAAATTTTCTATACGGACAAAATACAGGCTAAATAAACTATTTGCCATCATTTTCCGCAGACGTATTTTTGTCTTTGCTTCTTGGGGAAATTTCTTGCTGCTAAATACAACGAAGGTGTGTTATTTGATGTGGTCAGAACCGTCAGGTGGTCGGGTCCGAAACCGCACCTCGCAGAAGATTTAGTGGGGGGTGTCGATTTTACAAGTAATGTAGGCAGCGTACACAGCATGGGCTGTCTGTCTTTAATCCGACAAAACAGGGTTAAGGCTTGGTTTTTTGAATACCCTTATTTATTTATTTATTTATTTATTGGTGTTTAAGGTCACGTACTTCTGCACAATGGCTAATCGTGACCGTGACAGTTTTAGAGGTGGAGGAAGCCGGAGTACCCGGAGAGAACCACCAAGCATCGACGAGCAACTGTCAGCTCCTCAACATTCTCACTCTGTTCAGGCTCCGCTCAGGCAGGGTTACAGAGGTTGAAGACATGTGTACCATCGACGTGCAGTATGCCTTAGTACACGGGGACATCGTGCCCCCATGTCGGCAACCGGGCCAAAGTGCCTTGCCCAAGGACACAACGTGAGTCGTCCCGGACGGGGATCGAACTCGGGACCTCTAGCATAGAAGTACAACAGTCTACCACTGAGCCACCACGCTCCCTTGAATACCCTTAATACTATCATACATTATCCCTCAGGAATTCTAAGTCTGATAAAAGAGGTCATGTTTATCTATTGCATACCCATTTTGCTGCCCGAAAACAGCCGATTTTATTAAAATTTTGACGTTTAGCAGCCTGTAGAGGGATTAACAAACGACTAGCGGAATATTCTATCTATGCAATTTGTAAGACCTGCCAATGTCAAATTGTTCTTGAAAATCCCCAACAAGCAGTTAGCGAAATCCACGGAAAATGTAAATTTTAAGCGTTTAAGGGGCATCTCTCCTTATCCAGTTCAAAATGGGTTAAGTTTCATTCTTTTAGATACCCTTACTACTTACAAACCTTAAACACCAATTAGATTCCATGATTTTTCTTGACCCCCACAGTGTCTGATGAATTGTTTTTAACTGTCTCACTAAAGTTCCTTCATTGATGTTATGAGAAAGGTGAGTAAAGTAGTCTCAAATGATTCGGTTTGGTTTTGATAAAAAAAATGTTTAGGTAAAACCCATCATTAATGGTAGAATGGGTTAATATCAATATAAATGTTTCCCTATCAGTTTTGCGTCCGGTAAAAGAAGTTACGTTTCTCTGTGGCATTTCCGTTTGATGTTCTTGGTGTCCAAAAACAGACTGTTTCCTCAATTTTTTTTACATTTAGCAGCCCATGAAGGGTTAACAAATGCCTACCAGAATAATTGATTCATGCAACTGGTCATATGACACCAAGACCTATCAACGGCCATTTTCTCTCGAAAACCCCCCAAAATGTTTGTAAAGAAATCCAGGGAAAACGATTTTTTAAGCTTTTGATGGGTATCCCTGTTAACGTCCCCAACAGGGGTTAACGCTTGGCTTTTTGAATACCTTTATTACTTACAAAAATGGTCCTCTGTGAATTCCACTTCAAACAAAGGAGATTATGTTTATCTCTCATGTATACATTAGGTGATGTGCGTGTCTGAAAACAGTCCCATGTTAACAACATTACGATGCTTGGCAGCTTGTAGATGGTTAAAAAACGCTCACCGGAGTATTTTGTCCATGCAACTTTTAATGTCACATAAAGACCTACGAATAGTCAATTTGTCTTGAAACCCTACAAGTTACCGTTAGGGAAATTCACAGAAAATGGGAATTTAAAGCTTTCAAGGGATATCTCTCTTTAGCCTGCCCAAAATGGGTTTAAGACGTCGACTTTTGAATACCATTACTACTTACAAAAATGTTTCCATATAAATTGTATGCGCGATAAAAAAAGGCACTTTTCTTTGTGGTGTACCCTTTGGGTGCTGTTGGTGTGCAAAAACAGCCCATTTTATCGCAATTTTGACCTTCAGCAGCACGGGGAGGGTTAACTAATGCTGACTGGAATATTTTGTTCATGCGACTTGTAATGTCACACCAAGACCTGCAAATAGCCGATTTTTCTTGAAAACCTACAAGATGTTGTTAGAGAAATCCACAGAAAACGGGTATTTTAAGATTTTAATGGGTATGTCTCTTTAACCATCCCAAAATGGGTTAAGACGTCAAATTTTGAATACCCTTACCACTTTCAAAAATATTTTTCGATCAATTTTGCGTCCGATAAATGAAGGCCCCTTTCTCTGTGGTATATCGTTTGGGTGCTGTTGGTGTCTAAAAACATCCCATTTTATCACAATTTTTACGTTTAGCAGCTCGGGGAGGGTTAACTAATGCTGACCGGAATATTTTATCCATGCAACTTGTAATGTCACACCAAGACCTGAGAGTGACCAATTTTTCTTGAAAATCTACAAGACTCGTTTAGAGAAATCCACGGAAAACATGAAGTTTTGAGCTTTTTGGGGGTATTGCTGTTTAACCAGCCCAAAACGGGTTAACACTTGGTTTTCTGAACACCCTTATTACTTACAAAAATGATCTTCGGTAAATTCCACTTCCAATAAAGGAAGTTATGTTTACCTCTCGGGTATCGTTTGGGTGTTGTGGGGGTCTGAAAAGGGCCCATTTCATCAAAATTTCGATGTTTGGCAGCCTGTGGAGGGTTACCATATGCATCGCCAAATATGTCGTGTGTATCAAAGGTTGTGTCATAGGCAGGTCTAGTGATGATGGACGTTTAAAAAAAATCCTAAAGACGTGTTTCGAGAAAGTGCCGATAAACCCCAATTTTGGCAGTTTTTTTCCAATTCTGGCGAAATAAGGGTTAAATCGAAAATTCCGCTTCGGTACATTTTTAGATTTTTTGCCACTCTATGCGTGTGCCAAATTGTGTGAAAATCGGTTCGAAAATGGCTTCTGAATCGTACGGACAAAAATGTGTGGAAAAAAAAAAAAAAAAAAAAAACCCAAAAAAAAAAAAAAACCCAAAAAAAAAAAAAAAAAATAATAATCCGTAGAAAAACAATAGTCTTTTCCAGAGGGAAAAGCCTAATAATAATCCGTAGAGAAACAATAGTCTTTTCCAGAGGGAAAAGCCTAATTATTCTCCTTCCCACGTGTATTTCCCATTTTTGTACGAACTTCGGTCTATGCATCTTTGTGGAGATATTTGGTTGGATTAGTGAAAAGTGTACGGCCCACTAAATGCTTCACGGCACTAAAATAACATTTGAATTCCGACGTTAACGTGTTTTCTCATCCCCGCAAACAGCTGTGGTTTCAACGATTTCAAATGTTACTAGACTTTATGATTCTGGAGAATCATGGCTTTTCCCGATGAGATTCCATGATTCTTCATGACCCCACAGTGTCTGATGAATTGTTTTTAACTGTCTCACTGAAGTTCCTTCATTGATGTTATGA
Source organism: Pictodentalium vernedei (assembly GCA_031216915.1). Lineage (NCBI taxonomy): Eukaryota > Metazoa > Mollusca > Scaphopoda > Dentaliida > Dentaliidae > Pictodentalium > Pictodentalium vernedei. The sequence continues at coordinate 161,774,408 of CM062297.1, forward strand.
GAAATGTGAATATAGTAGTCTCAAATGACTTGGCTCGATCCTAATTAACACCATAATTATGGAAACACCAGAATTACCAGTGCGACTGAAGAGAACAATAGCAGCTCTGGGCATCTCTTGCCCTGTCACCTGGACTGTCCGGGAGACAGGCAAGAGAGTCCATCTGAACTTGGAGTTCGTCATTGAAGAGCACAACACCGTCACACCTTCTTCGGGGAGAGGTAGCACCTTTTGTGAGAGGAACCCCTCTCACACTGGTCCTCACCCGAAGAAGCGTGGACCTGGCCCTGAAAAGAAGAAGAGCAAGAAGAAGAAGAGTCTGTCCACCAAGCGCCGGGATTCCAGGCGCCTGGAGGCCTTCCGGAATAGGAAGAAAGAGGTGAGCGAGAGGATGGAGGTCCTGGAGGCAGCTGCCAGTTCCCGTCCTAGTCCCACTAGTACACCCAACCAACTGCCAGCTCCTGAGCCGGTACTGTTGGATGAGGAACGTCTGGTGGAGACTGAGGAGGAACCGGAGGTTGCCTTTTCACCACCTTCCACCACTCACTCCTCACTTCCTTCTCTACCGGACAGCCCGGGTGTGTCAATCTCAACAACACAGCCACCTAAGTCTGCAGTCACCGCCGAAGAATTAAGGAGAATAATATAGATGGGAAGGCGAGCAGTTGAGATGGGAAACCGAATCGCCTCCGAAACCCACGAGTTCAGGGAACAATCCAAGGCAGATCTCAAAAAGAAATTAGACGCAATCCATTCACCAAACTCAACACTAAACTCAACATCGTCGACTTCCACATCACAATCTCAACCAACTCCAAAGAAAAAGAGCCGGAAGAAGTCTAGATGGGGTTAAGCCACCTCCCTCCTTCCTTTTCCTCCTCCACCGCGCCTTGACGTCCTACAACAACAACAAACAGCTAACGAGGGTCGAAAGGGGCTTGTCCTCCAAATCGTCCCTGCGCGCCTTCGGCGCGTCAAACCATTTCGTTCGTCTCAAATGACTCAGTTGATAAGAAAATTGTTTAGGTAAAAAACATCATTAACGGTGGAGTGGGCTAATATCAATATCGTCGTCCGACAAGTTAATGACCCACAAAAGGAGTTATGTTTGTTTCACACATACCCACTGAGTGCTGTGTCTATTTGAAAATGGTCCATTTTATCTCAAATGCATCCAAAATATTGATGTCTGGCAGCTTGTAGAGGGTTAACAAGTACTAAAAGGAATATTTTTCCATGCAACTTGTAATGTCACACTAAGAACTGCAAATGGCCATTTTTTCTTTAAAATCTTCCAAGATGTTTTCAGAGAAATCCCTGCGCATATGCTCTTTTCCAATTCAACGTGACGAAATGCGACATTCATGTCGCTCTTCATGGAAAGTGATGCCACAACTGTTCATGAACAAGGAGTGAAAATTTCATGGAAATCTGCCTAGAATTGGTTGAGATATGGTGTTTTGGAGAGAGGAGGTAATTGTTTGAATTTGGTCCTTCCTTTTCAAGCCAGTTCGAAAAAAGACGTCGGGAATGGGCGCAGAATCCTTCAGTGCCTCCTCGCTGGAGTAAGTCCACTTAAATGTTACAATTGTGTGTGACTGGTGGAGAGTTGACTGTAAATGAAAGTTGCTTCTTTAAGACAGCCACCAGGGATCCCAACACAACCTTTAAACCTACGAGAATCTCAGAAGTTTAAAGTCAAGAGAAATTAGTGGTGATTGGGTTTCTGGCAGGCAGGAAAAGATTGACGAAGATTTGCATATTGGACATTAAAATAGCACTTCAGACATACACGAACGGTGTTCAGACCGCTGGAGGCAGCGACTTGAAATTTTCAGAACTTGTTCTACGAACCCTGGCCGACATTTTGGGATCTGTTTGGAGTGTCCGGACCGCGTGGAAAACACCACGCATCGCTTGGAATGTGAGAGTACTATTCGTCCCGACTCTATCAGTTTCGAATGGACACCGGCAGTGTTGTAGACGACTGTAGAGCTGCGATTGAGCATAACGTCCCAGGTTTCGGTGCCACATTGCCTAACCAGCTCCAAAAGTGCGGCGGGGGAGGGGTATCCTGACACTATCTTTAAACCTTAGATAATCCTCAGAAGTTGAAGTGAAAAGAAATCGGCGGTGAGTAGGTTTTTTGGCGGGTAACGATTAACGAAAATTTGCCAATTAGACATTAAAATTGCACTTCTCACAAACATGAAGCGTGTCTAGATCGCTGAAGGCAGCGACATCTAATTTTCAGAACTTGTTCTACGCACCCTGGCCGACATTTTGGCATCTGTTGCGAGTGTCGAGGCCACGTGAAGAACACCACGCATCGCGTGGAAAGTGAGAGTACTATTCGTCCCGACTCTATCAGTTTGGAATGGACTTGAGGACTGTTGTAAACTACTGTAGAGCAGCGATTGAGCATGAAGTCGGAGTTTTTTGTGCCAAATTGCCTAACCGGCTCCAAGGTATGATTTTTCGTCTGTACATCGCCCAGATCGACTGTAGTTTATACCGTTACTATACGTTGAAGTAGCCTTTTGTCATTTTCGCCACTTTCGCCCCAGATTTGAGAGTACCTTCCTTCAACCCCATTTTATAGCAAAATCTAGCCATGCTCCCAACAACGCCCTCTCCCCGTCGGCCCGGGTGCTTCTAAAAATAGAAAGGTCAATGAGTAGGGGCCCGTTAGCAAACAAACGGGTGCACGGCAGGTGTACTTGGTGAAAAAACAGTTGTGTGAAAATCCCCAGAAGTGAAAACCTATGCTCAGTGGCTGTAATCAAGATGTTAATTTAGACTCCCATTACGGCCAAGATACTAAGAATGCAAATGGGTGGGTGGCGGGCATCATCACTGGATCTAATGTTGTATTTCATGTTTTCTTTATATTCTATTTATTTTTTTGATCTCTCTCTCTCTCTCTCTCTCTCTCTCTCTCTCTCTCTCTCTCTCTCTCTCTCTCAGTTTAATTTGTGTTTGTCTATAATGTTTATAATATTTAGATTTTGCTAGATTATGTTATTTATGGAATACGTTCTGCCATATTGTAAATTATTAGTCATAGTCACCGTACAGGAACGGAGGGGCTTCTAAGTGGTAAGCACTTGTCCTCGAATCCTGATTTGCATTGTCAAATGGCAAATAAAATATGTTTAATCTAATCTAACAGTAGGTGTGTGTGTGTGGGGGGGGGGGGGGCATGTGTCCTACGTAAACAATCAGCAGGGGGCAGGTGTCTTAGGTAAAATAAACAGCATGGGGGGGGGGGGATGTCCCCGCTAATTAATTTTAATAGCAGGCAGTTGTTCATGGGGCAGGTGTCCTATCCCACTGGTACTTGGCCTTGATGGAAATAACATTTCAACAAGAAACAACGGGAAACTTATTTGCAATAAAGCTGCAAATATAAACTTGATTTTAGGACCATTCCATGGACATTTTAAAGCCTACTGCGATATCAGCGTTTCTTACTCTCGTACTTTCACTACACCGCAGTATTTTACCCGAGTCGAGTTCTGACGTCATGCAAGTTTGACCGACATGCTTTCAATTTTGTTATTGACAACAACATATTTATAATTTCGTGCTTACTGATCCGAATTTTGAAAACGACACACGCAATCGCGAAAGCGTTTTCTGAAAAACACGATTCTGTAAAAGGTTTTAGTGAAATTTGATTATTTTTTTTATTTTCAATTTCGATGGCTCTTGTCGAAAAGGTGCTAATCACTGATCGTCCCAAACGAGATCAAAGACACGCCGTAGTTTAATAACAGACAGAGAATCTTCTAAGAATATACATGCGCAATCCTAAAATGCAATAAATCAAGTGTTTTTTCACGTTTTATGAGAGAAATATGTCCAATTGTATCATTGAATCATTTTTAGGTATATGTGGGTGAGAAATTTTCTATACGGACAAAATACAGGCTAAATAAAATATTTGCCATCATTTTCCGCAGACGTATTTTTGTCTTTGCTTCTTGGGGAAATTTCTTGCTGCTAAATACAACGAAGGTGTGTTATTTGATGTGGTCAGAACCGTCAGGTGGTCGGGTCCGAAACCGCACCTCGCAGAAGATTTAGTGGGGGGTGTCGATTTTACAAGTAATGTAGGCAGCGTACACAGCATGGGCTGTCTGTCTTTAATCCGACAAAACAGGGTTAAGGCTTGGTTTTTTGAATACCCTTATTTATTTATTTATTTATTTATTTATTTATTGGTGTTTAAGGTCACGTACTTCTGCACAATGGCTAATCGTGACCGTGACAGTTTTATAGGTGGAGGAAGCCGGAGTACCCGGAGAGAACCACCAAGCATCGACGAGCAACTGTCAGCTCCTCAACATTCTCACTCTGTTCAGGCTCCGCTCAGGCAGGGTTACAGAGGTTGAAGACATGTGTACCATCGACGTGCAGTATGCCTTAGTACACGGGGACATCGTGCCCCCATGTCGGCAACCGGGCCAAAGTGCCTTGCCCAAGGACACAACGTGAGTCGTCCCGGACGGGGATCGAACTCGGGACCTCTAGCATAGAAGTACAACAGTCTACCACTGAGCCACCACGCTCCCTTGAATACCCTTAATACTATCATACATTATTCCTCAGGAATTCTAAGTCTGATAAAAGAGGTCATGTTTATCTATTGCATACCCATTTTGCTGCCCGAAAACAGCCGATTTTATTAAAATTTTGACGTTTAGCAGCCTGTAGAGGGATTAACAAACGACTAGCGGAATATTCTATCTATGCAATTTGTAAGACCTGCCAATGTCAAATTGTTCTTGAAAATCCCCAACAAGCAGTTAGCGAATCCACGGAAAATGTAAATTTTAAGCGTTTAAGGGGCATCTCTCCTTATCCAGTTCAAAATGGGTTAAGATTCATTCTTTTAGATACCCTTACTACTTACAAACCTTAAACACCAATTAGATTCCATGATTTTTCTTGACCCCCACAGTGTCTGATGAATTGTTTTTAACTGTCTCACTAAAGTTCCTTCATTGATGTTATGAGAAAGGTGAGTAAAGTAGTCTCAAATGATTCGGTTTGGTTTTGATAAAAAAAATGTTTAGGTAAAACCCATCATTAATGGTAGAATGGGTTAATATCAATATCAATGTTTCCCTATCAGTTTTGCGTCCGGTAAAAGAAGTTACGTTTCTCTGTGGCATTTCCGTTTGATATTCTTGGTGTCCAAAAACAGACTGTTTCCTCAATTTTTTTTACATTTAGCAGCCCATGAAGGGTTAACAAATGCCTACCAGAATAATTGATTCATGCAACTGGTCATATGACACCAAGACCTATCAACGGCCATTTTCTCTTGAAAACCCCCCAAAATGTTTGTTAAGAAATCCAGGGAAAACGATTTTTTAAGCTTTTGATGGGTATCCCTGTTAACGTCCCCAACAGGGGTTAACGCTTGGCTTTTTGAATACCTTTATTACTTACAAAAATGGTCCTCTGTGAATTCCACTTCAAACAAAGGAGATTATGTTTATCTCTCATGTATACATTAGGTGATGTGCGTGTCTGAAAACAGTCTCATGTTAACAACATTACGATGCTTGGCAGCTTGTAGATGGTTAAAAAACGCTCACCGGAGTATTTTGTCCATGCAACTTTTAATGTCACATAAAGACCTACGAATAGTCAATTTGTCTTGAAACCCTACAAGTTACCGTTAGGGAAATTCACAGAAAATGGGAATTTAAAGCTTTCAAGGGATATCTCTCTTTAGCCTGCCCAAAATGGGTTAAGACGTCGACATTTGAATACCCTTACTACTTACAAAAATGTTTCCATATAAATTGTATGCGCGATAAAAAAAGGCACTTTTCTTTGTGGTGTACCCTTTGGGTGCTGTTGGTGTGCAAAAACAGCCCATTTTATCGCAATTTTGACCTTCAGCAGCCCGGGGAGGGTTAACTAATGCTGACCGGAATATTTTGTTCATGCGACTTGTAATGTCACACCAAGACCTGCAAATAGCCGATTTTTCTTGAAAACCTACAAGATGTTGTTAGAGAAATCCACAGAAAACGGGTATTTTAAGATTTTAATGGGTATGTCTCTTTAACCATCCCAAAATGGGTTAAGACGTCAAATTTTGAATACCCTTACCACTTTCAAAAATATTTTCCGATCAATTTTGCGTCCGATAAATGAAGGCCCCTTTCTCTGTGGTATATCGTTTGGGTGCTGTTGGTGTCTAAAAACATTCCATTTTATCACAATTTTTACGTTTAGCAGCTCGGGGAGGGTTAACTAATGCTGACCGGAATATTTTATCCATGCAACTTGTAATGTCACACCAAGACCTGAGAGTGACCAATTTTTCTTGAAAATCTACAAGACTCGTTTAGAGAAATCCACGGAAAACATGAAGTTTTGAGCTTTTTGGGGGTATTGCTGTTTAACCAGCCCAAAACGGGTTAACACTTGGTTTTCTGAACACCCTTATTACTTACAAAAATGATCTTCGGTAAATTCCACTTCCAATAAAGGAAGTTATGTTTACCTCTCGGGGTATCGTTTGGGTGTTGTGGGGGTCTGAAAAGGGCCCATTTCATCAAAATTTCGATGTTTGGCAGCCTGTGGAGGGTTACCATATGCATCGCCAAATATGTCGTGTGTATCAAAGGTTGTGTCATAGGCAGGTCTAGTAATGATGGATGTTTAAAAAAAATCCTAAAGACGTGTTTCGAGAAAGTGCCGATAAACCCCAATTTTGGCAGTTTTTTTCCAATTCTGGCGAAATAAGGGTTAAATCGAAAATTCCGCTTCGGTACATTTTTAGATTTTTTGCCACTCTATGCGTGTGCCAAATTGTGTGAAAATCGGTTCGAAAATGGCTTCTGAATCGTACGGACAAAAATGTGTGGAAAAAAAAAAAAAAAAAAAACCCAAAAAAAAAAAAAAAAAAAAATAATAATCCGTAGAAAAACAATAGTCTTTTCCTGAGGGAAAAGCCTAAAAAAAAAAAAAAAAAAAAATAATAATCCGTAGAAAAACAATAGTCTTTTCCAGAGGGAAAAGCCTAAAAAAAAAAAAATAATAATCCGTAGAAAAACAATAGTCTTTTCCAGAGGGAAAAGCCTAATAATCCGTAGAAAAACAATAGTCTTTTCCAGAGGGAAAAGCCTAACTAGATTTTTCGATTTCAAGAAATCGAGAGATTCACCTATTCCGCTTGTCTTTTTAGGCAGCGACGAAATAAGATTGCATATAGAGCTGGTAGTTTTTTAGGCTATATTAAGTGCATAGTCGATAGAAAACTCCCTACAGTGTCTAACAATTCTTTCGGCAATACTCTTTCACATTGGCGTGAATGCTGTATGCTTAATGTCCAAGTTAGGGCTAAATAGCAAACCCGTTGAACAGATCGCGTGTACTTAATAATAACAACATGTGCATGTGTGACACCATAGATTGTGGCGAACGTTTTCGCAGCAGCCATCCCAAACATTCAGCGTTTGTACCTGAAGCTCGCCCGAACTCGGTCATATTATTAGAAAGTCCCGAAACCAAGCATGGGCCTCGAGGCAGCCGCCCCTCTCTCTCAACCCACACCCCGAACGTGCACATACCCTCTCCTGACATTCAACATGATAGAATGGGAAATTGGTGGCGCTCTCTGTGTGAAAAGATGCGGTAACTATTTGTGAAGAATGAGTGAAAAAATGATGGAAATCGGTTGTGAAGAATGAGTGAAAAAATGATGGAAATCGGCCAAAGAATTGGCCGAGATATAGCGTTTTAATGAGTTGAGGTAATTGTTTGAATTTGAGGTCCCGTTCTAGCCGGTGCGACCTGACGCTGGGTATATGTCTGGGGTTGTGGCACTGCTCCCCCCCCCCCCCCCCCCCCCCCCCCCCCCTCTGGGGTAGTTCCGCTTGAAATCGTGGATTCTCAGTTTCTGGTGGAGAGACGCTGGTGACTGAAAGATGCATTGTGTACACTGGCGCCAAATGGACCTCGCCAAGCTGGTAACAGTTAGATATTTGTCAGAAATGAAAAGTGGACAGTAATCGCGCATGGGTTAATGGCGAATAGGCGGTAATCTGGCTAATCTGACATTAAAATTGAACAGACAGCAGTGTCGCTCATACGCCCCACTACGTCCAGACCACTGGAGGCAGCTACACGAAATTTTCAGAAGTTGTTATACTCTTCCTGCCCGACAGGTTAGTATCTTTGTCGAGTGGCGTGACCGCGTGGGAACAATGTGGATCGCGTGGAAACCGAAGGGACGATTCGTCCCTCCTCTATTCCCAATGCAACGACGTTTCCATTCACTATTCACCTGTCACCCGTCGAGTTTGGCATTATTTCTGTCTATTTGACGAACTGTTCAGCTTTCAATACTCACACGTTCACGTGGGACTGAAAGTTTGTAGTTAAACTGCTTATTTCAGAGCGTACCGGCAGAAACTGACAACTCGACCCGGTGGCGAAAAAGCCGTCGTCTGGCTAATTTGACATTCAAACTGAACAGATACAATGTCGGATACACGCCAATTATGTCGCGACCATACAAGGCAAGCAACTTCAGATTCTCAGAATGTTTTCTCCTGTCCCTGCCCGACAGTTTAGTATCTTTGTCAAGTGCCAAGACCGCGTGGAAACACCGTGGATCAGGTGGAAACCGAGGGGACGATTCGTCCCTACTTTCTTCTCAATCATCGACTTTCCTATTCATTATTTACCTGTCACCGGCTGAGTTTGGCATTATATCTGTCTATTTCATGAACTTTTCAACCTTAACTATTTGCGGCCTCGTGTTTCACCACCGAAAGGCCACTGCCCGGTTACCAATATATTTCAGGGACTGATTTTGCAAAAAAAAACAATTATTCCGACTGTACCCACATGGGAACTCCTAAATCTGTAAGGGTTACATTTGTAATAATAACGTATAAAACAGAAGTTGTCGTTCTACGCTTGCTGCATGCAGGCATAGAAAACATTCAGCGCTCAATGAATTAGGAATGGAGTAAATTGTCACTTAAAACAGCGAAATTCTGAAAAAAAATGAGAGTTTTTTTTTCGACGGCACCTACCTTTATGCATCCGAGACAGGGACTGCGTTAAACTTTACAGCAACCTTATAACAGAAAATATTCTTGGAATTGAACTGTGAATACGAATTTCGAAAGCCTACAGAATGCAAATGGGTGGGTGGCGGGCATCATCACTGGATCTAATGTTGTATTTCATGTTTTCTTTATATTCTATTTATTTTTTTGATCTCTCTCTCTCTCTCTCTCTCTCTCTCTCTCTCTCTCTCTCTCTCAGTTTAATTTGTGTTTGTCTATAATGTTTATAATATTTTGATTTTGCTAGATTCTGTTATTTATGGAATACGTTCTGCCATATTGTAAATTATTAGTCACCGTACAGGAACGGAAGGGCTTCCAAGTGGTAAGCACTTGTCCTCCAATCCTGATTTGCATTGTCAAATGCAAATAAAATATGTTTAATCTAATCTAACAGTAGGGCGGGGGGGGGGGGGCATGTGTCCTAGGTAAAAAAACAGCAGGGTGCAGGTGTTCTAGGTAAAATAAACAGCATGGGGGGGGGGGGGGGGGGGGTGTCCCCGCTAATTAATTTTAATAGCAGGCAGTTGTTCATGGGGCAGGTGTCCTATCCCACTGGTACTTTGGCCTTGATGGAAATAACATTTCAACAAGAAACAACGGGAAACTTATTTGCAATAAAGCTGCAAATACAAACTTGATTTTAGGACCATTCCATGGACATTTTAAAGCCTACTGCGATATCAGCGTTTCTTACTCTAGTCTCTTTCACCACACCGCCAGTATTTTAACCCGAGTCGAGTTCTGACGTCATGCAAGTTTGACGGACATGCTTTCAATTATGTTATTGACAACAAACATATTTATAATTTCGTGCTTACTGATCCGAATTTGAAAACGACACACGCAATCGCGAAACCATTTTCTGAAAAAACACACGATTCTGTAAAAGGTGTTTAATGAAATTTGATTATTTTTTTTATTTTCTATTTCGATGGCTCTTGTCGAAAAGGTGCTAATCACTGATCGTCCCAAACGAGATCAAAGACACGCCGTAGTTTAATAACAGACAGAGAATCTTCTAAGAATATACATGCGCAATCCTAAAATGCAATAAATCAAGTGTTTTTTCACGTTTTATGAGAGAAATATGTCCAATTGTATCATTGAATCATTTTTAGGTATATGTGGGTGAGAAATTTTTCTATAGGGACAAAATACAGGCTAAATAAAATATTTGCCATTATTTTCCGCAGACGTATTTTTGTCTTTGCTTCTTGGGGAAATTTCTTTCTGCTAAATACAACGAAGGTGTGTTATTTGATGTGGTCAGAACCGTCAGGTGGTCGGGTCCCGAAACCGCACCTCGCAGAAGATGTAGTGGGGGGGTGTCGATTTTACAAGTAATGTAGGCAGCGTACACCGGCATGGGCTGTCTGTCTTTAATCCGACAAAAACAGGGTTAAGGCATTGGTTTTTTGAATACCCTTATTTATTTATTTATTCTATTTATTTATTGGTGTTTAAGGTCACATACTTCTGCACAATGGCTAATCGTGACCGTGACAGTTTTAGAGGTGGAGGAAGCCGGAGTACCCGGAGAGAACCACCAAGCATCGACGAGCAACTGTCTGCTCCATCAACATTCTCACTCTGTTCAGGCTCCGCTCAGGCAGGGTTACAGAGGTTGAAGACATGTGCACCATCGACGTGCAGTATGCCTTAGTACACGGGGACATCGTGCCTCCTATGTCGGCAACCGGACCAAAGTGCCTTGCCCAAGGACACAACGTGAGTCGTCCCGGACGGGGAATCGAACTCGGGACCTCTAGCATAGAAGTACAACAGTCTACCACTGAGCCACCGCGCTCCCTTGAATACCCTCATACTATCATACATTATCCCCCAGGAATTCTAAATCTGATAAAAGAGGTCATGTTTATCTATTGCATACCCATTTTGCTGCCCGAAAGCAGCCGATTTTATTAAAATTTTTGACGTTTAGCAGCCGCTAGAGGGATTAACAAACGACTAGCGGAATATTCTATCTATGCAATTTGTAAGACTCTGCCAATGTCAAATTGTTCTTGAAAATCCCCAACAAGCAGTTAGCGAAAATCCACGAAAATGTAAATTTTAAGCGTTTAAGGGGCATCTCTCCTTATCCAGTTCAAAATGGGTTAAGTTTCATTCTTTTAAATACCCTTACTACTTACAAAACCTTAAACACCAATTAGATGCCATGATTTTTCTTGACCCCCAGTGTCTGATGAATTGTTTTTAACTGTCTCACAAAAGTTCCTTCATTGATGTTATGAGAAAGGTGAGTATAGTAGTCTCAAATGATTCGGTTTGGTTTTGATAAAAAAATGTTTAGGTAAAACCCATCATTAATGGTAGAATGGGTTAATATTCAATATCAATGTTTCACTATCAGTTTTGCGTCCGGTAAAAGCCCATGAAGGGTTAACAAATGCCTACCAGAATAATTGATCCATGCAACTGGTCATATGACACCAAGACCTATCAACGGCCATTTTCTCTTGAAAACCCCACAAAATGTTTGTAAAGAAATCCAGGGAAAACGATTTTTAAGCTTTTTGATGGGTATCCCCTGTTAACCTTCCCCAACAGGGGTTAAACGCTTGGCTTTTTGAATACCTTTATTACTTACAAAAATGGTCCTCTGTGAATTCCACTTCAAACAAAGGAGATTATGTTTATCTCTCATGTATACATTAGGTGCTGTGCGTGTCTGAAAACAGTCCCATGTTAACAACATTACGATGCTTGGCAGCTTGTAGATGGTTAATGTCACATAAACACCTACGAATAGTCAATTTGTCTTGAAAACCCTACAAGTTACCGTTAGGGAAATTCACAGAAAATGGGAATTTAAAGCTTTCAAGGGATATCTCTTCTTTAGCCTGCCAAAAATGGGTTAAGACGTCGACTTTTGAATACCCTTATACTACTTACAAAAATGTTCCACTATAAATTGTACGCGCGATAAAAGAAAGAACTTTTCTTTGTGGTGTACCCTTTGGGTGCTGTTGGTGTGCAAAAACAGCCCATTTTATCGCAATTTTGACCTTCAGCAGCCCGGGGAGGGTTAACTAATGCTGACCGGAATATTTTGTTCATGCGACTTGTAATGTCACACCAAGACCTGCAAATAGCCGATTTTTCTTGAAAACCTACAAGATGTTGTTAGAGAAATCCACAGAAAACGGGGATTTTAAAGATTTTAATGGGTATCTCTCATTTAACCAGCCCCAAATGGGTTAAGACGTCAAATTTTGAATACCCTTACCCACTTTCAAAAATATTTTCCGATCAATTTTGCGTCCGATAAATGAAGGCCCCTTTCTCTGTGGTATATCGTTTGGGTGCTGTTGGTGTCTAAAAACAGCCCATTTTATCACAATTTTTACGTTTAGCAGCTCGGGGAGGGTTAACTAATGCTGACCGGATATTTTATCCATGCAACTTGTAATGTCACACCAAGACCTGAGAGTGACCAATTTTTCTTGAAAATCTACAAGATTCGTTTAGAGAAATCCACAGAAAACATGAAGTTTTGAGCTTTTTTGGGGTATTGCTGTTTAACCAGCCCAAAACGGGTTAACACTTGGTTTTCTGAACACCCTTATTACTTACAAAAATGATCTTCGGTGAATTCCACTTCCAATAAAGGAAGTTATGTTTACCACTCGGGTATCGTTTGGGTGTTGTGGGGGTCTGAAACCGGCCCATTTCATCAAAATTTCGATGTTTGGCAGCCCAGTGGAGGGTTACCATATGCATCGCCTGATATGTCGTGTGTACCAAAGAGTGTGCCACAGACAGGTCTAGCAATGACGAATGTATAAAAAAAATCTACAAGACATGTTTCGAGAAAGTGCCGATAAACCCCAATTTTGGCAGTTTTTTGCCAATTCTGGCGAAATAAGGGTTTAAATCGAAAATTCCGCTTCGGTACATTTTTAGATTTTTTGCCACTCTATGCGTGTGCCAAATTGTGTGAAAATCGGTTCGAAAATGGCTTCTGAATCGTACGGACAAAAATGTGTGGAAAAAAAAAAAAAAAAAAAAAAACCCAAAAAAAAAAAAAAAAAAATAATAATAATCCGTAGAAAAACAATAGTCTTTTACCAGAGGGAAAAGCCTAAAGAGTCTGTCCACCAAGCGCCGGGATTCCAGGCGCCTGGAGGCCCTTCCGGAATAGGAAGAAAGAGGTGAGCGAGAGGATGGAGGTCCTGGAGGCAGCTACCAGTTCCCGTCCTAGTCCCACTAGTACACCCAACTAACTGCCAGCTCCTGAGCCGGTACTGTTGGATGAGGAACGTCTGGTGGAGACTGAGGAGGAACCGGAGATTGCCTTTTCACCACCTTCCACCACTCACTCCTCATTACCTTCTCTACCGGACAGTCCGGGTGTGTCAATCTCAACAACACAGCCACCTAAGTCTGCAGTCACCGCCGAAGAATTAAGGAGAATAATATAGATGGGAAGGCGAGCAGTTGAGATGGGAAACCGAATCGCCTCCGAAACCCACGAGTTCAGGGAACAATCCAAGGCAGATCTCAAAAAGAAATTAGACGCAATCCATTCACCAAACTCAACACTAAACTCAACATCGTCGACTTCCACATCACAATCTCAACCAACTCCAAAGAAAAAGAGCCGGAAGAAGCCTAGATGGGGTTAAGCCACCTCCCTCCTTCCTTTTCCTCCTCCACCGCGCCTTGACGTCCTACAACAACAACAAACAGCTAACGAGGGTCGAAAGGGGCTTGTCCTCCAAATCGTCCCTGCGCGCCTTCGGCGCGTCAAACCATTTCGTTCGTCTCAAATGACTCAGTTGATAAGAAAATTGTTTAGGTAAAAAACATCATTAACGGTGGAGTGGGCTAATATCAATATCGTCGTCCGACAAGTTAATGACCCACAAAAGGAGTTATGTTTGTTTCACACATACCCACTGAGTGCTGTGTCTATTTGAAAATGGTCCATTTTATCTCAAATGCATCCAAAATATTGATGTCTGGCAGCTTGTAGAGGGTTAACAAGTACTAACAGGAATATTTTTCCATGCAACTTGTAATGTCACACTAAGAACTGCAAATGGTCATTTTTTCTTTAAAATCTTCCAAGATGTTTTCAGAGAAATCCCTGCGCATATGCTCTTTTCCAATTCAACGTGACGAAATGCGACATTCATGTCGCTCTTCATGGAAAGTGATGCCACAACTATTCATGAACAAGGAGTGAAAATTTCATGGAAATCTGCCTAGAATTGGTTGAGATATGGTGTTTTGGAGAGAGGAGGTAATTGTTTGAATTTGGTCCTTCCTTTTCAAGCTAGTTCGAAAAAAGACGTCGGGAATGGGCGCAGAATCCTTCAGTGCCTCCTCGCTGGAGTAAGTCCACTTAAATGTTACAATTGTGTATGACTGGTGGAGAGTTGACTGTAAATGGAAGTTGCTTCTTTAAGACAGCCACCAGGGACCCCAACACAACCTTTAAACCTACGAGAATCTCAGAAGTTTAAAGTCAAGAGAAATTGGTGGTGATTGGGTTTCTGGCAGGCAGGAAAAGATTGACGAAGATTTGCATATTGGACATTAAAATAGCACTTCAGACATACACGAACGGTGTTCAGACCGCTGGAGGCAGCGACTTGAAATTTTCAGAACTTGTTCTACGAACCCTGGCCGACATTTTGGGATCTGTTTGGAGTGTCCGGACCGCGTGGAAAACACCACGCATCGCTTGGAATGTGAGAGTACTATTCGTCCCGACTCTATCAGTTTCGAATGGACACCGGCAGTGTTGTAGACGACTGTAGAGCTGCGATTGAGCATAACGTCCCAGGTTTCGGTGCCCAATTGCCTAACCAGCCCCAAAAGAGCGGCGGGGGAGGGGTATCCTGACACTATCTTTAAACCTTAGATAATCCTCAGAAGTTGAAGTGAAAAGAAATCGGCGGTGAGTAGGTTTTTTGGCGGGTAACGATTAACGAAAATTTGCCAATTAGACATTAAAATTGCACTTCTCACAAACATGAAGCGTGTCTAGATCGCTGAAGGCAGCGACATCTAATTTTCAGAACTTGTTCTACACACCCTGGCCGACATTTTGGCATCTGTTGCGAGTGTCGAGGCCACGTGAAGAACACCACGCATCGCGTGGAAAGTGAGAGTATTATTCGTCCCGACTCTATCAGTTTGGAATGGACTTGAGGACTGTTGTAAACTACTGTAGAGCAGCGATTGAGCATGAAGTCGGAGTTTTTTGTGCCAAATTGCCTAACCGGCTCCAAGGTATGATTTTTCGTCTGTACATCGCCCAGATCGACTGTAGTTTATACCGTTACTATACGTTGAAGTAGCCTTTTGTCATTTTCGCCACTTTCGCCCCAGATTTGAGAGTACCTTCCTTCAACCCCATTTTATAGCAAAATCTAGCCATGCTCCCAACAACGCCCTCTCCCCGTCGGCCCGGGTGCTTCTAAAAATAGAAAGGTCAATGAGTAGGGGCCCGTTAGCAAACAAACGGGTGCACGGCAGGTGTACTTGGTGAAAAAACAGTTGTGTGAACATCCCCAGAAGTGAAAACCTATGCTCAGTGGCTGTAATCAAGATGTTAATTAGACTCCCATTACGGCCATTTCATGTTTTCTTTATATTCTATTTATTTTTTTGATCTCTCTCTCTCTCTCTCTCTCTCTCAGTTTAATTTGTGTTTGTCTATAATGTTTATAATATTTAGATTTTGCTAGATTATGTTATTTATGGAATACGTTCTGCCATATTGTAAATTATTAGTCATAGTCACCGTACAGGAACGGAGGGGCTTCTAAGTGGTAAGCACTTGTCCTCCAATCCTGATTTGCATTGTCAAATGGCAAATAAAATATGTTTAATCTAATCTAACAGTAGGTGTGTGTGTGGGGGGGGGGGGGGCATGTGTCCTATGTAAACAATCAGCAGGGGGCAGGTGTCCTAGGTAAAATAAACAGCATGGGGGGGGGGGGGATGTCCCCGCTAATTAATTTTAATAGCAGGCAGTTGTTCATGGGGCAGGTGTCCTATCCCACTGGTACTTGGCCTTGATGGAAATAACATTTCAACAAGAAACAACGGAAACTTATTTGCAATAAAGCTGCAAATATAAACTTGATTTTAGGACCATTCCATGGACATTTTAAAGCCTACTGCGATATCAGCGTTTCTTACTCTCGTACTTTCACTACACCGCAATATTTTACCCGAGTTGAGTTCTGACATCATGCAAGTTTGACCGACATGCTTTCAATTTTGTTATTGACAACAACATATTTATAATTTCGTGCTTACTGATCCGAATTTTGGAAACGACACACGCAATCGCGAAAGCGTTTTCTGAAAAACACGATTCTGTAAAAGGTTTTAGTGAAATTTGATTATTTTTTTTATTTTCAATTTCGATGGGCTCTTGTCGAAAAGGTGCTAATCACTGATCGTCCCAAACGAGATCAAAGACACGCCGTAGTTTAATAACAGACAGAGAATCTTCTAAGAATATACATGCGCAATCCTAAAATGCAATAAATCAAGTGTTTTTTCACGTTTTATGAGAGAAATATGTCCAATTGTATCATTGAATCATTTTTAGGTATATGTGGGTGAGAAATTTTCTATACGGACAAAATACAGGCTAAACTAGACTTTATGATTCTGGAGAATCATGGCTTTTCCCGATGAGATTCCTTGATTTTTCATGCCCCCACAGTGTCTGATGAATTGTTTTTAACTGTCTCACTGAAGTTCTTTCATTGATGTTATGAGAAAGGTGGTTATAGTAGTCTCAAATGACTCAGTTTTATAAAAAGATTGTTTAGGTAAAAACCATCATTAATGGTAGAGTGGGTTAATATCAATATCGTCGTCCCACAAGTTAATGACCGACAAAAGGAGTTATGTTTGTTTGACACATACCCTTTGAGTGCTCTGTCTATTTGAAAATGGTCAATTTTATCTCAAATGTAACCAAAATATTGATGTCTGGCCAATTGTAGAGGGTTAACATGTGCTAACAGGCATATTTATTCATGCAACTTGCAATTTCAAACCAAAAAGTGCGAATGGCCATTTTTACTTAAAATCTATAAGATGTTTTCAGAGAAATCCATGCGCATGCGCTCTTTTCGAATTCGACGTGACGAAATGCGAAATTCGTATCGCTCTTCATGGAAAGTGATGCCGCAACTATCCATGAACAACGAGTGAAAATTTCATGGAAATCTGCCTAGAATTGGTTGGGATATAGCGTTTTGAAGAGAGGAGGTAACTGTCTCAATTTGGTCCTTCCTTTTCAAGCCAGTTCGAGAAAAGACGTCGTGAATGGGCGCAGACTCCTTTAGAGCCACCCCCCCCCCCCCCCTCTCTCTGTAAATGGAAGTTGCTTCTTTAAGACCGCCACCCAGGGATCCCAACACAACCTTTAAACCTAAGAGAATCGTCAGAAGTTTAAAGTGAAAAGAAATTGGCGGTGATTGGGTTTCTGGCAGGCAGGAAAAGATTGACGAAGATTTGCATATTGGACATTAAAATAGCACTTCTGACATACACGAACCGTGTCCAGACCACTGGAGGCAGCGACTTGAAATTTTCAGAACATGTTCTACGAACCCTGGCCGACATTTTGGGATCTGTTTGGAGCGTCCGAGCCGCCTGGAAAACACCACGCATCGCTTGGAAGGAGAGAGTACTATTCGTCCCGACTTAATCAGTTCAGAATGGAAATGGGCAGTGTTGTAGACGACTGTGGAGCTGCGATTGAGCTTAAAGTCCCAGGTTTCGGTGCGGGGGAGGGGGGGGGGTGTATCCTGACACTATCTTTAAATCTTAGATAATCGGAAGAAGTTGCAGTGAAAAGAAATCGGCGGTGAGTAGGTGTTTTGGCAGGAAACGATTAACGAAAATTTGTCAATTTGACATTAAAATTGCACTTCTCACAAACACGAACCGTGTCCAGACCGCCGAAGGCAGCGACTTCTAATTTTCAGAACTTGTTCTACGCATCCTGGCCGATATTTTGGCATCTGTTGCAAGTGTCGAGACCGCGTGGAGAAAACCACGCATCGCGTGGAAAGTGAGAGTACTATTCGTCCCGACTCTATCAGTTTGGAATGGAATTTGGCACTATTGTAGACTACTGTAGAGCAGCGATTGAGCATAAAATCGGAGTTTTTTTGTGCCAAATTACCTAACCGGCTCCAAGGTATGATCTTTCGTCTGTACATCGCCCAGATTGTCTGAAGTTTATACCGTTACCATACGTTGAAGTAGCCTTTTGTCATTTTCGCCACTTTCGACCCAGATTTGAGGGTACCTTCCTTCAGCGAAATCTAGCCATGCTCACAACCACGCCCTCTCCCCGTCGGCCCGGGTGCTTCTAAAGATAGAAAGTTCAATGGGGAGGGGCCCATTAGCAAACAAACGGGGGCAGGTGTAGTTGGTGAAAAACAGCAGGGGGGGGGGGGGGGCACGTGGCCTAGGTAAAAGAAACAATAGGGGGCAGGTGTCCTAGGTAAAAAAAACAGCAGGAAGGGGGGGGGGGCAGATGTCCCCGCTAATTAATTTTAATAACAGGCAGGTGTTCATGGGGCAGGCCCACTGCTCGGTGTTCCAAATTTTCTATGGTACTTGGCCTTGACGGAAACAACACTTCAACAAGAAACAACGGGAAACCTATTTGCAGTAAAGCTGCAAATATAAACATGATTTTAGGACCATTCCATGGACAGTTTAAAGCCTACTGCGATATCAGCGTTTATTACTCTCGAACTTTCACTGCATCACTGCAGTATTTCACCCGAGTCGAGTTCTGACTTCATGCAAGTTTGACGGACATGCTTTCAATTTTGTTATTGACAACAATATATTTATAATTTCGTGATTACTGATCGGAATTTTGAAAACGACACATGCAATCGCGAAAGAGTTTTCTGAAAAACACGATTCTGCAAAAGGTTTTAGTGAAATTTGATTTTTTTTTTATTTTCAATTTCGATGGCTCTTGTCGAAAAGGTGTTAATCACTGATCGTCCCAAACGAGATCAAAGACTGACGCTGTATATTAATAACACACAGAGAATCTTCTAAGAATATACACGCGCAATCCTAAAATGAAATAAATCAAGTCTTTTTCAGGTTTTACGAGAGAAATATGTCCAATTGTATCATTGAATGTTTAGGTATATGTGGGCGAGACATTTTCTATACGGACAAAATACAGACTAAATAAAATATTTGCCATTATTTTCCGCAGACGTATTTTTGTCTTTGCTTCTTGGGGAAATCCATGCTGCTAAATACAACGAAGGAGTGTTATCTAATGAGGTCAGAACCGTCAGGTGGTCGGGTCCGACACAGCACCTCGAAGTAGATTTAGGGGGGTGTCGATTTTACAAGTAATGTAGGCAGCGTACACCGCATGGGCTGTCTGTCTTTAATCCTATAAACAGGGTTAAGGCTTGGCTTTTTGAATACCCTTATTTATTTATTTATTTATTTATTTATTTATTTATTTATTTATTTATTGGTGTTTAAGGTCACATACTTATGCACAATGGCTAATCGTGACCGTGACAGTTTTATAGGTGGAGGAAGCCGGAGTACACGGAGAGAACCACCAAGCAACGACGAGCAACTGTCAGCTCCTCAACATTCTAACTCTGTTCAAGCTCTGCTCAAGCAGGGTTACAGAGGGTGAAGACATATGTTCCATCGACGTGCAGTATGCCTTAGTACACGGCGTCATCGTGCCCCCATGTCGGCAACCGGGCTAAAGTGCCTTGCCCAAGGACACAACGTGAGTCGTCCCGGACAACAGTCTACCACTGAGCCACCACGCTCCCTTGAATACCCTTAACACTACCATACATTATCCCTCATGAATTCTGAGTCTGATAAAAGAGGTTATGTTTACCTATTACATACCCATTTGCTGCCCGAAAACAGTCGATTTTATCAAAATTTTGACGTTTAGCAGCCTGTAGCGGGATTAACAAACGACTAGCGGAATATTCTATCTATGCACTTTGTTTGACCTGCCAATGTCCAATTGTTCTTGAAAATCGCCAACAAGCAGTTAGCGAAATCCACAGAAAATGTAAATTTTAAGCTTTTAAGGGGTATCTCTCCTTATCCAGTCTAAAATAGGTTAAGTTTCATTCTTTTAAATACCCTTACTACTTACAAAACTGATCCTCTGTGAATTCTACGCGAGTAAAAGAAGTTATATTTCTCTGTTACATATCCATTGGGTGCTCTTGGTGTCTGAAAACAATCCATTTTATCAACATTTTGATGTTTAGCAGCTCGTGGAGAGTTAACGAATGCTCAACGGAATATTTTGTCCATGTAACTTGTAATGTCACATGAAGACCCGTGAATGGCCATTTTTTCTTGAAATCTACAAGATGTTTTTAAAGAAATCCAGGAAAAACATGAAATTTTAAGTCTTTGATGGGTACCGCTGTTTAACCAGCCCAAAACGGGTTAAGACCAGTACTAAATGGGTTAATGCTTGGTCTGATGAATTCCACTTCCAAAGAAGGAGATTATGGTTATCTCGCAGGTACACATTGCGTGCAATGGGTGCCCAAGAACAGTCCACTTTCTCAAAATTTCTATGCTTTGCAGCCTCTGGAGAGTTAACAAACGCTTACCGGAATATTTTGTCTATGTAACTTGTAATGTCACTCCAAGACCTGCAAATGGTCAATTTTTCTTGAATACTTACTAGATTTTTTGGAGAAATCCACAGAAAACTGGAATTTTAAGCTTTTAAGGGGTACATCTTAACCAGGCGAAAATGGGTTAAGACCTCGATTTTTTGAATACCCTTACTACTTACTAAATTTTTTTCTGTCAGTTTTGCATCCGGTAAAAGAAGTTATGTATCTCTGTGGCATTCCCATTTGTTGTTGTTGGTGTCCAAAAACAGACTATTTTTTCAAAATGTTGACATTTAGCAGCCCATGGAGGGTTAACAAATGCTTACTGGAATATTTTATCCATGCAACCGGTAATGTGACTCCAAGACCTATCAATGGCCATTTTCTGTTGAAAACTTACAAGATGTTTGTAACGAAATCCACGGAAAACATAATTTTTTTTTAGCTTTTGATGGGTATCGCTAATAACAACCCCAAAAGGGTTTAACGCTTGGGTTTTTGAATACCCTTATTACTTACAAAAATGGTCCTCAGTTAATTCCACTTCCAACAAAGGAGATTATGTGTAACTCTCGGACATACATTGCGTGCTGTGTGTGTCCGAAAACAGCCCATTTCAACAAAATAATGATGCTTGGCATTCTGTAGAGGGTTAATAAACGCTCAGCGGAATATTTTGTCCATGCCACTTGTAATGTCACACAAAGACCTGCAAGTAGTCAATTTTTCTTGAAAACCTATGGAATGTATTTAGAGAAATCCACAGAAAATGGGAATTTTTAGATTTTAAGGGGTCTCTCTCTTTAGCCTGCCCCAAATGGGTTAAGACTTCGTTTTTTGAATACCCTTACTACTTACAAAAATGTTTCCCTATAGATTGTGCGCTCGATGAAAGAAATCACTTTTCTTTGTGGCGGACCTGTTGGGTGCCGTTGGCGTCCAAAAACAGCCCAGTTTATCACAATTTTGACTTTTAGCAGCCCGTGGAGGGTTAACAAATGCTCACCGAAGTATTTTGTCCATGCAACTTCTATTGTCACATCAAGGCCTGGGAGTGACAATTTTTTCATGAAAATCTACAAGACTCGTTTAGAGAAATCCACGGAAAACCTGAATTTTTTAGCTTTTTGGGGGTATTGCTGTTTAACCAGCCCAAAACGGGTTAATGCTTGGTTTTTTGAACACCATTATTACTTACAAAAATGATCTCCGGTGAATTCCACTTCAAATAAAGGAAGTTATGTTTATCTATCTTGTATCGTTTGGGTGTTCTGGGGGCCTGAAACCGGCCCATTTCATCAAAATTTCGATGTTTGGCAGCCTGTGGAGGGTTACCATATGCATCGCCAAATATGTCGTGTGTATCAAAGGTCGTGACATGGGCAGGTCTAGAAATGATGAATGTTTAAAAAAAATCCTAAAGACGTGTTTTGAGAAAGTGCCAATAAACCCCAATTTTGGCAGTTTTTTGCCAATTCTGGCGAAATAAGGGTTAAATCGAAAATTCCGCTTCGGTACATTTTTAGATTTTTTGCCCCTCTATGCGTGTGCCAAATTGTGTGAAAATCGGTTCGAAAATGGCTTCTCAATCGTACGGACAAAAATGTGTGGAAAAAAAAAAAAAAAAAAAAACCCAAAAAAAAAAAAAAAAAAAAATAATAATCCGTACAAAAACAATAGTCTTTTCCAGAGGGAAAAGCCTAATAAAATATTTGCCATCATTTTCCGCAGACGTATTTTTGTCTTTGCTTCTTGGGGAAATTTCTTGCTGCTAAATACAACGAAGGTGTGTTATTTGATGTGGTCAGAACCGTCAGGTGGTCGGGTCCGAAACCGCACCTCGCAGAAGATTTAGTGGGGGGTGTCGATTTTACAAGTAATGTAGGCAGCGTACACAGCATGGGCTGTCTGTCTTTAATCCGACAAAACAGGGTTAAGGCTTGGTTTTTTGAATACCCTTATTTATTTATTTATTTATTTATTTATTTATTTATTTATTGGTGTTTAAGGTCACGTACTTCTGCACAATGGCTAATCGTGACCGTGACAGTTTTAGAGGTGGAGGAAGCCGGAGTACCCGGAGAGAACCACCAAGCATCGACGAGCAACTGTCAGCTCCTCAACATTCTCACTCTGTTCAGGCTCCGCTCAGGCAGGGTTACAGAGGTTGAAGACATGTGTACCATCGACGTGCAGTATGCCTTAGTACACGGGACATCGTGCCCCCATGTCGGCAACCGGGCCAAAGTGCCTTGCCCAAGGACACAACGTGAGTCGTCCCGGACGGGGATCGAACTCGGGACCTCTAGCATAGAAGTACAACAGTCTACCACTGAGCCACCACGCTCCCTTGAATACCCTTAATACTATCATACATTATCCCTCAGGAATTCTAAGTCTGATAAAAGAGGTCATGTTTATCTATTGCATACCCATTTTGCTGCCCGAAAACAGCCGATTTTATTAAAATTTTGACGTTTAGCAGCCTGTAGAGGGATTAACAAACGACTAGCGGAATATTCTATCTATGCAATTTGTAAGACCTGCCAATGTCAAATTGTTCTTGAAAATCCCCAACAAGCAGTTAGCGAAATCCACGGAAAATGTAAATTTTAAGCGTTTAAGGGGCATCTCTCCTTATCCAGTTCAAAATGGGTTAAGTTTCATTCTTTTAGATACCCTTACTACTTACAAACCTTAAACACCAATTAGATTCCATGATTTTTCTTGACCCCCACAGTGTCTGATGAATTGTTTTTAACTGTCTCACTAAAGTTCCTTCATTGATGTTATGAGAAAGGTGAGTAAAGTAGTCTCAAATGATTCGGTTTGGTTTTGATAAAAAAAATGTTTAGGTAAAACCCATCATTAATGGTAGAATGGGTTAATATCAATATCAATGTTTCCCTATCAGTTTTGCGTCCGGTAAAAGAAGTTACGTTTCTCTGTGGCATTTCCGTTTGATGTTCTTGGTGTCCAAAAACAGACTGTTTCCTCAATTTTTTTTACATTTAGCAGCCCATGAAGGGTTAACAAATGCCTACCAGAATAATTGATTCATGCAACTGGTCATATGACACCAAGACCTATCAACGGCCATTTTCTCTTGAAAACCCCCCAAAATGTTTGTAAAGAAATCCAGGGAAAACGATTTTTTAAGCTTTTGATGGATATCCCTGTTAACGTCCCCAACAGGGGTTAACGCTTGGCTTTTTGAATACCTTTATTACTTACAAAAATGGTCCTCTGTGAATTCCACTTCAAACAAAGGAGATTATGTTTATCTCTCATATATACATTAGGTGATGTGCGTGTCTGAAAACAGTCCCATGTTAACAACATTACGATGCTTGGCAGCTTGTAGATGGTTAAAAAACGCTCACCGGAGTATTTTGGCCATGCAACTTTTAATGTCACATAAAGACCTACGAATAGTCAATTTGTCTTGAAACCCTACAAGTTACCGTTAGGGAAATTCACAGAAAATGGGAATTTAAAGCTTTCAAGGGATATCTCTCTTTAGCCTGCCCAAAATGGGTTAAGACGTCGACTTTTGAATACCCTTACTACTTACAAAAATGTTTCCATATAAATTGTATGCGCGATAAAAAAGGCACTTTTCTTTGTGGTGTACCCTTTGGGTGCTGTTGGTGTGCAAAAACAGCCCATTTTATCGCAATTTTGACCTTCAGCAGCCCGGGGAGGGTTAACTAATGCTGACCGGAATATTTTGTTCATGCGACTTGTAATGTCACACCAAGACCTGCAAATAGCCGATTTTTCTTGAAAACCTACAAGATGTTGTTAGAGAAATCCACAGAAAACGGGTATTTTAAGATTTTAATGGGTATGTCTCTTTAACCATCCCAAAATGGGTTAAGACGTCAAATTTTGAATACCCTTACCACTTTCAAAAATATTTTCCGATCAATTTTGCGTCCGATAAATGAAGGCCCCTTTCTCTGTGGTATATCGTTTGGGTGCTGTTGGTGTCTAAAAACATCCCATTTTATCACAATTTTTACGTTTAGCAGCTCGGGGAGGGTTAACTAATGCTGACCGGAATATTTTATCCATGCAACTTGTAATGTCACACCAAGACCTGAGAGTGACCAATTTTTCTTGAAAATCTACAAGACTCGTTTAGAGAAATCCACGGAAAACATGAAGTTTTGAGCTTTTTGGGGGTATTGCTGTTTAACCAGCCCAAAACGGGTTAACACTTGGTTTTCTGAACACCCTTATTACTTACAAAAATGATCTTCGGTAAATTCCACTTCCAATAAAGGAAGTTATGTTTACCTCTCGGGTATCGTTTGGGTGTTGTGGGGGTCTGAAAAGGGCCCATTTCATCAAAATTTCGATGTTTGGCAGCCTGTGGAGGGTTACCATATGCATCGCCAAATATGTCGTGTGTATCAAAGGTTGTGTCATAGGCAGGTCTAGTAATGATGGATGTTTAAAAAAAATCCTAAAGACGTGTTTCGAGAAAGTGCCGATAAACCCCAATTTTGGCAGTTTTTTTCCAATTCTGGCGAAATAAGGGTTAAATCGAAAATTCCGCTTCGGTACATTTTTAGATTTTTTGCCACTCTATGCGTGTGCCAAATTGTGTGAAAATCGGTTCGAAAATGGCTTCTGAATCGTACGGACAAAAATGTGTGGAAAAAAAAAAAAAAAAAAAAACCCAAAAAAAAACTAGACTTTATGATTCTGGAGAATCATGGCTTTTCCCGATTAGATTCCATGATTTTTCTTGACCCCACAGTGTGTGATGAATTGTTTTTAACTATCTCACTAAAGTTCCTTCATTGATGTTATGAGAAAGGTGAGTATAGTAGTCTCAAATGACTCGGTTCGGGTTTGATAAAAAATGTTTAGGTAAAACCCATCATTAATGGTAGAATGGGTTAATATCAATATCAATGTTTCGCTATCAGTTTTGCGTCCGGTAAAAGAAGTTACGTTTCTCTGTGGCATTTCCATTTGATGTTGTTGGTGTCCAAAAACAGACTATTTCCTCATTTTTTTTTACATTTAGCAGCCCATGAAGGGTTAACAAATGCCTACCAGAATAATTGATCCATGCAACTGGTCATATGACACCAAGACCTATCAACGGCCATTTTCTCTTGAAAACCCCACAAAATGTTTGTAAAGAAATCCAGGGAAAACGATTTTTTAAGCTTTTGATGGGTATCCCTGTTAACCTCCCCAACAGGGGTTAACGCTTGGCTTTTTGAATACCTTTATTACTTACAAAAATGGTCCTCGGTGAATTCCACTTCAAACAAACGAGATTATGTTTATCTCTGATGTATACATTAGGTGTTGTGCGTGTCCGAAAACAGACCCATGTTAACAACATTACGATGCTTGGCAGCTTATAGGTGGTTAAAAAACGCTTACCGGAGTATTTTGTCCATGCAACTTGTAATGTCACATAAAGACCTACGAATAGTCAATTTGTCTTGAAACCCTACAGGTTACCGTTAGGGAAATTCACAGAAAATGGGAATTTAAAGCTTTCAAGGGATATCTCTCTTTAGCCTGTCCAAAATGGGTTAAGACGACGACTTTTGAATACCCTTACTACTTACAAAAATGTTTCCGTATAAATTGTACGCGCGATAAAAGAAGGCACTTTTCTTTGTGGTGTACCCTTTGGGTGCTGTTGGTGTGCAAAAATAGCCCATTTTATCACAATTTTGACCTTCTGCAGCCCGGGGAGGGTTAACTAATGCTGACCGGAATATTTTGTTCATGCGACTTGTAATGTCACACCAAGACCTGCAAATAGCCGATTTGTCTTGAAAACCTACAAGATGTTGTTAGAGAAATCCACAGAAAATGGGTATTTTAAGATTTTAATGGGTATCTCTCTTTAACCAGCCCAAAATGGGTTAAGACGTCAAATTTTGAATACCCTTACCACTTTCAAAAATATTTTCCGATCAATTTTGCGTCCGATAAATGAAGGCCCCTTTCTCTGTGGTATATCGTTTGGGTGCTGTTGGCGTCCAAAAACAGCCCATTTTATCACAATTTTGACTTTTAGCAGCCCGTGGAGGGTTAACAAATGCTCATCGCAGTATTTTGTCCATGCAACTTCTATTGCCACACCAAGGCCTGGGAGTGACAAATTTTTCTTGAAAATCTACAAGACTCGTTTAGAGAAATCCACGGAAAATACAAATTTTTGAGCTTTATGGGGGTATTGCTGTTTAACCAGCCCAAAACGGGTTAACGCTTGGTTTTTTGAACACCCTTATTACTGACAAAAATGATCCTCGGTGAATTCCACTCCCAGTAAAGAAAGTTATATTTATCTCTCGTGTATTGTTTGGGTGCGGTGGGGGCCTGAAACTGGCCTATTTCATCAAAATTTCGATGTTTGGCAGCCTGTGGAGGGTTACCATATGCATCGCCTGATATGTCGTGTGTATCAAAGGGCGTGTCACAGACAGGTCTAGCAATGACGAATGTATAAAAAAAATCTACAAGACGTGTTTCGAGAAAGTGCCGATAAACCCCAATTTTGGCAGTTTTTTGCCAATTCTGACGAAATAAGGGTTAAATCGAAAATTCCGCTTCGGTACATTTTTAGATTTTGTGCCCCTCTATGCGTGTGCAAAATTTCGTGAAAATCGGTTCGAAAATGGCTTCTGAATCGTACGGACAAAATGTGTGGAAAAAAAAAAAAAAAAAACCCAAAAAAAAACCCCCCAAAAAAAAAAAAAAAAAAAATAATAATAATAATCCGTAGAAAAACAATAGTCTTTTCCAGAGGGAAAAGCCTAAAAAAAAAAAAAATAATAATCCGTAGAAAAACAATAGTCTTTTCCAGAGGGAAAAGCCTAATAATCCGTAGAAAAACAATAGTCTTTTCCAGAGGGAAAAGCCTAACTAGATTTTTCGATTTCAAGAAATCGAGAGATTCACCTATTCCACTTGTCTTTTTAGGCAGCGACGAAATAAGATTGCATATAGAGCTGGTAGTTTTTTAGGCTATATTAAGTGCATAGTCGATAGAAAACTCCCTACAGTGTCTAACAATTCTTTCGGCAATACTCTTTCACATTGGCGTGAATGCTGTATGCTTAATGTCCAAGTTAGGGCTAAATAGCAAACCCGTTGAACAGATCGCGTGTACTTAATAATAACAACATGTGCATGTGTGACACCATAGATTGTGGCGAACGTTTTCGCAGCAGCCATCCCAAACATTCAGCGTTTGTACCTGAAGCTCGCCCGAACTCGGTCATATTATTAGAAAGTCCCGAAACCAAGCATGGGCCTCGAGGCAGCCGTCCCTCTCTCTCAACCCACACCCCGAACGTGCACATACCCTCTCCTGACATTCAACATGATAGAATGGGAAATTGGTGGCGCTCTCTGTGTGAAAAGATGCGGTAACTATTTGTGAAGAATGAGTGAAAAAATGATGGAAATCGGCCAAGAATTGGCCGAGATATAGCGTTTTAATGAGTTGAGGAAATTGTTTGAATTTGGTCCCGTTCTAGCCGGTGCGACCTGACGCTGGGTATATGTCTGGGGTTGTGGCACTGCTCCTCCTCTGGGGTAGTTCCGCTTGAAATCGTGGATTCTCAGTTTCTGGTGGAGAGACGCTGGTGACTGAAAGATGCATTGTGTACACTGGCGCCAAATGGACCTCGCCAAGCTGGTAACAGTTAGATATTTGTCACAAATGAAAAGTGGACAGTAATCGCGCATGGGTTAATGGCGAATAGGCGGTAATCTGGCTAATTTGACATTAAAATTGAACAGACAGCAGTGTCGCTCATACGCCCACTACGTCCAGACCACTGGAGGCAGCTACACGAAATTTTCAGAAGTTGTTCTACTCTTCCTGCCCGACAGGTTAGTATCTTTGTCGAATGGCGTGACCGCGTGGGAACAATGTGGATCGCGTGGAAACCGAAGGGACGATTCGTCCCTCCTCTATTCCCAATGCAACGACGTTTCCATTCACTATTCACCTGTCACCCGTCGAGTTTGGCATTATTTCTGTCTATTTGACGAACTGTTCAGCTTTCAATATTCACACGTTCACGTGGGACTGAAAGTTTGTAGTTAAACTGCTTATTTCAGAGCGTACCGGCAGAAACTGACAACTCGACCCGGTGGCGAAAAAGTCGTCGTCTGGCTAATTTGACATTCAAACTGAACAGATACAATGTCGGATACACGCCAATTATGTCCCGACCATACAAGGCAGCAACTTCAGATTCTCAGAATGTTTTCTCCTGTCCCTGCCCGACAGTTTAGTATCTTTGTCAAGTGCCAAGACCGCGTGGAAACACCGTGGATCAGGTGGAAACTGAGGGGACGATTCGTCCCTACTTTCTTCTCAATTCAACGACTTTCCTATTCATTATTTACCTGTCACCGGCTGAGTTTGGCATTATATCTGTCTATTTGATGAACTTTTCAACCTTAACTATTTGCGGCCTCGTGTTTCACCACCGAAAGGCCACTGCACGGTTACCAATATATTCAGGGACTGATTTTGCGAAAAAAACAATTATTCCGACTGTACCCACATGGGAACTCCTAAATCTGTAAGGGTTACATTTTTAATAATAACGTATAAAACAGAAGTTGTCGTGCTACGCTTGCTGCATGCAGGCATAGAAAACATTCTGCGCTCAATGAATTAGGAATGGAGTAAATTGTCACTTAAACCAGCGAAATTCTGAAAAAAATGAGAGTTTTTTTTCGACGGCACCTACCTTTATGCATCCGAGACAGGGACTGCGTTAAACCTTATAACAGAAAATATTCTTGGAATTGAACTGTGAATCCGAATTTCGAAAGCCTACAGAATGCAAATGGGTGGGTGGCGGGCATCATCACTGGATCTAATGTTGTATTTCATGTTTTCTTTATATTCTATTTATTTTTTTGATCTCTCTCTCTCTCTCTCTCTCTCTCTCTCTCTCTCTCTCTCTCTCTCTCTCTCTCTCAGTTTAATTTGTGTTTGTCTATAATGTTTATAATATTTTGATTTTGCTAGCTTCTGTTATTTATGGAATACGTTCTGCCATATTGTAAATTATTAGTCACCGTACAGGAACGGAAGGGCTTCTAAGTGGTAAGCAGTTGTCCTCCAATCCTGATTTGCATTGTCAAATGGCAAATAAAATATGTTTAATCTAATCTAACAGTAGGGCGGGGTGGGGGGGGGGGGGGGCATGTGTCCTAGGTAAAAAAACAGCAGGGTGCAGGTGTTCTAGGTAAAATAAACAGCATGGGGGGGGGGGGGGATGTCCCCGCTAATTAATTTTAATAGCAGGCAGTTGTTCATGGGGCAGGTGTCCTATCCCACTGGTACTTGGCCTTGATGGAAATAACATTTCAACAAGAAACAACGGGAAACTTATTTGCAATAAAGCTGCAAATACAAACTTGATTTTAGGACCATTCCATGGACATTTTAAAGCCTACTGCGATATCAGCGTTTCTTACTCTCGTCATTTCACCACACCGCAGTATTTTACCCGAGTCGAGTTCTGACGTCAAGCAAGTTTGACGGACATGCTTTCAATTATGTTATTGACAACAACATATTTATAATTTCGTGCTTACTGATCCGAATTTTGAAAACGACACACGCAATCGCGAAACCATTTTCTGAAAAACACGATTCTGTAAAAGGTTTTAATGAAATTTGATTATTTTTTTTATTTTCTATTTCGATGGCTCTTGTCGAAAAGGTGCTAATCACTGATCGTCCCAAACGAGATCAAAGACACGCCGTAGTTTAATAACAGACAGAGAATCTTCTAAGAATATACATGCGCAATCCTAAAATGCAATAAATCAAGTGTTTTTTCACGTTTTATGAGAGAAATATGTCCAATTGTATCATTGAATCATTTTTAGGTATATGTGGGTGAGAAATTTTCTATATGGACAAAATACAGGCTAAATAAAATATTTGCCATTATTTTCCGCAGACGTATTTTTGTCTTTGCTTCTTGGGGAAATTTCTTGCTGCTAAATACAACGAAGGTGTGTTATTTGATGTGGTCAGAACCGTCAGGTGGTCGGGTCCGAAACCGCACCTCGCAGAAGATGTAGTGGGGGGTGTCGATTTTACAAGTAATGTAGGCAGCGTACACGGCATGGGCTGTCTGTCTTTAATCCGACAAAACAGGGTTAAGGCTTGGTTTTTTGAATACCCTTATTTATTTATTTATTTATTTATTTATTTATTTATTTATTTATTTATTGGTGTTTAAGGTCACATACTTCTGCACAATGGCTAATCGTGACCGTGACAGCGTTAGAGGTGGAGGAAGCCGGAGTACCCGGAGAGAACCACCAAGCATCGACGAGCAACTGTCAGCTCCTCAACATTCTCACTCTGTTCAGGCTCCGCTCAGGCAGGGTTACAGAGGTTGAAGACATGTGCACCATCGACGTGCAGTATGCCTTAGTACACGGGGACATCGTGCCCCTATGTCGGCAACCGGACCAAAGTGCCTTGCCCAAGGACACAACGTGAGTCGTCCCGGACGGGGATCGAACTCGGGACCTCTAGCATAGAAGTACAACAGTCTACCACTGAGCCACCGCGCTCCCTTGAATACCCTCAATACTATCATACATTATCCCCCAGGAATTCTAAATCTGATAAAAGAGGTCATGTTTATCTATTGCATACCCATTTTGCTGCCCGAAAACAGCCGATTTTATTAAAATTTTGACGTTTAGCAGCCGCTAGAGGGATTAACAAACGACTAGCGGAATATTCTATCTATGCAATTTGTAAGATCTGCCAATGTCAAATTGTTCTTGAAAATCCCCAACAAGCAGTTAGCGAAATCCACGAAAATGTAAATTTTAAGCGTTTAAGGGGCATCTCTCCTTATCCAGTTCAAAATGGGTTAAGTTTCATTCTTTTAAATACCCTTACTACTTACAAACCTTAAACACCAATTAGATGCCATGATTTTTCTTGACCCCCACAGTGTCTGATGAATTGTTTTTAACTGTCTCACAAAAGTTCCTTCATTGATGTTATGAGAAAGGTGAGTATAGTAGTCTCAAATGATTCGGTTTGGTTTAGATAAAAAAATGTTTAGGTAAAACCCATCATTAATGGTAGAATGGGTTAATATCAATATCAATGTTTCCCTATCAGTTTTGCGTCCGGTAAAAGCCCATGAAGGGTTAACAAATGCCTACCAGAATAATTGATCCATGCAACTGGTCATATGACACCAAGACCTATCAACGGCCATTTTCTCTTGAAAACCCCACAAAATGTTTGTAAAGAAATCCAGGGAAAACGATTTTTAAGCTTTTGATGGGTATCCCTGTTAACCTCCCCAACAGGGGTTAACGCTTGGCTTTTTGAATACCTTTATTACTTACAAAAATGGTCCTCTGTGAATTTCACTTCAAACAAAGGAGATTATGTTTATCTCTCATGTATACATTAGGTGCTGTGCGTGTCTGAAAACAGTCCCATGTTAACAACATTACGA
The DNA here is from genome assembly GCA_031216915.1 of Pictodentalium vernedei. Lineage (NCBI taxonomy): Eukaryota > Metazoa > Mollusca > Scaphopoda > Dentaliida > Dentaliidae > Pictodentalium > Pictodentalium vernedei. Next base: position 161,806,700 of record CM062297.1, read on the forward strand.
TGCTTGGCAGCTTGTAGATGGTTAATGTCACATAAACACCTACGAATAGTCAATTTGTCTTGAAACCCTACAAGTTACCGTTAGGGAAATTCACAGAAAATGGGAATTTAAAGCTTTCAAGGGATATCTCTCTTTAGCCTGCCCAAAATGGGTTAAGACGTCGACTTTTGAATACCCTTACTACTTACAAAAATGTTTCCATATAAATTGTATGCGCGATAAAAGAAGGAACTTTTCTTTGTGGTGTACCCTTTGGGTGCTGTTGGTGTGCAAAAACAGCCCATTTTATCGCAATTTTGACCTTCAGCAGCCCGGGGAGGGTTAACTAATGCTGACCGGAATATTTTGTTCATGCGACTTGTAATGTCACACCAAGACCTGCAAATAGCCGATTTTTCTTGAAAACCTACAAGATGTTGTTAGAGAAATCCACAGAAAACGGGGATTTTAAGATTTTAATGGGTATCTCTCTTTAACCAGCCCCAAATGGGTTAAGACGTCAAATTTTGAATACCCTTACCACTTTCAAAAATATTTTCCGATCAATTTTGCGTCCGATAAATGAAGGCCCCTTTCTCTGTGGTATATCGTTTGGATGCTGTTGGTGTCTAAAAACAGCCCATTTTATCACAATTTTTACGTTTAGGAGCTCGGGGAGGGTTAACTAATGCTGACCGGAATATTTTATCCATGCAACTTGTAATGTCACACCAAGACCTGAGAGTGACCAATTTTTCTTGAAAATCTACAAGACTCGTTTAGAGAAATCCACAGAAAACATGAAGTTTTGAGCTTTTTTGGGGTATTGCTGTTTAACCAGCCCAAAACGGGTTAACACTTGGTTTTCTGAACACCCTTATTACTTACAAAAATGATCTTCGGTGAATTCCACTTCCAATAAAGGAAGTTATGTTTACCACTCGGGTATCGTTTGGGTGTTGTGGGGGTCTGAAACCGGCCCATTTCATCAAAATTTCGATGTTTGGCAGCCTGTGGAGGGTTACCATATGCATCGCCAAATATGTCGTGTGTATCAAAGGTTGTGCCATAGGTAGGTCTAGTAATGATGGATGTTTAAAAAAAATCCTAAAGACGTGTTTCGAGAAAGTGCCGATAAACCCCAATTTTGGCAGTTTTTTGCCAATTCTGGCGAAATAAGGGTTAAATCGAAAATTCCGCTTCGGTACATTTTTAGATTTTTTGCCACTCTATGCGTGTGCCAAATTGTGTGAAAATCGGTTCGAAAATGGCTTCTGAATCGTACGGACAAAAATGTGTGGAAAAAAAAAAAAAAAAAAAAACCCCAAAAAAAAAAAAAAAAAAAATAATAATCCGTAGAAAAACAATAGTCTTTTCCAGAGGGAAAAGCCTAAAAAAAAAAAAAATAATAATCCGTACAAAAACAATAGTCTTTTCCAGAGGGAAAAGCCTAAAAAAAAAAAAAAAAAAAATAATAATCCGTACAAAAACAATAGTCTTTTCCAGAGGGAAAAGCCTAATTAAATGTGACAATTTTACGGGTAGACTCCGGAATATCCAAAGAGAACCACAGAGCAACGACGAGTAACTGTCATCTCACCAACGTCGGAAATCCGCACAAGCAGGGTTAGATTGTTCTAAAATATGCGTATCACCGACGTGCAGTACACTTTATTACACGCCGTCATCGTGCTCCCATGTGGATAATCGGGGTAAATTAACTTGCCCAAGGACACAATGCGGGAGTTCGAATAGTGTACGTAGCTTTGGTGCAGCTCTAGGTGGGTTATATTTTCCCCAAGTCTCGCAAATTTGGGTGGCTAATATAGAGTCGCATATCCTTTTACCATTTTTTTTGATCGAGTAACAGCACTTTTCAACTATTAAAATGAGGGGGGTGAAAGTACTGTTGATTTTCCCCCTGACAAAACGAACGGGTCTTGGCCTGTTATTATAGAATTGTAGTTTTTTTTTCATTTATTTAACGACAGTTGGAGCAATCCGGAAAGAACCATCGTGCAGAGGCGACCAACTGTCAAAGTTCTACACAGGGTTATCATTGGCTGAAGGTAGTACGCCATAGTACACAACGTTACCGACCACCCCCACCTCACATAGGTAATAAGATAATGGTAGCTCTTTCATGCTTTTACTTAGATGGGTGGGTTATTCTTCAGCGAACATTCAAAAATAAATCATACAGATTAGTAATAGCGCGGGTGTGATTTTTCTATGATTAAACACAGTCCGTATGCTATCACCTAATTTTTTTCACTTTTAAACGCACTGGTCCACAATTAACTGTTAAACACTTAAGGGCTGTTTTGATAACCGACTATTTATTTATATTTATTTATTGGATTTTAAGGTCTGCACAATAACTAATCATGACCACGACAGTTTTACGGGTGGGGAAAGCCGGAGAGAGCCACCGAGCAACGGCAAGCAACTGTCAAGATTCTACACAGGGTCTGCATTGGTTGAAGACAGGTGCTCCATCGACGTGCAGTACGCCTTAGTGCACAGCGTCACCATGCCCCCACATGGTCAATAGGGATGAAGTGTCTTGCCCAAGGACACAACCGACAGACATTCCTGAATAAATCGATACGCGTATTTCTGTCAAACTAATCCGCCATTTTGTTTTTTCGACAAGTGTCTTGTGGAATGAATTATTTAACGAAAATTATTAATATATTATATTAAATGAACATACGCTATTTATTAAGGGGACAATCTCATAGTAAATACGGGTTAAGAGAGTGGTAAGTTATGAGAGGAGACTAATCGGGGTAATTTGATCGCTCAAAATTGTGGGGAAGGCGTATTCGGGGGCCTGACATGTCCATTACATTTAGAGAACTGAACTGGGGTTCGAGATAATTTAGCTATTGTGAGGGCTGGGGGAGGGGGGGGAGAGAGGTTTCCAAAAGTTTTTTTTTTAGTATTGGATGACTTGGTGGAGGGGAATTCAGGAAAGTTTTAGGTACTGTGAGGGGATACAGGGGTGTGACGGTGAGGGTGTGGGATAATGGAGGTGTCTGATTGGTTAAAAAAGTGTGTGTTTGTGACAAAGCAACTCTTTTTAAGATTATGGTGGGGGCGGGGGAGAGCGGTTTCCAAAAGTTTTTTAGTATTGGATGACCTGGAGGAGGAGCGTTCATGGAAGTTTTAGGTACTGTGAGGGGATACAGGGGTGCGGAATAAAAAATGAATTATTTAACGAAAATTATTAATATATTATATTAAATGAATATACGCTATTTATTAAGGGGATTACATCATAGCAATTAAGGTTATTAAAATTTTAAACATATGACTGCACACTTGTCTCCTTCACCCCTCCTCATAACCTCGTTTGACCCCCCTTATTTGATGAGGAACGTCTCCACCGGCCAATCGAGTTGTGCATTTCTGCTACTTGTGGCGCGATGACGGTTAAGTTGAATCAGCTGAAACCCGCAAATCGCGCAGTTAAATGTCGAGTTTTGACATTTCTCCATGTTTTTTTCTAATGTATCTTTCCTAGTATAGGATTTCAGACAAAACGTCCACTGGAACATCTTGACATCGACGTCTGTTCGATGTACACTGCCTCTCTCTTTTGTTGAATTTGCTATTGAAACACAAAATTGACAGTTCAAAGCACCTTCTTGGTGGGTTTTCAGATGATCCGTTAATTCATCAAAGTATTGGGGCATAAAGTACAGCCATGTATAGCCTCTCCCCCGTGTACAGTAGTCTCATGGCGATTTCTCTTGTGATTTTTTTTTGAGAACTCGTCAAAACGTAGAAATCGGACCGTTACAAAAATACTTTATCGCGTGAGGGGTAAAATCAGAATATCTTGGTCTATGAGAGTTTTTCGACAGCCATAAAAACGAGAAGAATAAACTTGAATTATTAATATGTAAGAATCACGCCAAGTTATTAAATCAAATTATACCTATAAAAATAGCCACAATGGAGTCGTTCACAGTCTTCAGGTAAAAGCAAGACACATCTTGTCACGTGATATATTGATTTTTAAATACATGATAGCATGTCCAGTCTAACGATATTTATGACCGGTCGTTAAAGTGTGACAATAGATTTAATTGCTTCAACATCTGTCAGTAGTTGGCGTTTGAAAAGAAAAAATAGATTTAATGACACCCAGACACGTGATGCGGGTCAGTCAGTCGATAGCATGCGCATATGTCCAGTACGTCAATATTAATTCATTTATTAATATACTAATTATTATAATCAACCCTAATTACACTCATTAATTACATTAATTACATTAATTACATTAATTATGCAACAGTCATTAATTATTAAAGTGATTAAAAAAAAAATCATTAAGAAATATTAATTACCTTACGTAACATTTTAATTATGATGACGTCATCGTCCCCCGTCGGCCCCGCTCCCCCAGAATAGGATCAAAACCCATATCTTCTACTACTGATCTAATGCTGCCAGACACAGACGTGTCTGTTCGGTCCCAAGCCCGAAAATAGTTGAGTTCTCATGCTGACGAATTTTATGCCAAAAGGGGAACTCGGCCAGAAGCAGAGGGGGTCTTCCATAATGTCTATTTTGTAAGCAATGATAAAAGTCTTCAAATGGTGGTGGATTTTTTATCGTCTGTCCAACTAACATCCCGTTCTGTACTACGACCCTTTGGGCAAATCCGTTAGGAAAATCGTCATTTTTTGCGTAAATCCGATACTTTTTTGTGAATTTTCAATAATTTTTCGCAGAAATTGTCACAGAATGCACATTTTCCTCTAGGTAAATGTATATCAGACATTATGTAGCTCGAAATACGCGTAAACAAAAAATACAGTTGGATCAATTCGAGGTTACAAAGTTCGTGCGATTTTTTTTTATTTTTTTCAAACGCGTTTTCGAAAAAAGGCTGTAGAAAAAAAGCTCAACTGGGATTTTAGGGGACTTTTGTCTAATCGTTCAGTGACATGTACTCGACATTCCCTGAAAAAAATCAGCTTTCTCCGATTTTTTTTCCCTAGTGAAACCTAATGTTCTTGGGCTAAGTTATGGATATTATCGGATATCATGTTCTCACGAGAGGTACAGCATGTGGGTATCCGTTAACATATATGTACATTGTGTGGCTATGTATGGTAGCCACAGATGTTATGGACTTAGTTAGTCACACAATGTATCATTCGATGGTCTGTCCATCTGTCCACCCATCCGCATGTACAAACATTTTGTATTGTAAGTTCAAAGCCATCAGTCGGATTTGGATCTCCTTTGGTATGCTGATAAACCCGATTGGGTGAACGGATATGCACAAGGAACGGGTTCTGTGACTTCTGTCAAATAATTTTTCCCAGAGTTGTTGTCCTTATTCACTCTTTTGACTAAGAAAATGTTTAATGACCTCTGTATTGCATTCACTGCATGTTTGATTGGATTTATTCTTGTTATGCTCATGGACCTGCTTTTCAACAGAATATCCAGAAGTTACAGAGTGTGTCTCATTATTTTTCTAGAGTTTTGGGGCCTTTTTTTGACTTGAAAATTTCAATTTTTCTGGTTTCAGTATGTTATGGATTGTAATTTCAAAGCTATTGGTCGGATTTGGATCTCCTTTGGTATGCTGATAGACCCACATGGGGGAATGGATATATATGAGGAATGGATTTCATCCAATAGTTTTTCTCAGAGTTATGGCTCTTTTTCACTCTTACGACTTCTAATTTTTTTCTGTCCCACAGTACCTTTAAATCTGCTTCGAACATGCCTACGGGTTGGGGCAATGACCCACACTTTGCATTACCCTTGTTGATAATAGTATTGCCCCAACAGTGAGTGCTTCATATGCAGAATGATACATTGGTGAGGTGACTGAGGTCTTACCTGAGCTCTTACCTGAATCAATTAACTACAGTGGATCCCACTTAATTGAATATCTCTTAACTGAATAACTGTGTTAATTGAATATAATTTCCCAGCACAAAACCATTTACCATACCTTCAGTACAAATTTGACCTGTTACTTGAATATAGGTTAAAGAGCAAACCCCTATTAATTGAATAAAAAATCTTCTAACCTGTGGATAATTTACCCTAACTCTCCCCAGTTTTCCTTTGTCTATAGACGCGTGTGGCCTCAGTACATCCAATACAGGCATTCAATCTATTATATCTTGTTTGACAGAGCTCATGGAGCACTGTCAAACAAGATATAATAGAATAAATGCTAAGTTTATCTCTAGAATACAGAGGAGTGACATAATCCCTGTTAATTGAATCATTTTCAATGGCAAAGTGCTTATTCAATTAACAGGGTTCCACTGTACTGGGGTTCTTGGATGCATGATACCAATAAAAAAATCTATTATGGGGCCAGAATTGGGTGGGTGCTGATTATAATCTAGGTACAGGGAAGCCCACTTAATCGGATATCTCTTAATTGTATATCGCTGTTAATTGAATATAATTTTCAAACACAAAACCATTTACCATATCTTCAGTACAAATTTGATCTGTTAATTGCATATGGGTTGAAGAGCTAACTCCTGTTAATTGTATATAAATGTTTGTAATATGTCGAAAAAATTACCGTGACACGCACCAAATTCCCCTTTTTGGCCTCACTACATCCAATACAGGAATTTATTCTATTATATCTTGTTTGACAGAGCTCTATGAGCTCTGTCAATCAAGATATAATAGAATAGAATAGAATAAATTTTTGTAATATGTCGAAAAAATTACTGTGACACGCACCAAATTCCCCTTTTTGGCCCCACTACTTCCAATACAGGAATTTATTCTATTATATCTTGTTTGACAGAGCTCTATGAGCTCTGTCAAACAAGATATAATAGAATAAATGCTCAGTTTACCTCCAGAACACAGGAAACTGACCAAATCCCTGTTAATTGTATACTCCTGTTAATTGAATAATTTTCACTGGCAAAATGGATATTCAATTAAGAGGATTCTACTGTATTGGTTTTTTTTATTTTATGGTCTTATTCACTTGCTTTAATTTATTTGACAGGTTTTATTGAAGAGCAATACAAACCTCAGTAAAGCATTTATATATCATTTCCTGAATGACTGGCTTCGAACTGGTTTGTTGACAAGGTACGTAGGATGTTATTGTTATAAGGGAATTTTTCTTATGTTGATTTCCAGCTCCAAAACATCTGACACAAAATCTGACACAAGGTGGCTGTTGAAAGTGTAGTTAAACCCAATAAACAAATAGCTCCAAAAAAATGTGAACTGCAGCATTGGACCTCCCCCCTCCCCCTGCCCCCCCCCCCCCCCCCCCCCCCATTAGTCCCCCTAATCTTTTGGTGATAAAGGTCCCAATTTCATCGTTTGTGATGTGTCACAATGATGGAAATCAGACACAGATAATACAGTGGAACCCACTTAATTGGATATCTCTTAATTGTATATCTCTGTTAATTGAATATAATTTTCAAACACAAAACCATTTACCATACCTTCAGTACAAATGTGATCTGTTAATTGCATATGGGTTGTAGAGTAAACTCCTGTTAATTGTATAGAAATTTGTGTAATATGTCGAAAAATTACTGTGACACACACCAAATGCACCTTATTTATCAACCTTTTTGATCTCACTACATCCAATACAGGCATTTATTCTATTATATCTTGTTTGACAGAGCTCTATGAGCTCTGTCAAACAAGATATAATAGAATAGATGCTCAGTTTACCTCCAGAACACAGGAAACTGACTAAATTGCTGTTAATTGTATACTCCTGTTAATTGAATAATTTTCACTGGCAAAATGGATATTCAATTAAGAGGATTCTACTATATAATTTTAACCTAAATAAGGAATTTTTTGCTTGGCTTTTTTCAGTCATTTTTGACATCCCCAGTACCTTAGACACTCCGATACCTCCCTTTTGGAAGGGTAAGACAGAAGTGGCATTATACCATGTCTGATCATTCCAGGTTAGTCAAGATAATCATTGTGGCTGGGCCATCAATAAACTGCAAGCCCTTCAAAATCATGTTATTAATTGTTATATTATCTTTAATAATATTATTTCCATTTTGCATGCAGCAATATTTGTTCTCACAAGGAGAATTGTTTGAATTTTTATAAATCCCTCCACCAGGAATCCAGGCAAAACATCTTGCTCAGTTGGCCCATACCCAGGTTGAGGGGTTTGTAAAAAATGAACACATGTTCGACTACAGTTTCTTGGCATTGATTGATTCCACGGAGAACACACACCATTTGTTAGATGATTGATTTTTTGCCACCGTGGATTAAAAAAAAATAAACAAGCCTGTTGTCATGGTTGGTCCGTAGGTTCTGGGCAGTCCCAGGGACTAGCCAAGGTTTGGTCTGGTGTGAGAAATTTGGGTATTTCAAACATGAGAGACCTCATGCACTTATAACTGACATTATTGGCAACTTTAGTGCACTTTTTCTCTTGCTCCTAAATTATCAGCAATAGGTCCCTGCAAAGCTTCGAGATTTGATTCAATTTCAAATCTTTAGTTGCTATTCGATTCGATTCGAATCATCGGCTGCTCGATTTGTTTCCTTTTAGATCTTTTCACTGGAATATACAGTACATGGAGAGTGTATTATCACAAAATCACCCAGAGAGTGGAGATCCACACAAGCAATAATTGCAAATTTGTTGCAGTGTATAACAAGCACAAGCAAAGTTCCAGCCAATGGACCTCTGGGTTAAACCCAGAGGTCCATTGGCTGAAACATTGCTTGTGTATTTTGTCCATATATACAGAATTTGAAAGTGATACTTTGGGTGATAACTCCACTCCACGCTGCTCCACGGGTGATTTAGTCACAATCCACTCTCCACATACTGTAGCTTGACATAGGTCATCTTCATCGTAACAATACGTAACAAGCTAGTAATTGAAAATAGAATATATTTTCATTTTGGGAATTTACTAAAAAAAAGACTTTCCATAATCCATTCCATTGAGTGATTGTAAGCTGAATTTGAATGCTTTTTGAGGGGGCATGATGGTGGTGTCTCGAGCGCAGTTAGGAGTTGGATGGGTGACCATATCAGCGACTGATTCGCGCTCCCACATTGTGTCCTTGGGCAAGGCACTTAACCCCAATTGCCTACATGGGGGCACGATGACGCTGTGTACTAAAGCGTACTGCACGTCGATGGTGCACATGTCTTCAACCAATCTAACCCTGCCTGTGTCGCAGTGCAGAGTTCAGATTTGCGATGTTGAAGAGCTGACAGCTGCTCATTGTTGCTTGGGGGTTCTCTCCGGGTACTCCGGCTTCCTTCACCCATAAAACTGTCACGGTCATGATTAGCCATTGTGCATAAGTATGTGACCTTAAAAACCCTTAAAAACACCAATAAATAAATACCAATAAATAATGCTTTTTGAGAATAGTACTGGCTGGTTTGATCCATTAAGTTGGTTAAAGAAATGATAGAGATGAGATTTACACTAAGGCTATGCAATGCACAGGATCAGTTTCTCAGTTAATAACGACATGTTTTATAATGGTCATACTAAATACCGAGGGATGCCGAGGTATACCGAGGGATACCGAGGTGAAGGAAAATAGGGGTGGGAATGGGGTTGAAAATGCTGAAAAGGGGTATGGGGCTGTGTATTATAAGTATATAAAAAGATTTAAGCAGTATGTGCATGGTTTTTATGCCATATTTGTGAATGATGAGCGTTAAAGCTGAAAAATCTTCCCCTCGGTATTTAGTAGGTAGGCTGGAAATTAGTATTTACAGCAGTTGCATCTCTGTAAGCGACAGTGTGAATTGTTAATCACATTGAGACTTGTTAATTAGTTCTCTTTGTGGCTGTCGGCAATTGCAATCAAAGCCTGCTTCCCAAACTCAACATACATATTATGTGGCGGACAATGATGGAAAAAAAAACTTGCCGTAAGACAAGAGACGTGGTCAGCACTTACGGCTGACCAACAGGATCGATGAATTAATAACTACTATCTATACCTAAAACGGCAGCAATTGCAAAAAAAATGGTCAGGTAAAGAGGGTGAATACCTCGAAAACAAAAATGTGTCAACAAAAAACCAAGGCTAAATTAAAGTCGTTGACATAGCCGTAATAGCTAAACAAAATATACCTTATATACACATATACTAAATACAATCTGCAGCGTTGGATTATCGGGCATAGTCGAACGATACTTATAACAGTATGCCACAAAACCCTAATAACGACATAAAGCCAACTATGGCAATTGCCAAAAGTTCTGCCTATCCAAAACCGAGATAAAAGTTGATGGGAGTTTTATTTTTATCAGATATTACAATGAACTGTCTTGTGATACCCAATTAGCACTTACGCACTTCACCCAGGCACTGAGGAAGCCTATTAATAACATCGCTACCTACTAGATACTGAGGGACAGTTTTCAGCCACAGTTCGGTCTGTATATCTTGCATTTACTGGAATAAATCAATGGTTATATCACATATTTTGCTTCAGTGGACTAAATTAGATGTATGCACATATATTTAAGCCCTTTAAACAACTCTTACGTACTTATTTTCCTTCACCTTGGTATCCCTCGGTATTTAGTAGGACCCTTTTATAACCAGAAAGTGTGACTAATCCTGTGCATTGCATAGAGTTAGTCTGACTTAATCACACTTTCTGATTGTAAAAAAAAAATGGTAACTTCCATATCACGCACTGCATGAAAATATACACTCAATAAAACTAAAAATGCACAGGGTTAGTTGGATGAATGTCACACAGAGTGCAGGATTCAATGAACAATTGGAAATACTTATACTTCATTGTGGAAATTTTTTTTAACCCTTTACCCAACGAATCGCCCACATCAGCCTGCCTAATCTGCAGATTCAGCAGCTGAAAAAATATTATTTTTCGGAAAATTTTAACAAAACCATATCAAGTGACCCCCTCTTTGGAACGAGCTCGTTGGGCTTGTTCCAATGAGGGTTTGCATGATATGGTTTCATTGAAATTTTTTGAAAAAAATTAAAAAGGATATTTAAATTAAAAAAATTTGATATCTTCTGCGTTGGGTAAAGGATTAAGTGAATTCCAAAAATGAAGAGATATTCTATTTGCAATTAATAGCTTATTACGTATAGTTCTGGTGGAAATTGTGCATAAATAACATTGAAAATAAAGACTGAATGTGGTTCCCACTATTTAACATCTGCACCCATGCCATGCCACCAGCTATACTAATTCCTGTTTCACTAGACACTACCACTGTTGAAAGAAAATTTAACATTTCCAGGCAGTATCAATGATGAGCTGTTGCTCATGGCTAGCCCTGGGCAGTGCTAGTACCAATGATTTTTGCACACGTTTCTGTTTTTGAACTATACTACTCACATATTGCTAAGGATCACTCCTACCCATCTATATATTTGATACATAAAAGGTCAAATTATGTATATTGTTTTAAGTTTGTTTATTTGTTCATTAAGGTTTAATACTCTACTCCCACAAGCTTTGATCATCAGACAATTTTACGCGTGGGGGAGTCGGAGTACCCAGAGAGAACAACTGAGCAATGGTGAGTAACTTTCGGCCTCTCTAATTTACCCTCCTTACACAAGCGGTTAGCATTGGTTGAAGGTAAGTGTTACGTTGACATGTTGTACATCTATGGTCGATGTGCAGTATTCCCACTGTTCACTTGCCTTCAAGCAGTGCTAACCCTGCTTGTACCAAGATGATAAATCAGAGAGTGTGACAGTTACTTGGCATTGTTGAGTGTTTTCATATGGGAGCTCTAGCTTTTTCTCCCCGTAAATCTGTACAACTTGATATGACCCAGTCTATTAACCCTTTACCCAATGCAGACGATACCAAAATTTATTATTTTAAATATCATTTTTTTAAATTTTTCAAAAAATTTCAACAAAACCATATCATGTGACCCCTCGTTGGAACGAGCTCGTTCCAACGAGGGGTCATATGATGTGGTTTTGTTGAAATTTTTTGAAAAATAATATTTTTTCAATTGCTGAATTTGCATATTACGCGGGCGGATGCGGGCGATTCGTTGGGTAAAGGGTTAATAGTGTCACTGCCCCCCCAATAAATAAACAAACAAATAATGTACCCATATTCCTTTCATGTACAAATTATGTTGACGAATGGGGAGTGATCCTCAGCAAAATGTGAGTAGTATATAATCCTTACTGGGTAATATTCCAACTACATCACCAAGACATGCCTTCAGCGAAGGCATGCCTTGGTGATGTAGTTGGAATATTTTATCAGATGGGACTTGAGTCATCACTGTTGGAACAAACCAGGTTTACAGCACCCCCTTCCCCCAGTCGGTCATCTTAAAGATGCCCCTGATTCAATTTGAGATTCGATTCAAATTCAAATAATAGACCCAATTCAATTAGAGATTTGATTCGAAGCAAAAATGGGTGATTCACAGGACCTAATCAGCAGCAGGATATCCCATAATTTCTCCAAATGCTGGACATTTCCCCATTATTAATTTTCCCATGCAGACATGTTATCAGCCGCAGTGGCTCAGTAAGTAGAGATGCAGGCTGCAAGCCAAGAGGTCCTCGGTTTGAATCCCACCTGCGGCAACTGCGTTGTGTCTTTGGGCAAGAAACTCAATCCTAATTCCCCACCTGGTGGCACGGTAGCATTGTGTACTAAGGTGTACTGCACGTCAGTGGTGCACTTGTCTTCAACCACTGCTAACCCTGCTTGTACGGAGTTAGTACATTGGGGAGTCTGACAATTGCTCACCATTGCTCACTAAGGCATACTGCACGTCAGTGGTGCACTTGTCTTCAACCAGTGCTAACCCTCCTTGTGTGGAGTTAGTACATTGGGAAGTCTGAGAGTTGCTCGCCATTGCTCAGTGGTTATATCTGGGTACTCCGTCTTCCTCCACCCGTAAAACTGTCCAACACAGGGTGACCCTGGCTGTCAAAAGTGTCATTACACCAAGAAATGAATAAAAAACATGTCATCATCGAACATTTCCCTATGCAGACATTTCCCCATTGAAGGTGGATATAAATTTTCATCGTCGGTCATTTTCCCATAGTATTAATGACTGATGAACAACTCTTTTCAAATTCAATATTTTATTGATAAAGTTAAGACGAAAATGTTTTTAAACACCAAATTAACTTTTGGAATAAATAAAGGATATCTACACTGTTTTAGTGAATATCGGGAATTACCTCATGAATGTGGACATGAAAGTTTTAGTTTTCACGAGCGTTTGCGCGAGGGAAAAGTAATACTTTCAAGTCAATGCAAATGAGAATATTCCCAGTATTCACTGAAACAGTGTAGATTTTCTTTTTATTATACAGTAAAACCTGTCTTGAGAGACCACTGTTTTGAGAGACCACATCTGCCAGGCCCCGATTGATTTACTCTATAATGGACCTGCTATGGGAGACCACCTGTCTTGAGAGACCACCTGTCTTGAGAGACCACTGTGACCTGGTACCAATTTGTATTTTTATGCCATAATGGACCTGTCTTGAGAGACCGCCCCTTTGAAGACTGAAACCATGATAAAAACTTTTTACCTGTTCTGGAATTGGAAAATCCATTGTGGTTATACTAACATAATTAAAAGTATTAAAAGCTCTTAACTGGGTTTCAATTGCTATTCAGTTACATAACTCATTAAAAATTGAGATGTTTTTATAAGACCCCTGTGAAAAGATTAGGATTATTGCTAAATAAACAATTTCATACATACCTGAAATGTGACAGATAGGATTATAAAAATAAATTTGTGTTGAAAATCTTCAACTAATTATACCCCCTGCAAACAAAGTTTGGGGGGGGGGGGGGGGGTATATATATAGGAATCACCCTGTCCGACTGTTCATCCTTATAAGCGCAACTCCTCCTAAACCGTTTGAAGAATTTTCATGAAACTTTACACAATGGAAGAACTCCATATGAAGATGTGCATGAAGCAATATAATATCATTCTGACATTTCCAAGGGGAGGTAATCTAACTTATACATTTCAGGTGCGGGGGGGGGGGGGGGGGGGGGTATCACTTTGTGAGCTTGCTCACAGTACCCCTAGTTTATTTTTATAATTTTTATAACAGTCCATTTCAATTTGTTACAAAAACTTCATAAAAAAGAACAAATACAAAGTAATTACAATAATCCGTTATTTTCCATTTCTGGATTTTGTTGTTGGTTATTCACTGACTTGAGAAAACCTGAAACCTGTTATGAGAGACCACCTGTCTTGAGAGACCACTTTTGTGTGTCCCAAGGGGCAGTCTCTCAAGACAGGTTCTACTGTATGCTACATGACATTTTACTGTGCAATATTCAGCTCAGTTCGACTGCAAACAGTTTCAAGACAATAACAAAAAGCTGCTGATTGTTCCTTCAAGGCAACATTCAAGGCGATGTCATGTGCCAAAGCGTAATGTCATTTAGGAAGCTACTGAAAAAATTCATCACAAGCGCTCATGAAAAATGAAACTTTCTGGTCCACACTCATGAGATAATTCCAGATACTGACTAAAATATAGTAGATTTTCTTTTTTATTATATGCTACGAGACATTTTATTGCACAATATTCAGCCCAATTCAACCCCAAATGTGTACGTTTCAAAACAATAACAAAAGATCAGCTGATCATTCCTTCAAGGTGAAGTGATTTGGCACAGCGTGACATCATTTAGGAAGCTACTGAGGGTTATTCCTTGATATCCCCCGAGTCGATGGATATCGAGATATATCTTTTAGATAATTTCCGATAATTCACAGGCTAGCGTATAATAAAACATGATATATTTTATAGCGTAGGTAAATAGAGAATCTGCATCAAGTTCCCAGTTTATAGTAATAAAAAATTCAATAATAGAACAGGTCAGTTAATTCAAACAACAACAACACTGTTTTCAAAAATTGGAGTAGGCTTAAAACAAAGCAGGAGTTTCAAAATAATAGATGTATATGGTCAGTTAATTCATACAACATTATCTATTTGAAAAAATAATGCAAGAAAAAAGAATAACATGAGGAAATGTCTGTAATAAGAAAAAAAAAACGCATGGGGAAATGCCTATAGTAAAAAAATGCATGGGGAAATGCCTGTAGTAAAAAAATGCATGGGGAAATGCCTATAGTAAAAAAATGCATGGGGAAATGTGCATTTTTTTTATTAACCCTTTACCAAACGGGCTAACACAGATGATATCAAAATTTATTATTTTAATTATTGTGTAACAGAGGAGTGGCTGTGTACTGCACTATTTTCCCAGGTTCGACTAAATTCATTTGCAGTTTGATATGGCGTTGCACTTTGAAAAGGTCACACTAAATTAATTAAGATAACTTAACATTGCCAACAATATTTTATTAATGAATAACATGTGTAAAAAACTAACAACTGTATCTCAGCCTGATTTCATGATGACAAAATGGTCAACAGACTCACATATGTACAAAACGTACAGGGCAATGGACACAGTGCATGGTTGTGGAGGCAAGTTCACACAGTAGCAGACTCTAGAATGGCTTGTGGATTACAAGAAACAGCTCTGAAATCAGCTGATACTTTTTCAGTGTGATTGCAGGCATGCTTGAAATGCTTGAAGTGAGGCATAGAGTTACAGAGGCAACTAATAAAACTCCCCCGCCCCTCCCCCGTTCATTGGAGGTACACCACTGTTTAGCAAGCATATGCATGACACAGCTGTTATTTTATCTTTTTCAGTACTGGAGAGAAATGGACTTCTCGAAGAAAGCTACTGACACCTGCATTCCACTTTCGCATACTGAATGATTTTGTGTCTGTATTCAATGAGCAAAGCAAAATACTGGTTAAAAAACTTGAGAGTAAAGTTGGAGGGGCTCAGTTTGACGTATTTCCGTTCATCACTCTCTGTGCTTTGGACATCATTTGTCGTAAGTTTAACCTTTAAGTTCCCATCCAGCCCCTAACTGACACATTCCTGTCGGTTTAAAAAACAGTTTCCCCCAAGTGTATTCTTCCTTGAGAACTCAACCACAGTCTATATTTTAACCCTTTACCTAACATGAAAAGCAGACGACACTTGTAAAAAAAATTATTGAACAACTAATTTTTTTCATTTTTTGTCTCAAAAACATAGGTTATGACCCCTCATTGGAACGAGCTCGTTCCAATGAGGGATCATAACCTGTGTTTTTGAGACAAAAAATGAAAAAATAATGAAAATTAATTAGCGATTTTTGAGAATAGCGCTGGCCGGTTTTGGCAGTTACGTTGGGTAAAGGGTTAATAGAGACCGGTGGTATTGGAAGTTTGAGTTCGGTTTCGATATTTTTAAGGGGGTATACCTCAGTATCGGTTTGGTATTCAGTATTTGACTTGACTGAGATTTGCTGACAGTACCAAATGAGAATTCACATCAGGAAAAAACAGAATAAGTTGTTCTTGTATCATTCTACCACAGCTCCACAAAATGCCACTACCAATAAGCTCAACAGTGGCATTCTTTTACAAACACAAATTATATCTACAGTAATTTTTTGTGACTTCTAAATTAACACACCTTAACCTTTAACCCTTTACCCAACATAAAAAGAAGACGCCACTTGCAAAAAAAATTCTTGAATAACTAATTCTTTTCATTTTTGTCTCCAAAATAGAGCTGTAGGTTTTTAAATTTCTTGTTCGGTTTCGGTTTTGGTTTTTCAGGTGGAGTAAAACCTTGGTTCGGTTCGGTTTTCGGTTTGTTCATGAGGCCAAGTAAAATTCAATAAAACTCATTCTAATGTCCGGAATCATAACTGAATGGTAGTGAAATTGAGTGAAACTCAATGAATGCCCGAAATAAGCTATATAATACATGAAGAATCAGGAAGGCTAATATAATAATTACCTAAATATACAGAACTTTTATTGTGCTTGGCCATTTTTCGAGGTCTGACACCTACACGCAACTTGAGGAAAGCTGCAAACACAACTAAACTGAAACGTCGGAAATTCACAGAATGTAGCCTTCCCAGAGTAGTGAGAGTACCCAGACACTGCCATTGGCAGTGTCTGTGTACTCTCAATACTCTGGGATGGCTACATTCTGTAAATTTCTGCAGCAAGAGAGTATTTAATGAAAAAAAAAACGAAAAACCTTAGATTACGGGATGTTGACGGTTTCGGTTTCGGTTTTTAAAAAAAACTGAAAACCTCGGTTCGGGTTCGGTTAATCTACAGCTCTTCTCAAAAACATAGGTTATGACCCCTCATTGGAATGATCTCAATGAGCTCGTTCTCATGGAGCTCTGTCGAACAAGATATAATATAATAAATGCTAAGTTTATCTCTAGAATACAGGAAAGTGACACAATCCCTGTTGATTGAATATTCCTGTTAAATGAATAATTTTCATTGGCAAAGTGGCTATTCAATTAACAGGGTTCCATTGTATTGAAATGTTGTTTGTCTAGGCATCTGTCAGACCATTTGTGATTGTTCATCATCTGTCCATCACAAAAGCTTACTGGATTTTTATGAATGCATTTGGGAAGCAAATTTTGTTTTATTTTTTTTTTTCATTATTGCACTTTCTAAGGTGAGATTTCTATCATAAAAGTTTGCTCACTCAACTCCTTGTACATTTTGTATTGGATTTTTATGAAATTTGGATTAAAGCATGATGATGGGGAGTAAATACATATGGTATGTGGAAAAGGATTGTTAATCTGACGATATTTTCAAGAGTTCTGCACCCTTTTATGAATAGATTTCCATTGAAAATGTTCGCTTTTGTTTCCTCCTACATTTTCTATTGAATTTTTTTTTAACTTATATGAGGTATAGATTCGTATGCAGAAAAAACATTAATTCCACAATTTTTTCCTTGTAAAGAATCTGACATCGGCATCATAAGAGTCTATTCCCTTAACTCCACCCACATTTTCTCAGTAAAAGCACTTTCTTATTTAGCTTGTTAACAAATTCAACAAATTATTTAGGTCGATTAGGCACCATAGGTGCCTGAGAAGAGATATGCTGCCACATTAAGTGGGGCACCATTTCAATCCCCCATTGCAGTTCTATTCTGTTCATGGCTATGGAGACACTCCTTTTGTTGAAGGTCTTAGTTAGTGGTATTTTCGATAACTTTTTCCTTTTCTTTTTGGCTGGTGTCTTTGCTGGGCTAATGATGGGTGAGATTGCCTTCTCAATTCTTTTTTTACCAGAAAAGCTTCCAAGTATCATGCATCCTGTCACTTGATTGAAGGGCTTTTCTTCTTTTTCTCTGCCAAAGTAGATGTTCCATTCTCCTTCAGGTGAGGGAGGACAAGTGTGAGAGGAGGCCCTCTCACAAAAGGTACAACCTCTCTATAAAGAAGGCAGTTGTGAATCTTCTGTGTCAAACTCCACTTTTCAGTGAATGTGCTCACCTTTTAATTGGAGGTTCCAAGTAAGGGAGTGACAGACATTCAGAGCTAACAGGGCTCTCCTGATCATTTCTGGTAACAATATTTTTTAACCCTTTGATACTTTTGTATGTCTTATGACGTACAAAATCAAAGAGCGCGTTGATACTTTGTGGTCATTTGTTTTGTTATTATTTTTCGATTTTTGAAGGTTTTAACCTCAATTCCTATTTTATTCCAAATAGTTCTCAGTGACAACCGTTGAGCCAAATGTTATTGCAGTTTAAAATAATAATATAATCCTGCTGCCAAGACTTATTAACGGGTTGAGTGCTAGAAGCCACTATCAGGGCTTTCAAAAACTGAGGATACCATAGCAAAAGCAAACACTTTCCTTGCTTATATTTCATATTCAGTCAAACACAAATAATATTTTGTTTATATAAATTTGTTTTATTACAAATTATTGGAGAGTGCCTGTGGGCACTCTCCAATAATTTTCAATAAAATAAGTTTTGAACAGCAAATTCAGACCACCAAAAATAATTTAGCCCTCAACCAGATAATCAATAATGTGAAAAATATCTTGTTATTTGTACTTTCCGATGTTTGAGGTCGCATTTTGAGGAACATTGAAGAAACTGAATTCCCAGTGAATGTCAGGATAATTAATGTCTCAAAGGGTTAATAACCAACTCGAAAGAGTTCGAGGGGAACTGTGAATAATTATCCCGTAAGAATCAGTGTAGAATTCCTGACCGGTTTCGTAAAATGATGATAACTTCATCAGAGGCAGAGTGGCTACTTGTGGCTGAGCTGTATATACTTTCTCAGGTGTAAGTGGCAGATGTAATTTTGCCGGATGCATGGTATGGTTCTAAGGAACTGAATGTGGGTTCGGTGAGAGGCATATATATCTATTTATTTAGTGACGATATATTTGGTTTAAAGTCTCAAAGGTTTAAACTTTATTTCATACCACTCTGGATGATTTGGGGTTTTTTTTGTTTAATTCTTAACCCACTGTGTCTTTTTAAAAACATTTTTATCGAATCTAGTCATGGCTGCTGTAAAGCAGCCAAGACTAGATTTGCTGAAAATATTTTTGGTAATTTAACTCCCGAAATCATTGGACAAAACCTTGATTTAATTTACAGGAGGTAAATGTAATTAAAAATGCCCAAATTTTACTTCTTCTTGTGGTAAGAGATTATCTGTCCATGGCAGGAATACCCTCCAGCAGCAGGTAATGAGTTAAGTCACCATTGCAAATTGAAAACTTTGGAATGGTCCATACTAATTTGAAATGTCTCATATCAAACTGTTCTACAAGTGTAAAATAATTCTTATTCATTTCAAATTTTCAAACCTCAGAAACAGCTATGGGAAGCAATGTTAATGCACAAGAAAATTCAGATTCAGAGTATGTCAGAGATATTTACAAGTAAGTATATTTCATTTTTTTCATCATTCCTAATCCCCAATACCAACACCTACCAACAACCCACATCCCTCACACATACAAACTTGTAAATAAGGAGCCTATCATGGTCCTTGACAGGCATAACTATGGGAACCCTGAGAAGTGAAGCAGTGCTTGTTTTCTGTGGGAAACAGGCTATGTTTTACTGGTAAAATAGAACCCAGTCACCAATGCCTGGGGTGGAAGTCTTCTAGAATGGGAAACATGGGTATAAACATTTGCTGGACTTGACTTTATATCCATGTTGCAGTCATGATTAGCCATTTTGCAGAAATATGTGAAATTAAACACAAATAAATAAATAAATAAATTGAATGTGTGGGTGGGTGGGTGAGGATGTGTGTTTGTGTGTGTGTACATAGGTGCAGCTATCTTTCCTAGGTAGGTCATAGAACACATACCAATGTTCCCCAAAGTACCAAGGAAATTAACCTTGTTACCCTGGTATTTATTTATTTATTTATTTATTTATTTATTTATTTATTTATTGGTCATTAAGGTCACATATTTCTGCACAATGGCTAACCATGACCGTGACAGTTTTACGGGTGGAGGAAGCACCCTGGTATGTATATCATGGTAAGTGATTCCAGGGCTGGAACAGAATATTGTGTTGGAATATTAGGGATACCTTGGGATAGTGATGTGGTGTCATCATGGCCACACACACTTCAGTGGGTCAGCCCAAAACCATACACCTCAACCTTCACATTACATGTTTTGTTGTATAATATTCTTAGTTTTATATATTTAGGTATGTATCTTGTTATATGTTATGACTATTTTATGTTATACAAACTCGTTCCACATATAAGACATTCAAAAGAAACACACAGACTAAGTTTACCAGCTTAACTAGGTACTGTACAGTTGCCATAGAATGGTCATAATCCACGCTGTTTAATCCAAATAAATTGATCAAGTGTTGAAAAATTAACTGGCAGATATTTCAAGAGTGATCAGACAATTGGTCACAGAAAAATCTGACAGAACTCAAAAGTTCTGACAAAATCCTTGGTAGGCGAAAAGGTCGGTCACCTAAGTTATATGTATACCACTGATTGAGTTAATGATCAAACTGAATGATGTCAGTATGTAAACCCGTTGTTTCAAGTTGGTAATACAGTGGAGCCCACTTAATTGGATATCTCTTAACTGAATAAGCCTGTTAATTGAATATAATTTCCCAACACAAAACCATTTACCATATCTCCAGTACAAATTTGACCTGTTAACTGAATATAGGTTATAGAGTAAACTCTTGTTAATTGAATAAAAAAACTTGTAATCTGTCAAGAAATTACCTTGATTCTCCCCAGTTTTCCTTTGTTTATAGACCTATTTGGCCTCGGTACATCCAATATAGGCATTTAATCTATTATATCTTGTTTGGCAGAGCTCATGGAGCTCTGTCAAACAAGATATATAATAGAATAAATGCTAAGTTTATCTAGAATACAGGAAAGTGTCACAATCCCTGTAAATTGAATACTCTTGTAAATTGATTAATTTTCATTGGCAAAGCAGCTCTTCAATTAACATGGTTCCACTATAACAGATTAATCAAATAATTATGTAATCTGCTGGGATTAGAAGGTTATTTGTCTTTACAAAAGGCAGCATTTAACCCCCCGCACACTGATGTCGAAATATCTAAAGTTCAGGGTGCAAATATTTCCCATAATGCAACTAGAAATTTAACCAATTCAATCTTGTTTGACAGAGCTCAATGAGCTCTGTCAAACAAGATTGAATTGGTTAAATTCCCAGTTGCATTATGGGGAAAATGGCTACTTCAAATCTGGATATTTTGACATCAGTGTGCAGGGGGTTAATTATACTATTTATAGATAAATACTTCACACCTTTGCAAGTAACTTTTGACAGTATGAAGTACTTATCTAAGTAAATTCAACCTTTTGTAAAGTTTATAATCCACAATCTTTTATTGAAGAATAAACAATCCCTCATTACCACTCACCGACAAACAATGTTGAAAGTTTGTCCAAACCCCTATTTCTAACAATCTATTGAGAAAATCACTAGGTTTGACTGTGTGTTTTTTTGTTTGTTTGCGTTGTCATTGATAGCGCTCTTTACTGCTGCAATGGATTTCCTTCACAAGTGAAAGGAACTTTTCTCTGGTGCCAAAATTGTCTCCAATGAATCAGAATTTTTAGTGCAATTGGCTAAATTGGCAACCAACCAGACCCGAAGCTATTGGGGGGGAGGGGAGCAAATTGCCCCTCTATGGCCTCCTCTGTCAGAAATTTTGGCCTCCTTTTACTAGAATTTTTATGCATTTTGCATACAAAATGCAGCTAATTTGGTCATTTTAGGGCATTTTCTCAATTTTTTCCTGAATTTTGTCAGACATGTTCAAAAGTTCGCCCCCTATAATCTGTCATCGGGGAGAGTATGGCTTTGGGCCTGCAACCAACAGCGTGAACTGTAGCTGATGTTTCTGGGTTGAAAAAGGATTGACTGATATGCCTGTCCAGTGATAAAAATATTTTCAGCTGCTGAGTTTGTAAATTTCGAGGGTGACTGTGGACAAGCCTGGAAATAAGCAATCTGTCATTTGCAGAATGCGGTTCTCACAGGGTGAATTTACTGATGCTATTCCATACTGTGGGCCAATTTATCCTCTGGGTACCTCTTTCTGTTTAGGTTTGAGACCTTGATTCAGATTTAGGTTCACAGAGGGTAAATATAGTGATGTTACCCTGCTGTGCAGGGTAGCATCACCAAACTCACCCTCTCAGGACCTCATTTTGCAGATGACAGTCTGTTTATTTCGAGGCCTGGATGTGGACAATTCATTAGGTAAAGAGTTAATATTGAAAATGTACTATTCTGTCTGTCACACATGCTGAGACTCTTTGAACTTTTCAGAAATGCAAATGTGTCATTCACATAATTGTAGAGCTTGATTCCACATGAAGTCTCCCTGATGGCATGACATGAATGTATACAGAATTCCTCTTAAAACAGATCCTTGGGGATACCATGTGATGGTGTATATGGTTCTGAGAATTCGCCATCAATCAGTATACAGTAAAACCTGTCTTGAGAGACCACTGTCTTGAGAGACCACATCTACCAGGCAACGATTGGTTTTACTCTATAATGGACCTGCTATGGGAGACCACCTGTCTTGAGAGACCACCTGTCTTGAGAGACCACTGTGACCTGGTACCAGCTTGTATTTTTATGCCATAATGGACCTGTCTTGAGAGACCACCCCTTTGAAGACTGAAACCATGACAAAAACTTTTTACCTGTTCTGGAATCGGAAAATCCATTGTGGTTATACTAACATAATTAAAAGTATTAAAAGCTCTTAATTGGATTTCAGTTGCTAACTCATTGAAGATTGAGATGTTTTTATAAGACCCCTGTGAAAAGATTAGGATTATTGCTGAATAAACAATTTCATACATACCTGAAATGTGAGATAGGAATCAAAATAAATTTGTGTTGAAAATCTTTTTGTAACAAATTGAAATGGACTGTTATAAAAATTATAAAAATAAATTAGTGTTGAAAATCTTCAATGAAGATTTTCAACACTAATTTATTTTTATAATTTTTATAACAGTCCATTTCAATTTGTTACAAAAACTTCATAAAAAAAGAACAACTACAAAGTAATTACAAAAATCCATTCTTCTCCATTTCTGAATTTTGTGGTTGGTTATTCACAGACTTGAGAAAACCTGAAACCTGTTATGAGAGACCACCTGTCTTGAGAGACCACATTTGTGTGGCCCAAAGGGTGGTCTCTCAAGACAGGTTCTACTGTATTCTTAGTTTGGTGCATAATTCCTAGCACACTGGTAATTTACTAGAGTCTCTTTGATGATATTATTTTGCACTTACTACATCTAAAATTTAACCCATTGCTCTTGTGTTCCAAATAATCATATCTGTATTATTATTAATTTTTTCCACCCCATATGAATCTGATTTGGGCCTCTTTGTTTATTTATTTTCACCAGGTTAGGCTGTCAGCCCATCATCAGGATGCACTATTTTGGACTAAATTTTTAAATTTTTGCTGTAACTGTACAAAGTTGGAGTTATTGGAGAATTTTGTGGGAATTTATCCAGAATTGGCACACATACATGTTCTAAAGCCACTTTGAAGCCTCAGTATTAGGCAGTAATATTCCACCCTGCACTGTTATTCCACCCCATAATATTATTTCATTATACCAAATTTTTCATGCTGTGCTATTATTCCACCCCATCCTAATATTTGGATCACAAGAATATATCTTGTTTGACAGAGCTCATGAAGCTTTGTCAACCAAGATATAGTTGCTAAATTCATGCTACATCATGGAAAAATTTTGCTGCTGAGAACATTGGTTTTTCGACATCAGAGTACAGAGAGGTTGCTAACTAGTTTCGAGAAAGTTCTGGCTATCCAAGGAAATGCAATAGAATGGAATGATTAATGGTGTCAAATGCTCAGCTATGGTCCAGAAATACAAGACATGATGACATTTGTTTATCCATTGCTAAAAGTCAATCATTATGCATGCAGAGATTGGCATACTGGTAATTGTGGGGTTAATTTTGCTGTGAATATTTTAGTTTTCATAGATTTTCAATTCCTTTTTGTGATCTGGTTTTTCAGAATAAGTGAGATAATAATGACAAGGCTGAAACAACCTTGGTTTTATAGAGACTTTGTGTTTAATATGTTTGGCCAAGGTAAAGAACAGAGAAAATGTTTGGAAGTTCTCCAGGGATTTACAAGAAAGGTTTGTCTTCTTTTGTAGATACAGGGCTGATATTTCGACGAGAAGCCATTCGCGCAAAGATTTGCACAATAAAGGTAGTGAGAATTCATGAAGATTCTTGCAGCACCTCTACCTCTGTTAGGATTCACATGAAAAGAATTGAGTCAGTTTATTCCTTTACCTAACATAGCAATGGCAAATTAACCAATAAAAGGCTAACACATCACCAGAAATATCCTGGCACTATGTCAATAAAATTGTACAAATATGGCTGTCATTGGAACTGGCTCAATGAGTCGGTTCCAGTGGCATCCATTTCTTATCAACCTACCTCACAATTGTTTACTACAGGCTTGGACGACAGTGGAAGACCCTAACTCGGAAAATATACTCTCTATTTGATCTTTCCCAAGAGATTTGGGAAAGAAAAGTGGTGCAAAAACACCACGAAAAAATAAGCCCAAACTGGGTCGAGCGGCATTAGTGCACACCCAGTAGGGGACGCTCTTCTCTTAGTACAATTCCACGACTTCCGTTAACCAGTGTGCAAAGCAGTCATCAAACCATTCTTTTTTAGTCAGCTCTCTTTGAAGGATGAGTGGCCATTTGCATTACGAAACAGTGATAATTCAATTCGTTGATAATGGTTTCTTGTGACTGGAATTATGGATCTGAGGATCGTATAATAACCAGACTGTGTTTTATATATTCTCGTTATTATTTTCAACCACATTTTCATTGTATTTTATATATTTTCCATGTTGCGCACGCATTTCGCGTACCGTGCGGTTCGGACATAAAATTTTTCAGTTGATAAATTTTATTATTATTATTGGAGTTAGGTGTCAATGAGGGACTGTATGAACAGGATTTCTTCATTCTGTTGAGGGTTGAATTTCTGTTTTTAGCTTAACTTGACATAGTAAAGATAAGCTATTGCCATCACGCGTGCGGAAGTCTGTTAGTCTGTTCACATTTGCCGTTAGCACGGGCTACACCCCACAGTTCTTGTCTGATCGTCACGAAATTTCATATGCAGGTTTGGGGTCATGTCTAGATGAGAACGTCCCTTTTTGGTCGTGATCGGGCAACCGGTATGGCTGCCCGAGCCCAAAACCTGAAAACCATTAACACAGTCTACAGGTCGTATTTATGAAGGGATTTCATTGTAACTTGGTAGGATGCCTCTGTATAATGCCTAGATAAGAACGTCCCCTTTTGGGCATGATCTATCAACCGTGATGGCTGCCCAAGCCCGAAACCCAAAAACTTTTAGCACAGTCTGCAGGTCATGTTTAATGTGGAGGGATTTCATTGTAACTTGGTAGGATGACTCCTTATGATGTCTAGATGAGAATTTCCCCATTTGGGCATGATCTGCCAACCGTGACGACTGTCCGAGCCCAAAACCCGAAAACCTTTACCACAGTTTACAGGTCATATTTATTGAGGAATTTCATTGTAACTTGGTGAGTTGACTTCATACAATGTCTAGATGAGATAGTCCCCTTTTGGACATGATTGGGCAACTGTGATGGCTACAGAGGCCCGAAGCCCGAAAACCTTTAGCACAGTCTAGAGGTCATATTTATGAAGGGATTTCATTGTAACTTGGTAGGATGACTCCAAATAATGTCTAGATGAGAACGTCCAATTTTGATCGCGATCATGCAGTCTTGATGGGTGCCCGAGCCCAAAAACCTTTAGCATAGGCAAAAGGTCATATTTATGGAAGGATTTCATTGTAACCTGTTAGGTTGACTCCATATAATGCCTAGATGATGACATCCCCTTTTGGTTGTGATTGGTCAGTTGTAATGGCTACATGGCTACAAGTGCCCGAAGCCCGAAAACCTTGAGCAAAGTCTACAGGTCATATTTATGAAGGGATTTCATTGTAACTTCTTAGGATCACTCCAGATGATGCCCAGATGAGATTGCCCCCTATGGTTGCGATCATTCAGCCATGATGGCTGCCCGAGCCCGAAGCCCAAAAACCTTTAGCACAGTCTACAGGTCATATTTATGAAGGGATTTCATTGTAACTTGGTAGGTTAACTTCATATAATGTCTAGATGAGAACGTCCCCTTTTGGACATGATTGGGCAACTGTGATGGCTAAAAGTGCCCGAAGCCCAAAAACCTTTAGCACAGTCTACAGGTCATATTTATGAGGGGATTTCATTGTAACTTGGTAGGATGACTCCAAATAATGTCTAGAAGAGAACATCCCATTTTGATCACGATCAGTCAGCCTTTATGGGTGCCCGAGCCCAAAAACCTTTAGCATAGGTAAAAGGTCATATTTATGGAAGGATTTCATTGTAACCTATTAGGTTGACTCCATATAATGCCTAGATGATGACATCCCCTTTTGGTCATGATTGGTCAGCTGTGATGGCTACAAGTGCCCGAAGCCCGAAAACCTTAAGCACAGTCTACAGGTCATATTTATGAAGGGATTTCATTGTAATTTCGTAGGATCACTCCAGATGATGCCCAGATGAGATTGTCCCCTTTGGTTGCGATCATTCAACCATGATGGCTGCCCGAAGCCCGAAAACCTTAAGCACAGTCTACATGTCATATTTATAAAGGGATTTCATTGTAGCTTGGTAGGTTGACTTCATATAATGTCTAGATGAGAACTCCCCTTTTGGACATGATTGGGCAACTTTGACGGCTAAAGGTGCCCGAAGCCCGCAAACCTTTAGCACTGTCTACAGGTCATATTTATGAAGGGATTTCATTGTAACTTGGTAGGATGACTCCAAATAATGTCTAGATGAGAACGTCCCATTTTGGTTGTGATCATTTAGCCTTGATGGGTGCCCGAGCCCAAAAACCTTTAGCATAGGCAAAAGGTTTTTTTTTTATAGAAGGATTTCATTGTAACCTGTTAGGTTGATTCCACATAATGCCTAGATGATGCCATCCCCTTTTGGTCGTGATTGGTCAACTGTGATGGCTACAGGTGCCCGAAGCCCGAAAACCTTGAGCACAGTCTACAGGTCATATTTATGAAGGGATTTCATTGTAACTTTGCAGGATCACTCCAGATGATGCCCAGATGAGCTTGTCCCCTTTAGTTGTGATCATTCAACCATGATGGCTGCCCGAGCCTGAAGCCCGAAAACCTTTAGCACAGTCTACAGGTCAAATTTATGAATGGATTTCATTGTAACTTGGTAGGTTGGCTTCATATAATGTCTAGATGAGAACATCCCCTTTTGGACACGATTGGGCAACTGTGACGGCTTCAGGGGCCCAAAGCCCGAAAACCTTTAGAACAGTCTACAGGTCATAATTATGAAGGTATTTCATTGTAGCTTGGTAGGATGACTCCAAATAGTGTCCAGATGAGAACGTCCCCTTTTGGTCAGGATCATGCAGCCTTGATGGCTGCCCGAGCCCCAAAACCTTTAGCATATCTGTAGGTCGTATTTATGGAAGGATTTCATTGTAACTTGTTAGGTTGACTCCATATAATGCCTAGATGATGACATCCCCTTTTGGTCGTGGTTGGTCAACTGTGATGGCTACAGGTGCCTGAAGCCCGAAAATCTTGAGCACAGTCTACAGGTCATATTTATGAAGGGATTTCATTGTAACTTCATAGGATCACTTCAGATGATGTCAAGATGAGAATGTCCCCTTTTAGTTGCGATCATTCAACCATGATGGCTGCCCAAGTCTAAAGCCCAAAAACCTTTAGCACAGTCTTCAGATCATATTTATGAAGGGATTTCATTGTAACTTGGTAGGTTGACTTCATGTGATGTCTAGATGAGAACAGCCCCTTTTGGACACCATTAGGCAACTGTGTTCGCCACAGGGGCCTAAAGCCTGAAAATCTTTAGCACAATCTACAGGTGATATTTATGAAGGGATTTCATTGTACCTTGGTAGGATGACTCTAAATAATGTCTAGATGAGAACGTCCCCTTTTGGTCACGATCATTCAGCCTTGATGGCTGCCCGAACCCAAAACCTTTAGCAGTCTATTGGTCATATTTAAGGAAGGACTTCATTGTAACCCGTAAGTTTGACTCCATATAATGCCTAGATGATGACATCCCCTTTTGGTCGTGATTGGTCAACTGTTGACGGCTTCAGGGGCCCGAAGCCCAAAAACCTTGAGCACAGTCTACAGGTCATATTTATGAAGGGATTTCATTGTAACTTTGTAGGATCACTCCAGATGATGCCCAGATGAGAATGTCCCCTTTTGGTTGTAATCATTCAACCATGATGGCTGCCAGAGCCCAAAGCCCCAAAACCTTTAGCACAGTCTACAGGTCATATTTATTAAGGGATTTCATTGTAACTTGGTAGGTTGACTTCATAAAATGTCTAGATGAGAACGTCCCCTTTGGACGCAATTGGGAAACTGACGGCTACAGGGGCCTGTAGCCCGAAAACCTTTAGCACAGTCTACAGGCCATATTTATGAAGGGATTTTAACGTAACTTGATAGGATGACTTGTTTTGGAATAATTTCATTGTAACTTGGTAACTTTTGTTCATATACCTTAACTGTGAGGGCCACATACATTTGCTGTGAGGTCATATTAACCCACCCCTCAGCTCTTTAGTACAGTGTACACCTCATATTATTTTTATCATAAACATAGCATACAGGGAACAGAAATGAACATATTCCCAATTATCACAATTCTCGTCTTATTTCATAATCCTTTCATAAACATTGAACATTATCCTTTTCGTCAAACACAACACACAAGTTAAGCTATTGACACTTTCATTTGGGTCCCTGTCGACCATCTGGGTTCTGTGTGTTCCCACCGGTTCTTTTTCTGCCACCTTTCTCTCGTAGTTGGGGGGTGTTCTTCTACTTTCTGTATCTGTTGAGCTCACCTTTTTCTTCTACTGCCCTCACCTCTGATATGCCCAGTATGGTTCCTTTAGGGCAATGCCTTTTGGCCTCGCTTTTATTGCGTTCTTGTGGCCGTTCCTCCCGCACCCGTGTGTGTGTGGGGGGGGGGGGGGAACACTGTTGGGGCCTCCCGACAAGACCACGTCTGGTGAGAGTTATACTTCCTCCATGGGGATGTGCAGTTTTTTACCATGGTGGATACTGCGGGAGCTGTTGAGTTGTCTGGTGAAGAGATGCCTGGTTCCAGGACTATGCTTCCTCTCCAGTCGACATCTGAAGCTGTCACTAGGGTTGTGACTCCTCCTTTGGAGACCGAGCTTGGTTGCTCTCTCCTCTTTTCCGCCAGTTTCAACAGCTCCCGTTGTATCTGCTGCTACTGCTGTTCCGTCTACAACGTCATCGGTCACCGTTTCAGCCGGCCTCGGCTTATCTTTGCAGGGGTCTGCAGCGATGTCTGTAGTGTGGATGTGGGGTATCGGCCTCAGCCTTCACTGACTTCAACTCGGCAAAGTCGGAAGTGGCTGCCGACCGAACCCCCTGCTGTGTCCTCTCAGCCGTTGAGCACAGCTGTTTTATCCCTGCAGGGGTCTGCAGAGGTGTCTGGTAGTGTAGACGTGGGGTATCGGCCTCAGCCTTCCCTGACTTGAACTTGGCGAAGTCGGAAGTGGCTGCCGTCCGAATCTCCTGCTGTGTCCTCTCAGCCATTCTGCACAGCAGTTTTATCCCTGCAGGGGTCTGCAGAGATGTCTTGTAGTGTAGACGTGGGGTATTGGCCTCAGCCTTCCCTGACTTCAACTTGGCGAAGACGGAAGGGGTTGCCGGCCAAACCCTCTACTGTGGTCTCTCAGCTGTTGAGTACCGCAGTTTTTCTCATTGGATCCGGATGTTCATGGTGGGGTCACCATGAGCTCCGTGGCCTTTCTGACCACACAGTATTTTTTGACGAGGCAGGTTCTTTTCCACCGAGTGGATGCTCCACATGGCAGTGTTCCAGTCTCTTTGCAATCTCTTAGGTCATCCCCACATCAATCTCTTTGTGACTCGTTGGAACCATCAGGTGGACACTTTTGTGTCCCCGTGTCCAGATGCTCTGGCTTTCACCATGGACACTCTGTCCCTCCTTTGGGATTGTCTTGTTGGCTACGCCTTCCTAACGGTTCCGATTCTGCCTCGGGTTCTAGCCCAGATATGAACCTGCAGTTGTTGAATCATTTCGATCGCACCCCTGTTGCCTCAGTGGGTGTGGATCAATCTGCTCCGCTGTCTGTTAGCGGCAGTTCTGACACATCTCCCTCTACGTCGTGACCTTCTTTGCCAAGGTCGCCTGAGGAGGTTTCATGTCGACCTGACTTCATTGTGCCTTTGCACATGTCTTTTGTCAGGTCCTGTCTCCTCCGTAGTGGTTTTTTTGAGACGCGCAGTGGAGTTGCTTTTTTTCTTCAAGGAGGCACTCCACTGGTTTAGCCTATGCAGCTATGGATTCCTGCAACCATTTTCACAAGTGGAAGGTCTTCTGTCGATGGTGTGCAGATCACTCTGTTGCTTCTGTCACTCCTTCGATCACACAGATTGCAAAGTTTCTGGTATATGTTTGATTCTGGGGGTCTCCAGCCTGTTTCCATCAAAGGGTACAGGTCCATGCTTTGGAGATCTTTTCGTATGTGGGACAGCGTCGTATCGGCACTAATCCAAGCCTCTCCAAGCTTGTTCGGCACTTTTCCTTGAAAAGGCCTAGGACTTTGCAGCTTACCCCAAGATGGAATCTTTCTTGGGTGCTGACTGCTTGGGGGGGGGGGGGGGGGGGGGGGGGTGGGGGGTGCCATTCGAGCCTTTAGCCCAGGTGGATATGCGTTTTCTCACATACAATACGGCTTTTCTGATGGCTTTTGCCTCAGCCAGATGGGTTAGTGAGCTTCACGCCCTCTCGGTTGACTCGGCCTTTTTCTGGAGCTCACCCACCAGTGTTATGTTTACCATTGATTGCTCCTTTCTGACCAAGAATCAGATACTGGAAACAACTCCGCCTCCTATCTGTATCGGGACTCTTCCTTCTGTTGAGGGTAAACACCCTTTGCTCTGTTCATTTGGAAGGGTAGGATCGATTTTCTGTCTCTTATTCCTGGTCGACAGAAGATCTCTCCTGAATCCCATTTTCTCGATGGATTTGTCTTGCTATTCATGCAGCTTCCGCTTATCTAGCTACTGATGATTGTATAACCAATCGTTTTTCTGCCATGAGGTCCGTGTATTGTCTACCTCTTGGGGCTTATACTAACTCCGTCATGTTGTCGGATGTTATGCTGGCAGCCTACTAGAGAAATGCTACTTTCTTCACTTATCTGCGACAGTTGCAGGAGCAGGCAGAGGACCTTTGTTCTACGGGCCCTCTTTCTTCTGCTCAGGCTGTTGTCTATCCCAGCCATTCGGCTTCTTACAAGGTCAGTTCCAGCTCTGTGCTGTTACTGCCCTTTCTGTCTGTGTGTCGCACATAACCATACGCCTCATCTCTCATAGTCGTTTACTAATCTTTGTTATGCTATGGTTTGATAGGCCTAGGGACCTCTTACTCATCCAAGGTTCCAGTGCAATTGGGTTATGTGTGGGTTGGTTATGTGATTCCCTCCATCCTGTTGTCTATTCAACCTTTAGTAAACAATTGTAAGGTGAGTTCATCAGAAATTTAAATTTTATAGTAAATTTCCTTTCTTATTATACCTACCGCAGTTGTTTACATGGAGGCCATCCCATCTTCTTATTCGGGTAGGAATCCTTCCTCCCCGCTGATCACATAACTCCTATATTGGCTGACTCAAAAGAATGGTTTGATGACTGCTTTGCGCACTGGTTAACAGAAGTCATGGAATTGTACTAAGAGAAGAGCGTCCCCTACTGGGTGTGCGCCGATGGTGCTCGACCCAGTTTTGACTTATTTTTTTGTGGTGTTTTTGCACCACTTTTTTCCCAAATCTCTTGGGAAAGATCAAGTAGAGAGTATATTTTCTGAGTTAGGGTCTTCCACTGTATTGCAAGCCTGTAGTAAACAATTGCGGTAGGTATAATAAGAAAGGAAATTTACTATAAAATTTAAATATTTGTAAGGTTTTATTGATAAATATTCTCTTTTTTTTAAAATTATCAAATTCAGTTTAGATTTTAAAAATTAAAAAGCTGTTTTGGATAAAGCACTAACATGTGTTATCAGTATTCAACAGGGGTTCAACAGTGGTGACCTAATGGGATCCTAGGACACCCATAGCAGCTATGGATTCCTGCAACCATTTTCACAAGAATACAGATGGATTCTCCCAAATTTAGATGAAATATAAACCCTCGAGATATATACGACAAAGAAAGTGTTGTTTTTGGTCATGGACAAGTCCGGTTTTAATGTTTCAAAATAAAATTCACTGTATAGCAATGCAGACGTTTCTAAACTCACAAACTCCTCATAACCTTGTAATATATTTTTTATGAGCAATTAAGACATTTAATTATTCTTTCATACATAACATAGTTATTTATTTATTTATTGGTGTTTAAGGTCACATATTTATGCACAATGGCTAATCATGACCACAACAGTTTTACGGGTGGAGGAAGCCAGAGTACCCAGAGAGAACAACCGAGCAACTGTCAGCTCCCCAACATACGAACTCCACACAAGCAGGGTTAGCATTGGTTGAAGACACGTGCATCATCGACGTGCAGTTCGCCTTAGTACACAACGCCACCGTGCCCCCACGTAGGCAATGGGGGTGAAGTGTCTTTCCCAAAGACACAATGCGGATGCCGCAGGTGGGATTCGAACCGAGGACCTCTCGGCTTGCAGTCTGCACCTCTACCTACTGAGCCACCGCGCCCCCACATAACATAGTTAAGGATGGCTTGAAAGGAAAAGGAAAATAAATACATTTTTAATCCTTTTGAGTGTTGCTTAGCACAACCTGAGATGTCAGAAAATTAATTTTAATCACATTTTCAATTGATTCAGATATTGTCAGTTTCCACTAAACTATTGTATTCAAAGTCAACTTGTCTTTTAGTTCAAGTCAAACCAAAAAGCCAAGTACAGTGGAGCCCGCTTAACTGGATATCTCTTAACTGAATAACCCTGTTAATTGAATATAATTTCACAACACAAAACCATTTACCACACCTCCAGTACAAATTTGACCTGTTAATTGAATATAGGTTATAGAGTAAACTCCTGTTAATTGAATAAGAAATCCTGTAACCTGTCAAGAAATTCCTCTGACTATCCCCAGTTTTCCTTAGTTTTAGACCTATTTGGCTTCAGTACATCCAATACAAGTATTTAATCTATTATATATTGTTTGATAGAGCTCATGGAGCTCTATCAAACAAGATATAATAGAATAAATGCTGAGTTTAACTCTAGAATACAGGAAAGTGACACAATCCCAGTTAATGGAATACTCCTGTTAATTGAATAATTTTCATTGGCAAAGTGACTATTTAATTAACAGGGTTCCATTGTATTTCAAAAACAGAATCAAAGAGTTTTGAAAGCAAAACCTCCTTGAACTCTTCTTCTGTAATCAGGTCTCCTATACAGTAGGAAAAAGGTCAGGTTTTGAGAACATCTTGACAATTTGAAAATATCCAAAACAGCACAACTCTAATCAAATCAAATTGAATTATTGGGATAATATGGAATCAAACTGAATTTCGAAACTTCACAGGACCCTAAATATTATAATATGGTCTTGCATTAGGATCAGGCCTGAAAATAAGCAATCTGAAATTTGCCGAATGAGGTCCCCAGAGGGTGAATTTGCTGATGCTATCCCATACAGTGAACCAATTTATCCTCTGGGTATCTCTTTCTGTTTCATTTTGAGACCCTGATTCAGATTGTGGTTCACAGAGGGTAAATTTAGTGATGCTACAGCATCACTAAATTCACCCTCTGGGGACCTCATTTTGCAGATGACAGTCTGCTTATTTTCTGGCTTGATAGGGATATGAACTCAGTGAAATTATGGGAATGTGTTGTCATTTGTATATTTTTATACTGTACCAATGACCCAGACATAGCTGGTGCTAACTCTTAAAATATAGGGCCAAACACAAATTTTGCCCCCCAATCCCCAAAATTTGCATCTAAAACCAAAGAAAACATGTCCTGAATGGCCCTCCACACTTCACCTCTACTGCGCATGTGCAGTGTCAAGGACGTTCCGAAATTGGCGCCATTAATCATTCTAAGTTTGGCCCTTCATCAGTTAACATCTGACTGATCTTTGTGCTTGTAAATCTCAGTTTAAATGATGCCAGACACATAAATATTAGTGAAATGGTGATTCTAAGGAGAATAGAGAAGGAGGAGAGGAAAAATGTGTGACAGAATATTATCAGGGCTGTAACTTAAAATTTTTTAATGAAATTATGTTAAGTTACCTATTTTCGAGGCAGCAGCCATTTTGTTGTCATTCTGATTATTTAGTTACACTGATTTTTCAGTGTTTTCCTCTCTTCCTGTCCTTTAAGTCCCCCCTTGCTATTCTCCCATGCTTTTGGCATAGTTTTTGTGATTATTATTACTAAATTTTCTTGGGAGTTTTAGCTGAATAACAGAATGAATTCTGTTCTTTTCCCCATGTTTACATCTTCACCTACGGGTGGTTAGGCGTTGTGTTCTGCATCTACCATCTGATGTTCTGCAGTTTCTTCCCTGGAAGTCTCTGTTTTGCATCAGATAGTGTATTTTTGGTAACTGATTCCGGGCCTGGAGTCTTATTTTAGTGTTTTTACATTCATTGTTTACATTTACAACAGCCCTCTGTGTGGGGGGGATTTCTTGAAAATAATATCTTGATGTTATTTTAATCATAACTAGATACATTATTATTGTTCGTAAGTGTTGAATAAATTGTTTAAAATATTTTTAAAATTTTTGTCCACACTTAGGCTTGGGATCCATTGGGGCTCAACGTTACTTTTCAGAAACTTGGGCTATTCTGAAAAAATATTTTTTCAAAATATTTTGATTTCAATTATTTTTTCTATATTAATGGATCATATTATTATTATGTATTTTGATTGCCAGGGGTTGGTGCGAGTACCAGGACTTGTTTTCTTTTCACATTGAAAGGATTTTGATCAATTGTAATAAGAGGAAGTCTTCCTCTGACTTTTATAATCATTCTATATGTGGTCAGTGTACTCGCATTAACTCCTGTTCTGTATCGTATGATTTCGATGACAACATGGGAAGCGTATGTCACGGTATGTTAGTGGGGAATTGGACACTCCGGTCCTTTCCCCGCAGGGTCACTCTACTTTATCAATTTCTATTTCAGACGATCAAGATTAGGGTGATGTATCTGTGATGTCTTCCAACAGTGTGCCTCCGTCGTCACAATTAATGAAGGGCTAGCGGAAAAGTGCTCATGTAAATACGCCAATTGCCTAAGAGGACCCTAGTAGGTTCGACGGCCTTTGACGTCCGCTAGCTCGCCCGGTGTAGCGTCCATTCACCGAATGGTTCGGCAGCCGGGTTCGTCCATTGCGGTCTAGAAGGAGTTTTGGGGTGATGCGAGCACTATAAATCAACCAAATGCACACCCAGTGACGGCGGATTAGAGGGAGAACGGAGGAAGCCTTTTAGTCCGGTTCATAGCTCGTTCTGGTCCATCCGGACGGCGAGCGAGAGAGGCCCCTCTCTCGTACAACAACATCTGGCCCCAGATGTTGTGGTACAAAATATTTCGCATTCGGAGCATACGTCCGTCGCTCGGGACGCTCCGACATATAGTCAGTCCAGAGTGGACTGTCAATAAGGCTTCCTTATTCTCATGGTAGCGCACACGACCGCTCTTGGCTACGTGACCTCGGATATCCAGTCAGCTTCGCCAGTCAGAGAATCATCGGCGACCAGGTCACACCATCCGGTAGCCAGGGACACGAGGCCTGCAGACTCTGGACGTTCGCATAGGAAGTGTGCGGGAGTCAACGTACACAGAGCTTCCGGCGGCAATGCATCGTAAGACCGCTACTGCACAGGCCTCGGGAACGGACGTGCTTTCCTAAATAGCACAGTTTATCGCAGCATCCCAGCATCAACTGAATCTGTCGCATATTTTTTATCCGACGATGCTGGGTCGGGACGCTCTGCGGAAGCGGGTACGGACGTCCGAAAATTTCATCCGGTCCGACGGGATACCGAAAGGGATTTGGAGGATTTCGAGCTTTCCCTTTCGGAACAACATATGCTGTTGTGTATGTCTTCTGACTTGATCTTCTACAGCTTCTTTCGTCGGACCAGAATGCTGCGATGCCGGATAAGAAACTGATAGCGTCGGTGGACTTAGAAATTTTTGGTTCGGTTCAGGGACATCGTCCCTCAGTTCCGACATAGTCCAATAATGTCACACAAACTTTCGAATTATTGAACGACGCTATATATATTATTATTATATGGTTGCTATAACCAAGCATTTCTGGTTTCTTGTTCGCAAAGTTACGGAGATGTCTTTCAAAAGTGTGCCTCTGTCGTCATAGTTAATGAAGAGCTAGCGGCAATAAGTGCTCATGGAATATGTCTATCGCCTAAGAGATCCCTTGTAGGATCGACGGAGTGACATTCGCTAGCTCACCCGGTGTAGCGTGCATTCATCGAATGGTTCGGCTGCCGGGTTCGTCCGTTGCGGTCTAGGAAGGAGATTTGGGTGATGCGAGCACTATAATTACTTTAGTACTCACCCAGTGACGGCAGATTGAGGACAGATCGGAGGAAGCCTGTTAGTCCGGTTCCTGGCTTGTCCAGGTCCGTCCGGGCTGTGAGCGAGAGAGGTCCCTCTCTCGTCCAACAACATAGGGGACCGCATGTTGTGGTTCAGATATTTTACATTCGGAGCATATGTCTGTCGGTCGGGACGCTCTGTTATATTGACAGTCCGAGAGACTGTCGATAATGCTTCCTCATCCTCACAGCAGGGCACACGACCCCACATTGGCTACGTGACCTCGAGTATCCGATCAGTTTCGTCATTCAGTGATTCCACGGCGAATAGGTCACACCATCCGGTAGCCAAGGGACACGAGGCCTATACACTCCGTTCGCTCGCATATTGGTAGTATGCATGGGGTAACGATCACGGAGCTTCCAGCGGCAATGCATTGTAGGACCGCTTCTCCTCAGGCCTCAGTGACGGACGTGCTATCCGAGTTAGCACAGTTGTTTTGCAGCATCCCAGCAATCGACAGTTTCTTACTCGAATCAGGAATTATCTGACGGCGCTGGGTCGGTGCGGTCCGCGGTTGCATCAGGTACGGACGACCGAACGCTTTATAGGGTCCGACAGGATGGCGAAAGGGATTCGAAAGATTTCGAGTTTTCCCTTTCATAGCATTGGAAGCTGCCATTCATATCTTCTGGCATTATCTTCCAGTGATTGTTATTTCGGACTATATTGCTGCGATGTTGGATAAGAGACTTATAGCGTCATTGGACACGGAATTTTGGATCGGTTCTGGGACATTGTCCCTGATTTACCGACGCAGTCCAATAATGTCATTACAACATGTGTTTTATTTTTCGACGCTATATATGCATATAAGCCTGCTACCAAGCATGATAGTTTAGTTTCTTGTCCGCATTGCTCATTTCTGCCGTTTTATCATTTATACGAATAATTTATTTTGGCAGAGCAGGGCATACCGAGAGTTCATATGCGTCTAGACGGCGTGGTTAAAGACTGGAAATATTCTTTTTCGCCGTCTATGTCTTTTCCAACCACAATGTTGGAAACGACAATGATGTCTAGTAGACTTAACTTAGACGCTTTATCATACGTAATCCACCTTACTGAGGCGTTATCATTACGTCTTCAAGAAAAGATTTACGGGATATTATTCTCAATGTGATTTCTTTTGAGGGCAGTAGTTTGTTCACGTATAACTCCGCCCTTCAGTGGCTGATTGGAGTTGGTTAGACGTGACGCAGCCCTAGCTACATCCACGCGCGTGGATAGTAAGGTGAAGAACTCTCACAGAGTCGCTTCATTCTCGGAGAAGCCTCTCTTCGACGGCAACTTTTCAGCAATCCATGAATTGCTCGATTTACACGTTCTCTTGTCTATCTAGTGTTACAAGAGATTCAGACTGGGGCAAACATTCGGTGGTTGACTCAGAGAGTGCCACTGCAGTTGCCGGATCCGAGTGTTATAGTTATGACGGTTGCCAGTCAAACAGATTGGGATATTATATTGATCCCAACGGATTCGAAGTGCCAGGGTCTTTGGGTTCCGCAGTCTCTAAGCAAGCAATTATCTTCCGCGGAATAATGTTTTTTAGGCTTGCTTTATGTCATTGCATGAACATTATTCAGAAACGCATGTCCAAATCCTGTCCGTTAATTCGACAGTAGTGGCGTATCTCCGGAACCAGGGAGGCACTCATTCGTTTCCGTTATTCAATTTAATGGAAAGAATCCGTCTGTTGGTTATAGTACACCAAGTTCTGTTTCGGTCCGTCATATTCCGGGCCGTCTGATTGTTTTACCGGACTCCCGTTCACTTAGGGGTCGCTTGTTGCTGTCAGAATGGACTCTCAACAAACAAGTATTCAATCAGATTTGCTATCTATGGGAGTGCCCAATGATGATTTATTTACGACACAGCTTGCTAATCAATAGCAGACGTATGTGTTGGCTTGTCCGGATCTCTGAGCTAATGTTGTTAACGCTCTATTGATCTAATAGGACGGAATGATAGGATACGCGTATCCTCCGGCGCTGTTGTTTCAGCAGGTATTGCTAAGACAAACAACCACAATACATTTCTGTTGATAGCATCTCTTTCTTCACAGAGACCGTGGGTAATTTACTCTGATGTCTACTGTGGGACTTAACGCGAAATCTTCCTCAATGAGAGGATCTTTTTTCGCTGGGTAAATCGTGTCATCTTTATCACATCCCACAAGGTCGCAACCTTCACGTATTCTGTTGTGTGGTCCGTATTGCATTGTAAGCATTCTACTGGACGAGCTTTGGACGCAATTTCTTACTATAGGAGATCCTCTTCTTCGCTATTCTATGCGGCTAAAGTGGAGGCTCTTCCGTCGTTGGTGTAGGGATCACTATATTCATATTGTTGATCCCTCCATACTACTCATTGCAACTTTTTAGTATACTTGTTTGACAAGATCTACTGCAGCCTGTTATTATTAAGGTTATAGGTTTATGTTACCTCATACCTATGCACTCTATGATAGTTTACAATTGAGTCTTATGTCTCTTTATCTAAGTCAGTTAGTAACTTTTTGATAAATAGACTTAGAATCTTTAGATTAAATTCCTATATGGAATTTAACTTCGGTTCTTATTTAGCTAAGTAATCATTTGAGCCTCTGGAAACAGTAGTTTTCAAATTCTGACCTTTTAGACAGTAATTCTGTTGGCTTCTCTTTTACTGAAGAGTCAGTGAGTTTCATGCACTATTGATGGATGATTTTCACTTTCGTAGTTTCGGAATCACTACTTCCTTTACTATTTAGGTTGGATTTTTGCATAAGAGTTAGGCTCCTAATATTCGGAACCTATTGTTATTAAGGTCCTTCCGTCTTCGTACGGGCATAGGCCTTTACTCTGTCCGGTTAGAGTTTATGTATTTATAAACAGATATCTGTTTATTACTAAGGGCGTAAGCTTCTTCTGTCTTTGATGCCTAATAGAAGGACGTTACGCTCCATTCTATTGCTAATGGATTCTATTAACTATCGGTACTGCTTATGGTATATCATTGACTCAGCAGTTGTGCTTAAGATTTCGGCTCATGAAGTAAGAGTTTTTCTACATCTTGGGCTTACATTAATAGTGTCGCTATTATAGATTTTTGAAGGCTGCTCATTGCGCTCAGCCATCCACATTCATGGATTTTTATCTCAGAAATATCGAGTCCATTTCTGGAGGCCTCTATTGTTAGGTCTATTATCTACTGCTCAGAATGTCATTCACTTAACAGTTGCTACTATAGCTAGGTAGGCTGTCTGTTTCGGCAGTGACTCCGTTCTGCTGCCCTCTTCGCTCTGGGCTATTTGACCCAGGGCAAGAAAAAGGGGGGGGGGGGGAGGGTGTTCCCTTGGGTCACCTGTTTTACTATGAAAACAAGGGGATACCTCCTCCGGAGTTAGTAATTCTGAGCTGTTTTTGGGATGGTTGTTTAGTGAGAAGTTTATGTTTTAAAAATTCATTCAAGTCTTAGTTTTTAAAGTATAGCTTTTGAATATAGCACGTGTCAACGGACATGATTATGCAATCCTCAGACACTTTTAAGGAGTATAAGAGTCTCTATTCTCTAGTCTTACTTTATTTATTGGCTTACTTTAAAAATTATTAGTATAAAGATTATATTGGATATTAATAGAGTACATGGATGTATGATGCTCAATTTTGGAAGGTGTTGTATCTTTCTAATTTATCATAAATAAGAAAGATACATGTAAGGTCTATTACTTCTTTTTTCCCTAGAGGGGATGACTCTATTTTATATTATTGAGCGTATTCCATCTTGCTCTATGTCCTTGGCCCTCCAGCCTTTTTACTATTCAGCTATGTCTGGGCCATTGGTACAGTATAAAAATGTTAAAAAATTTATAGTAATTTCTATATTTTTTATACTTACCAATGACCCAGACGGGGATGGCCCTCCCAGGAGTTGGGAACTCTTGCCTCCCCGCTGAGTACATAGCGCTTACCAGGCACTGGTTATTAGAATGATTAATGGCGCCAATTTCAGAACGTCCTTGACACTGCGCATGCGCAGTAGAGGTGAAGTGTGGAGGGCCATTCAGGACATGTTTTCTTTGGTTTTAGATGCAAATTTTGGGGATTGGGGGGCAAAATTTGTGTTTGGCCCTATATTTTAAGAGTTAGCACCAGCTATGTCTGGGTCATTGGTAAGTATAAAAAATATAGAAATTACTATAAATTTTTTAACTTTTTGCACAAACATTTATTTTTATGGTGAATATTGCAGCAAAGTTTATATTTTCATCTATCAGGTGATAAAAGAGAGGAAAGAAGAATTTCAAAAGAAATATGCAGACTTAACGATGGAGGGTCTTTCCAGCAAAAAAAAGAAACTGGCATTCCTTGATCTTTTACTTTGTAAGTCAGAGGATGAAACCTATTTGTCATCAGATGACATCCAAGAAGAGGTTGATACATTTATGTTTGAGGTAGTTATTTACATTTACCTATTACTTTCCAATGTGTGATTTACTGGGTTTGATTATAAACGATAACTTAACAAGTGAATTATGCAATCAACAATTGTGTCCTGTATCCGTGCATGCAAACGAAAACGGTTTGCCGTATGTGTAATGGGGAATTGATTGTTTTTTATTTTTATAACCCTTTACCTAACATGAAAAACATCTATGAGCTCGTTCCAATGAGGGGTCATAACCTCTGTTTTAGAGACAAAAAATAAAAAAATAATTAAAATTAATTGGCGATTTTTGAGAATAGTGCTGGCCAGTTTTGGCCGTTACGTTAGGTAAAGGGTTAAATAATATAATTGTCGTTAATAATGAAAAAGTAATAAACAGGGTAATTGCTTGACTGGACTGGTTACGTGAAATAATTCATTCGAGGTGGGGGACTATATTATAAAACACTTGTGTGCATTCGCACACTCGTGTTTGTACAATGTCCCTCACCTCTCATGAATTATTTCACGTAACCAGTCCAGTCAAACAATTACTCTCTGTGTATTTCACAACATTTTATTTATAGCTGTGACAAGCAGCTTTATAAGTGGCAATATCTGTTGGTTGGTTGAAAGAGGTCCTAGCCAGTAACTTGCAGGTTACCCGGATGTAAGATCAACCAATCAGATTACAACCCACTGTAAACACCTGTTACCCTTCATTATACAACACAGGGTTCCCATGGGGCCTTGGATTAAAGGAATACCCTTGAATTTGTACTAAGATTTATTCAAAGACTTGAAATCCTGGAAAATGTGTCAGGAGGCCTTGAAAATCCTTGAATGTCCATGAAATGAAAATGCTGATGAAGCACGTAATCATAACTATATGCTTAACCCTTTACCTAATGTAACGGCCAGCAATATTCTCAAAAATCGCCAATTAATTTTCATTATTTTTTTCATTTTTTGTCTCAAAAACATAGGTTATGACCCCTTGTTGGAATGAGCTCGCCGAGCTCGTTCCAACGAGGGGTCATAACCTATGTTTTTGAGACAAAAAATGAAAAAAATTAGTTATCCAAGAATTATTTTTGCAAGTGTCGTCTGCTTTTCAGGTTAGGTAAAGGGTTAATATGCTGGAGTTTGTGATGCCATAGTCCTACCTATGACCCTCCTTTCATTACCCCCTCCTCCCACTTCCCTTATAGGGAAGTGGGAGGAGGGGATAATAACCAGAGGTCCTAGTTAGGACAAGTGAAGGCAGGGCCTTGAATTTGTCTACTGTTGGGCCTTGAAAAATGCTGAAATCGAGAAATGGCCTTGATTTCCCTTGAATTTTTTTTAGTCCTTGCCTACAGACACCCTGCGAAAGCAACTTGGAATTTAACCAATTCATTCTTGTTTGACAGTGCTCATTGATTGAATTGCTTAAACTCCTAATTGCCCAATGGGAAAAGTTAGCAGCTTGAAATTCTGATATTTTGATATCCGTATGCAGAGGATTAAATAAAGGCATATGGGACAGGGTTTTTCTAGAGATGGGCGATATTGGAATTTTGAGTTTGGTATTGGTTTTGGTATTTTTTTTTGGAGGGGGGTAGGGGGGGTAGGGGGGGTGCCTGGGTATCAGTTCGGTATGTGGTATCTGACTTTACTGAGATTTTCTGATAGTACCACAGGGGAATTCACAACAGGAAAAACAGAATAATTTGTAGTATCATTCTACCCCAATGCTATAAATGACACTGCCAATGAGCTCAACAGTGGTATTCTTTTACCACCACCAATCCGATTTACACAGGCATGTCAACAGGTACCTGTACCAGTACTGCCTGTTCCCTCATGCTCCAACCGGTACTGGTACTGAAG
Organism: Pictodentalium vernedei; assembly: GCA_031216915.1. NCBI lineage: Eukaryota > Metazoa > Mollusca > Scaphopoda > Dentaliida > Dentaliidae > Pictodentalium > Pictodentalium vernedei. Next base: position 161,850,244 of record CM062297.1, read on the forward strand.
GTTTTGTCCTGTCGGTGCCGGGCAAAATTATTTTATGCAGAAATTCCTAACTGAACAAGGGTAAACAGACTGATAATCTTGTATGGCACACTTGCACGACATACTTTCAACTTATTTGTGGATAAATGTGCATGTTCTGTCTGCACAACAACCTCAATAAAGTCAACCATTTTGCCTTTTCAAACGTGGCATCAAAGACAATGAAAGAACCGTCATCGGTTACTTCATAGAAATTATTCTGTGGTGACATTAAAGTAATCGTAAAGCATGATTTTCATGCTTTATGATCACTTTGATGTTGCCGCAGAATAATTTACGATGCAATGCTTGTCTTTCCGATCTTGGGGACTGGGTCGGTTTAAATGTGAATTTCTTCTATCTGATTGTGACATGTCACCCAATTGTTGATTTGTCCCAGCACCGGTTTTGGCGGGACAGACTTTTCCCATCCTGGTACTGGTTATGTTGGTACCGGCGGTACTTTGACATGCCTGTATCTGCAGTAATTTTGTGACTTGTTCTTAACATACCTTAATGTTTAAACAGCTATTGCAGGTCTATGCAACCTCAGAGCATGTGCCCTGACTATGCTATCTTTATGAAGTCCTGCTGACAATAGACAAAACACCTGGACAGTGATTTATAGTCAGGTCTTGGCTGCCTTAACAGTCAACTAACAATTGATTAGAAATCACTGCTAAGCAGTTGGACATGTACAAGTTGTAGTCTAGTGGGAATTCAGGACAGCTGCCCAGTCCATTGAGGGTTAACAAAACAGATAGTGGGTTATACATCTCGACAAGGTGGTGTAGCATCTCGACTCTCAGGCACAGGCCCTATTATAGTCTCTTGGCCAATGTATCAAACATGTATGATTAGAGTCTCGAAGCAGTGGAGGAATGTAATCAAATTAGAGAAACAATTTACTCTGACCAGTAAATTTGAGTCTATGTGAAAATGGTGAAAGCATCAGGACTAAATTATATAGAAAGAGAATTTATGGAGACTTATTTTTGAGGAAAGAAATATATTTTCAATATATATTGTATGGCCTCTTTACAGTGTTTCAAGCAAAGTAAAACAGGTTTTGATTGTGTTAGAAGCAAGGTGAGAGAAAAAATTTATTCCCAATGTGTGCCCATCTCCAACCTTCATCAACAAATTTCTCATTATGCACTTAATGATTTTTGATATTACAAAAAGCTCCTACATCAAGTTCTGAAGAGAAAATGATGATTTTCAGAAAAAGAAAAATTCAGGTAGGAAGGAAGATATGCTGAGTGGAGGCAAGTGCAAAGCCAGGTTTCTATAATAGGGAGTGCCTTAGCCAATTTTGTTTTTTTTTTTTTTGGAAGGGCGTGGTGGGGGGGGGGGAGGCTGGTACAAACATGATATTTGGAATATGTTGGAGGGGGGGGGGGTGGAGGGTTGTAGCCCTATTCTGGAATGTGAAAGTTGCATTGGACCAATGTTTTGGTGGAGAGGAGGAGGAAGGCAAAATTTCACGTCCCGCTGCACAACTCGTTATTGGTGGGGGATAGACTAGTTTATCTTTCTCCAGAGAGGGATAAAATAATTACACTGGGGAAGATAATTGGGGGTGGGGGTGGGGGGGGGGGTTATATACTTGGGACACCTGATTGCTATGGAATATTCATGCTTCACCACTTTTAAGGTTTGTGTTTAGTGGTTGGAAAAAAAGGTCAGATCATGTGATGAATGTTGTATTTTTATATTTGCTAAGGGTCATGACACAACAGCTGCTGGTATTAACTGGGCTCTGTATTTGATAGGCGCATACCCAGATATTCAAGCTAAGATTTATGAAGAACTTAAAGCTGTGTTTGGTAAGGTAAAATATTTCTACTTTCAAGCGCTTCAGATAAAAGTTTTTTGCATGAAAGTGTATTTTTTCCTCACAATTTTTTACAAATTTATCGCTAATATCTGTATAACTGGATTGCTTAAAATTAATGTTAATGAAAAAATGCCACAACACAGTCTACTTCCCTCAAGATGGTGTTAAGTAAAGCCATGTGTGTAACTCCTTCACTGGTGATGTTGGATGATGTGAAAGCTATTATGCTATGACTGCAGATGTTAGTAGTTTTTAGCACACCTGAGCAAAGCTCAAAGGGAACATGACTAATCACTTTCCGTCCATCGTCCGTCCGGCATAAACTTTACATTATCAACTTCTCCTCACAAACTCCTGGACCAAATTGAACCAAAGGGTCATAACTCTGATAGCACCCATAAATTTTTAAAAAATTCAAAAACAGTTTTTTCTTCAGATCCACCAGTCAGAATCTTTTCATATTTGTTATACAACATCTCTAAGTTGGTCCGATTCAAGTTTGTTTAAATCAGGTCGCTGGGTTAATATTTGGGCTCCCTATGGGAGCCCAACTTTCAACTTTGTGCAATATGTGGAATATTCTTTAAAAATCTTCTTCTTCAGATCCACCAGTCAGAATCCTCTCGTATTTGGTATAAAACATCTCTAGGGGGTCCGATTCAAGTTTGTTCAAATCGGATCCCTGTGTTAATATTTGGGCTCTCTATGAGAGCCTGAATTTTAACTCAGTGCAATATAGGGACATTTCTTTAAAAGTCTTCTTCAGATTCACAAGTCAAAATCCTTTAATATTCGGTATACATCATGTCTAGTTGGGAGAGTGGGGGGGGGGGGGATAGTGGGGTGGGGAGAGATACAAGTTTGTCCAAATCAAGCTCGTGTGTTAATATTTGGGCCCTCTATTGGAGCCCAAATTTTAACTTTGTGCAATATGTGGAATATTCTTTAAAATCTTCTCCTTCAGATCCACCAGTCAGAAACCTCTCATATTTGGTATACAACATCTCTAGTGGGGGTCAGATTCAAGTTTGCTCAAATTTGGTCCCTGGATTAATAATTGGGCGCCCTGTAGGAGCCCAGATTTTAACTTAGTGAAATATAAGGAAATTTCTTTAAAAATCTTCTTCGTCAGAATTACCAGTCAGAATGCTTTCATATTTGGTATACAACATCTCTAGGGGGGGTCAGCTTCAATTTGTTCAAATCAGGTCCCTGAGTTAGTATTTGGGCTAATGCAGTCCAAAGTTTAACTTGGTGCAATTTGAGGAAATTTCAATTAAAAATCTTCTTCTTCAAGTCCACCAGTCAGAATGCTTTCATATTTGTTATACAACATCTCTAGGGAGGTGAGATTTAAGTTTGTTCACACCAGGTTTCTGAGTTGGTATTTGGGCTCTCTATTAGAGCCCAAAGTTTAACTTGGTGCAATTTGAGGAAATTTCTTTAAAGTTCTTCTTCTTCAGATCTGCCAGTCAGAATCCTTTCATGTTTGGTATACTACATCTATAGGGGGGTCAGATTCATGTTTGTTCAAATCATGTCCCTGGGTTTATATTTGGGCTCCCTATGGGAGCCTGAATTTTAACTTAGTACAATATGAGGGAATTTCTTTAAAAGTCTTTAAAAGTCTTCTTCTTCAAATTCACCAGCTAGAATCCTTTCATATTTGGTATATACAACATCTCGAGGTGGGTCAGTTTCAGGTTTGTTCAAACCGGTTACCTGGGTAAATATTTGCTCTCCCCTCGGGAGCCCGAATATCAACTTAGTGCAATATGAGGAGTTTGTTTAAAAATCTTCTTGTGTAGACCCTGTACTCAGAATGCTTTCATATTTGGTATACAACATCTCTAGGAGGGTCAGACTGAAGTTTGTTCAAACCTAGTGCCTGGGTTGATATTTGGCCTCCCTATGGAAGCCCAAATTTTAACTTAGTGCAATATAAGGAAATTTCTTTAAAAATCTTCTTCAGATCCACCAGTCAGAATCCTTTCATATATGCAACATCTCTAGGAGGGTCAGATTCCAATTTGTTCAAATCGTGTCCATGGGTTATTAAATTGGACTACATATGGGAGCCTGAATTTTAACTTAGTGCAATATGAGGGAATTTCTTTTAAAATCTTCTTCTTCAGATCCACTAATCAGAATCCTTTCATATTTGGTATATGACATCTCTAGGTGGGTCAGATTCAAGTTTGTTCAAATAAGGTCACTGGGTTAATTTTTTTTGAGCTATTTGAGCCTAAAGTTTAACTTAGTGCAATGTGAGGACATTTCTTTAACTGGTAGAGTGCTAAATTATTTTTGGTCATCAAAATTTGTTCACAAGTCTTTGCCATGTTACAATTTATGGGAGAGTGCCTTTGGGCACTCTCCCATAAATTGTAACAAGGAAAATCCATACAGACTAAAAAATTTAGATTCAAAGATAATATGAAGGATATCCACATAGTTTGAAGCCTTTGAGTTACAGTGCCTGCACCTTAGAGTAAAGCCCAAATATGGGCTTCTAGCACTCTACCAGTTAAAACCTTCTTCAGATCCACCAGTCAGAATTCTTTCATATTTGGAATATCATATAATATTTCAAGGGGAATCAGATTTAAGTTTGTTCAATTTGAGTCCCTGGCTTAATATTTGGGCTCTCTATGGGTGGGAGTGGGGTGGGGGTGGCAGGGGGGGGGGCATGTTAGGTTCAGGTTTGTTCAAATCCATTCCTTAGTGTTTTTCCATAGAATTTACCTTTCATGACTTCATTTCTTTGTAGTGTTGATGAACCATGTCTAACTGAATATGACCCCAAATACTTCTTTGAACCACTTTGGCAGATGAGTGATTAAGGCCCCTTGGGGCCTCTTGTTTGTGTTAGGGTTTCATTTAATGTCTGATGATGTGAAAGCTGTTGTGATGTATCACTGTGGTCACAGCATAACAGTTTCACATCATCAAACATCAAATGAAAGCCTAACACAAAAACTAGTCACTTACTATCAACTTTCCAATATCAGTACTTGTTTTTTGTCAGTAACTGGTGCGTGGTGGCTCAGTGGTTACTGCATTGAACTTTAAACCGAAAGGTCCATGGGTAGATCCCTGCCAGTGGTAACTGCATTGTGTCCTTGGGCAAGGCATTTATTCCCAATTGCCCACGTGGGGGTGTGGTGGCACTGTGTATGAAGGTATACTACACATCAATGGTGCACTTGTCTTCAACCAATACTAACCCTGCTTGTGTGGGGTTAGTATGTTGGGGAGTCTCACAGTTGCTTGCCACTGCTCAGTGGTTCTCTCCAGTTACTCTTGCTTCCTTCACTCGCAAAACTGTCCAACACAAGATGACCCCGGCTGTCGAGAGTGTTGTTAAACCCTGATAAATAAATAAATCAATAATTTGTCAGTAATAACTCAAATATGCTGTGAAAATTCAATTTCCATTGTTGTGAAAAATGCGTACATCATAAAGAAGATACCAAACTATGTTCTTAAAATAGCAGTCAGCAGTTGTGAGGTATTTGAAAATTGAACACTATTGAGAAAATATTGTATTGATATGTCTTTTTGTTGGAATAAAATGCCCCCACAAGTTGGATGAAGTTGGGACACTTGTCTGTTTGTGACCATTGAATGTTCCAGCAATGCAGTTGTTTGGAGATAAGGGAAATGTGTTTACTCCTTGAATCACTTGGCAGAAATCTGATATAAGAATACCAAAATGAAAGTAGATCAATTTGAAATTGCAAAGTGAATTTCAAGATGTCATTCAATGAAGCTAGTTCGCCCCACAGCTAGGAGAAGGCATCTATCGCCATTTGACATACCAAGAGGCTGCCACTCACTGCCGTGTCCAAGCAGTGTGTATCAGAGACTGGAAATATTGTACTGTCCTTTAAAAGCGAACCATGTCAAAACATGTGGATGCTTCTCGAAATTTTATGCATTTTTAGCTTAATTTGACAAAGTCAAGATAAGCTATTGCCATCACATGTGCAGAAGTCTGTGGGTCTAAGTCTGTTCACATTTTCTTTAGCACAGGCTATATCCCGTAATTTTTGTCCGATCATCATATGCAGGTTCGAGGCCATGTCCAGATGAGAAAGTCCCATTTTGGTCGCGATTGGTCCACCATGATGGCTACACAGGTCCGAAACCCCAAAATCTTTTGCATAGTCTACAGGCCATATTTATGATGGGATTTTTTTGTAACTTGGTAGGATGACTCCATATGTCTAGATGAGAACATCCTATTTTGGTCGGGTTCAATCAACTGTGATGGCCGCAGGGGCACGTTACCTAGATTCCTTTAGCACAGTCTACAGGTTGTATTTATGAAGGGATTTCATAGTAAATTGGTAGGATGACTTGGTATAATGTCTAGATGAGATCATCCTTTTTTGGCCATGATCTCTCAACTGTGACGGCTGAACAGAATGTGACCTAGATTTGTTTAGCACAGTCTACAGTTCAATTGTAACTTTGAAGGATAACTCACATCTCAGCTTATTCTAATTGAAAACATAGCATGTAGGGAACAGAAATTAACATATTCTCAATTATCACAATTCTTGTCTTATTTCATAATCCTTTCATAAACATTGAACATTATCCTTTTCATCAAACGCTACACACAGTCAAGTTAAGCTACAGTGTCATTGACACTTTCAAATCCAGGAACTATGAGGCGCAAATTTGTTAAAATGAAGCCCATTGGTTCATATTTGGGGCAATATGGGGAATATTCTTTAAAAATCTTCTTTTTCAGAACCACCAGTCTCAGAATCTTTTAATGTTTGGTGTACATCATTGCTATGAGGGTCAAATTCAAGATTGTTCAAACCAAGTCCCTAGATTGATATTTGGGCTTCCTATGGAAGCCCAAATTTTAACTTAGTGCAGTATGGGGGATAATTGTTAAAAATCTTCTTCTTCAGATCCACCAGCCAGAATGCCTTCATATTTGGTATACATCTCTGGGGGGGGGGGGGGGGGGGGGGGGGGGGGGGGTAAGGGGGGGGGGGGTCAGATTCATGTTTGTTCAAATCGGGTCCCTAAGTATATATTGGGGCTCGCTATGGTAGCCCAAATTTGATATTAATGCAATACTGGAAATGTCTTTAAAAATCTTCTTCTTCAGATCCACCAGTTGGAATGCTTTTATATTTTGTATACTACATCTCTAGGGGGGTCAGATTCAAGTTTGTTCATTTCAAGTGCCTGGGTTAATATTTGGGCTCCATGTGGGAACCTGAAATTTAACTTGGTATAATATGAGGGAATTTCTTCAAAAATCATCTTCTTCAGATTCACCAGTCAGAATCCTTTCATATTTAGTTTACAACATCTCTAGGGGAGTCAGATTCAAGTTTGTTCAAATTGTTTCTCTTGGTTAATATTTGGGCTCCCTATGGTAGCCCGAATTTTAACTTAGTGCAATATGAGGAAATTTCTTTAAAAATCTTCTTCAGATCCACCAGTCAGAATACTTTTATATTTGGTGTACAACATCTCTATGGGGGTCAGCTTCAAGTTTGTTCATATCGACTATTAAAATAGCTGGTGTATGTCCATCCGTCCATGCATCCATCAGTGCATCCGTCCATCCCACTTTGGTTTCCTGATGATAACTTTAGTTACAGTTGGCCAAATCAAATGAAATTTGGTATGTCAGTGTATCAGTATAAAATACAAGACAGGGTCAAATTGGGGTGCGGTCCAACAATTTTTGCCCAACTTTTGCCCCTTTTTCTACTTCAAAAATTCATTTTCTTTCGTTTCTCGATGATCAGTTATAGTTGGCCAAATCAAACAAAATTTGGTGTGTAGGTGTATCAATATAAAATACAAGTCAAGTGAGAATCGGGGTGCGGTCCAACAATGTTTGCCAGGGTTATGCCCCTTTTTCAACTTCATCAATTCATTTTTTGGGTTTCCCGACGATAATGTAAGTTATAGTTGGCCAAATCAAATGAAATTTGATATGTAGGTGTATCAACATAAAATACAGGTCAGCTTCGAAAATTCATTTTTTGGGGGTGTTAGTTGTTGTTGACTGATTCAAATAAAATTTGGTATATAGGTGTATCAACATAAACCACAAGTCAAATTCAAATCAGGGTTTGGTCTAACATTGTTTGCCAGAGTTATGTCCCTTTTTCGACTTAGAAAAATTCAATTTTTTTAAATACCTCAAATTGTACACTTTTTGGGGGGACGTGTGGTTGGGTGGCCTTTTTTAAATCAGGTCTGTAGGTTTATATTTGAGATCGCTATGGTAGCCCAAATTTTAACTTAGTGCAATATGAGGAAATTTCTTTAAAAACTTCCTTCTTCAGATCCACCAGTCAAAATGCTTTCATATTTGGTATACAACATCTCTAGGGAGGTCAGATTCAACTTTGTTCAAATCGAGTGCCTGGGTTAATATTTGGGCTCCCTATGGGAGCCAGAATTGGCCATGTAGCTTAAGAAGTACAAACTTTGTATTCAGTACTCTCTAGAGGTGTGTAACTAAGATTAATCCACATAGGTTGTATCAAGGGACTTCACAGGGGAGCTCCACATTTTACATTATGATCAGGTGAAGAAATGGCATGATGCTTGAACTATTTTTGTCACTCCTGAGGGGCTCAAGGATTGACAGTGTATCCTATGGAGATGGATTGCTTAATGTGGATTCATTCTTGGACTCGTGTTCTGTTCAAGGTGAGCACCTCAGGCCCTGTGGGGGCTCTTGTTTAATGAAGCTGTAGAGAATGATAAAAAATTTGGCGTGACCTAAAAATGTCAAAATGTTTGATAAATCAGAAAACTAAAAATCTACTAATGTTTTTTAACTCTGCAAAAATTTCTAAAATCGCTAATCAGACCCATTTCAGTTTTTTAGGCATTGACCCCACCCCTCCCCATGACATCACTAAAGAGCATTGATAATTTCCTATGACAGCAACACATTTTAACCCTTTACCTAACACAAGAGACAGATGACACTTTGCAAATAAAATTCTTGAATAACTAAGTTTTTTCATTTTTGGCATCAAAAACATAGCTTATGACCCCTCATTGGAACAAGCTCTATGTGCTCATTCCAATGAGGGGTCATATGCTAGGTTTTGAGACAAAAAATAAAAAAAATAATGAAAACTGAATAGTGATTTTTGTGAATAGCGCCGGCCGGTTTTGGCCACTACATTGGGTAAAGGGTTAAATATGATTTTTTGTGGAGATAATATATCAAAAATTTTGAAAAGATGAGGCTCAAAATAAGATTGAAAGGAGAAATTTAAAATCATAAACCTTGTATCATTCAAATTGGTGGTCTAATTTCCAAAAAGTGAAAAAAAGCGTACACCCCTTCAAGTAATAGGAAATAATGTGTGAAGTTTCAAAGCTGTACCTTTGATAGCCATGGAATTATGTGGCCCACAAAGTTAGCATTTTTAATAACAATTGTTTAAAATGGCCTAATATTTGAAGGGATGTAAAATGCCAAAAATTGTGATAACTCGAAATACTGAAAAACAAGTATCTTTTAATTTTTTATATGCTGTTTTGAGAAACAGTTGTATTATGTAATCAGTCTGTCCATCCATCTATCTGTCTGTCCATCTGTCCATCTGTTAACATTTTTGGTTTCGGACCGATAACTCCAGTTTGGATTATTTGATCTCAATCATAGTTGGTACGTGTATTACCAAGCTAGTAATACAGGCCAAGTTCAAATGTGGGTTGTATCCAAGTATTTTTACATGAGTTATGACCCTTTTTTCAACTTAGAATTCAACTGTCTATTAACATTTTTGGTTTCTGATCGATAACACCAATTTGGATCATTTGATCTCAACCAAAGATGGTGCAATTCAAAATGGCTAACAGGCGTAGTTTTAGCTCTGCAAAAACTACAATTTCACAAAAATCCAATGCATTGTAATTTTTTATATGCTGACTCCCCTCTCCCACTCATCTTCCATCACTACAGAGTTCGGCATGAAGGGTTGAATAATTTCCTAGGATGGTGACACATTTTTGCTCACCTTACTGAAAGTCTGGGTGAGCTGAGCTATAATGATCAGTCTTCATCCCTTGTCGGTCATCCGTGAGCATGGTTTTCTCCAAAAACAAAACTCTTGAACTGATATCCATGAATTTTGAGGTAATTGTTTGTTCTAAACACCACATTTTGGATCAACTCACCCACCCATAAAGGTGTGAGTCTGGGCCTGGGAGGGGGGAGGGATTTTTTAAAATCTTCCTCTCATGAACCAGTTTGTACAATGACTTGATATTTATTACTGAGCTTTCTTTTGAGGGGTAGAATAGAGTTTGTTCAAATGAAATTCATAGGGTAATATTTGCATTTTCTGAACCGAAAAGCCAATTTGAACCAAATTTAGTATGTGGTATTGTTGAGTCATACGTACTTGATTCCTGTAAAAACATTTCCCCACATTCCCATGGGAACCAGAGAGTTAAAAATGGAATTTTTTTCAAATATCTATATTTCCCAAGCCGCACGGACCAGAGAACTGTTATTTGCTGTGAAGCATCCTTTGGCCCAGTGGAAAATGTTTTTCAAAAATATTCTTCTCCAGAACCACCAATCAGATTCTTTTCATATTTGGTATTCAGTATCCATAGGTGGTTCATAGACAGGTTTGTGCAAATTAAGCCCCTCGGTTCATATTTGAGTTCCATACAGGAGCCCAAATTTTAATTTAGTGCAATACGAGAAATATTCTCTAGGCCAAAGAAAAAAATATTTTGGTTTGGGTTACCCAACTGACCCTATTTCCAGCATGCAACTCCAGAAATTTTATCCACCTTTCAAAAATCACGATCTTTTATCTGGTACCATAAACCCGAAAACATCGCTAAATCGATATTCCAATCTGTTCCCTTTTCCAATCTGTTCTCCATGGCCGCCAAATTGGACCGACGGAATAGGGTGCCTAACTTTGATAACATTTATTGTCAGACAATAAATGTTATCAAAGTTAGGCACCCTATTCCATGTGCCCGATTTGGCAGCCATGAATGTCATCCAAAATAAAATGAGACTGATGATCACTTGGATGTTCAAGTTTAATAACAGCTCACCTGCCATTCTAACATGCAGGAGTTATTCTATTCAAGATCGTCCAGTGCTATCCGTATCCAAAAGAAACAGTTTGTTGTAAGTTCTCAGAAAATGAAACATTTGCGTAATTCATGGGAAGGATGTATGCCAGTATCTTTAAAACTTTGCAATATGCTGATAAAAAAATCAAGTTTTTCTTTTGAAAAAACAAGATAATTTTCACCCCAATAGCCACCAGAATGCACCACTTGATAGTTCCTTTTAAAAATTAATCTAAAGACTCCTCCTCCATTAAACTACATGTAGCACCTGCAGTGCTTGGGACAGATGCCTTCAGCATCAGTCTCTCACAATAATTGTTACTCTAGAATTTATTTGGGTAAACGGAAAATAGGTTATCTATAAGTTTCAATTTTATGCCCTGCCTCATACTATCTTTATTTAATATCTGTCTAGCTTGTTAAGCAGAATAATACACATTGTTCTGATTTTCTCATATTGGGTATGTTGGATTTCGCCCATGTAAGGATAATCCAGCTAAATTATTCATCTCAAATTAAAAAAAGAAGAAAAAAAAGCCTACCTACCGACCCAAACCACAACAATAATTTTGTTTGGCCTTAAGAATCTTCTTCTCCAGAACCATCAGTCAGAATCTTTTGATATTTGGTGTACAATAGTGTTACAGTGGAGCTTGAATTTTAACTTAGTGGATGCGAGGAATAATCTATAAAAACCTTCTTCTTGAGATTGACCGGTCAGAATATTTTGATATTTGATACCCAACATCCTTAGGGAGATGAGATCCAAGTGTGTTCAAATCACGTCCCTAGGTTGATATTTGGGTCCCATATGGGAGCCTGAATTTTAACTTAGGGCTTATGGGGATTATCCTTTAAAAACCTTCTTCTCCACAAGCGCTAGTAAGAATATTTTTATATTTGGTATACAACATCCATAGTGAGGTCAGATTCAGATTTGTTGAAATCAAGTCCCTCGATTAATTTTTTAAATGTCCTTATATGGGAGCCCAATTTTTAACTTGCTGCAGTGTGAGGAAAGTTCTTCTCCATTATGCCCTGTCACAATCTTTTGATATAAGATATACACCACCGTTAAGGGAGTCAGATTTAAGTTTGTTAAAATCAAGTCCTGCATTTAATATCTGGCTCCCTATTCGAGCCCAAATTTTAACCTGGTGCAAAAAAGGAATATTCTTTAAAATCTTCTTTTCCAGAACTACTTCTTCTTCTTTCTTCTTCTCTCTTCTTCTTCTTCTTCTTCTTCTTCTTCGTCTTCTTCATACAGTCATTTTTATGCTCAAAAAAGTGGGTTGGGCCAAAAAGTTTGAAAGTGGGTCATGCTCAAATCTAAAGCATGGTAAGACATATGGACCTGGGACTAAAATCAAATGCCTCAAAATTCAATGGAGGTTTAAAATATGGGTTAAGGTCACCCAGGGGTCATTGAGTGCATTTTCATAATTGCTGGAAATCACATTTTTTGACCACCTAATGCATTCCCAAAGTTCATACATGCATTTTCACACTCAAAAAATTGGGTGTGACCAAAAATATTGAAAGTGGGTCATGCTTATCTCAATCATGGTATGACAGATGGACCTGGAACCAACACCAAATGAGTCGAAACTCAATGGAGGTTCAAAATTTGGGTCAAGATCACTGATTTCACCCAGGGTTCATTGAAGTTGTAAGTAACTCCAAAACTATAGGCAACACATTAAAAACATACTTTATTTATTTATTTATTGGAGTTTAGGGTCACATACTTGTGTACAATGGCTAATCATGACCGTGACAGTTTTACGAGTGGAGGAAGCCGGAGTACCCGGAGAGAACCACTGAGCAACGACGAGCATCTGCCAGCTCCTCAACATCGTAACTCAGCACTGCAGCACAGGCAGGGTAATAGATTGGTTGAAGACATGCGCACCTTCGACGTACAGTACGCCTTAGTACACGGCTTCATCGTGCCCCCATGTACATGGACAATGGGGGTTAAGTGCCTTGCCCAACGACACAGCGTGGGAGACTACTGATTTCTACAGTTAAATTTAGATGAATCTTTCATCAAATCTAGACATGGCTGCTTAACAGAAGCCTTGACTAGATTTGGTGAAAAGTAATTTTAAAATACTCAGCAGGTTAAGAGTTAAATCAACGAGCTAGTTTGCCAATTACATCGCCTTTGCTGATCAACACCTGGAGAAAGCCAGAGTACTTGGAGAGAACCACCAAGCTCCCCCAAAAAAGATACTTCAGTAGTCATAGTAGCACTGTGATTGATAAAGAACTGCCCAGTATCCATTTTACCCAGTACTATATAGACGTTGTTGACATAAACCCACGATGCGCTTGTTCCAACTAGGGTCATCTGATATAATATTGTTGTGACATTTTTTGAAAAATATGTTTCTTTCAGCTGCTTAATTTTAAAATTACATTCATTATGTAAAGGCTTAACCCTTTACCCAATGCAGACGATATCAAAATTTATGATTTTAAATATCATTGTTTCAAATTTTTCAAAAAATTTAAACAAAACCATATCATGTGACTCCTCAGGGAATGAGCTCGACGAGCTCGTTCCAATGAGGGGTCACATGATATGGTTTTATTGAAATTTTTTGAAAAATAATATTTTTTCAACTACTGAATTTGCATATTACGCGGGCGGATACGGCCAATTCATTGGGTAAAGGGTTAAGGACATTTAGAAGGTGTGTCATGTATAATGCTTACTTGCACATCTTTTAAAGTTAAGGTCATACTCGAGTGCCTTATTCTGAAGGTCACAAAGCTTGTCTCAGCCATAAATCAGAAACTATTGGGACTACAGTCTTCAAACTTCACACAATCATTAAAGTCACTTCCATTTTGTGCTTTCTATGGATGAGGCATGTGTTACCATAGTAACATTTTTTGTTTCATCAAAATCCCAAATCAACAAATATACTCCTAAAACAAAGTATCAGTTACCCCATGCTGCCTTACTATTATCTTGTGATATTAGCAGGGAGATGGAATCACCCCCACCCTCTCTACCACCCATAAAAAATATAATAAAATACAATAAACTTGCATTGTGGGATTTCATCCTATTCGTCCTGTTGTAGAGTTTCATTAAGTGGGATTTCATCCAACTTTTATTTTAGGGTTGGTATCTACAGTATGTGGAGAGTGTATTATCACTAAATCACTTGCAGAGTGGAGATTCCACCCAAGCAATAATTGCGAATTTGTTGCAAAGCACAACCAGCACCAGCAATGTTTCAACCAATGGACCTCCGGGTTAAACCCGGAGGTCCATTGGCTGAAACAACGCTTGTGTTTTTTTGTCGATATGAACCAAATTTGAAAGTTATAGCTTGGGTGATAACCCCACTCTGCGGGTGATTTACTTACAATCCACTCTCCATGTACTGTATGCCCTTCTATCTCAATAATATTTGGTGACATTTTGTCAAGATCAGGTTTTGTCATATATGTCCTTTTGAGGCACAAGAGGATTGTGAATGGATACTGAAATTAGGGCTGAAACGGTTGGCTCATGTTCGTAAACGACTAACTGAGAGCTATAATCGGATAATATCCAGTTATCCGTGGCCATTATTTCACTGAATATGGGATCAAAACTGTAAGAATTGGAAAGCTGTATTCTCCAACTATTCCGTAGTGTGTATACAAATGAACCTTGTTGAGTATTCGACAATGTTCGTTTGTGTACATACTACGGAATAGTTTCTGCGATTACTCAGTACTCACAAAAACTGCCGATCATTAACGAAGTCTTGAATGCCAAAGTCGATTATTTCTCTATAGAATGCGGCTTCGAGATGTAATCTATCACAAATGAGAAGCGGCAGATTTACTACGTTTTAAACGTGGAATGACGATCACTATCGATATTTCGGATAACCGGTTGATGGTTTTTCTAATCAGTTAGGTAGCTAACTGGTTTCAAACCGATTATCTGGATAACCATTTCAGTACAGTGGAGTCCACGTAATTGGATATCTTTTAATTGGATATCCCTGTTAATTGAATATAATTTCCAAACACAAAACCGTTTACCATACCTGCAGTACAAATATTCCCTGTTAATTGCATATGGGTTATAGAGTAAATTCCTGTTAATTGAATAAAAAATCTTGCAATATGTTGTGGAAATACCCTGAAAATGAGCAAATTCTTGTTGATAGACATACTTGGCCTTGGTCCATCCATTACAGGCATTTAATCTATTATATCTTGTTTGTTCATTGAGCTCTGTCAAACATGATATAATAGAATAAATCCACAGTTTATCTCCAGAATACAGCACAGTGACAAATCCTTCTTAATTGAATACTCCTGTTAATTGAATAATTTTCACTGACAAGGTGGCTATTCAATTAACAGGGCTCTACTGTACTAACTGAAATTCTCAAATATTCTAGGAAAATCCCTTGAATACTCCCTGATTTTTGCTTTTACCAAATGAAGGAACCAGCTGCATCAGTTATTTGTGCAAGTATTTACATATTGTTTTTTTTATGTTTACTTCAATATTTAGGTGAATCTGAGGATGATGCCACTATGGATAATTTGAAAAATCTCAAGTACTTGGAGTGTGTATTGAAGGTAACTTGATTCAAATTTGAATTTTAAATGTAAATCTTTTTATGGAATTGTTAGGTGTGCAATTTTAGCCAGGTTTTTGTACTAATTTTAGTGAAACTTCATAAACATGATAAATCCAAATAAATATAATATAATAAGGCCATTTTTTGTGAAATTGTGTGTGGGTTGTGGGTTGGCAGTTTTTTATTTTATTTTAATTTTTATACCCCCAGTGGGGGATATAGGAATTGCTTTGTCCATCCATTGTCTGTCTGTCAGTCCATCTGTCCGGCCCGAAATTCAGTCATGAATAACTTGTAAAGCACTTGGTTGAGTGACATGATATTTGATATGCAAGTGTATCCTATTGCTGTATACCCATAGTGAAATGCAGGTATCGTGCAAGATTTTATTGCCAGAGTCATTGCCCTTTATGTACTTAGAATTTGTCCGCTGTGAAATTAATTCATAAATAACTTGTAGAGTACTCAGTGGAATGACTTCATATTTGGTGTGCAAGTCTATCCTATTGATGTCTCCCCACAGTACAAGGCAGATGTTATGCAGTGTATTATTGTAGGAGTTATTGCATTTTATGGACTTTGATTTTGTCCATCCCAAAATTCAATCATGAATAACTTGTTCAATTAAGGGTACCTTCATGGTGTAATCAACTCCTCCCACAGTTTCTAATGTAGAGAGTTGAAACTTTAGGATATGGTTACACATGGCTTGTAGATGCGCAACAAATATAAAGTTTGCAGAAAAATGTTTTTTTCACAGAATTATCAAATCCAGTCACTCTCACATTTGGTAAAGAGGTGGAGTACCTTTTTGTGTCACCCTATGGTGATATACGCCTCAATGGACTGTAATCTGTCACAGGTCTGTTGTCTGTCATCCTTCAGTGTCAACCAGTAATAAATGTTTTATTGCTGTAATGCTATCCATGGTATTGCAGGCAGGGGTATATGCCGTCCTCGACTTTGCTCTAGTTGTAATTACTTCTTTGCCATCAAAAGTTCATGTTCTTGGTTTGTGTTATGTTTTAAGCTTCATAACCTACAGAATAGCATGGGTGGTGGTGTATGTCATCCCTTGAGTGCAAGAAAGCTTTGCAATGCTAAAGCATTGCAAAGCCTTCTTGCACTCAACGGACAAATTTATCAATTCTATTAGCTTGTGTAAAATATCCGACATAAACCATTTAATTATTATTTTTTGTTAAGTTTGCATTGGTTTTAAAAAGAGAACATGTGGCAGCCAAAAGGACCATGTGGGAGGGCCTGAGAAACTTTTAGGCCTAACATTTGGTTTTCAAGCAGTTAATTTTTCACCTTAATGAGAGAGAAAAACTCATTTATCTTTTATTTTTCTGCTCGTTAACTGGTTGTGCACTGGAACTCTATATTTGAGCTAGATTCTTAAGTGCAAGTACCACAACTTAAAGGTTTTAGAGTACAGTTGCCATGGACTGGTCATAATCTATGCGTGGGCAGTGATGCTCACGCATGCATTTACCAGGTAATAAAAATCATCATCAACAAAATTTTAATTAATGAAGCACTGGGTTGTACCCGGTGCTTCATTAATTAAATTTTTGATGATTATTCCTATAATTAGTGGTTGGAATCTAATATTATTGCGTCCGTGGAAATATTGCCCATCCGTGGAAAGTGATATGCCCACAGCGGCCGTCCTGCATATTCTATCGATGTATTTCACATTATTTTTGAAGTGAATTCATTGCATCTCTTTGAATTTGTTTGTTACAATTTATGGGGGAGTGCCTGTAGGCACTTTCCTATAAATTGACACAAGGCAGGGATGTGAACAAATTTCGACAAGAAAAATTTAGCTAATAAAGAAGTAACAAAAACATTGTGTTCAGTTATATTTTTGCATCTTTTTCAAAGATGAATACCATTCACATAATATCTGAATTATTCACTGCAGAAAATTGCAAACTAGATGTTTACAAACAATTATTATAAGGCTCCACAAAGTAGACCTTCTGTTTCTCAGGCCATTTTTTGTAAAATTGCATGTGGGCAAGCATTTTTTTATTTTATTTTTTATTTTTGTAATTATTTCTTTGCCATCAAAAGTTCATGTTCTTGGTTTGTTTTATGTTTTAGGCCTCATAATCTGCAGAATAGCAGGGTGGTGGATGTATTTCATATCTTGAGTGCAAGAAGGCTTTGCAGTTCTAAAGCATTGCAAAGCCTTGTTGCACTCAAGGGACAAATTTATCAATTCTATTAGCTTGCGATAAAATATCAGACATAAACCATTTAATTATCATTTTTAGCTGCGACTAGCAGCTCTATAAGTGGCAATGTCAGTCTGTCGGTCTGTCTGTCTGTCGGTCTGTCTGTCTGTCTGTCTGTCTGTCTGTCTGTCTGTCTGTCTGTCTGTCTGTCTGTCTGTCTGTCTGTCTGTCTGTCTGTCTGTCTGTCTGTCTGTCTGTCTGTCTGTCTGTCTGTCTGTCTGTCTGTCTGTCTGTCTGTCTGTCAATCAGTCTGTGACCAACAAGTTTCAAAATTCAATAACTTTTGAAATACTTGATGGAATGACTTTATATTTGGCATGTAAGTGTATCTTATCGATGTCTAGCCACTGTTCAATGCATGTGTTGTTCGAAAAAATTTTCTTGGAGTTATGGCCCGTCAGTCGGTCGGTCTGTCGGTCGGTCTCTCTGTGACCAACGAGTTTCAAAACTCAATAACTTTTGAAATACTTGATGGAATGACTTTATATTTGGCATGTAAGTGTATCTTATTGATGTCTAGCCACTGTTCAATGCATGTGTTGTTCCAAATATTTTTCTTGGAGTTCTGTCGGTTGGTCAGTCTGTCGGTCTGTCTGTGACCAATGAGTTTCAAAAGACAAGAACTTTTGAAATACTTGATGGACTGACTTTATATTTGGCATGTAAGTGTATCTTATTGATGTCTAGCCACTGTTCAATGCATGTGTTGTTCCAAATATTTATCTTGGAGTTATGGCCCTTGATGAACTTAGAATTTTGTGAGATTGCACTACCCGTCGCAGCTACAGCGTCAATGTCGCGATTTTTTAAAGTTTGCATTGGTTGTAAAAAGAGTGCATGCACAGCCAAAAGGACCATGCAGGAGGGCCTGTGAAACAGATTTTTAACTTTTTTAGGTGCAACATTTGGTTCTCAAGCAGTTAATTTTTAGCTGCGACTAGCAGCTCTATAAGTGGCAATGTCGGTCTGTCTGTCGGTCTGTCTGTCGGTCGGTCGGTCGGTCTGTCTGTGACCAACGAGTTTCAAAACTCAATAACTTTTGAACTACTTGATGGAATGACTTTATATTTGGCATGTAAGTGTATCTTATTGATGTCTAGCCACTGTTCAATGCATGTGTTGTTCCAAATATTTTTCTTGGAGTTATGGCCCTTGATGAACTTAATATGTCGGTCGGTCTGTCTGTGACCAACAAGTTTCAAAACTCAATAACTTTTGAAATACTTGATGGAATGACTTTATATTTGGCATGTAAGTGTATCTTATTGATATCTAGCCACTGTTCAATTCATGTGTTGTTCCAAATATTTTTCTTGGAGTTATGGCCCTTGATGAACTTAATATGTCGGTCGGTCTGTCTGTGACCAACAAGTTTCAAAACTCAATAACTTTTGAAATACTTGATGGAATGACTTTATATTTGGCATGTAAGTGTATCTTATTGATATCTAGCCACTGTTCAATTCATGTGTTGTTCCAAATAATTTTCTTGGAGTTATGGCCCTTGATGAACTTAGAATTTTGTGAAATTGCACCACCCGTCGCAGCTACGGCATCAATGTCACGATTTTTCAAATTAATGAGAGAGAGAGACTGTTATTTTTATCTTTTATTTCTGTTTGTTGACTGGTTGTGCACTAGAACCCCCTATCTGAGCTAGATTCTTAAGTGCCCACGTATGTGTTTACTGGGTAGTAACAACCCGGTGCTTCATTAATTGAAGTTTTGATGATTATTCCTATAATTAGTGGGTGGAATCTAATATTGCATCCATATCCATCCAGCCATCTGTCTGTCTGTCTGTCTGTCATACAGTCCATCCGTCCATTGTACCGTCCATCCGTCTGTCCATCCATCCTCCATCCATCCATCCATCCGTCTGTCCATCCATCCATTCATCCATTTGTCCATCCATCCATCCATGTCCATCCATCCATCCATCCAAGTATTTCTGAAAAAAATAATAATGTAACTTTTCATCAAGTATACCCTTTACCCAATGTACACAATATAAAAAAAATATTATTTTAAGTACATCTGTCCATCCACCTGTCTGTCTGTTCATCTGTCCAACCAACCATCTGTCTTTCTGTCCATCCAGCCACCCATCTGTCTGTCTTTCTGTCTCCATCTATCTTTCCATCCATCCATTCTTCCATCCATCCATCTGTCCATTCATCCAACCGTCCATCCATCCAAGTATTTCTGAAAAAAAAACAAGTGTCATAATGCAAATTTTCATCAAGTATACCCCTTTACCCAATGTACACGATATAAAAAATTATTGTTTTAAGTACATCCATCCATCCACCTGTCTGTCATATGTACATCTGTCCAACCATCCATCTGTCTTTCTGTCCATCCAGCCATCCATCTGTCTGTCTTTCTGTTTATCTGTGTGTGTGTCCATCCATTTGCCCATCCATCTGTCTATCCTTCCATCCATTTGTCCATCCATCTGTCCATCCATCCAAGTATTTCTGAAAAAAATCAAGTGTCATAATGGAACTTTTTATCAAGTATTGCCCAATGTACACAATATAAAAAATTTATTATTTTAATTATTGTTTTTAAATTGTTACTAATTTTCAACAAAACCATAACTCTGTGAGCTTGTTCCAATAAAGAATCACATATGGTTTTGTTAAAAAATTATTTTTAGCTCACCTAAGCGAAGCTCAAGGGGAGCTTTATTAATCACTTTCTGTCCATCGTCCGTCCGTCTGCCCGCCCGGTGTCCGGCGTTAACTTTACATTATCAACTTCTCACAAATTACTCAACCCAATTGAATCAAATCTGGTGTGCATGTTCCCTATCATATGTCAATTCAAGTTTGTTCAAATCAAGTTGACTCGCCCCTCGGTAGGGCCACACCCAAAAAGTGAGCCTAAATCTTAAAAAATCTTCTTCTTATGAACCAGCAGTAGCAGAGACTTGATATTCAGTGTGCAGCTTCCTTTTGAGATGTAGACTCAGATTGTTTAAGAGAAGTTCTAGGGGCTATATTTGCCATCGTTATTGGAGGGGCAAGAATTTTTGCCCCGCCCAAAATTTCTATTTTCCAAACCGAGAGGCTGATTTGAACTAAATTTGATATGAGGTTCTATTGGGACATTAGTAGCTAATTTATGCCAAAAAAAAATTTTCCTGTCGCCCCATGTGAACTGCAGGAGCTAAAAATAGAAAAAAATTAAAATGCCAATATCTCCAAAACTACATGGCACTGAGAATTCTTATTTGGTGTGAAGCTTCCTTACGACCAACAAAATGGAATGGTAAAAAGAAATAATGCTGAGTCAGCATTTTTTAACACTGTGGGTAATGGGAAAAACATTTAAGACTACTTTTCTCCCAAACCACTGCTCCAAAAGCTTTCAAATTTCACATATAACATCTTTGGAAGATTGTTTCACAGGTTTATTGAAATCAAATCCCTGGGTCCATATTTGGGCTCTCTATGGGAGCCTAAATGTTTAAATTAGTGCAGTATGAGGAATAGTCTTTAAAAATCTTCTTCTTCAGATCTACCAATCAGAACCTTTTGATATTTGGTATGCAGCATGCTTAGGGGGGTGAGATTCAAGTTTGTTCAAGCCAAGTCCCTGGGTTCATATTTGGTCTCACTGTGGGAGCCTGAATTATAACTTAGTTCAAAATGATGAATTTTCTTTAAAAATCTTCTTCTTCAGATCCAGCAGTCAGAATGCTTTGATATTTGGTATGAAGCATCCTTAGAGGGGGTAAGATTCAAGTGTGTTCAAGCCAAGTCACTGGGTTGATATTTGGGCTCCCTGTGGCAGCCCAAATTATAACTTAGTTCAATATGAAGAATATTCTTCAAAAATCGTCTTCTTCACATCCACCAGTCAGAATCTTTTAATATTTGGTATACAGCATCCCACTGGAAGTAAGATTCAACTTTGTTCAAGCCAAGTTCCTGGGTGCATATTTGGGCTCCCTGTGGGAGCCCGAATTATTACTTAGTTCAATTTAAGGAATATTCTTTCAAAATCTTCTTTTTATTAGATCCACTGGTCAGAATCTTTGGATGTTTGGTATAAGTTTTTCTTAGGAGGGGCAGGTGCAACTTGTTGAAATCAATTCTCTTGCTTGATATTTAGGCTACCATGTCAGGTGAGTGCCCTCAGGCCCCCTGGGGCCTCTTGTTTTTCAACAGCTCAATTTGCAAATTATGTGAGCAGGTTTCTATCAGTATGGTTTAATAATTTTTAACCCTTTACCTAACATAGCAGCCAAAAACAGCCACAAAATTAACCAGAATAAGCCTAACTCAGCCTAACATATCTCGGAAGTTTTTCAATAAAACTGTAGAAATATGGATATCATTAGAACCAGCTTGCCGAGCTGGTTTCAATGATATCCATATTTGTATGGATTTATTGAAATATTGTGAAATTTGTTTTAAAAAAATGTGAAATTTAATTTATTTTTAAAAAATACTGTGTTAGGTAAATGGTTAACTGGGAAATGTTGGAAGTCCCTATTTGGGAAATACTCTAAAGGGTTCCACTGCATATAGTCTCCATGTTCTGTGGAGGTGTTTCATATTTTTTGAAGTGCAGTTATTTTGTCTGCAAGGATCTGCCTTGTTACAGTTTATGGGTGAGTGCCTATAGGCACTCTCCCATAAATTGTAATGAGACAGAGACCCAGGAACAAATTCTGACTATCAAAAGTAATTTAACACTCAGCCAATTAAATACAAAATTTATTCATATGCATACTGTTCAGTATGGTGTATTTGAAATATAAATTTAGGAGAAAAAAATAAAAATAAATAGACCTGGCCAAGACAATTTTGTATTTTTTATTTGGTATGACAATGGCAAATTTGAGTAAATTAAGGAGCAATGATCACTTCCTCTGGCAAAGTGACATTGGAGCAAAATGAGTCAAGAACGAACTGACATAGGGGTAAAATGACTTGTAGTGAACTGACATTTGTGTGAGATGACTAAAGAGAAAACTGATAAAGTGGAACCCTGTTAACTGAAAAGCCACTTTGCCAATGAAACTTATTCCATTAACCTGAGTATTAAATTAACAGGGATTGTTTCACTTTTCTGTATTCGAGAGATAAACTTAGCATTTATTCTATTATATCTTGTTTGACATACCTCCATGAGCTCTGTCAAACAAGATATAATAGATTAAATGCCTGCATTGGATGTACTGAGGCCAAATAGGTCTATAAACAAAGGAAAACTGGGGAGATCCAGGGTAATTTCTTGACAGGTTGTAAGATTTTTTATTCAATTAACAGGAGTTTACTCTATAACCTATATTCAATTAACAGAGCCAATTTGTAGTGGAGGTATGGTAACTCATTTTGTGTTGGGAAATTATATTCAATTAACAGGGTTATTCAGTTAAGAGATACCCACTTAAGTGGGCTCCAATGTATTAGGTTGAAACAGTCCAATAATAAATTTAAAATATATTTTAGGAATCACAGAGGTTGTTTCCATCTGTACCAATTATTGGAAGAACGCTTTCTGAAGATCTGAAATTTGGTGAATAATTTTATTTTATTTTATTTTCTCTATTCTTGGGTAAAAAATTGTTTTGATTCTCTGGCACTCACTCACTGAAATTGAACCCCCTCATTGGAGGTTTTTTTTATTGCCTGTCAGTGTCTTCTAATATTATAATGTTACTAAAAAGAACAGGATTGAAACTTTTTAGTTTTTAGCTCACTTGGCCCAAAGGGCCACGTGAGCTATTACCATCACATGGCATCTGTCGTCCATAAACTTTTCACATTTTCATCTTCTTCTCTGGAACTGCTAAGCAGTTGTGAACCAAACTTGGCAGGAATGGTCTATGGGAGGTCCCCTACAAATCATCATTATTTTGTTCCTGTCGGATGAAAAACGTGTCCGCCAGAGGCATTCTTTGATTCTGAGTGGTTGATTTTTAAAAATCTTCTCTTAAACTACAAGGCCAAATGTTTTGAAACTTCACATGGTTGATGTTTGGGACACCCTCCATAAATGATCCTCATTTGATGTTGTTCAGAGATTCTCATTTAATATTGATCAGATTGCAAACATGGCCACAATTGCAGCTCATAGTTACCATGAAAACCCTACAGGAAATCACATTTTCATCTTCTTCTCTTGAACTACTGAGCCGACGTGAACAAAACTTGGCAGGAATGGTCTATGGGAGGTCCTCTACAAACGATCCTCATTTCGTTCCCATCGGATGAAAAATGTGGCTACCAGAGGTATTTGATTCTGATTGGTTGATTTTTAAAAATCTTCTCTGAAACTACAAGGACAAATGTTTTGAAACTTCACATGATTGATGACTGGGACACCCTATATCAACGATCCTCATTTAATGTTGATCAGATTGCGAACATGGCCTCAATTGCAGCTCATAGTTTCCAGTTTCCATGGAAACCCTATGGGAAATTACATTTTCATCTTCTCTTGAACCACTGAGCCGATGTGAACAAAACTTCGCAGGAATGGTCTAAGAGAGGTTCTCTACAAACTTTTTTTCATTTTGTTCCTGTTGGATGAAAAACATGGCCATCAGAGGCATTCTTTGATTCTGATTGGTCGATTTTCAAAAATCTTCTTCTCTGAAACTACAAGACCATATGTTTTGAAACTTAACATGCTTGATGACTGGGATACCCTCTACGAACGATCCTCATTTAATGTTGATGGGGTTGTAAACATGGCCTCAATTGTGGCTCATAGTTACTATGGAAACCCTATGGGGAAATCACATTTTCATCTTCTTATCTGAAACTACTTGGCCAGTGTGAACAAAACCTGGCACAAATAATGTATGGAAAGTCCTCTGAAAACAATCATCATTCTGTTTCACTCAGATGAAGGAGCATGGCAGCCAGCTGCATTCTTTGATTGTGATTAGAATAACTGAGAGATATGTAGTTCTTCCAGGTGAGCGATTACAGGCTCTTTAGTGCCTCTTGTTTGATTGATGTATGTAACTGAAATCTGAAAAAACATAACTAAAGACAGTCTACATCCTGTGACTTGCAGTTATTTCTAGGCAAGTCTTCGCTGCTTCTATAGGTAGCCAAGACATGCCTAGAAATGACTGCCAAGGCACTTAGAATATAACTTACAAGATATGGCATCCATTCCATTGCATCAAAGTCAGAATTAGGCTCTTGAGGGTTCAAATAAAATGTGTTAATTTGTTTAATTATGCATTTTCTGTATATTCTGTGTTTGAAAATACTGCAAAAGTCTCTCAATGCATGCTGATTATATGCAAGAAAAAAATAAAAATGAAAAATAAAACCCTATCTCACTCACTGATTTAAAAAAAATATGAGAATCAATGAAATTAGTTTTTTGTGGCCTTGTAGAAGTGGAAAGAATGTTATTAAATGAATGTTGTAATGCCATGGTCTAGGGCTGAAATGATTGGCTCATTTTTGTAACCGACTAACCGAGAGCTATAACCGGATAATATTCGCTTATCCGCGCCATTATTTCACTGAATATGGGATCAAAACTATAGAAATTGGAAAGCAGTTTTCTCAAACTATTCCGTAGTGTGTATACAAACGAATGTTTTCGAGTTGGCAGTTTCCGTGAGTAATGATTAATTATAGAAACTATTCCATAGTGTGTATACAAATAGTTTCTGCGATTACTCATTACTCACGGAAACTGCCGATCATTAACAAAGTCTTGAATGCCAAAGTCAATCATTTCTGAATATATACAATGTGGCTTCGATGTGTAATCTATCACAAAAGAGAAGTGGCAGATTTACTACATTTTAAATGCAGAATGACGATCACATCGATATTTCGGATAACCAGTTGATGGTTTTTCTAATCGGTTAGGTAGCTAACTGGTTTCAAACCGAATATCCGGTTAACCATTTCAGTACTACCATAGTCATGTTTAGAAGATGTGTTGAAATATTACTCTAATTTAGAGCCCTGCAAAGCTTCAAGATTAGATTTGATTCAATATCACAAGGATCTGATTTGACTTGATCACTGATCTCATATAAGATTGCTGGAAGTGAGAACCGTTGCCACTCAAACTGCCCTCTTCCCCCAAAGATGGCATCAAGTCAGTCACCGCTATAACTCCTGCCAATCCATAATGTTTGATGATGTAAAGCATAACTATACCAGAACCATACTATACAAGGCCAAGGGAATAATTTGTTACACTGTCACACCATGAGCGCAAAGCTTTGAAAAGGTGGCCCTGACAACAGAGCAACATCCTAACCGAATTCTAGTATCTCATTCATGGTGACCATTCACTAATTATCATAGTATGCCAACAACAGAACTTGGGTACTGATTATATCTGTAAGTTGAAACAGGGACTGTGACATCTTGCCTCCAGAAAAAAATCTGCTCCAAGAAAGAGTTATTGTAAGTAATATGGATATGTCAGGAAGACAGCCCTCCAGCTATGATGTCTCCAAACAATGTGCCTACTCACATATATTATGTGTAATGTAATACACTGCACCTTTATGTGTTCACTTCCACAATTTTCAACTGTTCATTTTGTTATTTTTGCCCACTTTATTGGATGTCTCTTAATTGTGTACCCCTGTTAATTGAATATCATTTCCCAGCACAAATCCATTTTCCATACCTCCAGTACAAATCTGACCTGTTAATTGAATATATGTTATAGAGTAAACTCCTGTTAATTGAATAATAACAGGAGCTCGGTCAAACAAAATACAATAGAATAAATGCTAAGTTTATCTCTAGAATACAGGACAGTGACAATCCCTGTTAATTGAATAATTTTCATTGGCAAAGTGGCTATTCAATTAACCCTTAACCCAATGAATCAGCCACATCTGCCTGCGTAATATGCAAATTCAGCAGCTGAAAAAACATTATTTTTCAAAAAATTTCAACAAAACCATATCATGTGACCCCTCTTTGGAATGAAAAAAATTTTAAAAAATGATATTTAAAATAATTAATTTTGATATTGTCTGCATTGGGTAAAGGGTTCCACTGTATTAATTTTGATATTGTTTGTTGTGAGATGGTATATTGTTGAATAAATTTCACTTCAAAGCTGTTATACTGTAAAACTACTAACTCTATATCAGCTTTCCAATCTTGGCAGTCGTTTTTTAACAATACTAACTAAAATATGCTGTAAATATTCAATTCAAGCAGGGTTCATGCAAAGCTTTAAGATTACATAGAGAGTAATCACTTGAGCGGACTGGTTATGTGGAATAATTCATGAGAGGTGAGGGACGTTGTACAAACACGAATGTGCGAATGCGCACTAGTGTTTTACAATATAGTCCCTTGCCCCGAATGAATTATTTCATGTAATCAGTCCAGTCAAGCGATAACTCTGTTTATTACTTTTCATCATTAACGATAATTATATTATTTAACCCTTTACCTAACGTAATGGCCAAAACCGGCCAGCGCTATTTTAAAAAATTGCCAATTAATTTTCATTACTTTTTAATTTTCTGTCTCTAAAACATAGGTTATGACCCCTCATTGGAACGAGCTCGTCAAGCCCGTTCCAATGAGGGGTCATAACCTATGTTTTTGAGACAAAAAATAATAGTTATTCAAGAATTTTTTTTGCAAATGTCGTCTGCTTTTCATGTAAGGTAAAGGGTTAAAAAAACAAAAAACAATGAAGTCCCCATTACACCCACGACATCTTCGTTTGCACGCACGGATGCATGACCCAATTGTTGATTGCATAATTCACTTGTGAAGTTATCGTTTATAATCAAACCCTGAAATCCCAGTAAATCACACTTTGGAAAGTAATAAATTTGATTGACTATCACAAGGATTTGATTCAATTTGATCACTGATCTCATACAACTGAATTACTGGAACATCTGTGAGAACTGTTTCCACTTAAACTGCCCACTTCCCACAAAGATGGCATAAAGTTAGTCATCGCTCTTACTCCTGCCAATCCATATTGTTTGATGATGAGAAAGCTGTTATGCTGTAGCACAAGAGCTTTCACTTCATCAAATGTTATGGCGTTTACCTTGTTTAACCCTTTACCCAATGCAGACGATATCAAAATTTATTATTTTAAATACCATTTTTTAAAATTTTTCAAAAAATTTCAACAAAACCATATCATGTGACCACTCGTTGTAACGAGCTCGACGAGCTCGTTCCAACGAGGGGTCACATGATATGGTTTTGTTGAAATTTTTTGAAAAATAATATTTGTTCAAATGCTGAATTTGCATATTACGCGGGCGGATGCGGGCGATTCGTTGGGTAAAGGGTTAAAACTAATAACACTATATCAACTTTCCAATCTCAGCAATCATTTTTTGTCAATGACAAGTAAAATATGTTGTATATATAGAGGATATCTAATGTTTTCTTGTGAATACCGGGATTTATCTCTTATTATGTCAGTAATTGTTATTGTCCAATCAGCTTCATTATCTAGTGACCGTATATGGGACTGTGTATCATTGAGCTGACCATATATAGAGCTAAAATACGGTCAGTTCCGACATTTTGTTTTTGACATCCAACGCTCACTTCGATGTTTTTCCTAATTTCACTTGTTCAACGAACAACAAATAATTTCACATGTTGTGTGTCTGTTGAGCAATTTACAACTATAATACGTTTCTTCCAGTCTTTGAGAAATTTTAATAAACAAATGTAAATAAATACAATAAATAAACCGCTAAAACGACATTTATAGAAGCCAACTGGCACTGTGTGAGACGAACTGAAGCGAGAATCCTTACCCGAATAACCTGCCCTTCTCAGTTCATGCAAATATTTTCGAGTTACTCCCCCTGGATTGTAAATTTTAGCGTCTGTTTTGTTTTGATTTGAATGATTGAACTTGAAGGTTGATCGATATCGAACATAAATTACACTTATGCTTGTGTCTCTTTCAAAGGACTGGCATAATAAATACGTTATGGGCTTTCAGGGGGCGGATGTGGTGTGATGTAAGGCTCAGCGAGATCAATATTAGGCTCGGCCTTCGACCTCACCTAATATTGATCTCATTTCACCTTACATCACACCATATCTGCCCCCTGAAAGCCCCATAACTTATAATGAGTGAGTGAGAGAATACAAATTATCTCACTCACGAATGAGATTAATCCTGGTATTCACAAGAAAACATTAGATTATCTTTTTATTATACCCCTTTCATTTGAATCTTCAACTGAAACGATCCAAACCGACGCCCATACCATGCAAGAAATCTGTTTACACAATCAGCTGATTGGCATTCCATCATGATCTGCCACGTCTTGTTATACTCACTAGTGGAGGGAGAACAACTTTTGTTTTGCGCTTGTGAAAATTCATTTGTAAATTTCAAGTTCACACGAAATGTTAATCACCGAGGTGTTTGATCTCACTAGTGAGAGGAGAATGCATTTTATTTTTTACCGATTCCTATTATAATTAGACGTTAGGGGTGTAATAAACCCATAGCTCACCACGAGTTTAAATGAAGTCCAAACAAAATAATGGTATTCAGACCTTCATTTTAAAAAAATCCTTGCGCGCTATACATAATGCACCCAAGATGACGCCAAGGCGCACAGTTTCTCTGGTAGCGCACCGATTTGGGAAAATGCCTCTTGGAGCACAAAAATGAAAAAGGAGATGCAATTACGTAATTTACGAAATAATAAACTGAAATAAAGCACAAATTGGTTTCAATTTAATGATACAAAAATTACAATTTCTTACCACTAAATTTCTAACTTTTAAGCATAATATACAGTGGTATATTTAGCGAGGTACATGTAAATGCATTTCAAATCCTGACAACACAAGTGAAAATCAAAGCACCGTCTGAACTCTGAAGTTTTCATTTGGGTCATTTTGGGGATCTAGAAACTGTTGCATGATGAAAATTGCCAGGAATTTAGCACATGGTGTTTATTCCAGCCAATCGGGTCATCTAAAAATGTGGGTTTACCGGGCATTCCTCATTAACGTAATCATCTTTGTGACAGTCACTGTCACATGATGCTAACACTTCAAAGTTTGTACATTCTTTCAGAAATTTAGTGTCAATAAATTCCACATCGCCATTAAATTTATCAAATTTAAAAATTAAAATGGCAAAAATTATCAACAATTTGCTCACAATAGCTTGATCCAGAGCGGAGTTTAGGTATGACAACGTCCATTTCATGAAATAATATGCGAGGGTAAACTCCGTAAAGTAAAAATTACTGCCTATTTTCGTGATATAAACAATGAATACGAAGGATAATAGGTACCAAAAAACGTTACGTGTCCCTCGCAGACCAATATTATCATTCAATGGCATGATGTATACGGCTAAAAAAATAGTCGACCTTGAAAAATAATAGTAGACTATAACACCTTACACCGGTTATTCGATTAATCGAATAGGCGAGACAGTCAAGTGTTTACAGACAGTTTCTGAAACTCTGACATTGTTGACGTAAACTAAAAAAGTAACTGCTTTTTTTTCCACATGCACGATTGATCGTTCGCTGCAAATTGTAATTGCGCGAGTGATGGCACGTAAGAGTGATCGCGCGCCATTAAAATGAAGGTCTGGGTATTTGGTGCGAATGGATGGCACTTCCTGTGCATTGCACATGTATAGATAGCATGTATGGAATATTATACAGGACTCTAGTTTTTTTGTTTTTTTTTTCAGTTAATTTTGGAGGTTTGAGGGGTTCAAAATTTAAGCATTTGACCTAAATTTAACAAATAGAATAGCTAGCATGTCTAGGTCAGTGATAATGGTGGATAAATTAGGGGATAACTATGTTGTATTTGATTGTTTGGGGCCGTAAACGATGGTTTTACTGTCGCAAATTGAGTTTTGCCGGCGATGCGTTAGCGGAGCCGGTAAAATGGATATTTGCGACAGTAAAACCATCGTTTACGGCCCCAAACAATCAAATACAACATAGTTATCCCCATTCTAATATAATTCGGCTGAAAACAGAGATAGATTTGATCTCCCAACTATAAAACAACGCCTTGTTGAAGACAACATTGTCAACAATTTAAAACTAAAAATACAGACTTTGTGACGTCATTTGGGAGTTCCGAACCAAATCACGAAATATATTTTACGCTGCCACATTACAAATAATTCCAAACGTTTTAGTCATTTTATCACCAATAACAAAATATATTTATATTTGTACTGACAACATTTATCATGTTTAAATGTTTGTGACAATCTGAAAACAAAATATGCCGGCCGCTTTCTCTGTTTAAAGTTTAGAGTTCACCTTGTGATGTTTCAACTTTCAGTCGGCGTCGGAAAGCACCCGAGGATTTACCATTAACATTAAAAAATTTGAGATCTTTGATTGGGAGCCCTTGTTTAACCGTAATAATTACTTATGGTTACAGAACAGTTGTTCATTTCAAACTGTTTCTAGGAAGTTATGTCCTGTGGAATTGGGCTACTGGTATTGACATAATTGTTGCAGAACGAATAGTTCACCTCTCTCACTCGGTGGTGAATGCGTTTCTCTGCAGCTGTACATACATGTGGTGCCACGAACGCAGGTAACAAATTAGAAAATGAAAGGACCGCTTGCACTTGAAGTCGATGTTATAACATCGCTAGCGGATCTGTCAGAAATATTTGGCCTTGAACAATTAAAATTATTATTGCCAGTTGTCGAAATTTTGGTTTTCTATTTCGCACACAGCGTCGATAAATTCTTCATCGTACGAAAAATGGCTATTTATAAATTATATTTTCATATCGCTTACTGGTTCCACACGGTTTCCGTGAAGACCGTCGAAATCAGTTTTTTAACACTCATTTCATTACTCAGCAGTCTCTGCCAAACCCCTATTCCACAATAATATTAAACTTTCCAACTTCATCCATATTAAATACAGTTAATTACAAGAAAGATAGAGAACGTTTTTTTACAGCAAGTCAACGCGTTCACAGCGTTTGTTTACATTGGATACGGTAGTCAATGACTCCAAATGCAACGAAAATAGAACGCCCACGAATACATCTTGACTTCCTGAAATAGTTTTCGACAACATAAAATTTGCGACAGGTTACGCTGATTTTACTGTCGCAAATTTTTATTGATTAACCAATCAAATTTCGAGATTTATAGTAATTGTATTAGAATATAGAATATACCCATAGTAGCTTTGTGAACCAATGTTCACCACGAGTGGTGAAGTGGTGTTAACCACGAGCCTTTGGCATGCGGTTAACACAACTTCACCACAAGTGATGAACAATTTGCACACCAAGCTACTTTGTGTATAATTTATTTATACTACGATCGTCAGATTTTTAAGAGTTTAAATGTTAAATAATACAATATTCAATATTAACAAACGAATGTGAATCTGTTTTTGTTTACATGAACACTGCTGGGCGGTACTTCCACTGTCAATTTTATTGCCACAACGAAATGGAAAAAGAAACTCAGAAATCACAGGGCCTTTTTCATTTTAATAACATAATAACATACTATTTCGTGTTATGGATGCTTTATTAACATGAGACAATGCACGTTTGTTAATTTTTTGTATTTTATGAGGAAAACTCATTTAAAAAAGTAATAAATAATTGCCGCTGTCATTTCACTCTTTGCGAGGCAACGAGTGATAAATTTAGACAAGTTCACATTCAGGTCGAGGTCACCAAAGGTCAACATGGATGTAGTTCCACTGTAGGCAGAAATTTTAACAACTGAAATCCCATTGCTGGCGTGTTCAAAGCTAAATTTTTTGTCATAGGCTTTTCATATATTGTAGAATGGGTAATCATCAAGCCTGAATATAAGCAACCTGTCATTTGCAAAATGGGGTCCCAAGAGGGTGAATTTGCTGATGCTACCCCATGCATTGGGCCACTTTAACCTCTAGGTACATCTTTCTGTTTTGGCTCGAGACCTTGATTCAGACTGAGGTTCACAGAGGGTAAATTTTGTGATTCTACCCTGCTGTGCTAACTGGTAGAGTGCTAAATTATTTTTTACCTTAAAAATTTGTTCACAGGTCTTTGACTTGTTAAAATTTTTGAGACAGTGCCTTTCAGCACTCTCCCATAAATTTTAACAAGGCAAATCCTTACTGAGTAAATAATATCACTTCAAAGAGCCACTGAATATGAAGTATTTAAGTTGCGGTACCCATACGTCAGGATAAAGCCCAAATATGGAATTCCAGAACTCAACCAGTTAAGGGCCTAGAGATTTTTATATATTTTTTGCTATACTTTGATAGTCTTCAATTTGTGGCTCTGCTGCTGTTTTTTGGCAAGTCTTGGATGCCTATAAAGGCATCTAAGACTTGCCTGAAAACAACTACCAAAATGTAGCTTGTGAGTTAACCCAAAGACTGCATGAAGAGGCACCTGTTCTATAGTAAACAAATGTGATGAAAGTCAGAAATAGACCCTTAAGGTTAAAAGGTAATCAGTGATAGTGAGATGTCAAGTAACTGAAAATCTTCCAAGAAAAGTTTTGTTGTTGATCATTGTTCATTTGTAGCAACTTCCCTGTGGGAACTCTGGGAATTGAGGCCGTGCTTGTTTACTGTGATAAACAGGCTCTGTTTTACTGGTAAAATAGAACCCGGTGTAGCAGGATATCTCCCCCTGGACACCCCCCCCCCCCCCCCCCACCCTGGATATCCCCCCCCCTACACCTAAATGTTTTAACCATTTACCTAACGCAGACGATATCAAAATTTATTATTTTGAATATCATTTTTTCAAATTTAAAAAAAAAAAAAAAATTTCAACAAAACCATATCATGTAACCCCTCGTTGGAACGAGCTCATTGAGCTCATTCCAACGAGGGATCACATGATATGATTTTGTTGAAATTTTTTGAAAAATAATATTTTTTCAACTGCTGAATTTGCATATTACGTGGGCAGATGCGGCCAATTCATTGGGTAAAGGGTTAATGTATTCATCTAATTTTGTTTCTTTTACTATTATTTCACAATATTTGATTACATTTGATATTAAACAACTAAATCCTTGTATAAAATTACTCAGGAACACATAACAAAAAGTGGAATAAGTTAGGGAGAAAAATATTTTGAATGAATTTTAGAAACAATTCATCTTCCTCCTCACCCTGTCAAAATCTCCGTAAAAAAAGTTACAGAGGTTGTAAGATAAGCTATTTCTAATTCATTAGTGTACAAATATTCCAATATTTGTTTTCACAGTTGATAAATATTTTGACAAGGTGAGGGGGAAGATATCCAGGCCTGGAATCTTCCCCCTCATCCTGTCAAAATCTGAAAATCTATTACAAAGATTGTAAGATTAGCTAATTCTAATTCAGTAGGTAAGATTTAATAGTATTTCATTAAAATAAATATATATCTTATTTTTTCATGACTGTGATATATTTTGACAATGTGTGGGGGGAGGGGGGGGGTAGATAACCAGGCATGGACATCTCCCCCCCCCCCCCACCCTCTTCCATTTTTGTCCAAAAAATTGATGCAAGGCTCTAAAATTGTCTCTTTCTGATTCACTGCTCTTGTTATTTAACAGTATACGATTGGAAGAGATTTTTTTTTTCTTCCAAGTTTTCTATATTATATTTTGACATGGGTGGGGAGTGGGGGAATATTACCAGGCCTGGATACTCCCCTCCCCCACCCCATGTCGCCTTGTCAAAGTCCTGTAGACATTCATACGCCCTTTACAACCATTGTTTGGACTTTGTTATGGTTGGGTGAGAGTGTAAATAAAACCTATTTATTTATTTTTTTCAAATGGTTTCTATGGGAATAGGTGAAGGGGAAGATAATCATATTTTGACATGAACTTAAAAAGAAATGCACAAATGTATGTATTCAAGAGTTTGAAAAACCTTTTGAATGTTGATGTGATGAAAATTCAGTAAATAAATGTTATGTTATTACCATAAGTAGTTTTATTTATTTTTTTTGGTTTGGTGAAGGGGGAAGATATCCAGGGTGGGGGGGAGAGGGGAGAGATATCCTAGGACATCTTCCCCCTGGGGGAGGGGAGTGTAAGGTGGGGGGGGGATATCATGGCACACTGGTAACCAATGCCTGGGTTAAAAGTTCCCGAAAATGGGAAACAATGGCATAAACAGCTGGCAGAACTTGACTGTATTAGCTCAACTTGCCAACGTCAAGCATGAGCTATACAGGATGGGTTGCGATCCTTTATCCATCCATCCACCATCCATCCATCCCTTCCTCTGTCCATTCACAATTCCTTTAGCACATCCTACAGGCTGCAGCTCTGATCTGATCAGTTCCAAATTCCATATGTGACTTTGGAGCAATGTCTAGATGGGTGCTATTGAATTTTTTCGAATTAAGTTGAAAAACATGGCCACCAGTGGCCATCTTAGATTTGGCATATGAATAGTCCATTGGCACATCCTACCGGATTCTTGGAACTCTGAAATTACTGTACTCCGAGGCCCTGAAAATTGAACAATTCCCTTACCTTTCTAGGTTTTGCTCTGAAAATATCCTTCACTTCCCCGAAAACAGCTCCATTCCCTGGCCATGGAGGGGCGGCCACAGCCCCATCCAGTTTCATACACCTATGGTTCTAAGATAAAATATCAAATTGCATCTGGCCAACTAACTGTTTGTCTTGGTTTTGCTGTAACAGTTTCTCTTTCTTCCTTTGTATATCCAAAAAGAAAGATATGTGCAGGTCATGGGGGTATAGCCCCCTTTTTCATGTGCCTTGGGATTTGTTTTTCTTGAAAACGATTTGAATGATTTTATTACCGGTGTTTTTTGGTTAGATTACCATTTTTCTAAAAATGTTTCTCTTTTTTGCCTGACAGGCCTCGGACAAGATTGGTTGGGTGGGGTGTTGATACGCATGTCATAATATATTGCCCCACCTTGAGAATAGCCAAAAAATATTCTGTACAGTAGGCCGACATATATGATGTAAAGTATCTGTTAGGCCCATAGCTAATCATCAAAACAAAAACTGATGATTAGAATTTCTCTATTAGTAAAAAAAAATCCACATAATTTTTTTTTTCATTTTTTAGCTCAACTTGACAACGTCAAGTATGAACTATTGGGATGGATTGCAATCTGTCATCTGTGTGTCCATACGTATGTCTGTATGTCCATCTGTACATTCGTCCCTCTGTCCACCCACAATAGTGCTGAAATAGTTAGCCGGATAACCGGTTTGCAATTGGTTATCAGCGTAACTGGTTGGAAAAGCCATCAACCAGATAACCGCTATACCTATAATTTTCTGGGATACCTCGGGAAAATAAATAGTATTTCACCGCCAGACTTTAGAATTCTTTTGCTAATGCAAGCATTGTCAATGCTAACAAACATTTGTTGATTTACAATGATGTGTACTTGATGTTATATGAAAGGATTAAGGTGTTGGAATTTTGAATGAACAGTTATTTCGGTCACTTGGGCTGTCAAGTCAGGGATAAATGTTTGTAACAAACTGCCAAAAGTCGAGTGTACTGCAGGTTGTTTTCTGCATGGGCAGCAATGAGCATGTGCCTATCAATGTAACATAGTTTTCTATAGACAAATTTGGCATTCTTCTCTTTGATGAGGTGTTGTTAATTGCAAATTATAATGCAAAAAAATCCCTCAGTGTGAGTGATGGTGCTTCCAAAATAAATTGACCGCACGTGGGAACAAACCACACACGTAAACTCTGTTTCAGGTGCATGGCATGTTGCGTGCCTATGACTTCCAAATAGCAAGGTCTGGTTTTGTGACCGGGCAATGCAGGGTGACCACAGTTAAGATGTGTTAACGATCGTTTGCACATTGACGATTTCCATTGGCACTAGATAGTTTTCGTTTGCGGAAGTCAGGTGGCAGTGTTTTGAACTGTTTTCTCACTATTCCTTACTGATTTGGCATCGTAGACAATAGAATAATACCAGCTGTTGAAATTAACGGATATCCGGTTGAAATCCAGTTATGCACGCCGGTTAACCGGTTACAAACATGGGCCAACCATTTCAGCACTAATCCACAATTCCATTAGCACACCCCACAGGCTGCATTTCTCACCCGATCAGTTTCAAATTTCACACATGGCTTTCAGCGTGCGCATGATGATGTCATAACATCATTGGCAGTGTCAACCATTTTGCAGGAAAACTCTTCTTTGCCATCAGTTTTTCATCACATACCCATACTATATACCCCAAACCATACCCATGCATATATCACTATATATACCATTGCATACTGTGCATGCAGTACGTACACCACATGGTGGACCAAGATGGTTGGAGTCGAAGTTTTACTCAGGAAAAAGTTGTTCCCCAAAAGCTCTGGTTTTACAGTAGAATCCTTTTAATTGAATATCCATTTTGCCAGTGAAAATTATCCAATTAACAGGAGTATACAATTAACAGGGATTTGGTCATTTTCTTGTGTTCTGGAGGTAAACTGAGCATTTATTCTATAATATCTTGTTTGACAGAGCTCACAGAGCTCTGTCAAACAAGATATAATAGAATAAATGCCTGTATTGGATGTGGTGAGGTCAAAAAGGTTGATAAATAAGGGGGATTTGGTGCATGTCACAGTAATTTTTTCGACTCATTACAAAAAATTTATATACAATTAACAGGAGTTTACTCTACAACCCATATGCAATTAACAGATCAAATTTGTACTGAAGGTATGGTAATTGGTTTTGTGTTTGAAAATTATATTCAATTAACAGGGCTATACAATTAAGAGATATCCAATTAAGTGGGCTCCACTGCTCCTGGTAATGAGGCACAATTGGGTACATGCTATACTACTTTCATACTTTTTTCTGAGTCAAAAACCCACAGCTCAAGGATTTCTTTTTGAAAAAAAATGAAATTTATTTTAGAAGCATCAAATTTCATACAAAAGATATGAAACTGTCCAAAATAATGAGAGAAAAATTACAATTGTGACACCCCTCCCAAATTTAAAAGATTTCATAAGTGTGGTGGTGGGTGGGTGGCGTGGCACCTATGGCCTCATTATCACTAGGCCTAATCTATATTTCCGTCAAATGAAAATGATAAAAGAAAATATACAATGTAAAGGATACACTCATTCAAAAGCCTTTCTCATCCCACCCCTCTCGATCATTTCTAGAGTTCACATTCCTGTAACAATTTTTCATCAAGAGAAAAGAAATGTCTTACAATTTCCAAGCCATAGATGAATATCCAAGCACCCCATTCTTCCATTGGCAAAATTGTGGGGGCGAGAGAAAGGAAGAAAAATGAATGTGAGAAAAAATAAGAAAGATGGACCATGGAAGGGAGAAAATAGAGAGAATGTCACAAAATCAAACGAATTGCCTGCATCCGCCCACGTAATATGCAAATTGTGCAGTTGAAAAAATTAAATTTTTCAAAATATTTCAACAAAACCATATCATGTGACCCTCATTGGAACATGCTCATTGAGCTCATTCCTATGAGGGGTCACATGATATTGTTTTGATGAAATATTTTGAAAAATTAAAAAAAAATTATATTTAAAATAATAAATTTTGATATCGTCTGCATTGGGTAAAGGGTTAAAAAGAGTCTTATTGTGAATGTATTTCAATCTCTCAATCAAGAAGTGCCATGTTGTGTTATTGGAAAAATAGATTTCAATTGTTTTTTTCTGTATTTTGTGGACATATATATGATAATATGTAAAGGGATAATGATAGAATAATATCAAGCCTGGAAATAAACAGACAGTCATCTGTAGACTGAGTATCCCAAAGGATGAATTTGGTGATGCTACCCTGCACAGAACAGAATAATATCAAGCCTGAAAATACACAGAACGACACAAGCTTGTGAATGGGTTAATCGATATGGCACGAGTATCAGCGCGGAAGGATAGAACGAGTTTTATCCTTCCGCGATGGCACAAGTGCCATATCGATTAACCCTTTCACACGCGTGTGTCGTTCTGTGTTTATTACATGCCTTCACATCTATAAAACAATTATCAGAAGGACACTCGGCAGTTCATTTGACAACTATTAACACAGACAACACATTTTATCGCCAACCAAATTTGCGAGGGGAACCCGTGTTATTATTTCGTCCTCTGAGTTGCAATGTGTTCTATGTGCCTACTGGCACATAGAACACATTGCAACTCAGGGGACTATTTTCCGCTATCGCTAGCGATTCAAATTGTAATTGCGTTGTACAATTTGTAGAAAATTCCAGTGAAATTTCGCTTCTATTTAAAAATAGTCCCTCAACGATTTGCGTTCCGCACATATGTGTGGAACAGATTTTTATTTTCCGCACGGTTTAGTGTTTGCTGTAGATGGGGATTTCATAGAACAGGCATGTAATAAATAAGCAGATAGTCATCTGCATACTGAGGTTCCAAAGAATGAATTTGGTGATGCTACCCTGCACAGAAGGGTAGAAGTACTAAATTTATCCTCTGTGCACCTCAATATGAATCATAGTCTCTGCCGTCTGGCCTAAATAGAAAGAAGTACCGAGAAGATAAATCAGGGGATTCTAACTTACTGTATGGAATAGCATCAGCAAATTCACCCTCTGTGGACCTCAATCTGCAAATGACATATTGCGTATTTCCAGGCATGCTTAATATTGTTCTTTACAGGTAAATACTTAGTTCCAAAAGGGGCAGATACTTTAGTATTCATTGCTAGTTTACACAGAGATGAAAAACATTTTCCTGAGCCACATGAATTCCAGCCTGACCGTTTTTTGCCAGAGAACTGCATCGGGAGGCATCCATTTTGTTATGTGCCATTTTCTGCAGGGCCAAGAAATTGCATAGGTTAGTAACAAACTTTGAGCAGGTTTTTGGTTTATTGTGGGTATTTTTTTCTTCATTGTTTAACTGGTAGAGTGCTAAATTTTTCTTCGCTGCCAAAATGTTTTCTCACATGTCTTTGCCTTGTTACAATTTATGGGAGAGTGCCAGTAGGCAGTCCTCCATTAATTGTAACAAAACAAAGCTATACAGATGAAATAAATTCACTTCAGAAGTAATGTCAATTGCATACACAGACTATGAAACCTATAAGGTGTGGTATCTTCTTTTAAGAATGGTGTCCAAATATGTGCTTCAAGCACTCAGCCAGTAAAGCTTTTATCCATTTCACAGGATACTGAAAATTTGTTATTTCAAATTTTTTTCAAATGTTTCCAAAAATTTCAATACATCCATATCATGTGACTTCCACTGGAATGAGCTTGATGAGCTTGTTCCAAAGAGGGGTCACATAATATGGTTTTGTTGAAAGTTTTTGAAAAATAATATTTCTTTAATTGCTCAATTTGGAAATTGCACAGACACATGTGGCCGATTCGATAAGTGAAGGGCTAACCCTGAACTCAGCTTAGCAGAAATATCCAGCTAGCACTCTTTACAAATATCGCTATTCAAATTTTATTAATTTTTCAATGTGGGGCTCTTTGACTTGTTCCAATGATGGATGATAAGCTATGTTTTGGAGGCAAAATGTAAAAATATTTGTGAATGTTGAGTGATCCAAACAGGGACTGGACAAAAATCCATAGTGTATTTACTTATTAGATGAAGACACATAATAAGGAGTATGTGACATACCATGTAGCTTTACTGGACAGTTATCTCAAAGTTCTATGAATCTGATACAACCATGTCCATTAGCACCAGCTGTCTGCAGTGCTGAAGCAAAAGCGGAGGAAAAATAAATTTTCCTCGGCAATAAAACTTCTGACAAGAAAATTAAAAATTTTTCTCCATTGAATATTCAGGTTTGGTTTGGATATTAAAGTATTACCTCAGTATAAGGTCCAGTATTGTTATGGTGTTGTGGAATCAGACATAGAGCAATATGTCCCTTTAGTGAATTAATAAACTTCACTCGTGTTCATCTGGGTCCTGCCCATAATCTTTTTGATTGCGGAACAATAACAGAGGGAGGGGGGAGGGGGGCCTCCTCTGTGATGCTAAATTTGGCACTGTGAATAATTAGTGGCGTTTCATCCGAAGTACTGGTCAGAAATGAAAAAGTGTCGGATTCACCTGACCAGCACTGACTGACTACT
Organism: Pictodentalium vernedei; assembly: GCA_031216915.1. NCBI lineage: Eukaryota > Metazoa > Mollusca > Scaphopoda > Dentaliida > Dentaliidae > Pictodentalium > Pictodentalium vernedei. The sequence continues at coordinate 161,891,141 of CM062297.1, forward strand.
GTGGGCTGACCTCTGGTTCATTCCCATTTGGTGATCTCCAGGTATTCCTTTTGTGATTGTGTTGCAGATGCTTCATAAGAAGCATCTGCCACTCCATCACAAAATGAATACCCGAATCTAAATGCTGATTCAAAACTGCCAAAGCAAATATGTTTTTGTAGAGGCACGGTCATTTTACTACAGCAGTCATTTTTCTGACCCATATTTGTTCAGTTGACAGGGCTGCTGATAGAAAGAACAAATTATTCACACACCCTACTCTCATTTCGTACAGGGGCAATAAGAATATGTGTGATACGTTGGTGCACAGGAAAACAAGCAAACTTACAGTATCACAGTACTAAATATTTTCCCATAGACGACCATTATAATGGGAGAAAAAATAATATGATAACTTTAATTTTGGCATTCAAATATCTTTGTCAAGTATAGCCCTTCAGACAACTTTTTCTGACCCAAAAATGGGGAATCATGCAACAAATAAGAGAGAAAAACTGACAGGAAGAGAAGTACCAGCAGGCTGCTAAGCATTTCAGGGAGTGGGGAGGGTTGCTAATTCACCACACCATTTGGCATTCACTGTAATGTAAAGTCCTAAATTATTTTTTCAAAGTTGATGTGTAACATGAGTATTTTGTTTTTTAATCCTTGAGGGCCTGGAGATTTTTTTTTTTTTTACATTTTCACTATAATTTGAAGTCTACCACCAGTGGCTTTGAAGTTGTTTCTTGTCAAGTCTTGGCTGCCTACAAAGGCAGCCAAGACTTGCCTAGAAACAACTGACAAGGTACCAAGAAAACAAGTTTTGAGTTAACCCAAACAGTGCATGTTGGGGCACCTGTTCCTTTGCATTAAAAGGTTATCAAAGTTGGAATTAGGCCATTAAGGTTTAACCCTTTACTTAATGTAATTGCCAAACTGGTCAACGCTTTTTGCAAAAATCACCATTCAGTTTCATTCCTTTTTCATTTTTTGTCTCATTTGAGCTCATTCCAATGAGAGGTAATAAGCTAGGTTTTTGATGCAAAAAATGAAAAAAATTGGTTATCCAAGATTTTTGTTTGCAAGTGTCATATATGCCTTTCATGTTAGGTAGAGGATTAAATATCACACTACCAGTAAAAGGACCTTAGGTTTTGAAAGATTTTATTTGCCACTAGTGTTTCATTACAATTCACTGCAGATTGTGTCTTGTCAATTTCTAATAATTATATTGTAACAAAATTCCATATTAGGCAAAAAAAAAGAAGATCCTTAGAGAATTTTTGTTAGCTTAACTTGCAAAGTCAAGATAAGCTATTGCCATCACATGTGCGGAAGTCTGTTAGTCTGTTGTGAGTCTGTTAGTCTGTTCACATTTTCCTTTAGCACAGGCTACACCCTGTAGGTCTTGGTCGGACATCACAAAATTTCATATGTAGGTTTGAGGTCATGTCCAAATGAGAACATCCCCTTTCGGTCGCGATCAGTCAACTGAGCCCAAAAACCTTTAGCACAGTCAGATGAGAACTTCCCCATTTGGTCGTGATCTGTCAACCATGAAGACTGCCAAAGTCCCAAACCCCAAAACCTTTAGCACAGTCTATAGGTCGTATTTATGAAGGGATTTCATGGCAACTTGGTAGAATGATTTTGTATAATATCTAGATCAGAATGTCCCCTTTTTGGTCATGATCTGTTAACAGTGATGACTGCCCAACCCCAAAACCCCAAGACTTTTAGCACAGTCTACAGGTCATATTTAATATGGACGGATTTCATTGTAACTTGATAGGATGACTCCATATGATGTCTAGATGAGAACTTCCCCATTTGGTTACGATCTGTCAACTGTGACGACTGCCCGAGCCCCAAACCCCAAAACCTTTAGCACAGTCTATGGGTCATATTTATGGAGGGATTTCATTGTAACTTGGTAGGTTGACTCCATATAATGCCTAGATGAGAACATCCCCTTTTGGTCACGACTGGTCAACTGTGAGGGCTACAGGGCCCCAAAGCCCGAAAACCTTTAGCACAGTCTACAGGTCATATTTATCAAGGGATTTCATTGTAACTTGGTAGGATGACTCCAGATAATGCATAGATGAGAACGTCCCCGTTGGGTCATCATCATTCAGCCATGACAGCTGCCCGAGCCCAAAACCCAAAAACCTTTAGCACAGACTACAGGTTGTATTCATGAAGGGATTTCATTGTAACTTGGTAGGATGACTCAGCATAATGTTTAGATGAGGACAACCCCTTTTGGTTGCAATCGGTCCACCAAGATGTCTACACAGGCCCAAAGCCCAAAAACCTTTAGCACAGTCTACAGACCGTATTTATGAAGGGATTTCTTTGTAACTTGATAGAATGACTCGTTTTGGAATAATTTCACTGTAACTTGGTAACTTTGGTTGAGATTAATTAACTGTGAGGGACACATACATTAACTGTGAGGGCCACATTAACCCACCCCTCAATTCTTTCGTACAGTCTACACCTCAAATTATTTTATTTAAAACATAGCATACAGGAAACAGAAATTAACATATTCTCAATTATTACAATTCTTGTCTTATTTCATAATCCTTTCATAAACATTGAACATTATCCTTTTCATCAAACACAACACACAGTCAAGTTAAAAATGGCCTGAGAAACAGAAGATCTACCTTGTGGGGGTTTCCAATCAGCTTTTTCAACTCGAATGTGCTCTGCCTGACAGGCCTGAAAATAAGCAGTCTGACATTTGCAGAATGAGGTCCCCAGAGGGTGAATTTGATGGTGCTATCCCATACAGTGGGCCAATTTATCCTCTGGGTTCCTCTTTCTGTTTAGTTTTGAGACCCTGATTCAGACTGAGGTTCACAGAGGGCAAATTTAGTGATGCTACCCTGCATAGCAGGGTAGCATCACTAAATTCACCCTCTGGGGACCTCATTTTGTAGATGACAGTCTGCTTATTTTCTGGCTTGCTGCCTGAAGTGGTGGATGACATTCCTCTAGAAGCAACTGATCAGTAGAAAGTCAAATCACTGTTAATTTCCTTGGCCCTAAAAGTTAACCCTTTCGGATAAGGTACATTGCAAAGATAACCAATTGTTGTTTATTTGATATGTCTTGATAGTGATGTCTCAATTTGCAGCTAATAATATATCCATCTACATCGGCTAAGACATGGATGTCTTCATCAAAGTAGTTGGAATATTAGTCAGTCAGGATAATAGTTAAAAAACTCAAGACCTCTTGAAAATTTATGTGCGGATAAGTAGTATATAATGCGCAGTAAGGCCGCCATGGACTTGTCAATTTCCATGGGGAGGGCAGTATTTCCATGCAAGCAATAAGTACATATTGCTTCAGTGAAGTGATCTGGGTCGTAGTATCATGTCGAGGAGGTCAGATTGCTGGATCAAACGACCTGCTGCAGGCAGCGAGTTTGATCAGGCAATCTGACCTTCTCAACAAGAAGTGATGCGACGACCCAGATCACTTCACTGTAGAGATAAAAGTTTTTTTTATATGACTGATAGTTCAACATCACATGCCAATGCAAGCATTAACAATTCCCCCAACCTTTTTTGGTAAGTTGGATTGAAGTAAAAAAGAACTATTTTTGTTTACACTTATTTTTGTAACAGGTGCACACTTCCGAGGAATCCTCTGATTCAAATGAATATGATAAAAAAATATCATGAATATGATAAAAAAAACAGACCACCGTTCAAGCGCATACATTCCAGCTCAGAGTAAAGTACTCTCTGCAACTGGAACAGCTAATTATGTGAATTTGAATGCACCCGTAAATAGTCCATCATACTTTAGTGATACGGAATCGGATTCCACACTGTGGATTTTCCGGGACCAGGAAAAGATCTTCAAACAGTAGTGATATGTAGAAGTTAAATTACATAGTCATATAAAAATATTAGATTCCAAACACTAATTATAGGAATAATCAGCCAAAATTTAATTAATGAAGCACTGGGTATAACTGTAGATCACGATACATGTACCGGTGCTTCATTAATTAAACTTTTGCTGATGATGATTTTTTTTCATTACTTGATAAATGAATGCGTGGGCAGTCCACAGTGACTGCACTGTAGTGATTGTGATGCAACTTCTTATTTGATTATTATTTAATTAATACATAGAGGATATTCACGAAAATTTGATGAATACCGAAAATATCTCGTGAGTGGCTACAAGAAATATGAGGATCTTCACTCGCGACGCATCAAATTTTCGTGAATTTTCTTTTTATTTAATGCTCTACGACTACAAACTCTCCAATTTGTGGCCTTTATTTGCCATTAAGGCGCAAAATTTATGTGCCGAACCGGCGTCCATACAAAAATTACAACAACCAAACTCCAACCATTGGAATGTGTGAATATCCGCACAAAAAGTAGTCCCGTCTTATTTCTCCCCTAACTTTACGATTTACCAAGGCTGGCGAACTGAAATAATCGCAATGTGTTTCGAAGAAATAGAACAATAACAAAAAACACCACTTTCTTATTTTCAATAACAAGACACGTCATTTTATTTTTTTTGAACTCAATGCACTGAAGACGTGTGAAGTTGAACTGAAGAAATTTGAAAGTGATTTCGGCTTTTCGCTGGAAGGTGAATGAGAAAGTCAAACTTTGAAACCGCTGATTTAATGAATTGATTTAGTCACTGTCACTAACAATTATTCGAATTCGTTTGTATTTGGGACTCTGGAATTCATTACTGATGTGCTGACTCGTTTAAAGTACATGTGATTCGTCATCCGAACCTACGATGAAATATCGATTTCTAAATATCATTTTGATATTTCGTTTTGCCGACCGACAGGGGAATATGACTTAATTTTTCAGCGTGAATTGATGCCTGAGCATTAAATAAAACCAATTACTATTGAAGTCTCTTACAATTATACTGAGTGCCTAGCTTCTTCTTGCTGCGTCTACAGAGTCATTTATCAGCTGCTAGTGAAAATTGTTTGCAGATGGAGGATGGTTAGAAATTCCAAGCAAATACATCTGGTTATTACTATGTATTTCAGTCTACACAGCCTCTTACCCTGGGCAGTGTTCATGCTGTCTGGTGCCAATTAGGCCAATTGCATTAAAAAATTTTGATTTGGCACCCAAATTCTTCGTTGGCTAAAATTTTGCACCAAAAAAATTTCTTTCACTTTGAGGGCAAGGCAATGCGGCAGTGAAGAGCAGGGCTGGGGAGAGGGAATTCGGGCCCCAGGGTTCATTCTGTGATGGGCCCCTTTCAAAAGTGTCGGGATACTGATGCAGATGCCTAACACATCTGCTGCAAGTGCCAATGGCACGAGCAATGATGAGGGGTTGGGGAAAGGTTTAAATTGAGACTTCTGGCAGCCTTTGGTATATAAAATCACATTAATTTTTGGCCGTTAAAATGACGTTTCTTTAGCTACATGTTTCAAATTTTCAAGTTCATCAGGGTTTGTGTCCAGTGACCAAGAGTTATAGCTTTTGATTGCACAATTCTTGAAGTGATAACTTTATTATGCCAAGTTGATTTAATAAAGTTATTACCTCAAGTATCATGAAGTACAAAATTACAAGTCAAGTTAAGTGCAGGGCCCCATTCATGATACAGCCCCTTCTTAACTGTTAGCACTGGAGTCAGAACCTTGGGGGAAGGGCTAGTCCTAATATGGCCTGAAAGCCAGTATTTTAATTTTTTGGTTTGGTACGTCCTATGAAAGCACATACCATTCCAAAAAATTAAAATACAGTCTTTCAGGCCATGTTTGAACTAGGAGGGAGAGTGAGGCCTAGCCCAAGAATCCTGGACCCAGGCCCACCAATCCTTCAGGTCCTGGGTTATCATCCTGGGCCCCCACTCTCTCCCCGGCCCTGGTGAAGAGTGCAATCGTTGACGAAACTCAAAAATGTTTTATTCTTTCGTAAATAAGGTGTTAGAAATAGTGTTAAAACAAACTTTCAACATTAATTGTCAGTGAGTGGTAATGATACATTGGTTTTTTTCATTTAATAAAACAGGTTATCAACTTCACAAAAGTCAGTATTTAATTAGATAAAATCATCTTCATACCGCCGTGAGTCACTTTCGATAGTATAAAGTATTTATCTAATTAAATACAGCCTTTTTTAAAGACTCGTAACCCACTAAGCCTGATGGATTAACCCTTTACCCAGTGCAGACGATATCAAAATGTATTATTTTAAATATAATTTTTTCAAAAAATTTCAACAAAACCATATCATGTGACCCCTTATTGGAACGAGCTCAATGAGCTTGTTCCAATGAGGGGTCATATGATATGGTTTTGTTGAAATATTTTGAAAAATTAAATTTTTTCATCTGCTCAATTTGCATATTACGCAGGCAGATGCGGCGGACGAATCGTTGGGTAAAGGGTTAACACCAAGCCTGGAAATAAGCTATCTGTCATTTGCAGAATGATGTGCCCAGAGAGTGAATTTGCTGATGGTAGCCCATACCTCTTTCTGTTTAGGCCTGTGACATTGGTTCAGATTGAGGTACACAGGGGGTAAATTTAGTAATGCTACCACCAAATTACCCCTCTGATGATCTCATTCTGCAGATGACTGTCTGGTTATTTCCAGGCTTTATTAGCACTAATTAGTCAATTAATCTGTTAACATATAAGTGCAAGAACAGATATGATATATGTACTGACAAGAATCAGCTTAACTATTTATTGAATCAGTGACATATAGATATAACTTAGGTGATCGCTCTTTTTGCCTACCTTTGATTTCGGCAGAACCTTCGATTTCTGTTCCTTCTCTTTTGAAATACTTGCCATTTCATTTTTTTTTTTTATAATCAATCAATTTATTTGGATCAGGCAGCAAAGTCCACCACCCCCCCCCCCCCCCTTTAGCATTTTGGCACCAACACATTCTTTTGCACTAAAATATCCAGAATGGCTAAAAATGGGGCACCAAACAGTTTTAGGCATGGTCATGCCGAACTACCAACTATCTGAATCAGATATTAGGCTACACAAATCTTCTGTTTCCTAGGCCATTTTTTGTATTGCATATGTGGGGCGTTTATTTTATTTTTGTAATTATTTCTTTGCCATCAAAAATTCATGTTCCTAGTTTTTATTATGTTTTAGGCCTCATAATCTACAGAATAGCATGGGTGGTGATGTATTTCGTCCCTTGAGTGCAAGAAGGCTTTGCAATGGTAAAGAATTGCAAAACCTTGTTTGCAATCAAGGGACAAATTTTATCAATTTTATTAACTTGGGTAAAATATCAGACACAGACCATTTTATTTTTATTTTTTTAAGTTTGCATTGATAATAAAAAAAGAGAGCATTCGGCAGCCAAAAAGACCATGCGGTTGTGCCTGAGAAACAGTCTTTTAACTTTTTTTTTATTTATAGGCCAGGAGCAAACTTGGTTTGTGCCTCAGCTGTATCAAAATACAGGTTGAGTTCGAATTGGGGCATGGTCTGATGATTTTTACAAGAGTTATAGGCCTTTACAACTTAGAAATTGCACTTTTTCATCAACGTTTTGGTTTCTGAATGATAACTTGAGTTTGGATGATTTATAGATCAGGATCAAACTTGGTTTGTGCCTCAGTTATATCTAAATACAGGTTCATTTCAAATTGGGGTTTGATTCAATGAATTTAACAAGAGTTTTTATGAGCCTTTTTGACTAAGATGAATTATCATGTTATGTACATTTTGAAAAAGCCTACCAGGTGTACAGTAGAACCTGTCTTGAGAGACCGCCCTTTGGGCAACACAAAAGTGGTCTCTGAAGACAGGTGGTCTCTCATAACAGGTTTCAGGTTTTCTCAATTCAGTGAATAACCAACCACAAAATTCAGAAATGGAGAAGAATAGATTTTTGTAATTACTTTGTAGTTGTTCTTTTTTATGAAGTTTTTGTAACAAATTGAAATGGACTGTTATAAAAATTATAAAAATAAATTAGTGTTGAAAATCTTCATTGAAGATTTTCAACACTAATTTATTTTTATAATTTTTATAACAGTCCATTTCAATTTGTTACAAAAAGATTTTCAACACAAATTTATTTTTATTCCTATCTGTCACATTTCAGGTATGTATGAAATTGTTTATTCAGCACTAATCCTAATCTTTTCACAGGGGTCTTATAAAAACATCTCAATCTGTAATGAGTTAGCAATTGAAACCCAATTAAGAGCTTTTAATTATGTTAGTATAACCACAATGGATTTTCCAATTCTAGAACAGGCAGAAAGTTTTTGTCATGGTTTCAGTCTTCAAAGGGGTGGTCTCTCAAGACAGGTCTGTTATGGCATAAAAATACAAGTTGGTACCAGGTCACAGTGGTCTCTCAAGACAGGTGGTCTCCCATAGCAGGTCCATTATAGAGTAAAACCAATCGGTGCCTGGTAGATGTGGTCTCTCAAGACAGGTGGTCTCTCAAGACAGGGTCTCTCAAGACAGGTTTTACTGTATTGTGCAATGCCAGGCGTAGCTTTTATTAAAATATGAGTTTACTGGTTGGATAAAGGCTCAGATGTTGTGATAATTTTTTTTATTTCAGGTCAGAAGTTTGCTATGCTTGAAGAAAAAGTAGTTGTCTCTTTCATCCTGAGAAATTTCCAGATTCAATCTATGCAGAAAAGGGAAGATTTACATCCAATGGGAGAACTGATTTCAAGACCAAGAGATGGAATATTTTTAAAACTCACTGCTAGGAATTAACTGGCTAACAGATGGAATGATCATGACATTGCCTGCAAGAAAATACTAAAATGGCCAACTTCAATTTTTGTTGATCAACATTTTAAGCCTTAACTGGTTGAGTGCTGGTAACCCATGTTTGGGCTTTATTCTTAAGTGCAGGTACCACAACCTGATGGCTCCATCATCTGGTTGTGCTTCATATTCTCTTTGAAGTAAAATTATTTAGTTGGCATGGATTTGTCTTGCTACAATTTATGGGAGAGTGCCTATGGGCACTCTTCCATAAATTGTAACAAGGTCAAAACATGTGAACAAAGTTGATGACCGAAAATAATTTAGCAAATACTCTATCATTTAACTGGTCGAGTGCTAAATTATTTTACTTGTTAAAATTAGTTTACATGCCTTTGCCTCATTACAATTTGTGGGGGAGTGCCAAGAGGCACTCTCCCACAAATTGTAACAAGGCAAATCCATACAGATTAACCCATTACCCAATATAACGGCCAAAACCGGCCAGTGCTATTCTAAAAAACAACCAATTAATTTTAATTTGTTTTCCATTTTTTGTCTCAAAAACATGTTATGACCCCCTCTTTGGAACAAGCTCATTCTTATTCAAGAATTTTGTTTGTAAGTGTCGTCTGTTTTTTAAGTTAGGTAAAGGGTTAAATACTTTCATTCCAAAGATAATAAGAAGAACCTCCTCTGAATAAGAAGTCTTCAATTTGTGGTACCTGCACTTCAAAATAAAGCCCAAATATGGGCTTCTAGCACTCTACCAGTTAAAGGCCTAATTCTGATTTTGTTCACTTTTTAACTTTTCACTATAACAAAATGGGTGGTGCAACCAGACAGTCATTAGACACTCTTGTAAGTTATATTCTAAGAACTTGGGCAGTTATTTGCCTGCCTGTGTATGCATTCAAGACTTGCCAAGAAACAACTGCAAGGCCACAAATGTAGAGGATCAATGAGAAGCAAAAATGTGTGATAATCTCTGTCCCTAAGGGTTAACTTACACAAGTTGATCAGTTAAGATTTCCTTTCCTTATTTATTTATTGGGGTTTAATGGCACTTTCGATAGCCAGGGTCACCTCCCGTTAGGCAGTTTTAAGGGTTAATGAAGAGAAAGTTCCTAGTAGTACTGAAATGGTTATCTGGATAATCAGTTTGAAAACAGTTAGCTACCTAACCGATTAGAAAAACCATCAACCGGTTATCTGAAATATCGATAGTGATCGTCATTCCACATTTAAAACGTAGTAAATCTGCCTTTTCTCCATTGTGATAGATTACACCTCAAAGCCGCATTGTATATATTGAGAAAGAATCGACTTTGGCGTTCAAGACTTCATTAATGATTGGCAGTTTTTGTGAGTACTGAGTAATCGACAACGTTCATTTGTATACACAATACGGAATAGTTTGAGAATACTGCTTTCCAAATCTTATAGTTTTGATCCCATATTCGGTGAAATAATGGCCACGGATAACCAGATATTATGCGGTTATAGCTCTCAGTTAGTCGGTTGCAAAAATGAGTCAACCGTTTCAGCCCTTGTCCCTAGACAGAACCACCAAGCAATGGGGAGCAACTGTCAGGGTCCCCAACTGCGTGTTAGATGAAGGGTTGGCCCTTTTACTGTAATAGAGTATCTTATCATACTAACCTTGGAATAAGCCTGTAATATGCCCTGAGTATGGAATGACAACATCGATGACAGTCATGCTGGAAACTTGTAATGAAAAAGAATCTCTTACAGAATGCACATGATATTAAACTTTGTTATCTTAATTAGTCTTTTTAGTTCACCTGAAAGTCCAGGGGAGTTTAAGTGATCATTTTCTGTCCTTCTTCCATCCATCCTCTGTTGTCCATCCAGCGTGAACTTTACATTATCGACTTCTCTTCATAAACCACTTGACCGAATTGAACCAAACTTGATATGCATGTTCCTTGTCATATGTCATTTCAAGTTTGTTCAAATAAAGTTGCCATGCCCACTAGGGCATTACTCTGATAGCACCCATAAATTGTTTACTAAAATTTAAAAAATCTTCTTCTCCAGAACCATCAATTAGAATCTTTTGATATTTGGAATATAACATCTCAGATTCAAGTTTGTTCAAATCCCTGTGGGAGCCCAAATTTGAACTTAGTGCAATATGTAGAAATTTCTTTAAAAATCTTCTTCTTCAGTTCCACTAGTCAGAGTGCTTTCATATTTGGTATACAACATCTCTATTGGAGTCAGATGCAAGTTTGTTCAAATCTGGTCCCTGGGTTAATATTTGGGCTCTCTTTTGGAGGGGGGTGGGGGGTTGCAGCAGTGACTGGGGCGACATAACAATCCTTGGAGGTTTAACAGGGCTTGTCTACAGCTGATAGAATTGGAAGCAGTCAAGAAGACCTATGATCATAATTATCTGACATGGACACTAGAGTTATGAATAATTTCATGACTTCATTCCTCTGTAGTGTTGGTGAACTATGACTAACTGAATGTGACCCAGAATACTTATGATAACCACTTTGTCAGGTGAGTGATTAAGGCCCCTTGGGCCCACTTGTTTATCAGGTGTTTCAAAAAGTTTCAACAAAACCATATCACGTGATCCATATGGTTTTGTTGAAATTGTTTTGAAATTTTTTTTTTTCAGTTTGTAAATTACACGGATGCATGTAATCAAATCGTTACCCAATGCAGACGATATCAAAATTTATTATTTTAAATATCATTTTTTCAAATTTTTCAAAAAATTTCAACAAAACCATATCATGTGACCCCTCCTTGGAATGAGCTCGATGAGCTCGTTCCAACGAGGGGGCACATGATATGGTTTTGTTGAAATTTTTTGAAAAATAATAGTTTTTCAACTGCTAAGTTTGCATATTACAGGGTGAATGTGGACGATTCATTGGGTAAAGGGTTAATGCATCTTTGTTAATTGATTGAGTGCTAGAAGCCACTATAGGGGCTCTACTGAAAAATGCTGAAAGCCATACACTGTTTGCACTAATTTGTTGTTGGCTCAATAGTAGAAGAAAATTATTAATATAAAATTGTTTTCTTCCAGTTTATTGGAGAGAGCCAACTAGCACTCCAATAAATTGCAACAAAACAGTTATTTATAAGCAATATCTTTTAAGACTAAGGCTCCTTTTGTTGGTAGTATGATATCTTTAAAAAAAAATACTTGTGTACAAAAGACCATCAAAAAGATTGGTTTAGCACTCTACCAGTTAAGGGATTGACCAAGTCACTTTACTTCATGTCTACTTTGCATCCTAAAATTCTTCAGCAGGCTTGACCTCTCAAAAATAAGCCCATCCATATATTTTTGTCCATTGTTTTTACATGCACCCCCTGGGCTCAGGGCCGTATTATTCATAAGGCTGACTAGGCCCGCAATTTTGTTTTGGCTGAGGCACTGTTATCAGCGCCTTAGGGCTCTAATGGTTAAAGGCACTTTGCACCGTAGCGATACATGTACATATGTATTTATCCATATATATACTCTCATAAGTATATTATATACATATATTTATAAACGGTACATTACTTTAATGTTTATTTAAATAATATGTCAAGTTGTGAGTAGAATTCTTCAGGAGACCCGCACAATGGATATAGGGCTATGTACTTTGGCATAGTGCCTAACGTATCAGGGTCAGGCTGCCTGCTGTAGTGGGGTGAAAGATCGAAGTACGTAAAAGCCTGGGGGCCTGGCCATGGGTTAATACAGCACTGCCTGGGCTTGTTCCCAACTCAGTGGTATATTACAGATGGGACCTCTCCAGTCTTTTGCAGTTTCCAATCTTTATGAAGTTATCAAAATATGCAACTATTACTAAGTCTGATTTGATTACTGTTTGTTTAGCTGTAACCATGCAGTAATCAATGCCTTGATGGGTCTCCTCTAGAATGGGAATCATATAGGGCCCTACAAATCTGAAATTCGACTTTGAATTCATTCTCGAATCGAATTGGACAACAGATTCACAAATCAATTCTTTTTTCAAATCAAATCAGTTGAATAATAACGCTTGTGACTTCCTGTTTTCACATGATTCAATGGATGCATTGACATGTTCAATATTCAGAAATGGACCTGCAGTTTCTTCACAAATATTTCAATTTCTCTCTTGGAAAACTGCATGTCATCTCTTGATTGCCACAAGGCACCATCTGAAATTCTTTTGCATTGCAGATAGCACCTTGTTGCACTCAAGGGGTGATGTATTCCTTTAGAAGATGTCATGAGAGTTGCAGCAAAACTGGAAATTAACCTTTTTCACAGCCCAAACTAGCATCATGCGAGCAAAAACTTCAGGGATGTTCCGTTTTTTCAACTTTATATAATACTAAATATGCTACTAAGATAATGATGTCATCACTACAGTGGAAACTGGGAGCCCAGTGGCTTAGTGGTTACAGCACAGCACTTCAAACCAGAAGGTCGATGATTCGATCCTCACCAGGGGCAACTGCATTGTGTACTAAGGCACAAAGTCCTGATTGCCCACATGGGGTACGGTGGTGCCATGTAGTAAGGCATACTGCACATCGATGGTGCACTTGTCTTCAACCAGTGCTAACCCTGCTTGTGTGGAGTTAGTATGTTGGGGAGTCTGACAGTTACTTGCCATTGCTTGGTGGTTCTCTCCAGGTAGTCCAGCTTCCTTCACCCATAAAACTGTCCAACACGAGGTGACCCTGCCTGTCAAAAGTGTCATTAAAGCCCAATAAATAAATAAATAATGATAATTTTCCAATAAAACCCTGTTCAGACTGTTCTTCGGTCCTATGCCATTTCTGATTCGATTCCAATTCAAAGTCAATGTCATCATCAAACTCTCTATTTGAGTGAAGATTTGATTTGCAGATAGAAGTGCTCTACTGCATGCATGGCACAGTTTCACCTATCCATTACAAGAAAAGTTCAGAAATTTTCAGAACATATAATACTAAATAGTTTACACAAAAAATGGACAAATTATTTTATTTCATTCTGAGAAATTTCATTCCGTAAATCAAGGAAAACAATATTGCACTGTTTGAGATTGAATGAAATTGAAAATGTTTTCAAATTTTGATGCAATTACATTGTTACTGGTACAAAATGGGCACATTACACTTTTGATTTCCATATTATCAACTGCTATTGGATTATTTATTATTATTTATTGGTGTTTAAGGTCACATACTTATGCACAATGGCTAATCATGACCATGACAGTTTTACGGGTGGAGGAAGCCGGAGTACCCGGAGAGAACCACCTTGCATCGATGAGCAACTGTCAGCTCCTCAACATTCTAACTCTGCTCAAGCTCCGCACAAGCAGGGTTATAGCGGTTGAAGACATGTGCACCATCGGTGTGCAGTATGCCTTAGTACACAGCATCATCATGCCCCCATATAGGCAACTGGGATAAAGTGCCTTGCCCAAGAACACAACGCAGGTCGTCCCGGACGGGGATCGAACTCGGGACCTCTAGCATAGAAGTCCAACAGTCTACAACTGAAGCACTGCACTCTGTTGTTAGATTGTCTGAAATAACAAACTGTTACCAATAACACAAGAATAGTATGTGAGAAGAGCAGAATATAGAGCTTTAACCCTTTACCCAATGTAACGGCCAAACCAGCCAGTGCTATTAACAAAAATAAGCATTCAATTTTCATTATTTTTTTTCATTTTCTGTCTCAAAAACATTGAGCTTGTTCCAATGCAGGGTCATAACCTATGTTTTTGAGACAAAAAAGGAAAAAAATGAGTAATTCAAGAATTCTGTTTGCAAGTGTCATCTGCTTTTCATGTTAGGTAAAGGGTTAATCAAGGTTTATATTGCAAATTATCAAGTTTGGGCAGAGTGGAGTGCAGCTCTTGTTCAGTGAAGAAAAGTTATTCTTTATTATCTCTTCTTAACACTTTACCCAACACAGATGATATCAAAATTTATTATTTTAATTATTTTTTTTTCAAATTAAAAAAAAAATCAACAAAACCATATCAATGTGACCCCCTCATTGGAACGAGCTCATTCCAGTGTGAGGGGGTGGGGGGTGGGGCACATGATATTGTCTTGTTGACATTATTTTAAAAATAATATTATTTCATCTGCTCATTGTGTAAATTAAACAGCAGATGCGATTTATTCATTAGGAAAAGAGTTAAGAAATCAAAGAGTGTTGATGTGTACGTAATTTAGTGCTTCTCATTTTTCTTTTAGAAGCTCTACGAAGCTCAAGTACAATTATGCTTCTCTCCAATAAAGTGCTGGTTAACCCTTTACCCAACGAATCGCCCACATCTGCCCGCGTAATATTCAAATTCAGCAGCTGAAAAAATATTATTGTTCGAAAAATTTCAACAAAAGCATATCATGTGACCCCTCTTTGGAACGAGCTCGTTCCAAAGAGGGGTCACATGATATGGTTTTGTTGAAATATTTTGAAAAAATTTAAAAAATGATATTTAAAATAATAAATTTTGATATCGTCTGCATTGGGTAAAGGGTTAAGCAGTTCCAAGTTCTGTTGTGATGGCTTGCACAAAAATAATGTCTCCTGTTTCCAGACATGGATGATTTTATATTTGGAAATTCATTTTATGCATCCTATCACTTTGGAACCAAGCTTTACCAAGATCTTATTTCTTCGTCAATGGCTAGCCAATGGGCGTGAGGAATTACATATGTTTTTCAACTTTGGTTATGACTTTAAGTTGAAATGCAAAGATAACCAGTAGTGTCTTGTTTTGCACAGCATATACTCTGAGATAAAGTTTACACCCAGTTTTAGGGAAATCGTCAGTCAAAGGACTGGCAGTGGTTGTGTTGGCGATTTTTTTTAATTTTTTTTCTTTAAACTTTAAAGTTTAATTTTGTTATTGTTGATTTTTATGTCTATTGTTTTCTAAATTGTATTTCTTATAATCAGAAAATCAGAACTTTAACTGTTTTTATCTGATAACCATAGAGTATAACACCCGTTGTATATACTTGAAGTATATACAATGGGTGTTGTATATAATTATAATTTATGCAAACGGCCTTTGACCTCGTTCGATTCCATTTTCATTCATTCATAAACTTTGTAATGCAAGTTTGAATTCTACGTTGAAGGAGCAAGTGAAATTTAATCGAAATATATATGACATATTTTCTATAAGTATAAACGTGTAAATTTTCAGTTTAGTTTGCTGTAATAAAGAAATAATTACAACCTACTTCGTTCAAAACCTTACTAGACTGTCAGTAATGTGTAATGCGCTATTTATAGCTACGTCTGCGTCCACGATCAAAGTACTGCTCCAATTACATGTTCGTCTGCCACGTGAAAAAAACGTTTCGTACGAATTGAAAACAAAAACAAAAGTGGACCATAATTAATGGAAATTGGAAACTTCTCGATTGAATACACATTATCATCGTCGCCAGGTAGAGCTAAAAAAACATGAATAATAGATCAACTGCAACCAGTGGCTATGACTGTACAGCAACAACCAAAAGATCGCGTTTGCTTTGTCTCATTTTCTACGGAGGCCCGTGGGAATGAGCATAAAAGTGAATATAAGCCTCAACTTGTGAAACTGCTGTTTGTTATCAGATAAAAACAATATACATATAGTATTTTTTTATATCTGGTTTATACAACTCGTTGAAATATAGTTAATATTTTCTCGGCAGAGCCTCGAAAATATTAACTATATTTCAACTCGTTGTATAAACCAGATATAAAAAAATACTATATGTATATTGTCTATATATAACATGAAAGGCAGATGACACTTTCAAAAATATTATTGAATAACATTTGCATAAAAAAATACAGATTATGATCCCTCATTGGGATGAGCACGTTCCAGTCAGTGAGGGGTCATAAATATGTTTTTCAGACAAAAAATTGAAAAAATAATAAAAATTGAATGGTGATTTTATGAATAGCATTGACCAGTTTCGATCGCCACATTGTTTTCGATCGTAGCATTGGCCAGTTTTGATTGTTACATTGGTAAAATAGAGATGTTATGTTTTTAGGCTTTTACTTTTGTGTACAGTTTATTAAATGGTCACAGCTTTATTGCACATTATATGTAGAGATCCAAGATTATTAATTTTATTTTATTTTATTTAGATGTAAAGAGTGTATTCAAGAATAAATTTTAATGGACAGATGTTCATGTATTCTTCATAATATACATGCAGTCAGTTTGACATTTTCCCTTGTTTGACAATGGAGCTTCTTCAACTTTTCACAAAAGATGGATGTGAAATTGGATTACTAAAAAGTCATCACATAAGTACTTGTTTACCAGTGGGATTTATCGGTTGTCCACATCCCGGTGAAGAATAACTTATTTGTGGATAAATGATACAAATCCAAGTCAAGATTCACACAGTTTTGAGAAAAATGACCGCTGTCCCAGTGACATCAACACAAGATTGAGGATACACACAGATTATTATGTTTATGTCCTGTGATTTGTATCAGATTCGAAGTGGTGTCCAGAATGGGATCTCAACGAGTCGGCTTTGCTGGCGAGTTGTGATCCCATTTTTGGACACCACCAAGAATCTGATGCAAATCACAGGACATGCACATTATCATGATAATTCATTTTTCTAACAATTCAGTCACATAAACAGATTAAATCTTAAATTATTAATACAGTTTTTGGACATAATGTTATGTCCCGATACCAACCGCAATACCTTGCTGTGATTGGTCAATGCCTCATTGATTTTATTTTATGTCGCCAGGCACGCGCATATGTCTACTGTCAGCGATTCTTATGTCCACTGTCAAGGAAAGCATCTCATTGCCATGAGCAACGGTTCAGCGCAATGTCTTTTTGGATCACCAAGCATCGTCGGGGTCCGGATTCATTCATTTTGAACTTTTGTGTGGAGGTTTTGATTTTATTTTTTTTTTTTTTATTTTTTTTATGTCAGCATTCTTTTCAGGGATAGTAATATTTTATTCAACCCTTTCCATGCTCAGTTACTTGAATTTTGGACTTTTGTGGACAGGTTTTCGAGTTTTCTGTGCAGGTTTTTGACTTTTCTGTGCAGGTTTTTGACTTTTGTGTACAGGTTTTGAAATTTTGTCTTCAAGTGGAGTTTTACCTTACTGGCATATTGCCATTGTGGTTACCTTAACATTTCAGGGTATTTTTCTCAATTTTAACCCTTTGAAACAAATGTGATACTTTTTTGACTTTTATCTGCAGGTTTTGAGGTTTGTCTTTCTTTTCTTCCAAGTGGACATTTTTCAAGTAGAGTTTCACCTTACTGGCATATTGCCATTGTGATTACTGTGACATTTGCAGGGTATTTTTCTCAATGTTAACCCTTTGAAACAAACTGTTTTTGACTTTTATGTGCAGGTTTTGAGGTTTGTCTTTCTTTTCTTCCAAGTGGCGACTTACCTTGTAGCATATTGCCATGGTTCCTATTTTATGTTAGGATGCTTCTTGGGGCTAGTATTATATTATTTAACCATTTAGCTGCTTATTTACCTTAATTTTTTACTTTTGTGTGCAGGTTTTTGACTTTTGTGTACAGGTTTTGATATTTTTTTAAGTGGAGTTTTACCTCACTGGCATACTGCCATGGTGGTTACTGTAACATTTTCGGGGTATTTTTCTAAATTTTAACCCTTTGAAACAAATGTGATACTTTTTGGACTTTTATGTGCAGGTTTTGAGGTTTTTCTTTCTTTTCTTCCAAGTGGATATTTTTCAGGTAAAGATTCACCTTACTGGCATATTGCCATGGTGGTTACTGTGACATTATCAGGGTATATTTCTCAATTTTAACCCATTGAAACAAGTGAGAAACTTTTTTTTTTTTACTTTTATGTGCAGGTTTTGAGGTTTGTCTTTCTTTTCTTCAAATTGGATACTTACCTTGTAGCATATTGCCATGGTTCCTATTTTATGTTAGCATGCTTCTTAGGGGTTATTATTATATTATTTAACCCTTTAGCTCATTATTTTATCCATTCATTTTTATTTTTTGTGTGCAGGTTTTGATTTTTTTTTTTCTTTTTTTTTTTTTTTATGTCAGCATGCTTTTCAGGGATAGTAATATTTTATTCAACCCTTTCCATGCTTAGTTACTTGAATTTTGGACTTTTGTGTACAGGTTTTTGACTTTTCTGTGCAGGTTTTTGACTGTTGTGTACAGGTTTTGAAATTTTGTCTTCAAGTGGAGTTTTACCTTACTGGCATATTGCCATTGTGGTTACCTTAACATTTCAGGGTATTTTTCTCAATTTTAACCCTTTGAAACAAATGTGATACTTTTTTGACTTTTATGTGCAGGTTTTGAGGTTTGTCTTTCTTTTCTTCCAAGTGGATATTTTTCAAGTAGAGTTTCACCTTACTGGCATATTGCCATTGTGGTTACTGTGACATTATCAGGGTATATTTCTTAATTTTAACCCATTGAAACAAGTGAGAAACTTTTTTTTTTTTACTTTTATGTGCAGGTTTTGAGGTTTGTCTTTCTTTTCTTCAAAGTGGAGACTTACCTTGTAGCATATTGCCATGGTTCCTATTTTATGTTAGGATGCTTCTTGGGGCTATTATTATATTATTTAACTCTTTAGCTGCTTATTTACTTTAATTTTGGACTTATGTGTGCAGGTTTTGGACGCTTTTTTTTACTCCAGCCACCCCTTTACATTGGTCACCTGCTGGTGAGCCACGGGGTACTGATACCCCCTCTAGTTTCACTTGAAATCAACTGAGACAAATAGATTTAACTGAAGTAAAATACACACAAAAGTACCGTTTTTATATACAAAAAGATTAGTTATGTAAACATGGGTAATTATTTATGAAACCGATTAGATTATAAGGTTTCTTTTCATTAATTTACTGTAACATAAACTGAAATGAATCGAGAGCATCTCGCCCCGTTGATTGCGTACGTAAACATTGAATAAAGATTTTTTTTTCCAATTAAATTTTACTTGTGTAAGAACGGAACATATACGTTATTCTGTTTGTTGACAGGGGACATGGTCTCACTTCCCTGCATGAAACATATATTCAACCGAGGCATCAGCCTCGGTTGAATATAAAGTTCATGCAGGGAACGTGAGACCATGTCCCCTGTCAACAAACAGAATAACTTATAATACAGTGGAACCCTTTAATTGAATAGCCACTTTCCTAGTTAAAATTATTTTGTTATTGATTATTGCCTTTCTCTTTTTAGTAATATTTACACTGATGTTAAAATATGAATATTTCAAGCTGCAGATTTTTCCCATAATGCATAAGAAATTTAATAATTGAATTGTTTGACAGAGCTCATTGAACTCTGTCAAACAAGACTGAATTTGTTAAATTCCTTGTTGTAGAGTGAAACCCTGTTAATTAAATACAATTGACAGGACTAGTCAATTGACAGAGGTTTGGTCATTTTCCAGTATTCTGGAGATAAACTAGGAATTTATTCTATTACATCTTGTTTGACAGAGCTCATGGAAATCTGCCAAACAAGATATAACAGATTAAATGCTTGTATTGGATCTACTGTAGCCAAATAGGTCTATCAATAAAGGGAATTTGGTGATTGTCAAGGTAGTATCTTGACATACCGGACATCACAAGATTTTTATGCAATTAACAGTATTTACTCTGTAACATATATACACAGAACGACACACGTGTGTGAATGGGTTAATCAATATGGCACGCATGTTGGCGCAGAAGGATAAACCGAGAGGCCGCAGGCCTCAAGTTTTATCATTCCGCGATGGCACAAGTGCCGTATCGATTAACCCATTCGGTGTGTCATTCGGTGTTTATTACATGCCTTCACGTCTATAAAAATCATTTATTAGAAGGACACTCAGCAATTCATTTGACAACTATAAACAAAAATAACACATTTTATTGCCATCCAAATATGCGAGGGGAATCTGTGTTACTATTTCGTCCGCTGAGTTCCAGGGTGTTTTATGTGCCTACTGGCACATACAACACATTGGAACTCAGGGGATGATTTTCAGCGATTTAAATTGTAATTGCATCACACGATTTGTAGAAAATTCCAGTGAAATTTCACTTCTATTTAAAAATAGTCCATCAACGATTTCCATTCCGTACATATGTGCATAACAGATTTTCATTTTCCACATGGTTTAGTGTTGCTGTAGATGGGGATTTCATAGAACAGGCATGTAATAAATGCAACTAACAGGTCACATAATAGATTAAATACCTATATTGATGTTTTGAAGTCATATTTTGATATTCTTATAAAATGGACATTTCTTCTATTCTATCTTATTTGACAGAGCTCATGGAGCTCTGTCAAACAAGATGTAATTAATTAAATGCCTATGTTGGATGTACTGAGGCCAAATACCAGTACGTCTATAAACAGGGGGACTTTGGAGATTGTCAGGATAATTTCTCAACATGTTACAAGATTTTGTATTCATTTAACAGGAGTTTACTCTATATGCAATTAACAGGTCAAATTTGTACTGAAGGGTTCAGCAGTGCTTGTTTACTGTCGTAAACAAGCTCTGTTTTACCAGCAAAAGAGGACCCTGTAACCAATGCCTGGGATACATGAAAGTCTCCTAAAATGGGCAACATGTGTATAAATGATTGGCTGGATTTGACTTCATATGCGTGTTGCAGTTACGATTAGTCATTGTGCTTCAAGAAATATATATCCTTAAACACCAATAAAATAAATGAATAAATTGTACTGAAGGTATGAAGGTATCGTTAATGATTGTGTGTTTGGAAGTTATATTAAATTAGGCCAAATAAAAAAAATGAATTGATTCTCAGGCAATTTTTTTTTCAAATCAGTGAGGGAGGGAGGATTTTATTTTTACTTTTTTTAAAAAAATTTTTTCGTGTAAAAGGGTTGAGTATACTCAGTAAATCTTTTTGCTGTCTTTCCACAAGAAAAAGTGAAAAGGTTGTATTTTAGTGTAATTATAGTATACCTTTTATAACTAACTGCCGTAACAACAGCTAAAAGGATTTGAATTTTATTGTTCTTTTTAATGGTATAGATCTGTCAAGCATCATGATCCCTTAGAATAGGCCCCACTAACCAGTGCTTTGGGTAGGAGTCCTTTAAAATGGGAAACATGGCTCTAAATGATTGGTTAAACTTGAGTTTATATCGGTGTTGAGGCCATTATTAGCCATTGTGCAGAAATATATGACCTTAAACACCAGCAAATAAATAAATAATTAAATCATGATCCAGTATATCAGAATTTTCTTTGTTACAGTTTATGGGAGAGTGCCCCTAGGCACTCTCCCATAAACTGCAACAAGAAAAAACAATTTACTGCTAACACAGCTAAATAATTATATGTCGAGAAATGTGAAAATATGACTATTCCAAGTTTTCACAAATTTTTTAAAAAACATAACATAATAAAAATGTCTAATGAGGAGGTTCAAATCCAATGAGGGAGGGCCTGAGAATCAAAACATTATTTTTTTTTAGCCTTAAATGGCTTATTCAACTAAGAGATATATATAGGTTGAATTTTTTCTATATTTTGACATCGATGTGCAGAGGGTTAATATATCTGAGATCAAATCTAATTTAATGGATAAATCAAGTTGTTATTTTATGTAACCTTTTTTTTTTGCATGGCATTTCCTGTGAGATAGTGTTTCAACACAGTTCAAGGGAAATCATAAGTCAAAGGACTGATAAAGGCTGTGTTTGGGATTTTTTAAATTTATTTTTCTTATTTTGATGTTGTTGATTTTGTACCTATTGTTCTTTAACCCTTTACCTAACACGAAAAGCAGACATTACTTGCAGAGAAAATTCTTGAATAACTAAATTTTTTAATTTTTTTAGTAAAAAACATAGCTTATGATCCCTCTCTGGAATGAGCTCAATTAGCTTATTTCTATGAGAGGGTCATGCATTTTGTAATGAGCTTGTTTCTATGAGGGGTCATAAGCTATGTTTTTGTGAAAAAAAATGAAAAAATAATAAAAATTGAATAGTAATTTTGTGAATAGCACTGTCCGGTTTTAGCTGTTATGTTGCATAATGGGTTAAAATATATTTCTTGCAATCTGACAGTCAGAACTCTGTCAAAATTATGGATGAATAGAAATGTTATATTTTAGAATTTTACTTTTTTATATAATTCATTAAATATTGCAGAGTGGTGGGTTGCTGTATTCCAGCCATCTCCCGATAAAACTAAAATGGATCTTCAATTCATTGACAGTATTTATTTACATATTTATTTATCCATTCACCAAATATCACAGTTGAAAATCACAGGCTTTAAAATGGTACATCGATCGCATCATTTGGTTATTACATCATCTTATACAGGAACAATGAGAATAAGATCCTGCAAAATAATCAAATATAGATACAATAAAACCTGTCTTGAGAGACCACCTGTCTTTAGAGACCACATCTACCAGGAACCGATTGGTTTTACTCTATAATGGACCTGCTATGGGAGACCGCCTGTCTTGAGAGACCACCTGTCTTGAGAGACCACTGTGACCTGGTACCAACTTGTATTTTTATGCCATAATAGACCTGTCTTGAGAGGCCACCCCTTTGAAGACTGAAACCATGACAAAAACTTTCTACCTGTTCTGGAATTGGAAAATCCATTGTGGTTATACTAACATAATTAAAAGCATTAAAAGCTCTTAATTGGGTTTCAGTTGCTAACTCATTACAGATTGAGATGTTTTTATAAGACCCCTGTGAAAAGATTAGAATTATTGCTGAATAAACAATTTCATACATACCTGAAATGTGACAGATAGGAATAAAAATAAATTTATGTTGAAAATCTTTTTGTAACAAATTGAAATGGACTGTTATAAAAATTATAAAAATAAATTAGTGTTGAAAATCTTCAATGAAGATTTTCAACACTAATTTATTTTTATAATTTTTATAACAGTCCATTTCAATTTGTTACAAAAACTTCATAAAAAAGAGCAACTACAAAGTAATTACAAAAATCCATTCTTCTCCATTTCTGAATTTTGTGGTTGTTTATTCACTGACTTGAGAAAACCTGAAACCTGTTATGAGAGACCACCTGTCTTGAGAGACCACTTTTGTGTGGCCCAAAGGGCGGTCTCTCAAGAAAGGTTCTACTGTAGCACATTCCCAGATAATATTGTGGAAGCGATTTCTAAAGAGCGAAACAGAAATGATGCATTGTCAATGCAGCTGCAGGTGATTCGGGCTAATGTGCCGATCATCCTGCAGATGCTTTGCAATTAAAATACGAAGTAATTAAATAAACAAATGTTTCTTACCAACTCAGACTTGGATCCTTCCAAAACAGCGAAATAATGTCGGACCATCAAGAGTAAGAACCAAACAAACCAGATTTCAACACAATAGAGTTTCCCGCGTCAACCAGAACTGAGGCAGCACAAGCGACAACTGAACTGAATCTTGAACAGACTTAACCCCATCCAAGTAAAGATGCAAGCAAAAGTGGCATAACAGTATAATTAATTTAGCAGCTGAAACTGTGAAATGAAAAAGCTAAAACTAATGAATAAATTAGTGCTGAAATAAATAATAAATTAATGTGTTCTGTCCAAAAATGACCTATAATAAAGAAGGAAGAATAAATAAGTAAACAGCATAATTTGTACACTATCACATAAATACATTTATCTGATAACCATAGAGTATAACAACCGTTGTATATACTTGAAGTATATACAACGGGTGTTGTATATAATTATAATTTATGCGAACGACCTCTGGCCTCTTTCAATTCCATTTTCATTCATGAAACATCGTTATATCACAGGGCAGGTTTTAATTGTACGCTTATTGCACTTTGTCAAAATCCTCTGATGGTGTCATTTCTTATTTATTTTGCTTCAATAAAGGCAACCTAAAATTTTGCTTCAAAACATTGTAGAAATTACTTGAATGTTAATAGTAATTAGTATGCGGCGACTGCGAACTATTTATAGTCACGGCCTCGATCAAAAGTACTCGCGGAACTGCGCTAATTAAAAGTTCGTCTGCTCTACCTGAAAAAAAAACACTTCGTAAAAATTGTAAACAAACGCAAAATTATTTGTTATATTGGGACTACAGCATAAAACAAGGAAGAAAACTGGAACTATGTCAAAAAAAGAATAACTCTACTGAAACACCGTTTTGTTACTGTTAATAAAATAGTTGAAATTTATTTTGTTCCAGCGCAGTTACATGATGCAAGAAGTGCAATCGCACTTTACAATCGCCGTCATCGATTTTGTAATGTAAGGGACACAACTCTATGCATCTTGTCCTATTTCTTTTGTCTCGTAGACTGGTTTTCTTTGGAGGCCTGTGGGAAGCATATATAAGTCGGGTAGACGCACGAGACAGGTGTCTGTTTGTTATCAGATAAAAACAATAAACATATAGTGTGTTTTTATATCTGTGTTATACAACTCGTTGAAATATGGTTTATTTTTTCTCGGCGAAGCCTCGAAAAAATAAACCATATTTCAACTCATTGTATAACACAGATATAAAAACACACTATATGTTTATTGTCTATGTAATCATAGATTTGTTGCACGTTATATACAGATACATGATTTTTTTTTCGGTATTTGGATGTAAAGAATGTTTTAACACCTTGTATGGTGCTAGTGGATATTCCTGCCCAGCACAGGGTTTCTTTTGTTTCTGAAATAAGTATAATATGGTGATATTTAATCAAAGTTTCCCCCTGTAAATTGAATTGATTTTTTTTACCATTGATTCCTCATGTTGCATTTAAATAAAATTTTTCATCAAATATAGTCATGGCTACTTCACAGCACCCATGACAAGATTTGATGATTAATATATTGAAAATACTCAGCAGGTTAATTAAGCATTAAAGGACAAAGTTTTATAAACAATTATCCATGTACTTTTCTTAATATACTTGTAGTCAATTTGACATTTTTCCTTGTTTGAGAGTGGAGCCTCTTCAAATTTTCACAAAAGATAGATAGAAATTTAAATAATTAAAAGGACATCACAGAAGTAGTAGATTACACCTGGGTTAAAAATTGGATGTCCACATCACATTAAAGATTAAAGATTGACTTTTCCTGTGGATAAATGAAAAAAATCCAAGTCAATATTCACACAGTTTATAGAAAAGTAATGACCCCTCCTGCAGTGAAATCATCACAAGATTGACAACTCAGAGGTAACCTTGCTGTAAATGTTTCCAGAAAATCTTCCAGTGGGTTGTTTTCTGGAGGGCTCCCAACCACATAAAGGCTATTTTTTTCTATATCAGGGACAGTTTTCCATGTGTGGGGGATGACTGCCCTCCCCCCCCCCCCCTCTAGTTTTGTAATTTAATGTTTTTAAAGTTCCAAGATCAGGTATTAATCATGAAAACAGATAGGCATCAACTACCAGTGCTAGTAGATGTCCAGATGTTATCCTAAATAATATGGTACCCCATGTGTACAGCTATTACTTTCACACTGATCTCCTATTGCATGGATCATTATAAAATGGCTTACCATTTTCAAAATTTGAATGTATTTACAGTACAGCCAGTCACTTTCCATGGGTGGGCAATATTTCCACGGACGTAATGATATTAGATTCCAAACATTAATTGTAGGAGTAAAAGCATAAAAAATTTAATTAATGAAGCACCGGGTACAACCGGGTTCATTAATTTAAATTTTGATGATGGTGATGATGATGATGATGATGATGATGATGATTTTTATTAGCTGGTGAACGCATGCGTGGACATCACTGCCAACGTGTGGATTATGACCAATCCACAGCGACTGTACTGTTTTTAAAAGTGCTGGAATATTTTGGTGGTCATATACGGAGAAGCCACTGAGGGGCCACACTGATCTCTTAATTATTTTTCCAACTTTTCCTCTGGGCAAGCCAGAAAATAAGCAGACTGTCATCTGCAAAATGAGGTCCCCAGAGGGTGAATTTAGTGATGCTACCCTGCACAGCAGGGTAGCATCACTAAATTTAACCTCTGCAAACCTCAGTGTGAATCAGGGTCTCAAAACTAAACAGAATGAGGTACCCAGAGGATAAATTGGCCCACTCTTTGGGACATCATCGTCAAATTCACCCTCTGGGGGCCTCATTTTACAAATGTCAGACTGCTTATTTTCAGGCCTGCCTCTGGGAGGCACTGGGCCCTGTTGATGAGAGAATATTCCATCCCATGCATCCTCCTGTGAAGATTGTACAGACACTGTGTTTTGTTTTTCAGTTTTAACTGAGAGGACTATTGCTAAAGAATTACTATTATTATGCCTCAAAGTTAGTTTGTCCAATCAGAATGCTAGAATAACATCTGCCACATCAGGTAACTCACCTGATATTATTTGATCTTGGGTGAGTAGCCGCCATTACTATTGTGATGCATTTTCACTCGTTTCGAATATTCAGAATTTGAATTAAAACAAAATAAGAAAATTTAGGCCACCCAAAGTAGGTCTTCTGTTTCTCAGGCCATTATTTGTGAAATTGCATGCGGGCGAGTGGTTTTTTATTTTATTTTTTATTTCAGTAATTACTTTTTTGTTCTTGGTTCAAGTTTTAGGTCTCATAATCTACAGAATAGCATGGGTGGTGGTGTATTTCATCCCTTGAGTGCAAGAAGACTTTGCAATGCTAAAGCATTGCAAAGCCTTCTTGCACTCAAGGGACAAATTCATCAATTTTATTAACTTGGGTAAAATATCAGACATAAACCATTTAATTTTTATTTTTTTAAGTTTAAATTGGTTATAAAAAGAGAGCATGCGGCAGGACCATGCGGGAGGGCCTGAGAAACAGACTTTTTATTTTTTTAGGCCTTATGAACCAAAAATATTTTCAACACACTGTATTTATTGATTTAAAACATAAAATATTTTAAAAAAAAGGACAGAAAATATTATTTGTAGTCCCACAAGTTCTTTGTTGTTTGTACGATTTTCTCGATTTTTTATGCTGAAGTGAACATTTTCTTTGCAGTTTACTCAACAGATTAAAAGTGATTTTTTGAAAGTTTAAAAGTGCTTTGTTAACCCTTTTCAGGAGTAAATGTATGTAAGGGTATTTCAGATATGTTTGTAGCAATACGTTTTATTTTGTAAACAAATATCATGCTTTGAACAGCAACGATTGTTTGCCACCATGGATACGTACCGGTGCGAGTTACTGTTGATGAGTTTCTGAGTGTTCATATCAGGTGAGGCTTTGCCACACCTGATATGAGCTCGCATCATCTTGTAGGACTGGACCAAGAAAAGTTGCCAGGAAATGTACCAAGGGGGGGCCCCGACCCGGAGAGAATTTTGATTTTAAACTGAAAGAACACTTCTTCCCTGCATCTGAGTGATCAATTGCACTCCACATAGAGGACGTTTCAATGGCATATTTGTATCATCTTCGTCGCTCATGCAGAAAAATGGTTGCATGAGGGAGAGGGGTGGGGGGCTTGGACCCATCAAGCTGACCATAGTTCGACCCAATGGAAGAAAATTTTGATTTTTCAAACTAAAAGAATGCTGTTTCCTTGCATCTGAATGATCAAATGCAGACTAGATTGCTGGTATATTGAAATGTCTCTTTATGGACTGCTAATGGCAGTCCACATTGAAAGCATTTTGCTATATGGGCAGTCTATGCAATTGGATCCATTTTGCCTGTTGGTCATTTTCACTAAATTTCATGCACCAACACGTGTTGGGCTGCATCAATTTTGGGGCCCCAGTGGGACTCCCAAGAGGGGGCCCACCGGGAATTTCCCCAGTGGACCATATGGCCAGTCCACCTCTGCTTGTATGGAAATGTATTAGCCAGCTACATGCCATGTAAATCATATTGTGTGTTTGTTAGTTATTTAGCTTCTCTGTAACAGACCCTTTAACTAATGCTATCCAAATTTTTTATTTTAAATATTAATTTTTAAAATTAAAAAAAAAAAAATTCAACAAAACCATATCATGGGCCCCTCATTGGAATGAGCACAACAAGGGGGGTCACGTGATATGGTTATGTTGTAATTTTGTGAAAAATAATATTTTTTCAACTGCTCAAAATTGGCAGTGGATGAGTAGACGACGAGTGGACAACGCAATCAACAATAAATCGATAGTGAAGATGTGTAATAATTTAATCCTACAGCTCTATTGAGCTGTAGGAATAAATTATTACAGAACCCCCTACAGATGCAGAATGGATTTGGAAATTTCACTGTGGACAGTATTTTATGAGTTGGTTCCACCAAGGTTTCCAGTTGTGAAAGGGTTAAATGTCTGTACATGATCAGATGTTCCTCTATATTATGTTCATATAATTTCATGACTGAAAGATCAGCAGCTTGAGAAATACTGTTATTTATTTATTATTAAGGTTTAACGACACTTTAACAGCCAAGTTCATATCACGTCAGTGACAGTTTTACGGATGGAGGAAGCCGAAGTACCTGGAGAGAACCACCGAGCAACGATGAGCAGCTGCCAGCTCCCCAACATCGTAACTCTGCACTGCAGCACAGGCAGGGTTAGATTGGTTGAAGACATGCGCACCATCGACGTGCAGTATGCCTTAGTACACGGTGTCATCGTGCCCCCATGTAGACAATCGGGGTTAAGAGCCTTGCCCAAGGACACAACGTGGGAGTCCGAATCGATCGCTCAGACGGTCACCCATCCAAGGACTAACCGGGCTCGACATTGCTTAACTTCGGTGATCTTACAAGAACTGGTTACCACGACGACACCGCACCCCCACTGTTAGTAGCTAATAAGTTATTTGTTTATCTGTTAACCCTTTACCTATTGAATCGGCAGCATCTGTACTGGTAATTCTTTAAATTTAGCAGCTGAAAAAAAAAAGTTTTTGCGAAAAGTTTCAACAAAACCATATTATGTGACCCCCCCCCCCCCTCCATTGGAACGAGCTCATCAAGCTCGTTCCAATAAGGGGTCACATGATATGGTTTCATTAAAAAAAATTGTTATTTTAAAAAACAATAATTAAAATAAAAAATTTTGATATCCTGTGCATTGGATAAAGGGTTGATATCAAATATCTGTTCATGATCGGTTATTCTTGTCAGTTATAATGGTGCATTTGTGCTTGCTTGTTTTGTTAGTTTTTCTCTACAAATTTTAGTGGATTTTAGACAATCACAGCTTTACCAATTTTATGTACAAATCAAAGCACTACTTTTGTAGTATTGTTAAAGATATGAAGCTTTATGCATGGATATTATTTTCTAAATAAAACATTAGACGGATATATATTGTTTGCTTAAAATCCTTCTTCATTCAGAATTTCCATTTCTGCCAAGACGTAGATTGTGCAGCAGCATGACTACCTACAGTATGGCCGACGTGGCCTGGCCACGGTTCTTTGGTGGTCAATATTTCCACAGATGCAATAATATTGGATTTCAAACTCTTATTATTCGAATTATCATCAAAAATTTAATTGAGTTCATTATTTAAAATTTTGCTGGCAAGGATTTTTATTACATAGTAAACATAACTGCCCACATGTGGATTACAACCAGTGCACAGCAACTGTGCTGTACTCTCAGAAGTTGCACCCATGTGGGATTATGAAAAAGGGAAATATTTTCATTGAAGGTTGAGGTAGGATGGGTGAGGGGTGGGGCCAGTGGCGCAGATAAAGGGGGGGGGGGGGGGTGAGGCCCCCCCTCCCCACCAGAAGTTTTGTCAGAAATTTTTTGGGACCATTTTTAGGCGAATTTATGCCTAATAACATTAAAATGCTGGCTTTGGGGATAAAAACATGCCATTTTGGGTAAATTTTGGGTAAAAATGACCAATTTTCAGTACATTTGCAGTAAACAACAGATTCTTTCTGTTTGTTTGGGTTTTTGTTGTTACACTGTTGGAAAATTTTCGGTCTGTCGGAAAATTTTGGGCTTGCCCCTCCGTCAGCGAAAAGCTATCTATGCCACTGGGTGGGGCAGGGTGGGGGGTATCTTTAGCTTGAATACAGGTCCCAGTATTCCAGCTATGCGTTTAAATTCAGATATTCTGGGACTTCCAGTTACAAATCCAAATAACAAAACTGATGTGGATGTGCTATAATGTTTTAATGTCTCAAATATTTAAGGATATTTAGGCCGCACAAAGATTTTCTGTTTCTCTGGCCATATTTTGTTGAATTGCTTGTAGGTGGGCAGTTTTTTATTTTATTTTTTATTTTTGTAATTGTTTCTTTGCCATCAAAAGTTCATGTTCTTGGTTTGTTTTATGTTTTTGGTCTCATAATCTACAGAATAGCATGGGTGATGGTGTATTTTGTCCCCTGAGTTCAAGAAGGCTATGCAACATTAAGCATTGCAAAGCCTTATTGCACTCAAGTGACAAATTTATCAGTTATATTAACTTGGGTAAAATATCAGACATAAACCATTTTTTATTTTTTTATGTTTGCATTGGTTATAAAAAGAGAGCATGCTGCAGCCAAAAGAACCATATGGGGGGGGGGGGGGGGGCCTGAAAAATAGATTTTTAACTTTTTTAGGTCTTATATAGAAAATATAATTTTTTGTTTCAGTACCCACATTTATTCTCAGAATTTTGCCATTCTTCAATACAGTTTTTAAGAAAGTGTACCATCAGGCAGCATTATCCCCTAAATAACATGAGGTTATTGCCTTATTATACTCCAACTCTCAAAGAGATTGGAGATATACTGGATTACATGCATCCAACTGTCCAGCCATCCATCTGTCTTACCCTCTGACACCCTCAGACACTGATTTAACAATGTTATTGTTGACTGTTATTCAACAATGACATTGTTAAATCAGTGTCTGAGGGTGAGGCTGTACTGCTTGTTCTCTTGGATTTGTCAGCAGCATTCAACACAGTTGACCATGATATTCTCATGCAGACATTGACACAGCATGGCATATGTGGAACTGTCTTATCGTGGTTTGCATGATATCTAGAAGGTCACAGTCAACAAATATATCAATAAGATCAGTTCAAAAAGCAGGATGTTAAAGTGTGGTGTGTCTCAGGGCTCAGTTCTTGGACCACTCTTGTTTACTCTGTACACTTCTTCTCTAGATCGCCTTCTTAAAAAGCATGACATATCATATCATCTGTATGTAGATGAAACCCAACTATACATCACATTCAACCTATCTGTTCCAAGTGACTCATTCACCGCAGTTAGTAACATGGACACTTGCATAAATCTGGTGCGGGAATGGATGATAGATTTTAAACTGAAAATGAATGACAAAAACTGAATTCTTAGTGATATCCAGGGTTCGCATGCCTACACCTCTGTTAGATCAATTCTGGTTGGAAACAGCATCACTATGAAAAGTGAATTGGCCAGGAATTTTTGACTGATTACGGACTCAAATTTAAAACTAGACATCCATATCAATAAAATATGTCAAAATGCTACTGGCAGCTTCGTAATGTTGGAAGACTGCGATCTTATCTTAACCAGTCAGCACTTGAAAAACTTGTGTACTCCTTCATCACCTCACAACTAGACTATTGTAATTCAGTGTTAGTGGAGCTGTCCCTGTCCCTGATTCAGAAGCTTCAAAAAGTTCAGAATACTGTTGCTAGAATAATTACTGGTACCATCCACTCTGAACACATAACACCTGTTTAAGACAACTACATTGGCTTCCAGTTAAAGAGAGAATTGGTTTCAAAATATTGATTTTAGTATTCAAATGTATCCACAAACTGGCTCCAGTTTACCTGCAAGAGCTCCTCACTGTATATACACCATCACGCAGTCTCAGATCTAAAAACCAAATTCAACTAGTTGTACCTTTTAGCAGATCTAATCTGGCTAATGACTGTGTGTTCTCCATCGTGGGTCCAAGTTTGTGGAATTCCCTGCCTATTAGTGTAAGAAATTCAGAAACTCGATATTTTCGAAAGAAATCTTAAAACTTTCCTTTTTACTGAAACATTCTCCTGAACCTCTCCAAGAGGCAACCAAAACAGATGTGACTTTATTTCAGAAAATTGTATTTATTTTTGTCAAGCGTTTTGGAGCACTATTTGTGGTTTTACGCTCTAGAAAATCAATTATTATTATTATTATTATTATTATCT
This sequence comes from Pictodentalium vernedei, assembly GCA_031216915.1. NCBI lineage: Eukaryota > Metazoa > Mollusca > Scaphopoda > Dentaliida > Dentaliidae > Pictodentalium > Pictodentalium vernedei. The sequence goes on from CM062297.1 coordinate 161,923,982, forward strand.
GTCTGTCCATCTGGATCCATATCTCAACAGTGAGTGAATGTATTTCGACGAAATTTGGTTTGCAATATCCTTGGGATGATTTATTTCTGCCACATGTTGAATGGACTTGCTCACACTCCATCCACCTGAGTTATGGCCCTTACTTTGTCAAATTTGAAGTGATTTTTGATTTTGTCCATCCAGGCACAGGCCATCCCTGAACTCGGCACCTGTGGAGGTATGCCAGCTCCTCTGAAGCAAACTTTGTTTTTGCCAGTCTGCTATTGCAATATTGAAATAATCAGGTATTACAAAGATAATTTTCATTCACTTTATAAGCTTTTCCTCACCAGAAAAAGGAATATGCATGAATGCTTTCCTATTAATTACTTAAGTACAGTGATGCACACTTAATTGTATATCTCTCAAGTGGTAGATTGCTGGAAGCCCATATCTGAGCTCTCCTCTAAAGTACAGTACCACAACTCTAAGCCTTCATATTCATTGGATATTCTTAAGAAATAACTGTTGTTTTCCTTCAGTTTATGCGATATAAACCAAAAATTTTCAGCACAAGGTTCATAACTCGCATAGCGAGTTGTGATTAAGCTTGTGCTTAAAATTTTCGGTTTATATCGCATAAACCGAAGGAAAACAACAGTTATTTCTTATAATTTAATCTGGCTGTAATATTAAAATATAAAAACTGTGTGTATGTGAACGAAAAATGTTTAATTTTCGCAAATGACAACAGTCAAACTCAGGAAAGTGTGCCACAAACAGGTCACGTCAATCATTGTCAAATTGTTTGTTGTTTTGATTTTCGATCGCAGACGACATATATTTAGCAAGTCACGTAACAATATCATTAAAAACAGTTTTTTTAAGTTCCCCCCAAAATCATGTTTGGGTGTATAATCTTTTATTCGGTATATTTTATTAAATTCAATTGTTCCCGAGAAATTATCATTATATTCTCGCTGACTGGAGGCGATGAAAAATCGATCATTGATCTTTGTTCACAAGCTTGTTATCCATCTATCAGTCTGCCGTCACGCCCTCATGGTGACAATTGTATTGAGTGGGTGGGGCTTCCAGAGTCTTCAAAGTTGGGTCGGATGTGAGAATGTGTAGACATTCCAAATCATTTCGTGATTTGGTTTATACGATTTTGACGACTTTCACGCTGTATGCTTTCAACCAATCAAACGCAGAGGCGGGGCAAATGATTAAATTATTTCATATTATCTTTGAAGTAGAATTATTTAGCCTGTAATGGATTTGTCTTGTTATAATTTATGGGATAGTGCACAGTCCCAAAAAATATAACTGGGCAAAGACATGTGAACAAATTGTGGTGACCAGAAATAATTTACCACTCTATCAGTTAAATGAATAACCCTGTTAAATGAATATAACTTCAAAACACAAAACCATATACCATATCTTCAGTAAAGATTTGACTTGTTAATTCAATATAAGTTTCAGAGTAAAAACCTGTTAATTGAATAAAAAATCTGTAACCTGCCAGTCACCAAATTCTCCTGGTGTATTGGCCTATTTAGCCTCAGCACTTCTAATACAGGTATTTAATTTAATCTTTTATATCTTGTTTGACAGATCTCCGTGAGTTACAAGATGTAACAGAGTAAATGCTCAGTTTATCTCCAGAATACATGAAAGTGACCAAATCCCCGTTAGCCCTTTACCTAACATGAAAGGCAGATGACACATGCAAATAAAATTCTTGAATATTTAATTTTGTTAATTTTTGCATCAAAAACAATGCTTATGACCCCTCATTGGAACAAGCTCAATGGGATTGTTCCAATGAGGGGTCATAAGCTATGTTTTTGAGACCAAAAATAATGAAAATTCAATGGTGAGTTTTGTGAATAGCACCGGTTTTAGTTGTTACATTGGGTAAAGGGTTAATTGAATACTCCAATAATTGAATAATTCTCATTGGAACTCAAGTCACGATTCAATTAAGAGGGTTCCACAGTATTAAATGAAAGTGTCAATGACACTATAGCTTAACTTGTGTGTTGTGTTTGATGAAAAGGATAATGTTCAATGTTTATGAAAGGATTATGAAATAAGACAAGAATTGTGATAATTGGGAATATGTTCATTTCTGTTCCCTGTATGCTATGTTTTTAATAAAAATGAAAGTGTCAATGACACTGTAGCTTAACTTGTGTGTTGTGTTTGATGAAAAGGATAATGTTCAATGTTTATGAAAGGATTATGAAATAAGACAAGAATTGTGATAATTGGGAATATGTTCATTTCTGTTCCCTGTATGCTATGTTTTTTATAAAAAATAATATGAGGTGTACACTGTACTAAAGAGCTGAGGGGTGGCTTAATATGACCTCACAGTTAATGTATGTGGCCCTCACAGTTAACGTATATCAACAAAAGTTACCAAGTTACAGTGAAATTATTCCAAAACGAGTCATCCTATCAAGTTACATTGAAATCCCTTCATAAATATGGCCTGTAGACTGTGCTGCTAAAGGTTTTCGGGCTTCGGGCCCCTGTAGCCGTCAGTTTCCCAATTACGTCCAAAGGGGACGTTCTCATCTAGACATTATATGAAGTCAACCTACCAAGTTACAATGAAATCCCTTCCTGGGTGTTGTCGAAATGAAATCCCTTCCCGGGTGTTGTTGTTGCTGAGACCTCGGACACCATGGATGTTACAGTAGTAACAACCAGTGCAGAGATCCATAATGATGGGAAATCGGCAGATAGTAACGCAACGGAAACGATACCGGCGACGCCAACATTCACCACTGACAGTGGTGTATCGTTCGCCGACAAGGTAAGAGCCCTTTCTAAACAACCTCATAATGATAATACGGCCAAACACCAGACGAATAAACAACAGCATCAATTTTCGTCCAATTATAGAAAAAATCTGATAAGGTGCTTAATGTATAAAAGTATTTTTCATGTGCTAAATGTTATGTTTTGTTATATGTTTTGGATCATGAATAAACTCATGTTGTGTCAGAAACCTGCTTTGTATTATTTTTTTCTTTGGTGGCGAGTTGACCCGTGGCGAGTTGACCCATGGCGACTTGACCCAGTGACGACTTGACCTGGTGGCGAGTTGACCCAGTGGCGAGTTGGCCGGTTCCCGGTTGAATGATCGCAACCAAAAGGGGACATTCTCATCTGGGCATCACCTGGAGGGATCCTACGAAGTTACAATGAAATCCCTTCATAAATATGACCTGTAGACTGTGCTCAAGGTTTTCGGGCTTCGGGCCCCTGATGCCATCACAGTTGACCAATCACGACCAAAACGGGATGTCATCATCTAGGCATTATATGGAGTCAAACTAACAGGTTACAATGAAGTCCTTCCATAAATATGACCTATAGACTATGCTAAAGGTTTTGGGGTTTTGGGCTCAGGCAGCCATCAAGGCTGAATGATCGCGACCAAAAGGGGACGTTCTCATCTAGACATTATTTGGAGTCATCCTACCAAGTTACAATGAAATCCCTTCATAAATATGAACTGAAGATTGTGCTAAAGGTTTTCAAGTTTGGGGCTCGGGCAGCCATCATGGTTGAATGATCGCAATCAAAAGGGGAGATTCTCATCTGGGCATCATCTGGAGTGATCCTACAAAGTTACAATGAAATCCTTTCATAAATATGACCTGTAGACTGTGCTCAAGATTTTCGGGCTTCGGGCACCTGTAGCCATCACAGTCGACCAATCTCGACCAAAAGGGGATGTCATCATCTAGGCATTATATGGATTCAACCTAATAAGTTACAATGAAATCCTTCCATAAATACGACCTATAGACTATGCTAAAGGTTTTTGGGCTTGGGCAGGCATCAAGGTTGAATGATCGCGACCAAAAGGGGACGTTCTGATCTAGACATTATTTGGAGTCATCCTACCAAGCTACAATGAAATCCCTTCATAATTATGACCTGTAAACTGTTCTAAAGGTTTTCGGGCTTCGGGCCCCTGTAGCTGTCACAGTTGCCCAATCGTGCCAATAGGGGACGTTCTCATCTAGACATTATATAAAGTCAAACCTACCAAATTACAATGAAATCCCTTCATAAATATGACCTGTAGACTGTGCTAAAGGTATTCTTTCTTCGGGCTTGGGCAGCCATAATGGTTGAATGATCGCAACCAAAAGGGGACATTCTCATCTGGGTATCATCTGGAGTGATCCTACGAAGTTACAATGAAATGCCTTCATAAATATGGCCTGTAGACTGTGCTCAAGATTTTTGGGCTTCGGGCACCTGTAGCCATCACAGTTGACCAATCACGACCAGAAGGGGATGTCATCATCTAGGCTTTATATGAAGTCAACCTAACAAGTTACAATGAAATTCTTCCATAAATACGACCTATAGACTATGCTAAAGGTTTTTGGGCTCGGGCAGCCATAAAGGCAGAATGATTGTGACCAAAAGGGGACGTTCTCATCTAGACATTATTTGGAGTCATCCTACCAACAACAATGAAATCCCTTAATAAATATGACCTGTAGACTGTGCTAAAGGTTTTCGGGCTTCGGGCCCCTGTAACCATCACAGTTGCCCAATCGTGTCCAAAAGGGGACGTTCTCATCTAGACATAATATGAAGTCAACCTACCAAGTTACAATGAAATCCCTTCATAAATATGACCTGTAGACTGTGCTAAATGTTTTTGGGCTTCGGGCAGCCATCATGGTTGAATGATCGCAACCAAAAGAGAAATTCTTATCTGGGCATCATCTGGAGTGATCCTAATAAGTTACAATGAAATCCCTTCATAGATATGACCTGTAGACTGTGCTCAAGGTTTTCGGGTTTTGGGTTCGGGCAGTCGTCACAGTTGACAGATTGCGACCAAATGGGGAAGTTCTCATCTAGATATCATCCAGAGTCATCCTACCAAGTTACAATGAAATCCCTCCATATTAAATATGACCTGCAGACTGTGCTAAAAGTTTTGGGGTTTCAGGCTTGGGCAACCATCACGGTTGACAGATCATGACCAAAAGGGGACGTTCTCATCTAGGCATTATACAGAGGCATCTTACAAAGTTACAATGAAATCCCTTCATAAATACGACCTGTAGACTGTGCTAATGGTTTTCGGGTTTTGGGCTCGGGCAGCCATACCGGTTGACCGATCGCGACCAAAAGGGGATGTTCTCATCTAGACATGACCCCAAACCTGCATAGGAAATTTCGTGACGATCAGACAAGAACTACGGGGTGTAGCCTGTGCTAAAAGAAAATGTGAACAGACTCACAGACTTCCGCACGCGTGATGGCAATAGCTTATCTTGACTTTGTCAAGTTAAGCTAAAAAGTATCTTCATGCTTCAAAGCCTCACCAACACTCTTTCACTTCCTGATCATTTTGATTAATTACATGGTAAATGCATGAGTGGACATCACTGCCCACATGTGGATTGTGACCAGTCCACGGCGAATGAACTGTACATATAGTCTTTGCATGTCCCAACAGTAACCAATCTGGTGGTTATATAGAGGATATCTACGCTGTTTTAGTGAATATTGGTAATTATCTCATGAGTGTGGACCTGAAAGTTTTATTTTTCACGTGTGCTTGCGCAAGTGGAAAATAACACTTTCAGGCCACACGAATGAGATAATTACTGATATTCACTAAAATAACATAGATTTTCTTTTCATTATCTGCTACGTGACATTTTACTGCACAATATTCAGCCCAATTCAACTGCAAACAGTTTCAAGAGAATAACAAAAATCTGCTTATCATTCCTTCAAGGTGACATCATGTGCCAAAGCTTGTGGACCTGAAAGTATTATTTTTCACGAGCGCTTGCGCAAGAGAGCCCAAATATTAGCCCTGGGATCCGATTTGAACAAACTGACACTTTTGCAAATATGCTGAAAATTGTTTTTTACCATTCAATTCTACTGGGCCTAAGGATGCCTAAAACCAAATAACAGTTCTCTGTTCCATGTGGTTTGGGAAATATGCGCATTCCAAAATATTTATATTTTTAGCTCCTTGGGTTCCCATGGGGATACAGGAAAATTTGTTTTTGCATGAGTCAAGTATTTATGACTCAATAATACCACATACCAAATTTGGTTCAAATCGGATCATTGGTTCAGAAAATATAAATTTTGGGTGTGGCCAAAAATCTTGTCCCATCCATTGCAAAAGCAAATACTGCTCCGTGCATTTCCTATGAACAAACTTGATTCTACACCGCAAAAGGAAGCTGCATACCAAATATCAAGTCATTGTACCCACCGGTTCATGAGAAGATTTAAAAAAAAATTGGGGAGGATCTTGCCCCGCCCAAGGGGTTGGGCAAGTTGATTTGAAAAAAAACCCAAAATGCAATGTCAGAACAAGCAATCACCTCAAATTTGATTTGATTGATTCTACACCGCAAAAGGAAGCTGCATACCAAATATCAAGTCATTGTACCCACCGGTTCATGAGAAGATTTAAAAACAAGAGGCCCCACGGGGCCTGAAGCGCTCATCTTGTACAGAACACAATTTAAACAGAGTCCAAGAATAAGTCTACATTAAGCAAGCCATCTCCATAGGCTACACTGTCAATCCTTGAGTCCCTCAGGAGTGACAAAAATAATCTAGGCATCATGCCTTTTCTTCAGTTGATCATAAGTAAAATGTAGAGCTCCCCTATGAAGCCCCTTGATACAACCTATGTGGATTAATCTTAGTACCTATAGAGGGTACTGAATACAAAATTTTTTATTCTTCAGCAAAATGGCCAATTCCGGCTCCCATAGGGAGCCCAAATATTAACCCAGGCTCTTGATTTGAACACAGTTAAATCTGACTTCCCTAGAGATGTTGTGTACTGAATATGAAAGCATTCTGACCGTTGGATCTGAAGAAGAGAAATTGTAAAGAAATTTCTTCGAATTGCACTAAGTTCAAATTTGGGCTACCATAGCGAGCCCAAATATTGACCTATGGATCCGATTTGAACAAACTTGAATCTGACCTCCCAGAGATGTTGTATACCAAATGTGAAAGCATTCTGACAAGTGAATCTGAAGAAGAAGATTTTTGAAGAAATTCCTTCATATTGTACTAAGTTAAATTTCATGTTCCCATATGGAGCCCAAATATTAACCTAGGCACCCAAATTGAACAACCTGGAATCTGACCCCCCCTAGAGATGTTGTATACCAAATATAAAAGCATTCCGACTGGTGGATCTGAAGAAGAAGATTTTTACAGAAATTTTCTCATATTGCACCAAGTAAAAATTTGGGCTATCATAGTGAGCCCAAATATATACCTAGGGATCTGATTTGAACAAACTTGAATCTGACCCCCATAGAGATGTTGCATACCAAATATCAAAGCATTCTGACTGATGGATCTGAAGAAGAAGATTTTTTTAAATTACCCTCCATATTGAACAAAGATAAAATTTGGGCTTCCATAGGAAGCGCAAATATTAACCTAGGGACTTGGTTTGAACAATCTAGAATCTGACCCTCATAACAATGATGTATACCAAATATTAAAAGATTCTGACTGGTGGTTCTGAAGAAGAAGATTTTTAAAGAATATTCCCCATATTACCCTATGTAAAAACTTCGGGCTCCTGTAGAGAGCCCAAATATGAACCAATGAGCTTTATTTCAACAAACTTTTATCTGACCCCCCTATGAATGCTGTATACCAAATATCAAAAGATTCTGATGATTGGTTCTGGAGAAAAGATTTTTTTAAATTTTTGCAAATATGCTGACTCAGCATTTTTTCGATGCCCATTACAGAACACCCTAACATAACCGATGGCAATTTTTTTTTACCATTCAATTCTACTGGTCATAAGGATACTTCATACCATATAAAAGCTCTCTGTTCCGTGGGGTTTGGGAAATATGGGCGTTTGAAAATATTTCTATTTTTAGCTCCCAGGGTTCCCATGGGGATGTGGGAATTTTTTGTTTTGCATGGGTCAAGTACTTATGACCCAATACTACCACAAACCAAATTTGGTTCACACCGGACCATCGGTTCAGAATATAGAAATTTTGGGCGGGGCCAAAAATCTTACCCCTCCTATTACAAAGCCAAATATCACTTCACGAACTTCGTTTGAACAAACTTGATTCTACACCTCATATGGAAGCTCCATAGCAAATATCAAGTCATTGTACACACTGGTTCTTGAGAAGAAGATTTTAAAAATATTTTGGAGCATTTTCCCCCACTCCCTCCCTATGGGGCTGGGCATGCTGAGTTGAACAAAAATGAAATGCCCCTTTGGGACCATCACTCACACAAACTTTCACTTGAATTGGCTCAGTGGCTTTGGAGGAGAAGACCAAAACATGGTGCTGACGGACGACGGACGGCAAGCGATGAGATTAGCTCAGCTTGACTTTGTCAAGATGAGCTAAAAAACTGGGGAGGATCTTGCCCCGCCCAAGGGGTTGGGCAAGTTGATTTGAAAAAAACCCAAAATGCAATGTCAGAACAAGCAATCACCTCAAATTTAACTAAAATTGGTCCAGCGCGTTTTTTTTTTTGGGGGGGGGGGGGGGGGGCAGGTGTAAACACCATGTTCATGGACGACAGAGTGAGTGATCAATATAGCTCATTTTAGTCAGGTGAGTTAATGAACACTCATATTGTATGCAATGAGGCCAATTAGGTCCATAAATATCATGAATTCAGTAAATGTTGAGTAGTTCTTTGATAGTTCTCAAGATTTTTATGCTCCATGTAAAAGGTTAGGGGGAGCATATAGTCGCCGCTTAGTCAGTCTATCTGTCTATCCAAAACAAATGGTTTCCAGATGATAACCCCAGTTTGCTTTGATGTATGACCATTACTACCTACAATGAAATGCAGGTCAAGTTCGCTTTCCACCATTAACAAGCTATTTATTAAAAATAGAATATGGTTTCATTTTTGGAATTCATTTTAAGAAAATTTCAACAATCCTATATAAGTATTTCTATTAGTTCCTTGAATCCTGCACCCTATGTAACAACAAGTGACCAGCTAACCCTCAGCATTTTAACTGCCTCTCTCAGTGTGTATTACTGTTATTGGCAGTTACCAATATTTTATAACCAGAAATAACAAGAAAGTGTGACTAACCCTGTGCAATGCGCGAGCTCGACGAGCTCGTTCCAATGAGGGGTCATAACCTATGTTTTTGAGACAAAAAATGAAAAAATAATGAAAATTAACTGACGATTTTTGAGAATAGCGCTGGCCGGTTTTGGCCCTTACAGTGGGTAAAGGGTTAACTAAGAATCTAACCATGTGCACTGTACAGCCTTATTGTAAATCTCATCTAAATCAACTCTTTACCAAACGTAATGGCTGTATCCAGTCAGTACTATTCAAAGTCACCCTTTATGGTTTTTTTTTAACAGAAATCCAAAAATTAAACATATTCTACTTTCAATTAATAGCTTGTTCATTATGGCATTTCCTGTTCCAGAGTTATGCTTCTTGAAAAGCTGCAAAATGGTAAAATCAGTGGTTTCCGGATGATAACTCCAGCTTGCTTAGATTTATGACCTTGTTATTTTGCAACATTACTACCTACCATAAAATGCAGATCAAGTTCCATTTTCATTCTTATGGGATTTCCCGTTCCAGGTAGGGCTGAAACGGTTGGTTCATTTTCATAACCGACTAACTGTAAGCTATAACCGGATAATATCCGGTTATCCATAGCCATTATTTCACCGAATCTGGGATCAAAACTATACTATAGGAATTGGAAAGCAGTATTCACAGAAACTATTCCGTAGTGTGTATACAAACGAATGTTGTCGAGTACTCGACAACGTTCGTTTGTATACATACTACGGAATAGGTTCTGCGGTTACTCAGTACTCACGGAAATTGCCGATCATTAACGAAGTCTTGAACGCCAAAGTCGAGTATTTCTCAATATATACAGCGCTGCTTCAAGGTGAAATCTATGACAAAGGAGAAGTGGCAGATTTACTATGTTTTAACCGTAGAACTGCCGATCACTATCGATATTTTGGTTAACCGGCTGAAGTTTTTTTCAAATCGGTTAGGTAGGTAACCAGTTTCAAACTGGTTATTCGGTTAACCATTTCAGTACTAGTTCCAGGGTGATGCCCCTTGAAAAGCTGCAAAATGGTAAAATTAATGGTCTCCAGATGATAACTCCAATTTGCTTTGATGTCTCCAGATGATAATTCCAATTTGCTTTGATGTATAACCTTATTATTTTGCACCGTTACTACCTCCATGAAGTGCAGGTCGAATTTAATTTTCACTGTTATGGCATTTCCTGTTGCAGAGCTATGCCCCTTGAAAAGTCGCAAAATGCTAAAATCAATGCTTTCCAGGTAAAAAGTCTAGTTTTCGTTGATGTGCAACCTTATAATATTTTGCAATATTACTATCCACCATGAAATAAATGTCAAATTCGATTTTCATGGTTCACGTTGATGTTCAACTTTATAATTTTGTAACATTACTACCTACTTAACATGTGTTCTGTCTGATATCTTTGTCTGTTTGCATTTGTGGGGAGCATCTGTTGGCTGTGCCAACTTTTTGCTGGTTCATTATTCAATTACTTGTAACAGGAGTTTACTCCATAAAGTATATGGAATTAACAGGTCAAATTACTATTACTCTTAAGGTATGGTAAATCGTTTGGTATTTGGAATTTATAAGCGGTCAGTAGGATTGCTCAATTAAGAAATATTCAGTAGGGGGGTCTCTACTGTAGTTACATTCTTCCAGTCTGTTTTAGATTTTTGAAAAATATGGAGAAGAGTATGTTTCTCAATTTACTGCATAGCTTTAATAGAAATTCTCAAAATATGGCTGCCAGGTAGATTTAGAAATATTTATTTATTTATTGGTGTTTAAGGTCTCATATTTCTACACAAAAGCTAATCGTGACCGCAACATGGATAAAAAGTCATTTCCAGTCAATCGTTTATACCCATGTTGCCTATTTTAGAGGACTTCCACCAAAGGCATTGGTTACCAGGTCATATTTTACCAGTAAAACAGAGCTTGTTTACCACAAATAACGAGCACTGTTCCACTTCCTGGGGTTCCCATGGGAATGATCTGAAAAAGTTTCATAAATTTATATAAATAATAAATAAGAATAAGATATTCATTTCTGAATTTATTTTCTAAGAATCAGCAATGAAAGAATAAAACTGTGTATGTTCTTTACAAAATTATTTCTACAGTGCAGTGACAAGCATTACACCAACTGTAAAAAATTTACAATGGTAAATAAAATAAACATCAATCAGCCAAAAGAAACTTGTTGAGTCAAAAATCACAGTGATAATGCTAGACCCAATATTATTTCTAGGGCCAAATTAACCCTTTACCTAACATGAAAAGCAGACGACACTTGCAAAAAATTTTTGGAATAACTAATTTTGTTAAGTTTTTGCCTCCAAAACATAGGTTATGACCCCTCATTGGAACGAGCTCAACAAGCTTGTTCCAACGAGAGGTCATAACCTATGTTTTTGAGACAAAAAAAATGAAAATTAATTGGTGATTTCTTAGAATCCTGCTGGCTGGTTTTGGCCGTTACATTGGGTAAAGGGTTAAATCAGTCCTAATGATCAGAGGCAGACTGGCCGTATAGTCCACCAGGAAAATTCCAGGTGGGTCCCCCTATTTGGTTCCTCCTGGGGCCCCCAAAATTGACGCACCTGTTGGTATGTGAAATTTTGTGAAAATGACCAAAAGGCAAAATGAATCTCATTGTTTTGACTGCCGGTATATCGAAATGTTCTCAATATGCCACTCCAAAGCCTCTGGACAGAGTTTATCATGTGAGCCTAAAATTGTGAGAAATTGTGGAAGCCTCACTTATTTAACCTTTTACCCAACATAACGGCCCAAACCGGCCAGCGCTATTCACAGAAATCGCCATTCAATTTTCATTATTTTTTCATTTTTTGTCTCAAAAACATAGCTTATTACCCCACATTGGAATGAGCTCATTGAGCTAGATCCAATGAGCATTTTAACCCTTCACCAAACACAGGATATCAAAAGGATACATCATGGGAACTTTCAAGCACTTTCTAGGATCTTCACCAATGCTGAAATGGTTACTGAAGTCTTTAATCCTTTACCCTACGTACACGATATCAATATTTATCTTACAATCAAAATGTATTTTGTCTGTATTAACTCCGCAACTGTCGTGTATCCGACCCCCTGATACAGATGTTTGCATCAGGGGGTCGGATACAAGCACATTCCTTTCTTTTTGTTCATCTGTACGAATAAATAGTTTGTTATATATTCGTCGACATTCTTGACTTATCCCCAATATATTGTAAGATAAAATGATTATTACCATTATGTGGATGTACAAAATATGTATCCGAGTCTCGCTCTTGGTTCTAAGGGTAGATCACGACGAGTCTTCGACTCATCGTGATCTACCCTTAGAACCCGGAGCGAGACTCGGATACATATTTTGTGCATCCACATAATGGTAATAATCTCTATGTATCAGCCACAGTTACTTCTGTGGGCATGTGCCATCATTCGATTCAGAAAGAGAACAGTTTTACCTACACTCATCAAAAACTAATTTCACATGCCAAACTCACCGTTTTGATGACAGTAATTACATGAAAAATAAATCACCAACTCAGCAAAATAAGTTAGACTAGATCAATTTTTTTGCCATGATGATATTTTTATAAAGCCTATAATATAAGCCTTCAATGCATTAAATCTAAAAACCAGAGAAACACACAGCCAAAATACTACTATAAACTTCGGCGGTGATTCATTTATTTATTAGTGTTTAAGGTCACATATTTTTGCACAATGGCTAATCATGACCACAACATGACTATCAACTCAAGACCAGGGGTGAGCATTAATAAACCATGTTGCCCATCTTAAAGAGGGTTTGCACCTCTCAAGCATTGGTGACTGGGTCCTATTTTACCAGTAAAGCAGAGCCTGTTTACCGCAGTGAACAGGCACTGCTTCACTTCAAGGGGTTCCCATGGGGAACTTCGGCGGTTACATTACAATAGGATAAATGAAAAGGAATAATGTCATGCACAGCTCTAAGAACGTAATATAGTGATGTCATTATGATGATGCTGTGAAGCAGCCATGACTAGATCTGATGGAAAATTCATTGAAATTTAACTAAAAAAAATCATTGGTTAAAAAGTTCATTCAATTTACAGGGGAGAATTTGGTTGACCCTTTGATACTTTGTACGTGTTATTATGTACGAAATCTTTTGTTTAATTTAACCCTTTGATACTTTTGTATGTGTTATTACATATGAAATCAAACAGCACTTTGATACTTTGTGGTCATTTGTTATTATTTTTCGATTTTTTAAAGTTTTAACCTCAAATTCATATTTTCTCCCGAATAGTGCTCAGTGCTAACCGCTGAGCCAAATGTTATCACAGCTTAAAATACTAATATAATCCTGGTGTCAAGACTTCTTAACTGGTTGAGTGCTAGAAGCCACAAATGAAAGTGTCAATGATACTGTAGCTCAACTTGACAAACTTGAACTTGATAAGTTATAAGTGAAATGGCAAAATTGAAGAACATTGGTACCATTGTTATTTGGTGAAATTTCAACATAACAGCATTGTGTGTGCACAGCGTCAGAGTAATCCATGCATTTTTAAATGTAAACTGTAAGACTGGCTAAAGGAAGAATGCTGAAACACAAATGCAGTACGTTCAGAGGTTATTGTAAATGGCAACTTTTTTCACAGAAATGAATGCTAATCAATAGCTCGTATCTAAAGGTCTCACCTAATGAGCACAAGAAGTTCAAAAACAATCCTATAATAAATGTGGCCTGTAGGCCATGTCAAAGAAGAAGGTTGATGCACAAATGCAATAAATTCAAAGATTGTTTCCAACAGCAACAGTTTTTGATGGAAATGAAAAGAAAATCGATAACTCCTATCTTTGTCACTCTGCATAAGCATACAAAGTTTCAAAACAACCTGATAATGAATGCGCCCTCTGGGGCAATCCAAAGGAAGATGTTAACGCACAAATGCACTAAGTTTGAAGGTCATTGCTTGTGGCAATGTTTTTTTCTCTCTTTTTTTATGGAAATTCATAAATATACCATGTAGCGAGTGCAAAATGGATAAGTTGATGCACAAATGCAGAAAGTTCAAAGGCTGGTGATAACGACAATAATTTTTTATGGAAATGAAAAAGGAAAGTGTCAATGACACTGTAGCTCAACTTGTCAAGACAAAGACATGCACATGTATAGTATGTGACACAGCAATGACAAACAACTAGGTAATGACCTGATAACAAAGGTACATATAAAGTATTGTAATGGTCTGTACATAAATACTGACCGTTGCCTGTAACAAATGTATAGGTAAAGTATTGTAAAGGTGGGTGACAGTCAGATGCTAAACTAGAAGAGAAAACTTTGAGTCCCAGAGTGGGTCTGACTGAACCCCAAAATATTTGTTCTCATAGCACAGTGATAACAAAGGCACCCCAAAACACACTCGTTCCTGTCCCAAGGTGAAAACAAAGGTACCCAAGAAGTTTTGTGAAGATCAATTCATAAATACGAGCTGTATAGAACTTGTGAAAAAAAAACTGATTGGACCTAATTTTAGTACAAAATGGCCACTTAGCAGCCATCTTGAATTTTGGACCGTACCCAGAAACACTCATTCTCGTCCCACGGTGATAACAAAGGTACCCAAGAAGTTTTGTGAAGATCGGTTCATAAATACAGCCTCTACCCTGAACTGTATTGACATGTGTGCTCACATTGTGCAAGTAGCACTGAATAAGTCAAAGTTCATCTAATTTGCATAATTTCTGCACGAAAAAAAAACCCTTAGAATATGTGATGTATTCCATGTTACTAAACATTCATACAAAAATTTATTCAAATCAGAACTTTCATACAGAAGTTCTGTACAAAAGACTGATTGCACTAATTTTGGTACAAAATGGCTGCTGGTGGCCATCTTGAATTTCGGACCACACCCAAAAACACTCGCTCTCATCCCACGGTGATAACAAAGGTACCCAACAAGGTTCGTAAAGATTGGTTCATAAATATGGCCTCTAGTCTGAGCTGTATAGAAGTTGTGTACAAAAAACTGATTAGACCTAATTTCGGTACAAAATGGCCACTGGCAGCCATCTTGAATTTTAGACCGCACCCAGAAACACTCGTTCTCGTCCCAAGGTGATAACAAAGGTACCCAAGACATTTCGTGAAGATCAGTTCATAAATACAGACTCAAGTCCTAGCCGTATTGACATGTGTACTTAATGTGTGTAAGTCGCACTGAAATATCAAAGTTCATCTAATTTGCATAATTTCTGCACGAGAAAAAAACCCGTATTATATGTGATGTATCCCATGGTACTAAACATTCACACAAAAAATTATTCAAATCAGCACTTTCATATGGAAGTTCTGTGCAAAAATCTGATTGCACCTAATTTTGTACAAAATGGCTGCCATCGGCCATCTTGAATTTCGCACCGGACCCAAAAACACTCGTTCTCGTCCCACGGTGATACCAAAGGTACCCAAGAAGTTTCGTAAAGATCGGTTCATAAATATGGCCTCTAGCCCGAGTTGTATTGGCATTTGCACTTACAGTGCTGAAATTAACACCAAAAAACATCAAAATTAGTCTAATTTGCACAATTTACGCACGAGAAAAAAACCCGTATTATATGTGATGTACCCCATGGTACTAAACATTCATACTAAAAATTATTCAAATCAGAGCTTTCATATGGAAGTTCTGTACAAAAAGTTAAAAAATTTATAGTAATTTATATATTTTTTATACTTACCAATGACCCAGACATAGCTGGTGCTAACTCTTAAAATATAGGGCCAAACACAAATTTTGCCCCCCAATCCCCAAAATTTGCATCTAAAACTAAAGAAAACATGTCCTGAGAGGCCCTCCACACTTCGCCCCTACTGCGCATGCGCAGTGTCAAGGACGTTCCGAAATTGGCGCCATTTATCATTCTAATAACCAGTGCCTGGTAAGCGCTATGTACTCAGCGGGGAGGCAAGAGTTCCCAACTCCTGGGAGGGCCATCCCCGTCTGGGTCATTGGTAAGTATAAAAAATATATAAATTACTATAAATTTTTTAACATTTTTATACTGTACCAATGACCCAGACATAGCTGAATAGTAAAAAGGCTGGAGGGCCAAGGACATAGAGCAAAATGGAATACGCTCAATAAAATAAAATAGAGTCATCCCCTGTAGGGAAAAGAAGTAATAGGCCTTACATGTATCTTTCTTATTTATGATAAATTAGAAAGATACAACACCTTCCAAAAATTGAGCTTCATACATCCATGTACTCTATTAATATCCAATAATCCTTATACTAATAATTTTTAAAGTAAGCCAATAATAAAGTAAGTCTAGAGAATAGAGACTCTTATACTCCTAAAAGTGTGTGAGAATTGCATAATCATGTCCGTTGACATATGCAATATTCAAAAGCTATACTTTAAAAACTAAGACTTGAATGAATTTTATAAACTTAAACTTCTCACTAAACAACCATCCCAATAACAGCTCAGAATTACTAACTCCGGAGGAGGTATCCCCTTGTTTTCATAGTAAAAACAGGTGACCCAAGGGAACACCCTCCCCCCCCCCCCCCCTTTTTCTTGCCCTGGGTCAAATAGCCCAGAGCGAAGAGGGCAGCCGAACGGAAACACTGCCGAAACAGACAGCCTACCTAGCTATAGTAGCAACTGTTAAGTGAATGACATTCTGAGCAGTAGATAATAGACCTAACAATAGAGGCCTCCAGAAATGGACTCGATATTTCTGAGATAAAATTCATGAATGGATGGCTGAGCGCAATGAGCAGCCTTCAAAAATCTATAATAGAACACTATTAATGTAAGCCCAAGAAGTAGAAGAACTCTTACTTCATGAGCCGAAATCTTAAGCACAACTGCTAAGCCAATGATATACCATAAGCAGTACGCTAGTTAATAGACTCCATTAACAATAAAATGGAGCGTAACGTCCTTCTACTAGACATCAAAGACAGAAGAAGCTTACGCCCTTGTAATAAACAGATATCTGTTTATAAATACATAAACTGTACCCGGAAAGAGTAAAGGCCTATGCCCATACGAAGACGGAAGGACCTTAAAATAATAGGTTCCGGATAATAGGAGCCTAACTCTTATGCAACAATCCAACCTAAATAGTAACGGAAGTATTGATTCCGAAACTATGAAAGTGAAAATCATCCATCGATAGTGCATGAAACTCACTGACTCTACAGTAAAAGAGAAACCAACATAATTACTGTCTAAAAGGTCAGAATTTGAAAACTACTGTTTCCAGAGGCTCAAATGATTACTTAGCTAAATAAGAACCTGAAGTTAAAATCCGTATAGGAATTTAATCTAAAGATTCTAAGTCTATTTATCAAAAAGTTACTAACTGACTTAGATAAAGAGACAAAAGACTCAATTGTAAACTATCGTAGAGTGCATAGGTATGAGGTAACATAAACCTATAACCTAAATAACAACAGGCTGCAGTAGATCTTGTGAAACAAGTATACTAAAAAATAGCAATGAGTAGTATGGAGGGATCAACCATATGAACATAATGATCCCTACACCACGACGGAAGAGCCTCCACTTTAGTCGCATAGAATAGCGAAGAAGAGGATCTCCTATAGTAAGAAATCGCGTCCAAAGCTCGTCCAGTACAGTGCTTACAATGCAATACGGACCACACAACGGAATACATGAAGGTTGCGACCTTGCTGGTTGTGATAAAGATGACACGATTTACCCAGTGAAAAAAGATCCTCACATAGAGGAAGATTTCACGTTAAGATCCACAGTAGACAAGAGAGTAAATTACTCATGATCTCTGTGAAGATAGAGATGCTATCAACAGAAATGTATTGTGGTTGTTTATCTTAGCAATACCTGCTAAAAACAACAGCGCCGGAGGATACGCGTATCCTATCATTCTGTCCTATAGATCAATAGAGCGTTAACAGTATTAGCTCAGAGATCTGGACAAGCCAACACATACGTCTGCAATTGATTAGCCAGCTGTGTCATAAATAAAACATCATTGGGCGCTCCCATAGATAGCAAATCTGATTGAATACTTGTTTGTTGAGAGTCCATTCTGACAGCAACAAGCGACCCGTAAGAGAACGGGAGTGCGATAAAACAATCAGACGACCCAGAATATGACGGACCAAAACTGAACTTGGTGTACTATAACCAACAAACGGATTCTTTCCATTAAATTGAATAACGGAAACGAAAGAGTGCCTCCCTGGTTCCGGAGATACGCCACTACTGTCGAATTAAAGGACAGGAATTTGGGCATGCGTTTCTGAATAATGTTCATGCAATGACATAAAGCAAGCCTAAAAAACATTATTCCGCGGAAGTTAACTGATAGCTAAAAGACTGCGGAACCCAAAGACCCTGGCACTTCGAATCCGTAGGGATCAGTATATATCCCAATCTGTTTGACTGGCAACCGTCATAACAGCCACACTCGGGTCCGGCAACTGCGGCGGCCCTCTCTGAGTCAACCACCGAATGTTTGCCCCAGTCTGAATCTCTTGTAACACTAGATAGACAAGAGAATGTATAAATCAAGCAATTCATGGATTGCCGGAAAGTTGCCGTCGAAGAGAAGCTCCTCCGAGAACGAAGCGACTCTGAGAGAGTTCTTAACCTACTATCCACGCGTGGATGTAGCTAGGGCTGCCTCACGTCTAACCAACTCCAATCAGCCACTGAAGGGCGGAGTTATACGTGAACAAACTACTGCCCTCAAAAGAAATTACATTGAGAATAATATCCCGTAAATCTTTTCTTGAAGACGTAATGATAACGCCTCAGTAAGGCGGATTACGTATAATAAAGCGTCTAAGTTAAGTCTAATATATATAATGTCGTTCCCAACATTGAAATTGGAAAAGACATAAACGGTGAAAAAGAATATATGCAGTCTTTAATCACACCGTCTAGACGCATATGAACTCTCGGTATGCCCTGCTCTGCCAAAATAAACTATATGTAAAAAAAGATAAAATGGCAGAAATGAGCCACGCGGACAAGAAACTAAACTATCATGCTTAGTAGCCGTCTTGTATATATATATAAATATATAGCGTCGAAAAATAAAACACATGTTGTAATGACAATATTGGACTGCGTCGGTAAGTCAGGGACAAAGTCCCTGTACCGATCGAAAAATCCGAGTCCAATGACGCTATAAGTCTCTTATCCAAGATCGCAGCAATGAAGTCCGAAAAATAATCACTGGAAGAAATGCCAGAAGATATGAAAGGCATCTTCCGATACTACTAAAGGGAAAACTCGAAATCTTTCGAATCCCTTTCGCCATCCTGTCGGACCCTATAAAGCGTTCGGTCGTCCGTAGCTTGATGCAACCGCGGACCGCACCGACCCAGCGCCGTCGGATAATTGCTGATTCGACCGAGAAACCGTCAATTGCTGGGATGCTGCGAAACAACTGTGCTAACTCGGATAGCACGTCCGTCACTGAGGCCTGAGGAGCAGCGGTCTTACGATGCATTGCCGCAGGAAGCTCCGAGATCGTTACCCCGTGCATACTTCCAATATGCGAGCGAACGGAGTGTATAGGCCTCGTGTCCCTTGGCTACCGGATGGCGCGACCTATTCGCTGTGGAATCACTGAATGCCGAAACTGATCGGATACTCGAGGTCACGTAGCCAATGTGCGGTCGTGTGCCCTGCTGTGATGATGAGGAAGCATTAAGGACAGTCTCTCGGACTGTCAATATAACGGAGCGTCCCGAGCAACGGACATATGCTCCGAATGTAAAATATCAGAACCACAACATGCGGTCCCCTATGTTGTTGGCTTCCTCCGATCTGTCCTCAATCTGCCGTCACTGGGTGAGTACTAAAGTAATTAAAGTGCTCGCATCACCCAAATCTCCTTCCTAGACCGCAACGGACGAACCCGGCAGCCGAACCATTCGATGAATGTACGCTACACCGGGTAAGCTAGCGAATGTCACTCCGTAAGCGACAGACATATTCCATGAGCACTTATTGCCGCTAACTCTTCATTAACTATGACGACAGAGGCACACTTTTGAAAGACATCTCCATAACTCTTCGAACAAGAAACCAGAAATGCTTGGATAGCAAGCATAAAATAATAATATATATAGCGTCGTTCAATAATTCGAAAGTTTGTGTGACATTATTGGACTATGTCGGAACTGAGGGACGATGTCCCTGAACCGAACCAAAAATTTCTAAGTCCACCGACGCTATCAGTTTCTTATCCGGCATCGCAGCATATGTTGTTCCGAAAGGGAAAGCTTGAAATCCACCGAATCCCTTTCGGTATCCCGTCGGACCGGATGAAACTTTCGGACGTCCGTACCCGCTTCCGCGGAGCGTCCCGACCCAGCATCGTCGGATAAAATATATGCGACAGATTCAGTTGATGCTGGGATGCTGCGATAAACTGTGCTATTAAGGAAAGCACGTCCGTTCCCGAGGCCTGTGCAGTAGCGGACTTACGATGCATTGCCGCTGGAAGCTCCGTGTACGTTGACTCCCGCATACTTCCTATGCGAACGTCCGGAGTCTGCAGGCCTCGAGTCCCCGGCTACCGACCCAGCGCTGTCGGATAATTCTCGATCCGACACCGTTTCTGTCGGCTGCTGGGATGCTGCGATAAGCTGTGCTATGTGCACAAGAATGTCCGGCGTCGAGACCTGCGGAGGCGCAGTCTATCGCTGCTTCGCCGAGGGCAGCTCCGCATCAGATGGCTCCCGCATACTTTTCCTATGCGAACGTCCGGAGTCCATCGGTCTCGAATCCCTGGCTGCCGGATGGTGTGACCTGGTCGCCGAAGAATCCTTGATCGGCGAAGCTGGTAATATATCGGCGGTCACGCAGCCAAGGTGCGGTCGTGTGCGCTGACGAGAAGAGGAAGCCTTAGCAGTCTCAGCGGACTGCCTATACAACGGAGCGTCCCGAGCGACGGACGTATGCTCCGCTAACGACACATTTGTACCACAACATCTGGGGCCAGATGTTGTTGAACGAGAGAGGGGCCTCTCTCGCTTGCCGTCCGGAAGGACCGGAACGAGCTATGAACCGGACTAAAAGGCTTCCTCCGTTCTCCCTCCGATCCGCCGTCACTGGGTGTGCATTAAGTTAATTTTATAGTGCTCGCATCACCCCAAAATTCCTTCTAGACCGCAACGGACGAACCCGGCTGCCGAACCATTCGGTGAATGGACGCTACACCGGGCGAGCTAGCGGACGTCAAAGGCCGTCGAACCTACTAGGGTCCTCTTAGGCAATTGGCGTATTACATGAGCACTTTTCCGCTAGCCCTTCATTAATTGTGACGACGGAGGCACACTGTTGGAAGACATCACAGATACATCACCCTAATCTTGATCGTCTGAAATAGAAATTGATAAAGTAGAGTGACCCTACGGGGAAAGGACCGGAGTGTCCAAATCCCCAACAACATACCGTGACATACGCTTCCCATATTGTCATCGAAATCATACGATACAGAACCGGAGTTAATGCGAGTACACTGACCACATATAGAATGATAATAAGGTCAGAGGAAGACTTCCTCTTACAACAATAGATCAATATCCTTTCAATGTGAAAAGAAAACAAGTCCTGGTACTCGCACTAACCCCTGGCAATCAAAATACATAATAATAATATGATCCATTAATATAGAAAAAATAATTGAAATCAAAATATTTTGAAAAAATATTTTTTCAGAACAGCCCAAGTTTCTGAAAAGTAACGTTGAGCCCCAATGGATCCCAAGCCTAAGTGTGGACAAAAATTTTAAAAATATTTTAAACAATTTATTCAACACTTACGAACAATAATAATGTATCTAGTTATGATTGAAATAACATAAAGATATTATTATTTAGAAATCCCCCCCTCACACAGAGGGCTGTTGTAAATGTAAACAATGAGTGTAAAAACACTAAAATAAGACTCCAGGCACCCAGGCCCGAAATCAGTTACCAAAAATACACCATCTGATGCAAAACAGAGACTTCCAGGGAAGAAACTGCAGAACATCAGATGGTAGATGCAGAACACAACGCCTAACCACCCGTAGGTGAAGACGTAAACATGGGGAAAGAACAGAATTCATTCTGTTATTCAGCTAAACTCCCAAGAAATTTTAGTAATAAAAATTACAGAAATTATGCCAAAAGCATGGGAGAATAGCAAGGGGGAACTTAAAGGACAGGGAGAGAGGAAAAACACTTGTAAAAACAGTGTAACTAAATAATCAGAATGACAACAAAATGGCTGCTGCCTTGAAAATAGGTAACTTAACATAATTTCATTAAAAAATTTTAAGTTACAGCCCTGATAATATTCTGTCACACATTCTTTTCCTCTCCTCCTTTTCTATCCTCCTTAGAATCACCATTTCACTAATATTTATGTGTCTGGCATCATTTAAACTGAGATTTAAAAGCACAAAGATCAGTCAGATGTTAACTGATGAAGGGCCAAACTTAGAATGATAAATGGCGCCAATTTCGGAACGTCCTTGACACTGCGCATGCGCAGTAGGGGCGAAGTGTGGAGGGCCTCTCAGGACATGTTTTCTTTAGTTTTAGATGCAAATTTTGGGGATTGGGGGGCAAAATTTGTGTTTGGCCCTATATTTTAAGAGTTAGCACCAGCTATGTCTGGGTCATTGGTACAGTATAAAAATACAGATTTCTGCATCATCGGTACAAAATGGCGGCTGGCAGCCATCTTGAATTTCGGACCGCACTCCAAAACACTCGTTCTCGTCCCACGGTCATAACAAAGGTACCCAAGAAGTTTCGCAAAGATCGGTTCATAAATACGACCACTAGCCCGAGCCATAGCCAATTGTTGACATACGGACAGACGGACTACGGGCCATGACAATAGCTCAAATTTGACTTCGTCAAAGTTGAGCTAAAAATGAGAATACCAGAGCAAAAGCCAAAACTTTCCTTGCTTATATTTCATATTCAGTCACACAAATAATATTTTTATATAAATTTGTTTTATTACAAATTATTGGAGTGCCGGTGGGCAATATCCAACAATTTGTAATAAAACAAGTTTGAATAACAAATTTAGCCCACCAAAAATAATCTAGCCCTCAACCAGATAATCACTATTATTATACTTCATGAATAAAACTAGACAATAGAAGACGTCTGATTGGACGAATACGATTTGCTAATTTCCATGATCATATTTGTTGACTCCACCCATTCTTGTTAATTTTCACAATATCACATGCTATGACGCATTAATTTTGCATTATCACATGCTAAATCCGAAAATTGCCGAAAGGGGAAAAATAACACAAGCTGTTTCCGAACATTTCCAAAGTTTTAAAGTTTTTTTTCCTCGCCTCAAGCCAGACGACAGCAACAAAAATATCTTTTGTGAATATTACGGATGAAAATATCAAGCCGCTTTTCAAAGCAAAAGGCAGTATATCAACCAAGCAAAGTATTGAAGAAGTATTAAATTATTTAGAGAGTTTCTGAGCGCAAATGATAAATTTGAACATTCGACTTGGCGTATTTGTGAAAATACCTCTGTATTAAATATGAATGATTTATGTCAACTGTTTATGAAACATTACTTTCAAAGGTCATTCAGTATAATAAAAAACATAGTGACCATTGTTCAGTGTGTTATGGTAGATTAGCACCCTCAGAAAAAAATTAACGCCCTCGACTTCGTCTCGGGCTTTCATTTTTTTTCTTCCTGTGCTAATCAACCATAACACACTGAACAATAGTCACTATGTTTATAATGTGAAAAAATGGGAAAAATATCTTGCTATTTGTACTTTCTGACATTTGACGTCGCATTTTGAAAAACGTTGAAGAAACTAAATTTCCAGTGATGTTTGAACGTTAGGATAATTAAAGTCTCAAAGGGTTAAATGTGCCCAAATGGTATCTGTGGCATGAGATATTATGCCTGGGCAGAAATATCTGCCAGCTACATTCAAGGCATTAACAATACTTTCAGCAGTCAGGGTCACATTATGGTGGACAGTTTTATGGGTGGTGGAAGCCGGAGTACAGTAGAACCTGTCTTGAGAGACCACCCTTTGGGCCACAAAAAAGTGGTCTCTCAAGACAGGTGGTCTCTCATAACAGGTTTCAGGTTTCCTCAAGTCAGTGAATAACCACCCACAAAATTCAGAAATGGAGAAGAATAGATTTTTGTAATTACTTTGTAGTTGTTCTTTTTTATTAAGTTTTTGTAACAAATTGAAATGGACTGTTATAAAAATTATAAAAATAAATTAGTGTTGAAAATCTTCATTGAAGATTTTCAACACTAATTTATTTTTATAATTTTTATAACAGTCCATTTCAATTTGTTACAAAAAGATTTTCAACACAAATTTATTTTTATTCCTATCTGTCACATTTCAGGTTTGTATGAAATTGTTTATTCAGCAATAAACCTAATCTTTTCTCAGGGGTCTTATAAAAACATCTCAGTCTTTAATGAGTTAGCAATTGAATCCCAATTAAGAGCTTTTAATACCTTTAATTATGTTAGTATAACCACAATGGATTTTCCAATTCCAGAACAGGTGAAGTTTTTGTCATGGTTTCAGTCTTCAAAGGGGAGGTCTCTCAAGACAGGTCTATTATGGCATAAAAATACAAGTTGGTACCAGTGGTCTCTCAAGACAGGTGGTCTCTCAAGACAGGTGGTCTCCCATAGCAGTAAAAACCAATAGAGTAAAACCAATCGGTGCCTGGTATATGTGGTCTCTCAAGACAGGTGGTCTCTCAAGACAGGTTTTACTGTACCCAGAGAACCAAAAAGCATCGCTGTCAAACTCTCCAAATTACTAACTCTGCACAAGTGGAGTCAGCAGCAGTTGAAGACAAGTGCACCAATGAGGTGCAATAAGCATTAGTAACACAGCACCACAGTGCCCCCATATGGGCAATCGGGATTAAGTGTTTTGCCCAAGGACACAATGCAGACAATGCTGATCAGTATTGAACCATTAACGTTTCAGTTTAAAGTCCAATGCTCTAACCAATCAGACACCACAATAACTTCTGGATCTAACCAATCAGACACCACACTTACTTCTGGATCTAACCAATCAAGACACCACACTAACTTCTGGATATAACCAATCAGACACCACACTAACTTCTGGATCTAACAAATCAGACACCACCCTAACTTCTGGATCTAACCAATCAGACACCACACTAACTTCTGAATCTAACCAATCAGACACCACACTAACTTCTGGATCTAACCAATCAGATACCACACTAACTTCTGGAAAATACAACTGTGAATATTTTATAGGAATGGCCCCTTGCTATTTCTGTAAAGGATCTGTAATGTATTTATATCTGTAAATCTACTTGTAGAAGTGAATTTAATTTTCCTCCAGAATCTCAAATTCTATTAGATTCTATTTTCTACTACAGCATTTACATGTAGAATCAGAACGCTTCCAGGGAAGAAATGAGGCTGAGAGAAGCACCCCCGTCCCCCACACACACACACCCCACAAGATAAAACAAAAACAAAAACAACCCAACATGTACTTGTTTTTACACATTTACACTCATAAATATTACCATTAAAGTGATTAAACTTCAAGATTTTTTCTTATTAATTTCCAAATTCTGTTAATGCAATAACAACAAAAGTATTTTCTCAAAATGAGAAAATACTCCCAAATAAACGCATTCTTCAAATATAGCACCATTTTTTTTAATTTCGTTGACATAAATTATTTGATTTTAATTTATTTTGTATCTCATAGATTGTTATTATTTATAAGAAAGTTCTCTAATTTAGCTTTCCAAGAAAAATTATTATAGTGCATATAAAGAAATATATCGTATTCTCAGACTTCCAAGAAAAAGGATTTCCATACCATTTCTACAATTTAATAACCAGATCTGTGCAATGATTTTATATGCAAAAAATTTCAAATTTTTTTTTTCATCATTCAATAAAATCCATAAACATATGTACCCTCAAGTTCTATAACAGCAATCAACTGCAATTGCTCCTTTCGATAAAATAAATGAGATTGAAAAGGGCAAGTCTGACAGTTATAGAAGGCTACTGTAATTTATTTATTGGGTTTAATGACACTTTCAACAGTCAGGATCACCTCGTGTCACACATTTTTACAGGTAGAGGAAGCCAGACTACCTTGAGAGAGCCACCGAGCAGTGGCGAGCAACTGCCAGACTCCCCAAAGTACAAACTCCCCACAAGCAGGGTTAGCTTAGCATCATTGGTGTGCAGTATGCCCTAGTACACAGCATCACCATGCCCCCACATGGGCAATCATAATTAAGTACCTTGCCCAAGGACACAACACAGTTACCCCTGGTGCACATCAAACCAATGACCTTTTCTGTTTGAAGTCCAATGCCGTTACCACTGAGCCACCTAACTCCCAGGCTGCTGTATAAAAGTTAAATTCTCATCTATTTTCACTTTCAAGTTCATTCATTACACAGTAGAGCCCATTCATTTGGATGTCTCTTAATTCAATAACCCTGTTAATTGAATATAATTTCTGAACACAAAACCATTTACCATGCTTTCAATAGAAATTTAACCTGTTAATTTTCATATGGGTTAGAGACTAAGCTCCTGTTGATTAGGTCCCACAAAGTAGATCTTCTGTTTCACATGCCATTTTTTGTAAAATTGCATTTTTTTATTTTATTTTTTATTTTTGTAATTATTTCTTTGCCGTCAACAGTTCATATTCTTGTTTTGTTTTATGTTTTAGGCCTCATTATCTACAGAATAGCATGGGTTGTGGTGTATTTCAGCCCTCGAGTGCAAGAAGGCTTTGTAATGTTAAAGTATTGCAAGCCTTGTTGAACTCAAGGGACAAATTTATCAAAATTTATTACCTTGGGTAAAATATCAGACATAAACCATTTAATTTTTATTTTTTTAAATTTAAGTTTGGTTATAAAATGAGAACATGCAGCAGCCAAAATGACCATGTTGGAGAGCCTGAGAAACAGATTCTTAACTTTCTTAGGCCTTAAGTTTTATTTTTTAAAGTTTGCATTATAAAATGAGAGCATGTGGCAGTCAAAATGACCACGTGAAAGGGTCTGAGAAACAGATTCTTAACCTTCTTAGGCCTTAATTTTTATTTCGTTAAGTTTGCATTGGTTATAAAAAAAGAGAGCAAGCGGCAGCCAAGATGACCATGTGGGAGGGCTCGAGAAACAGATTCTTAGGCCTTAAATGAACAATTTTGTACTATGTCGAGGAATCGCTCTGATAATCATGAAGTTCTCCCTGATGGGCCTCAGTGCATACAATACAGGCATTTAATCTATACTAAAAGTTTGCTGAGCACCAAATACTTGACACATCATTGTGAAATTTGCTTGTGACATATTTGCATTACTATATGATTGAGGAATGTATTGAGATGGTCCCTAGTGTTTACATTAGCTCTCTTGACAGGCAGACTTCTTGTGACAGTCATGGAAAGCATGTACCCCTTTATTTTCATGATGTTTTCGTGTACTGTGTACATATGTAGGGTATTCAGTCTTCATTTCAACAGAAACCCTTGTGATTTAATAATTGAATATGGCAAATGCAAATGTAAGAAGACATTTGTCTGAAGCAGAAATGTGGTGGGCTGTAGGGATGGTGGAGCAAGGGGCTACCCATCATCAGGTTGGTGAAACCCTTGGTGTACACCATACGGTGATCACCAGAGCCTGGGCAAGATTTTTGCAGTATGGGACACCAGTAAGACGGCATGGTGGTGGCAGAGACAAGGCAATATCTGGAGCTGAAGACCAGCTTTTGATCATTCAGGCCCGTAGGATCTGCTTTGCCACAGCAACCCAGCTTCGCACAGACCTTCAGAATGCATCCGGGGTAAATGTTTCGACGCAGACTATCCGGGCAAGGTTGCACGAAGGTGGTCTCCGATCAAGAAGACCATGTATTTGCATTCCGCTGTCCCAGAACCACTGTCAGGCACGATATGAATGGGCCATGGACAGCGTTGGATGGTCCAGAGAAGATTGGCAACCTGTCCTTTTTACAGAGGAGTCAAGGTACTGCCTAGACCACACAGATGGGTGTTCTAGGGTATGGAGAAGACCAGGAAAGCGATTCCATGCAGCCATCTGTATGCAGG
Organism: Pictodentalium vernedei; assembly: GCA_031216915.1. NCBI lineage: Eukaryota > Metazoa > Mollusca > Scaphopoda > Dentaliida > Dentaliidae > Pictodentalium > Pictodentalium vernedei. Next base: position 161,952,284 of record CM062297.1, read on the forward strand.
TGCAGATGTTGCCCATGCTGTCGGGGAATACCGACAGAGGGAGGGGACTGAGTGTATGGACTGGCCAGCAAGATCCCCTGACCTCAATCCAATCGAACATGTCTGGAATGAGTTGCGGCTTGCAATTTCAGCCCATCCAGTCCAGCCAAGAAGTGTCCAGAGGCTTGGTGCCATGCTGGTCCAAAAATGGAACAACATCCCACAAAGGACCACCAGGAACCTGATTGGGAGCATGAGAAGGCATTGTCAAGCTGTAATTAACAGTAATGGGTCTCATACTCGATACTGAATCCATACCAGTTCGCTCCGTCAACTTTTTGGCAAATTGAAAAATTTCCTCTTTTAACAATAATACCCATTTTCCATGGTTATCGTATTCAAAAGCTAAAAAATAATGTCAAACACAAATAAAATCTTAATTTCTGTACTTAAATCATTAAAGATATAATTAAATAAAATATATATACACTTTTCATTACAATATTTCAACTAAAATGTAAAACAGGTAGTTGGATATACTTGGTGCTTAGCAAACTTTGAATAGTATATTATATTTTGTTTGAGAGTACTTCATGGACTCTGTCAAATAAAGTATAACAAAATAAATGTTCACTTTATCTCTAGAATAAAGGCATTTGACCAAAGCCCTATCAATTGAATACTCCACTGTGCAAATTAACTTAAGATGATGTTAAAACAAAACTAACGGTGACCACCCGGCCATGGGGCCCACGAAACAAAACTAACGGTGACCACCCGGCCATGGGGCCCACGAAGTTCTGCACCTAATTTTGTACAAAATGGCTGCCAGCGGCCGTCTTGAATTTCGGACCGGACCCAAAAACACTCGTTCTCGTCTCACAATGATAACAAAGGTACCCAAGAATTTTCGTAAAGATCGGTTCATAAATGCGGCCTCTAGCCTGAGCCGTGTGTATGGTGCGAAGGATGGACAGACAGAAGATGGGCCATGACAATACCTCAAATTTGGCTTCGCCAAAGTTGAGCTAAAAATAAACTTGTAGAATAACTGCTATAAACTATGTATCTTTCTCTTCCTACACTAATAAGACCAGAAACTAACATCAGAGAGCTTTCCAGAAAATGATGTCAGATTCTGGTCTTATCAGTGCCCAAGAAGCAGTATACTTAGTTTATTGCAGTTATGTTACAACTTATTTCGACTTGTACTGTAATGTGCAAGTTCTTTTGAAAACGACATCTGAGTGGTTTTATTGGAAAATATAGATAAAATTGTTCCCGCTTGAGTGAAATTTAGTTTATTTAAAAAAAAAAGAAGAATTTTCTAGGATAAAGGGTTAACTGATAAAGACTAAATTTTTAAACATTGAAACCCTGCACTCAGGGATTGTATTTTACAAAAGTGTGTAAGCAGACAACAACTTTGTCAACCAAGCATTATAGAATTATGACTCCGGATGGACAAACAACAGTCTGTGAGAGAATGAAGTTTTCCCATTTTTGTGACCTTGACCTTTATCACTCAAACATCGTGTTGCTGTGCAAGAGACCTTTTGCTGGTCTTTAAAGTTTCAAGGAAATCCACCAAAGCATTACAGAGTTATGGCTCTGGACGGACAAATAAAGCTGGACGGACAGACAGCCCAGATTTACGATGCCTCCCTATTGGGGGCAGAAAAACAGAAAAACGTTTTTTTGCAGTTAATTATAGCTTATTTCAATTATATATACAACAGTGCATTTGATAGTCTGTGTTACTCAAATGTGATACAATGCAATAAACAGCTGAAAAAGTGTATAAAATTTCTTTCATGAAAGTTTACAAAAGATAATATATATTACAAAACACAAAATAAATGCAAAAATTCAAAATGCAATCATTTATAGGAACATTACTCAATTAAGTAGGTGATAAAGCGTTGTGGAATTCATTGCCGTTTTCAGCTTGGGTCATGTATCTCCTCTAAAGTAACCACTAACAACAGACGAACTACATTCGATTCGATTTTCATTTGATATACTTTACTCACATCGATTCAAGATTTGATTAGAGCTAATAACTGAGACTCACAAGGCCCTTTTTAAAATCAATTAGGAATAGAAAATAGTGATGGGTAAAGTGCTAAAATATTTCATTTACAAGAAAAAATATGTGAATGATAAATATATCTATGACCAATTCATATATTATTCTTTTTTGAGATTGTATTCTGATGATCTGTCACATTATTTATTTACGTCCCCAAAATTCAGGTAAAATATGAAGTTTTAACCCTTTACCCAACACAGAGAATATGAAAATTTATTATTTTAATTATAGTTTTTTAAAAAAATCAACAAAACCATATCATGTGACCCCTTACTGGTATGAGCTCAAGAGCTCATTCCAATGAGGTGACACACAATGTGGTTTTGTTGAAATATTTTGAAAAATGTATTTTTTTCAAGTGCTAAATTTGCAAATTACAATGGCAGATGCGCTGATTCGGATAAAGGTTTAACTCCTTAATTGCCGGTGGCAGATATTCCTGCCCAGGACAGGATTTGTCTTGCAACTGAAATATGTATAATTGGGCATATGTAATCCAGTTTGCACCTTGTAAACTGAATGGATTTTTTCAGCAATGATAACTTGAGTTAAATTTAGATGAATTTTTCAGCGAATCTAGTCATGGCTGCTTCACAGCAGCCAGGACTATATTGGATGAAATTTATCTTAAAAATACTCATCTGGTTAAGAGTTAATGTGAAGGTCAAGCTAAGGAAACAAAAGTTTAAAACATGAAAAAATATCTTATTGATAAAGTTCTTAACAATAACAAGGCTAAATGTATAGAAATTCTAACCTGAGAATATGTAAATGGCAATAAAATTTCAAATGCTAATTAAAATGCAATATTGATATACTAGTAAACTGAAAAAAAATCAGCAACTTTTCTTCTAAAAACTGGACTTGAAATATAAATGTAGTCACAGTTTACAGGATTAACTCTTGTAGACTATTATCAAAATATAAATAAATCAAAATGTGAAATTTTACCCATTGGTCAACCAGAAATTATCCAATCAAGTCTTGTTTGACAGAGCTGAGTGAGCTCTGTCAAACAAGATTTACTTACTTGCTTATTCTCTTTGTTCCAGTAGTTGCATAAGGCCTTTATGCTGGATGACCAACCTGATACGTCTTCTTTTTACTGAATAGACACTTTACCAGTGAAAAATATTCTATAAGAGGGAGAAACCGTTTAGCCAGATATTTGGTAATTTTTTTTTACTTTCTGGTTATAAACTGATTATTTATAATATGAAATCTTGTTTGACGGAGCTCTTTAAGTTGCGCCAAAAACAATATAATAGATTAAATATTTATATTAGATGTACTGTGTCTGAATAGGTCTATAACTTTAACTGGTTGAGCGCTGGAAGCCGCTATAGTGGCTTTTGTCATCCGCAGTTGTTTTACAGATGACTTATCAATGTTAATAAATATTAAATTGTATCATTTTACTGGAGAATGCCTTTAGGCATTCTCCAGTAAACTGAAACAATTGAATATTCATCTGCGACAGGACCTCCAATGTCCAGAATTCTTGCATGTGTAACATAGACATAAAAATAATTGAGCACTCTGTAACCAGTTAATGCATTCAGCAGCTGTCAAAGTAAATCTTTTACTACCGGTAATCATAACATTTTTCATTCAATTAACAGATGTTTACTCTATAACCTATATGCATTTAAAAGTTCAAATTTGTTCGAAAAGATATGATAAATGGGTTGGTGTTTGGAAGTTACATGCAGTTAAGAAATGGCCAATTAAATGAAATGAGAAGAAAACTTAATATATATACAACAATATAATTTGGAGAGGGATCTCAAGTTTTTTTGGCAACTATAAGAATGTAAAAAACAGTAAACATGTCCACAGTTATAACATCATGAGAAGAAAAATGGTATGTCACAAATTACATATCAGGAGTGTAATAAAATAAAATTCAATTCATGCCAAGATGTTGAAATCTCAATAGTAGTCACTGCTCATTTCAGTAGCAATCTCCGTGCACAACAGAAAAATATAAACCTTTACTTGACATGTCTTGAAAACATGAAGTTGTAAGACTATGGGTTAACCAAGCATAAACCAAAAAACATTCACAAAAATTGGCATTCAAATTTTATTATTTTTTCGCTAACAACATAGATTATAACCCACACTTGAATAAGCTCACTGTGCTTGTTCCCATGAGAGGCCAAAACCTACGTTTTTAGGGCAAAAAAATGAAAATCTTTATGCAAATTATGCTACTCGTGTTAGGCAAATGGTTAACATGTACATACCTAAATACTCTTTATTTTCCAATCACATAATACAAGATTGGAGGCTCACTAGTTTTTATGCATGTTTTGGTTATGAACAGAAAAAATAATCAAATTTTTAGATTCATTACAAGCTAATTACTAAAAACTTTAATTTATTCCTGGACAGAGAAAATAATCAATTTTTTAAATTCATTACAAGCTAATTACTAAAAACATTAATTTATTCCTGGAAGACAAATAGTCAAGAGAAACATTAGAAGAAAGACGATGTAGATAATAAGATGTATACCTTATATTCGACAATCTGAACCCTCAAAGGAAAGAAGAGTTTTCTATCATTCTTAACAACAGCATGCCAAGGAAGACTCTGATGTTACAGTGGTTTGTAGTCAAGTCTTGACAGCCCTGTCACACAAAATGTACCAAAGCAAAAAACCTAATGAGATATGCATGTCCTGGGTGGGATACCCAGCTGCAGCAACCCAGTCCATCAACAAGCTCTGTTAAAAATAAACAGAGGATACCTACTGTATTTGACTAAGTAGCAGATTTACTTCTGAATTGCCAGCAAGATAATGTAAGTTTTCATGAGCTGCTGAAAACCACTTAGAATCCTTGCAGTAACTCATGAGATAATTCTGCTACCTGTTCAAAAAACAGTTGTCAGGCCTAAAAGAGTTGAAAAATTTGTTTTTCAGGCCCTCCCACATGGTCCTTTTGAATGCTGTTTTATAACCAATGCATACAGAAAAAAATACAAATATTTTACCCAAGTTAAATTTGTGCCTTGAGTGCAACAAGGCTTTGCAATGCTAAATGCAAAGCCTTCTTGCACTCAAGGGATGATCTACACCACAACCCATGAAATCCTGTAGATTATGATGCCTAAAACATTGAAACAAACCAAGAACATGAACTTTTTGATGGCAAAGAAATAATTACAAAAATAAAAAACAAAATAAAAAACTGCCTGCCCACAGGCAATTTTACAAAAAATGGCCTGAGAAACAGAAGATCTACTTTGTGGGGCCTTCTTTTTATTGTATACATTGCAATGTTTTATTTGCAATAATTATACCATCTTGAAGGGTGTTCTCTAGTATATTAATAGAGTTTTGTAGGGCAGTAAAGCTTTGTAATGCCCAACAGAACAGACCATGTGACATGTCAGTCCACTAATGCTTTAACGATTTCAATAACAGCGCAACCCGTCACAAGACTTTGACAAACTGGGATCAATAAATTATTATTGTTTCAACTTCAAATATCTTTCTCATTCATCATCACCCCTTGCCATTCTTTGGACTTTTCACAGGACCAACTGTGATAGTAATAGTGATAACATGACTCTGTCAGGCATTGCGGTTTATTAACGACCACCAGAAAGGATTACCAGCTCTCCAAATTATTAGTGGCCCTTGACTGAACATCAGGCAAGAGCGCCAGAAGCATCAAAGGGCAAGAGGCAAGGGTATTAAAAAAGGCACTCGACTCTGGGTATGAGTTAAGACCAAGAGTTTACAACGTATCATAAATTGAAATGTGACAATAGTATTGACCTTATATATGTATTTCATACCCAGAGAGGAACAAGGTGCCATCTGCAATGCTAAATCATGCAGATAGTATCTTGTCCCACTCCAGGAATGATATAAAGCTTTAGACATCACCCCACAGATTGCGTAGCTTCTTTGTTTGGTGATTATTGACCCATACTCTGCCATTAAACCCCCTCTGCACTTGCATTGGCACATGTAAAATACGTTAGAATCAAATAGTTAAGAGTTTCTCAGTTACAGTTTTCGGAAAGTCAAGTTTTTTACACTAGAGCACTTCTGGTGAAAAATGGCATGCACAACACCCTTTGCCCCTCTAGCCTCTGGACAGAGCTGCCGAGAGCTAGGACAGGCTTGGGGCATTGTGTAGAAGGGGTATTATAGACCCAGAGAATGCCATAGGCGCCAAACGATAAGCGGAGGGTCCTCCACCTAAAATTTGTTTTAACCCTTTACCTAACATGAAAAACAGACAACACTTGCCAAAAAATGTTTGATTAACTAATTTTTTTTATTTTTATCTCCAAAATATAGGTTATGACCCTGCATTGGAACGAGCTCGATGAGCTCGTTCCAGTGAGGGGTTATAACCTATATTTTTGAGACAAAAATGGAACAAAATAAGGAAAATTAATTGGCAATTTTTTAGACTAGTGCTGGTCGGTTTTGGCTGTTACGTTGGGTAAAGCGTTTAAATTAGTACTGGAAGAAGCATTTTCCTTCATTTTCTTGACAATATCAACTCAATTAATTCCTTAAAATTTGGGTAATTTATTATCTGTATTTTTGTGTATGGTGCATTTTTTTCCAAAGATAATCATGACCATAACAATTCAGGAAAGACCAGTGAAAAATCAACAAACTGGAAGAAGTGGGGTTTTTTTTACATGAACCTGGTCAATAATGCAACTATGTATTCTTGCCACCTCCACTATCTTCAGCGGCCCGTACCAAAAGCCTTCCCATGACTTTCCGCCTTTAAAACACCAACTTCCCAGTGCAGTTGCCCCCATTACCACTCTTCTCTCATCACTAGTGCCCTCAGGACAAAGGGCAGCTGCTCTCCTCTGCTCTAGCATCTTTGGTTTCGGGCTGCTTATAAGCTGTTAAGCAGTTAATCATTTCTGTTGAGGCATTAATAAACTGCAATGCCCTCCAAACTCATGTATTCATTTATTTATTTATTGGTGTTTAAGGTCATGTACTTATGCACAATCTCTAATCATGACCGTGACAGCTTTATGGGTGGAGGAAGCCGGAGTATGCAGAGAGAACCACTGAGCAACGATGATCAGCTGCCAGCTCCTCAACATCGTAACTCCGCACTGCAGCACAGGCAGGGCTAGATTGATTGAAGACATGCATACCATCGACGTGCAGTATGCCTTAGTACATGGCGTCATCGTGCCCCCATAAGTGCCTTGCCCAAGGACGCAATGCGGGAGTCTGAATTGATCACTCAGATGGTCACCCATCCAGTGATTAACTGGGCTCAACGTTGCTTAACTTCGGTGATCTGATGAGAACTGGTTACCACAACGCCACTGCACCCCGTACAAACTCATGTTCTTGTTATATTAAAACCCCCATATGACAAAAACACAGAATGAGATCAAACTTTCTGCATGATACACATCGCATCCCAGAATATATTATAAGTTATGGGATGTTTAGTTGACATATACAGGGTTTTTCAAAAGTGCCAGTTAGTTGAATTCAGATTGAAATGTTTACAATAAAAAAAAAGTGGCGGACAGTATCAATTACCATACCATCAGTGACAGTATACTGAATTTATTTGGGGTCACTGTTGACCATTATTATTTATGTATTTCTCAGTCTTTGTCACTAGTTATTGCTGTTCATTGGTTAATCTTTCTGGCTGGTATGATAATATCTTATATCTAGAGATGGGCGGTATACCATAAATACCATTTTGTATCATATTGAGTCCAAACCAATTCACCATACTGAGGGAATCTCAAGCTACCAAAATTTTGGTATTAAAAATATTCCCAACATTTGTTAAAAAATAAGAGAACAAACAACAGAACATTACACAAAATTCTTGACAAGAGGAGTCCACGGACTGTGTATTTCTAATGACAGTCACCACTGGTTATTTGATGTAACAGCTTTTCTGTTACATCAAATGACCGATCCTCATTGTCTGTCTTACTTCCAACAATTCGGTGACTTTGTCTCCTGTAAAACGAGGATCTACAGCTGAACAGTATATCAAAAATAACATTTGACACTGGTACTGGTGCGAGATGCATGTTATTGATACCAAACACTGTACAGATACAGAGGTAAATCAACATAAAAATACCGATGCCAAAACTGAACTTGAAATTTCAATACTGCCCAGCTCTATGATGATTATCAAATCTGGATATTAAACAGTACAACCCTATTAACAGAATAGCCACTTTGCCAGTGAAAATTATGTGATTAACAGGAGTATTCAATTAACAGGGATTTGTCACTTTTCTGTATTCTAGGGATTTATTTATTTATTTATAACGGTTTTTAATGACACTTTAACAGCCAAGGTCATATCATGTCGGTGACAGTTTTACAAGTGGAGGAAGCCGGAGTATCCGAAAAGACCTACCGAGCAGCTGCCAGCTCCCCAACATCGTAACTCCGCACTGCAGCACAGACAGGGTTAGATTGGTTGAAGACATACACACCATCAACGTGCAGTACGCCTTAGTAGACAGCATCATCGTGCCCCCATGAGGACAATTGGGGTTAAGTGTCTTGCCCAAGGACACAACGCGGATGTCCGATTCGATCGCTTAGACAGTCACCCATCCATGGACTAACTGGGCTCGACGATGCTTAACTACAGTGATCTGACGAGAACCGGTTACCGCAATGCCACTGCACCCCCTATTCTGGGGATAAACTAAGCATTTAATTTATTTTATCTTGTTTGACAGAGCTCACTGAGCTCTGTCAAACAAGCTATAATATATTAAATGCTGGTATTAGATTTGCTGAGGTAAAAGAGGTCTACAAAGAGAATTTGGTAATTTTCAGGGTAATTTCTCGACATATTACAAAATTTTTTATTCAATTAATAGGAGTTTACTCTATAATCTATATGCAATCAACAGGGCAAATCTGCAAAGAAGGTATGGTAAATGGTTTGGTGTTTGATAATTATATTCAATTAACATAGGTTATTCAATTAAGAGATATACAATTAAGTGGCATCTACTGTATTTGGTTTCTAGAAAAAAATTACAGTTGAGAATCATACTGAATTAAAATGTTTATGATAAGAGACTGTATGTGGTGGAAAAAGCAAACATGAAATTCATAAAAAGAGAGTTGTACACATACTGAAATCACAGAAAAGACAGTACGTTTGTACATTACTGAGATTCTGTATACAAAAATAAACTATTCTATCACTGGCAAACAATTACAGTTTTTCACTCAGCGCACAAGGTCGTCTGAATTCCTGTCCTCTTTCATGTATCCATTTGTTTGAAACCCATTTTGTTCCGACTAAGACTGGGCATGCAGCATGTCTTGTATCATAAATACCATCTCCACTTTGATAAAGATTATACCAAAAAGCCGCTGTGCCCTGAAATGTGAAACAACAGAAAAAAATTGAAAAAAATATTAAACTCATCAAAATGTGATTAGAAAAGATCATAAAATTGAAAAAAATTGAAAAAAAACCCTATTAAACTCATCGAAATGTGATTAGAAAACATCAGACAATTTGATTTGACTCAAGTTGGGCTGATTTGAAAATTCTGAAGCTTCAAGATGTTCTCAAAATCCTACCATGCATTTCCTTGTGAATTGAATCTCGAAACAAATCATGTCTATTATTTGAAATCAAATCAAACCTCGAATCAAATCAGTGGCATCTTGAAGGGGGTTGGGGTACTATAAACCTGATTTGTTCCTACTGTGATGGCTCAAGTCCCAACTGATAAATAGACTCGTCGTGATCTGCCCTTAGAACCCGGAGCTCGACTCAGATACATATTTTGTACATCCACATAATGGTAATAATCATTTTATCTTACAATATATTGGGGGTAAGTCAAGAATGTAGAGGAATATATAACAAACTATTTATTCGTATGGATGAACAAAAAGAAAAAAAATGGGACTCACGCGAAAGGAACGTGATTGTATCCGACCCTCTGATACAAACATATGTATCAGGGGGTCGATTACACGACAGTTGCGGAGTTAATACAGACAAAATACATGTTGATTGCAAGATAAATAATACAACAAAGGTATGCCTTGATACTGTAGTTGGAATATTACCCTGTGAGGATTATTCTTCAAAAAAAGATATGAGAGGAAACAAACTGGGCAGCCGATTTTGAATTGAACCAAATATCTACTTAAGATTCAAAATCGAATCGAATCTCGAAGCTTTGCAAGGCTCTACAGTAAATCAAACAGAAATATTGTCTACAATGAGATGCAATGCAAAAATTAAAACATAAAATCAAAGATTATAATTTTGATGCAATGAATCACTGAATTCAAATTACATTCAGTGATTGTGTTCATCTATGGTAAAAACTAAATGTTTTGTTCCTCTTTCAGTGTATGTGATTAAAGTTTCAAACCAAGAGGTCCACGGTTCAGTCCCCACCAAGGGCAACTGCATTGTGTCCTTGGACAAGACACTTAATCCCGATTGCCGACATGACGGCATGGTGGTGCTGTGTAATAAGGCATACTGCACGTCGTTGATGCACCCGTCTTCAACCAATGCAAACCCTGCTTGTATGGAGTTAGTATGCGGAGGACAAGCCAGAAAATATGCAGACTGTCATCTGTAAAATGAGAGATCCCCAGAGGGTGAATTTAGTCACTAAATTTACCCTATGTGAACCTCAAACTGAATCAGGGTATCAAAAATAAACAGAAAGAGGAATTCAGAGGATAAATTGGCCCACTGTATGAGATAGCATCATCAATGTCACCCTCTGAGGACCTCATTCTGCAAATGTCAGACTGCTTATTTTCAGGCCTGGCTGAGGAGTCTGACTCACTGTATCTTGGTGGTTCTCTCCAGGTACTCCGGCCATAAAACTGTCCATTATGGGGTGACCCTGGATGTCGAAAGTGTCGTTAAAGTCCAATAAATAAATAAATAAAAACACATGTTCCGATGAGTAAATAAGGGGGAAGGCATGCATGTGAGGAAACTACAATAACTCACATTTAGGACAACTGTAATGCAGGATTATATAATGAATTACTCTTGCAATTGAGCATGCTTTTCTTTATGGAGATAGATTCAAGACAGACACTTCTGTAAGTCAAAAGTATACTTCTGTATCGAAAGCGATTCTGATTGAAATTCAAGTCTTACCTCCATTGTTTTGACTTTCAAGTTTCACGTTCGACACGACCATTCCATATTACTACGTGTTTGTGATTCCTTAATTCCATAAATTGTTAATGGTTATTTGGCTTATATAATTCTTGTTGTATTTGATTTTTCAGGTTTGCAATCAGTTTAAAATACTAATTGTCATATAATAAACAAATAACCACAACAGTCAACTGATCTATGTTGTTGTATTCCGTCTCTACGAGATGAGATCGGCTAGATCAAATGAGAAGCCTGTGGCATCTCATTTGATCTGGCCGATCTCATCTCATCAACTTGACGGAATACAACAACACAGATCAACTGACTGTTGTAGTAATCTGTATTTACCATACCTTTTTAGGCCACAATTTCACTCCCAGATATGGAAACACTGTAGCACCACCAGCTTCTACATCAGTCATCTGTAAAGTATACAAAGATTATTTCATAGAAAAAATTCAAACTAAACCCATGAATCCTTTTTCATACATAACAGCCACATCTGACCAGTGCTATTTATGAAGAAAAACAAGAGAATAAATGAACCATGATACTGTGAAAGCTACTCCCATAAACAATCTTCATTCCAAATTTCAATGAGAGCCACAAACTCCAAACCAGAGATACAAGGCAAACAGACAAAAAATTGGCTATTTTATGAAGCAAACAGCAAAATTATTGTCTTTGTTTTACAGCTAGGTAATTGTGAAGACCATAAACACCTGTTACTGAAGTCTAGTGATGATCGGATCATGCACATAAGAGATGTAGAACAAAGACATAATGCCACATGTGGGGAGGTGATTTGATTTATTTTCTTTGTTTTACTGCAGAGACATGACTCATTTGAAAGCCTTTCCCATAAACAATCTTCATTCCAAATTTCATTTAAATCTGATAACCCAAACCTTATAGAACAAAGACATTAATGCCACATGTGGGGTGGTGATTTGCATGTATTTTCTTTGTTTTACTGCAGGGACATGACTCATTTGAAAGCCTTTCCCATAAACAATCTTCATTCCAAATTTCATTGAAATCTGATAACCCAAACCTGAAATATGAGACGAACATAACAAAAAATTGGCCATTTTACGAGGCAAACTGCTAATTTTCAAAGTTAAAAAGGGGGATAAGTTGAAAAAGTGAAAAGTAAGAAATATTTTTAAAGACTGATTTGAAAGCCTTTCCCATAAACAATCACCATTCCAAATTTCATTGAGATCCATTAAGCCAAACCTGAGATACGAGGCGAACAGACAAAAAATAGCCTATTTTTGTGTTCAAAGGACCATAACTCACAGAAAAAATATTCCAACATCAAAAGGGCTGATGCTACTTAAAGACCTCATGATAGTGAACATCTGTATGAAATTTCATCGAAATCTGAGCTGTAATGTTGAAGTTATAACGCAAACAGAATCTGAGTGTGGAGGTAGAGACGAATAGACGGACGCACTGACAGCCGCAATCCAGTAAACCCCACTTTTTTTAAAAAAAGTGGGGGGTATAATAACCATTCAAATTTTATTATTTGTTTCAATATTTGCCTCTAAATATAAGTTATCACTACAATGGGCTCATTTCAAAGAGGGATCATGAGCTTTGTTTTGGGGGAAAAAAAATGAAACTTTTTAGTTCTTCATGAGAATTTTTGTAATTTCTTACAGTGTTAGGTAAAGAATTAAATCTGCACTCATCTGCAGTTGGAGGTTGCACAAAAAAAACCCCATTATTTATATTAGTTGATTCATTTTTTGCTTCCAAATTTATTTATTTGTGTTCATGGTCACTTTTAGCATTTGTGATCAAATCTTAACCACAACACAAATATAATGTAACTTTAGGCTATTAAAAACATTTCTTGTTCATCAGGCACCTCCCTCGTCTTTGAAAATCTGCCTCCAAATTTTTTATTAAGAGGAAATCTCTTCCAGGAAACTATTTTGTACTTGTAGTTTAAAAATTTAATTAATTATATCTTGTTTGACAGAGCTCACTGAGATCAGTCAAACAAGATATAGTTGGTTAAATTTTCAAATACATTATGGGAATTTTTCAATGGTGAAAACATTGATTCTTCCATATAATACTGTAAGAAGTTAAATTTCCACATCAATTCCAGGACTGTTTTGTGGATTATCAAAAGAAAGCAACCCTCCCTCATGAGAAAATTGAGGAAAAATTCGGAAACGAGAAATATTTTTATAGGTCTCATGTTACCCTCTTTAGAAAGCTCACAACTCAGGCAAAATTACCAGATTCTATCATACCAGTAAAGCAGCACCCCTCTACCACAGTAAACAAATGCTACTTGCTCCACTTTGCTTGCTTTCCATGGGGAGTTTTAAAAAACATAGTGTCTGATTAGGCCCCACAAAGTAGATCTTATGTTTCTGAGGCCATGTTTTGTAAAACTGCATGTGTATTTTCATTTTTGTTATTATTTCTTTGCCATAAAAAGTTCATGTTCTTGGTTTGTTTTATGTTTTGGGCCTCATAATCTATGGAATAGCATGGGTGGTGGTGTATTTCGTCCCTTGGGTGCAAAAAAGACTTTGCAATGCAAGGGACAAATTTATCAATTTTGTTAACTTGGGTAAAATATCAGACATTATAAGTTATTCTGTTTGTTGACAGGGGACATGGTCTCAAGTTCCCTGCATGAATTTTATATTCATCCGAGGAATCAGCCGAGGTTGAATATATGTTTCGTGCAGGGAATGTGAGACCATGTCCCCTGTCAACAAACAGAATAACATGTATGTCCTGTTCTTACACAAGTAAAATTGAATAGGAAAAAAATATCTTTATTCAATGTTTACGTACTCAATCAACGGGGCGAGATACTCTCGATTCGTTTCAGTTTATGATACGCAGGCCAAAAGGAAAAAGAGGGAAGGCCTGAGAAATAGAGTTTTAACTTTTTTAGGCCTAATGAGAAATATTTTTATAGGCCATTTGTTACCCACTTCAGAGGACTCACACTCCAGCCAAAATTACCGGATTCTATTATACACTTCTCTACCACAGTAAACAAATGCTACTGGCTCCACTTTGCTTGCTTTCCATAGGGAGTTTGCATTAACGTAGTTTCTGATTATTTATTTATTTATTTATTTTCATTGAAGGTCAGATATTTCTGCACAATGGCTAATCATGACTGCAACATGGAGATAAAGTAAAGTTTAGTCAATCATTTATACCCATTTGCCCATTTTAGGGGACTCATCCCCCAGGCACTGATGACTGGGTCCTATTTTACTAGTAAAATGGAGCTGGTTTATCACAGTAAACAAGCAATTCTTCACTACCCAGGGTTCCCACAGGAGAGTTTCTGATTGATAAAATATATTTTGTTCAACCAAGTGAAACAATTTTGGTATCCCCTCAAAAAATTAGATTTTGTTTTTATTGCATGATCTTACCATTAAATACATATATGAAAAAAAGTGTTGGGCATGGTGGGTGAGTAGGTAGAGGTGCAGGCTGCAAGCCGAGAGGTGCTCGGTTCGAATCCCACCTGCGGCAACCGCGTTGTGTCCTTGGGCGTGACACTTCACCCCATTTCTCACGTGGGGGCACGGTGGCATTGTGTACTAAGGCGTACTGCACGTCGATGGTGCACTTGCCTTCAACCAATGCTAACCCTGCTTGTGTGAAGTTAGTATGTTGGGGAGCTGACAGTTGCTCGCCATTGCTCGGTGGTTCTATCTGGGTACTCCGGCTTCCTCCACCTGTAAAACTGTCGCGGTCATGATTAGCCATTGTGCAGAAATATGTGACCCTAAACACAAATAAATAAATAAAAGCAGTGTAGCACAATGATGCAATAATATTCGTTGAGTAGACCGACTTGTATGTAGTTATTAAGTTATTGGTGTTTAAGGTCACGTTTCTGCACAATGACTAAGCATGACTGCAACATGTATATAATGTCAATCAAACCCATTTTAGAGGACTCCTACCCCAGGTACTGGCTACCACATCCTATTTTACCAGTAAAACAGACCCTAAGTAAACAAACACTACTTCACTTCCCGGGGGGGGGGGGCGGGGGGGGGGGGGGGTCCCATAGGTATTACATGTTGTTAAATTGCTGTGCAAAACAATAATCGTGGCAGTGATTTGGGAGATGACTAATGGAATTTATTTATGTATTGATTTGAAGGTCACTTTCAGCATCTATGGCTATATCCTACACTGCCTACTTTACAGGACTTCCACCTCAGGCATAGATTATCACGTCCTTTTATTGTAAAGCAAAACTTGTTTGCCAAAGTAAACAAGCACTGCTCCACTTCCCAGGGTTTCCAGGGAGGAATGGAACAAAAGCAACATCATTTAATAAGTTTTGAACTTTTGTTTCAACAAAATTCTATTACTGACTGTTTAGAAATGTCATTGGGGACTATTTTGCATATCATTCTTAGCCTGATATGAAGTTACCTCAGCCTTATATCTCAGCCGATATGAAACTAATCAAGTAATAATATTAGTTATCCTTGTGTTTTCCAGGGTGTATGGCAATTTACACTGGTTTGGGAACTCATACACCCTGAGGCTTTGCCTCAGGGTGTATGAGTTCCCAAACCAGTGTAAATTCCCATACACCCTGGAAAACACAAGGATAACAGATTTATTTCCAAGAATTTTGGTGTACTTAATACTTTAACCTACATTGTGGGCAAAAACTGACAGAACAATTGTAAATTTCTTAACAAAACCAGACAAATATGGATGTCATTGGAACTTGTTCAATGAGCCAGTTCCAATGACATCCATATCTGTAATATTTTATTGCACATGAATATTAAATTTCCTGTATTTTTATTTTTGTTCTCTCATAACTGAGCAGAAGGTATGAATTAATAATTAATGAAAGAGTCAATAACTCTGTAGCTCAACTTGGATATGACAGGAATTAGTACTTGCTGTGACCAAGACAACTGAATAATGAATATGACAGGAATTAGTATTTGTTTTGGCCCAGTCAACAATAATAAAAGAATTACAAGGTGACTGTAATGGACTACAGATTAAGACCAATCATTGTAGATTATTATTTATGTGTGGAAATTTTCAGTCCCAAACAAAATATTTTCAGACTAAAATTTTTTCTTCTTCTTCTTAAAATTGACCAAAATGCATCAAAACACAAAAAACTAATTTCCGGATTTTGGTCCAAAATTTTCTAAGTCCCACCCGGACCCCAAATTTTCAGTGTAAAAAAATTTTTTTTTTTTTGTCTTAAAATTGACCAAAACGCATAAAAAACCAAAAAACTAATTTCCGGATTTTGGTCCAAAATTTTCTAAGTCCCACCGGACCCCTAAATTGCATAATTTATTCACGAGAAAAACTCTGTATTATATGTAATGTATCCCATGGTACTAAACATTCATACAAAACTTTATTCAAATCAGATCTTTCATTTGGAAGTTCTGCGCAAAAATCTGATTGCACTTAATTTTGAACAAAATGGCTGCTAGCGGCCATCTTGAATTTCAGACTGGACCCAAAAACACTCCTTCTCGTCCCACAGTGATAACAAATGTACCCAAGAAGTTTCGTGAAGATCGGTTCATAAATACGGCCTCTAGCACAAGCCGTATTGGGATTTGCACTCACAGTGCTGAAAGTAACACTAAATAAATCAAAGTTAGCCTAATTTGCATAATTTACGCACAAGAAAAAAACCTGTAATATATGTAATGTATCCCATGGTACTAAACATTCATACAAGAAATTATTCAAATCAGAGCTTTCATATGGAAGTTCTGTACAAAAAACAGATTTCGGCATCGTCGGTACAAAATGGCTGCTGGCAGCCATCTGGAATTTGGGAATGCACCCAAAAACACTCGTTCTCGACCCACGGTCATAACAAAGGTACCCAAGAAGTTTCGTAAAGATTGGTTCATAAATACGGCCTCTAGCCCGAGCCATAGCAGCTTGGCACTTACAGCTCTGAAAGTAACACTAAATAAATCAAAGTTAGTCTAATTTGCATAATTTACGCACGAGAAAAAAACCCGTATTATATGTGATGTATCCCATTGTACTATACATTTATACAAAACTTTATTCAAATCAGAACTTTCATACAGAAGTTCTGTACAAAAAACTGATTTTTGCATCATCGGTACAAAATGGCCACTGGCAGCCATCTTGAATTTCGGACCACACCCCAAAACACTCGTTCCCGTCCCAGGGTCATAACAAAGGTACCCAAGAAGTTTCGTAAAGATTGGTTCATAAATACGGCCTCTAGCCCGAGCCATAGCAGCTTGGCACTTACAGCTCTGAAAGTAACACTAAATAAATCAAAGTCAGTCTAATTTGCATAATTTACGCACGAGAAAAAAACCCGTATTATATGTGATGTATCCCATGGTACTAAACATTTATACAAAACTTTATTCAAATCAGAACTTTCATACAGAAGTTCTGTACAAAAAACTGATTTTTGCATCATCGGTACAAAATGGCCGCTGGCAGCCATCTTGAATTTCGGACCACACCTAAAAACACTCGTTCCCGTCCCATGGTCATAACAAAGGTACACAAGAAGTTTCGTAAAGATCGGTTCATAAATACGACCTCTAGCCCGAGCCATAGCCAATTGTTGATGTACGGACAGACGGACAGACGGACAGCGGGCCATGACAATAGCTCAAATTTGACTTCGTCAAAGTTGAGCTAAAAATGGGTACTTTTTTTAGCCTTATAGCTTGCTCTTGTATATTCTTGTTTTTACACTGTGGTTGAACACGGTGTAAAAAAAAGCCACTGTGGATTGCAAGTTACACCGTACCTCGCAGCCAATCAAAATGCAGCATTTTGTTTCATTTGGAAATAAACTGTAATTATACCTGTCTAGTGTACCTTTTGTTCTGTCTTTACTATTATTTCCCATAAAAGTTCCAGCCACAACCTAAAAAATTTCTATTCCATTCATCCAGTAAACATTGATTCTAATTTGGGTGGAACTGACACAGGGAATATAGTTATCCTTGGGAGTGATGTTGGAGTGGGATGAGGATGATTTTTCTCCCATCGCAGCCAACACTCAAAACTACTGTTGGTGCGATGAAAATTTACTTTTCTACACATTTATCATGGAAAAAAATGAAATCTTTGTTTTGTTGTTGTTGAGGCATTTAAATCACCCCCTCCCCCCCCCCCCCCCCTCTTGCAGTTATAAACCCTGTAATTGTTCTCAAATCCTCAACTTGCTCTGTGCTCAACATAAATATTTAAAGTTTATAGTAAATTTCCGTTCTACTTATACCAACCACAATAGTTTACAACAGGCTTGCACTACAGTGGAAGTCTTCTAACTCGGAAAAATACTCTCTATTTTCTTCTTTCCCAAGCGATTTGGGAAAGAACAGTGGTTCAAAAGCATCAAGAAAAAATAAGCCAAAACTGGGTCGAGTGCGACCGGAACACACCTAGTAGCAGACACTCTTCTCCTTGTACTAATCCATGGCTTCCAGAACCAGTGCGCAGACGTATAACCAACGTCTCATTCTATTGAATCCGCCAACATTGGAGTTATGTGATTAGCGGGGAGGAAGGATTCTTACCCAAATAAGAAGACGGGAGGGCCTCCACTTAAACAATTGCAGTGGATCAATATACGGCCGCCTATGAAGAAATTGCAATTATAAAGAAATTTTTAGTTGAACAAAAGGTCAATAATTCCTTCAAAAATAATTATACATTCCTGGCTTATGACCCATTAAAGATGAATATATTGTTTTCAAGTTATTGGGTGGAGAATCAAAAGTCGCCAAAACTCCCAGATGGTTGCCATGGCAGACATATTGGACATGCCAGAATGCTGGTTATCGAACGGAACCATCCTCTAGTCATGACTATCTGTTGGATGTATTGTTTTCAAGTTATAGCATAAACAAATAAATGTTAACGGATGGATGGACAGACAGACAGATAGACATTGATGCTGGTTATTGAAAGGAACCATCCTCTAGTCATGACTAATCAACCATAAAAAAACAGTATCTGTTGGATGTATTGTTTTAAAGTTATCACGTGGGCAAACAAAAGTTAACGGAGGGATGGATGGACGTACGGATGGACAGACAGACAGACAAATGGATGGACGGACGGACAATGATGCTGGTTATCGAAAGGAACCATCCTTTAGTCATGACTAATCAACCATAAAAAAACAATATCTGTTGTTATCAAATGGACAATCAAAAGTCCCTAAAAATCCAAGATGGCTGCCATGGCAGCCATCTTGGATATGCCAGAAAGCTGGTTATCGACAGGAACCATCCTCTCGTCATGATTAATCAACCATAAAAAGCAGCATCTGTTGGATCTATAGTTTTCAAATTTCAACAGTAACACTGTTGGCGGAGCTCTTGAAAAAGGCCGGATCAAGATGGGGTGTGAAGCTCACTAACCCTTCTGGCTGAGGCAAAAGCCATCAGAAAAGCTGTCTTGTATGTGAGAAATGCATATTCACCTGGGAAAAAGGTTTGAATAGTGCCCCCCCCCCCCCCCTCCCACAAGCAAAGCAGCACCCAAGAAAGATACCATCTTTGGGTAAGCTGCAAAATCCTAGGCCTTTTCAAGGAAAAGTGCTGAATAAGCTGGGAGAGGTACGGATTAGTGCCGATACGACGCTTTCCCACATACAAAGTGGTATCAAATGCATGGATCTGTACTCTTTGATGGTAACAGGTTGGAGACCTCGAGAATCAAACAGATATACCAGAAACTCTGCAATCGAAAGAATATATAAAAACACAGTCCTGTATGTCTGGATAGTGAAGAAACAGCTATGAATCCACAATTTCCAACTATATCATCAAATCATGCCTTCATCAAAGGTATGCCTTGGGGTGTTGCTGAAATAATAGTGAGTCAGGATTATAGTTAATCCTGACTCACTACTATTTCAGCAACACTCCAAGACATACCTTATATTATAGTTAATCTAGATGTGTCAGTATGGCACGTTTGCCCCCCATCAGCAAACAAAGTCTGAAAAACTGATTCTCTGAGTTTTCACATCACAAACTAAGTTCAAGGTCAAAAACTATGTAAAAAGTCATCCGAGAGAGACCAAACTGGAACTCAATTTGTCGGTAACCATGGCAAAGCCACACACCAGAAATCAACCAATTATCTCAATGTATGGTGAAAAAAGGCCGCAAAACTGTTATTTTGGAATGACAGAATGATGGAAAGATAGAAAGACAGAATGATGGAAAGACAACAGTAACACTATACACCCCTGGCCATTTTAAGGGGGCATAAAAAACTCAAGGCTTGGAAATTTATTAGTGATTAAACAAGATGCACATGCAGTTGTGATGCAACTTCTTATTCAATTAACATGTACTGTATTGGTATTCCAAACTGGTCATGTGAGACCACCAATAGCCCAAATAGAGTACTACAAACCTCCATTTTTAAAACCATCCATGTATCAAATCCAGTCATGTAGGAAAGTGCATGATTACTAGCAAGATGGAATTGATATGTTCGACTCCAATCCTAATGAAAGGGAGCGCGGTGGCTCAGTTGGTAGAGGTGCAGGCTGCAAGCCGAGAGGTCCTCAGTTCGAATCCCACCTGCGGCAACCGCGTTGTGTCCTTGGGCAAGACACTTCATCTTCATTGCCTGCGTGGGAGCACGATGACGCCATGTGCTAAGGCGTACTGCACGTCGATGGTACGCATGTCTTCAACCAATCTAACCCTGCCTGTGCTGCAGTGCGGAGTTCCGATGTTGGGGAGCTGGCAGCTGCTCGTCGTTGCTCCGGTGGTTCTCTCCGGGTACTCCGGCTTCCTCCACCCGTAAAACTGTCACGGTCATGATTAGTCATTGTGCATAAATATGTGACCTTAAACATCAATAAATAAATAATCCTAATGAAAATTTTCCGACTGGATTTTTATGGTGCCCCCCCCCCCCCCCCACACACACACACACACACAATAGTGATGTACTGATGATCAAATGGGTTGTGAACCGATGACTGATGATTTGAGACCATAATCGGCAGATACCAATGAATCAGGGATTCTTCTGCCCTCTTCGGGAAAGGGTCTGGGGGCCCATGCAATTGGGAAAATTCACGTCATGAAGGCTCCAATTGGGAATTTGTTTGGGAGAAGAAGCACACAAAGAATAAGAAATGTTACCTTCATATTGAACTGAGAACATTAATACAGAAGCTATTGCATGTGTAGTACATGTTATACATTTTTTATAACAAACGGTTGCATGAAATAATGATCAGTCTCTGTAAACTCTAACAAATAAATTGTTCCTATACTATTAATGAAGATATTTATGTGATAATCTACATTCTATGGCTTTGCAGTTGTGTCTAGGCAAGTCTTGGCTGCCTAGGTAGGCAGCCAAGACTTGCCTAGAAACAAATGACAAGGTTCCCCAAATGTAACTTGCAAACGTATCTAAAAACTTCCTGCTGTGGCACCTATTTCTGTCGCAATAAAAATGGTGAAAATCAAAATTAGATCTTCAAGAATTAAATTTTTATTTGAATGAGGACTGAGATTGGGAAATTATTGGTTTGAATTGCGAAAAAATCCTACCAAAAGGCCATTGGCCCCTGTAGACACCCAAAATAACCCCTGTGAATATTCCAATAAATTGATCGAGTGACTGATCATCACTGAAGTTGTCAAACACCTGGGATAATGCAGTAGCTAAACCCATGTGTCAAGAGCTGATTGCTATTGAATAGTTTTTACACATCGCTTCTTGAGCTAATATAGCATTGATCAAAAGGGCCTGGATTCTGCATTCACTCAGCAGTACTGCACATATGCGAAATACTACAAAAGCAAAAGGTTGCTCTTGTAAAATAGTTTACAAGCTCAATTTGCTCCTATAAAAATAACTGTGTTTAGGGTAACCCAACCAACACTAAAAAATTATGCTGGCCCAAAAAATTTTATCGAGTAAAAGTCGCTCATTTAGTTCATTGTAATTCTAAATTTCAAATTAACTGTGAATTTGAAACCAATTTTTGAGTTCAAGCTTTCAAAATTATGTGTAGAAATAAATATATCGGACAGTATAAATGAGGAGCAAGTTGCTAGTTCCAGTTCAGCAAAGGAAACCGCATTTGATAAACTGATGAACGTTTTACAATGCTTCGCCATTGGTGGTGACAGGTCGTGAATATTAATGAATATTGTGTTGAGTTTCGTGTATTAATACAGAAATCCTCAAATCTTGGCCTACAGCCAAAATTTGCCATTGGTGCAAGTATAGTGTACGGCAGTTTTTTTTTTAAATTCCATTCAAACGTATACATAGAAATAGTGACAATGCTCAGTAGATGCGTATACATTGCATATAAGTGAAGTATGTGGTCATTTTGGTAATTTGATATTTGTTTTATTTCTGTCAGAAACAGGTTGCGTTTTCAATTTTAAGCTGAATGGGGAGATTTTTATCATTTGTCATTTCAAGGAAAGTTTATTTAACATGTAAATACGATTGCAATAATTAAATCAACCAGACTTGCAAAGGTCTATCCATTTTTTTTGTGGAGGGGGAGGGGAATAATCAGCATTGCTGATGATCTGACGTGAGTGCTCAACCGATACCGATAGGCCGATAGCGGATACCAGTGATCGATACATCAGTACTCTACACACCATAGGTACAACCCTGCACAGACAGGCAGACATATACAGCTACAGCTAGACTGATACACTATATACTGTTAAATGCCTGAGTAGCAAGGTGCATGTTCTCATTTATAGTGTTCACGCCTTTTAACCCTTTACCTAACATGAAAAGCAGACGACACTTGCAAACAAAATTCTTGAATAACTATTTTTTGTCTCAAAAACATAGGTTATGACCCCACGGAACGAGCTCGATGAGCTCGTTCCAAAGAGGGGTCAAAACCTATGTTTTTGAGACAAAAAATGAAAAAATAATGAAAATTAATGGGAGATTTTTGTGAATAGCACTGGCCGGTTTTGGCCATTACGTTTGGTAAAGGGTTAAGAGATTTAATATTCCCTTAGTATTTTTGTCACATTTGATTTTTTCTACAAATTAAATTCTACCAGCTGCTGCCACCTTCAAATTTAGAAAAACAATTCCATCTAAGGCTATTAAAAAAAAGTCTTGTTTCTCAGGCACCTCCCTCGTCAATGAAAACCTGCTTCACCACTTCATTTTTTTACCTGGAAATCTCCGCGATGATACCATTTGCACTTATAGGATGAAACATTTAACCAAATATATCTTGTTTGACAGAGCTCAGTGAGCTCTGTCAAACAACATATAGTTGGTTAAAGTTGCAACAGCATTATGGGAAATTTCCACCACTGAAAACATTGGGTTTTTTTAATTCCAACTAGTTACAGGATTGTTGAGCATTAATTAACTGGCAGAGTGCTAAATTATTTTTGGTCCAGACATGTTAACCTTCCAAAAATTTTTTCAGGGAGATTGAAGAAAATTTTCAGGGAGATGAAATGATTTTCAGGGAGATTTTTTTTTGCGCGTAGAAGCCACGTGTGGATCAATTTTAAATACAAATTAATACCAAATACACCCCCCCCCCCACCCCCACACACACAGACATAACAGGAAACAGTCCAACAACAATACATCAAAGGAACATACGCCAACATTCTACTAACCGGTGGTGAGTGACCCAGACCTGTTAACCTGTCGAGGTGACTGTCAGTGAGATTTTGATGAGCTCCCAGTGAGACTCGGATGCTTGTCAGTGAGATTTTTGCATGTGGGCAGCACATCAATAATTTCCATGTTACCACCCCCCCACACACACACACATACATTAAACATTCCACCCTAATGTGTTTTATTTGAACAATTTGTCCTTTCAAAAGCCAAAACATAGAAATATAGAGAAAAACAGAAATCAAAAATATGGATGTGGTCATGTGCCAATATTTGAGTTGTTCCAATGACATCCATATTTCAATGGTTTTATGTACAAAATGTTTGGAGATATTTTCGACCTTTTCAGCACTATATCAGTTTTGACGCTGTGTTGAAAGTTTTGGATCTATTTGGGAAATTATGGGTACTTGCGGCGACCTGCGGCGATCTGTGGTGTTTAGGCACACCCCGAGCCCGGTTGTTGTGGTAATTCGATCTGCCAAAGCCCAGCGCCCCACCTAACCACACCGGGTACTCACTGGAAGTAGTTGGTCATTTACGAAGGGGATTTGGAATGGGGTGATCATTTTTCAGTGAAACGTGAACATTATGCCACAGCCAGCCCAGGACGAAACATCTCCGGGATATTTAATTTATTTTGTTGTCCATTTATCACAACGAATTAAAAAACGTCCAAGTGCCGTAAATTAGCAACTTTTTAGAGATTTTTTTCACCAAAAACATAATTTTTTTCACAGCCTGCTTTAGAAAATTGCGAATCGGAAATTTTTCCCAATATATTGAAAATTACGGCAACTCATATGTTTGAGCCGTTTGTCTGCAAAATTGGCTATAATTATCTGAAGTGAAAGTGAAATCCAAAATGCACAATAATAAATTTGTGCGTATTTTTGCACATGTTCGATTGGACAAAATTTATGCGTATGGAACTTATTTTTCGATTTGACTGCTACCTGTATACAAGCAAAGGTGTGCCTTTAATATATAATCAATTTCAGCAATTATCCTGCATCTCAAATTCATTTAATCCGCCTGTCAAATGTGTTGCAAATAATCACAACACGGCCATTGACAGAAATGAGATTGGTCACCAGTTTTTACGTAAGTGGTGACATTTCACACAGACTTAATGACCTTGCCATTGAGAGTAGAGCACATGCTTTTGTATTTGTAAACAAAAGCTGGTGGATTCAGTTTTTGTCTGGTATGTCGACTTTCCGGGAGATTTTGGCCCAAATTGACTCCCGGGCGGGAGGGCGGGAGGGGATAGCTAATTCCGGGAGAATCCCGGGCATTCCGGGAGAGTTAACATGTCTGTTTTGGTCTTCAAAATTTGTTCACATATCTTTGCCTTGTTACAATTTATGAGAGTGTGCCTACAGGCAATCTCCCATAAATTGTTATAAGACAAGTCCTTACAGACTAAATAATACCACTTCAAAAATAATACGAAGCACATCCACTGAGTATGAAGCCTTCAAGTTGTAATACGTTCACCTCAGAATAAAGCCCAAATATGAGCTTCCAGCACTCTACCAGTTGAAAAAAAGCCTCCCTCCCTCATCAAGAAACTGAAGCAAAATTGCTTGAGAAACAAGAATTTTTTTTATTGGCCTAATTGTTACCCAGATTTAGCACACTCTGGAAATTACAAATTCAATTCCCAACAGAAAATCATTCCCATTCCTTGAAAGTGAAATTTAGCCAACTTTAATGTTTTCAGGGGATGAAACATTATTTATATTTTTTTGTTTCAACAACATATAATAAAAAAAACTCTCTGAATCTGTAGCAAATTTGCCAGGTAGTGACATATAAATGAGAGAACATGTTTTCATTTCAGATATATACAGGGTACCATCATAATTTTGGGGTAGTAAAATCAAAGAATTTCAAGGACTTCAGGGGTTGAACTTGAGGACTTTTAAGGGTATTTTGAGACAAAGTAAAAAATCGTAAAATACCTTTGTGAAAACAACAATAACATGTAAAAATCAACAATATTTCAAAATTTGAAACTCACTTGTTCAATTCTTGGAACTCTACACTGTAACAGAATAATATCACCATCCCTTGCTCTGGCACTACTTTCATATAGAAGTTACAGTTAAAACCATCTATACCTTGTTTGACAGAAACTGAATGAGTTATGTGAATGAAAGTGTCAATGACACCATAGCTTACCTTGACTCTATGCTGCATTTAGCAGATTAATGTCATAATTATCTAACTTCTGTTGTGTTTCTGTAAATTGCATCATAATTACTGACTTTTTGTTCTCCATCAAAACAAGGGCAATAAGTTAGCAGCACAGATAACAGATGCTCCCCAAATGTCAAGGGTGGCCATACCCCCCTCCCCACCCCTCTCCCCCACTATCAAGCATGAGTTTCTAGTCATTTGTCTCTTTGTTGATATTGAATTAATAAATGTCTTATCTTATCTCCATTAAACCATAGCACCAATACAACAGGCCACCAAATGTGTCTATGGGATACTAATGCCCCCGCTTTATGAAAAACATTTTTTCAGTGGTTAACGGTTAACAAAGTCCAAAAAAGGGCCATAACTCAGATAAAAATTATCGCACCACACTCAAATTAAACCTGTCTGGTATAATGCCTACAGTAAGCTATATGCCAAGTTTGATAGAAATCGGACACCTGTAACTCAAGTTAACATCTGGAAACTAATATCAACAAACTTCCTAAGTTGGAGAAGGGCCATAACTCTGCCAAAACATATCAGGCCAATCCCAACCTGTATAATGTGGTTACAAACCTATGTATACAATTTTGTTTCATTTCATTCAATCAAACTAAAGTTATCATCCGGAAACTAATATCAACATGTTTTCTAAGACGGAACAGGCCATAACTCTTCCAAAAACAAACAAACAACGCACCAAGCCCACTATCAATCCCAAACTGTATTATGTGGTTATAAACCTATGCATAAAATTTTGTTTCATTTCATTCACTCAAACTAAAGTTATCATCCAGAAACCAATATTAACATGTCTAAGTTGGAAAGGGGCCATAACTCTGCCAAAAAATAGCGGACCACGCCCTGTTTCAATCTCAACCTGTATTATATGGTTATATACCTATGTGTAAAATTTTGTTTAATTTCGTTCAGTCCAAGTAAAGTTATCGTCTGGAAACCATTTGTTTTGGACGTACAGACATACAGACAGACAGATGGACAGACAGACAGAAATCTTTTCAGGGAGAATAAAAAATAAACTTAAATACAGGGTTCCCACTGATAGCAGAGAATCAAATTCAAGCACTATTTAAGCACTTTGCAAGGACTCTGACCACTATTTTCAAGGATGGTTATATTTTCAGTATGAACTTACAATACAACTTCAGCCTCGAGGACCTGATTTCTTGAAAACCTAACTAGCTTGGTACATATAACGTCCCATGAGTGCAACACGGCACCATCTGCATTGGCAACATGGTGCACTCAAGAGACAATTTAGAGATCAATGAGGTGTACAGTACAAGTCAAAATAAGTTGTAGCATAACTGTAATAAACTAAGTATACTGCAGCTCCTGCACTGATAAGATCAGAAACCGACATCATTTTCTGGAAAGCTCTCAATGAGCGCTTTCCAGAAAACGATGTCAGCTTCTGGTCTTACCAGTGTAGGAAGAGAAAGATACATAGTTTATAGTTGTTATCCTACAACTTATTTTGACTTGTACTGTAGTTCCTGATCGATTTTGTGACTTCGCATAGATGTGGAGAGGGTTATAAACTGCTTGTCTTAGAGGTAATAGATAAACTGAATTTAAGCACTTTTCAAGGGAGGTGGTAAAAATCAAGGACTTTTCAAGGATGAAAACAATTTCAAGCACTTTTCATGGAAGGGTGCAAAATTCAAGGACTTTTCATTCGAGTGGGAACCCTGTAAAAAAAAAATAAAAAAATATGAGCATTGGCAACCATTCTAGGCAACCAACCAGACAGAAATATGACAGTACCATCTTCTCATCAAATCATACTTAGTCATCCTGTCAAATTTCAAGAAACTGATCCATAAATACAACCTGTGTGCTAAAAAATCCAAGATGGTGGCCAATAAGGTTGCCCAATCACAACTGAAATATGACATTCTCATAATACTAAGTCAGCATGCCAAGTTATCCTGCCAAAATTTAAAAAGTTTGATGCATCTGGGTATGAACCAGAACATGTGTATGGAATTTAGTGATGATCGGAAAAGAAGTGTGGGCTTAACATGGCAGCCATTACATGTGACCAGTTGTTACAAATATAAGGATGTTCTCATAAACACATCATACTAAGTAACCTTGGAAAAGATCAAGAAAATCAATGAATAAATGTGGCCTGTAGCCTGTGCTGAAGAAATCAAAGGTGAATGCTGTGGCAGTCAGTTCAGACATTCTTGATAGTGACTGGCCATGGCCTATAGAGTGAGCTGAATGAATTGTGGACAGTATTAAGAAGAAATTCAAGATGGGTGCCATGGTGGTCATTATGGACAGGCAACTGTTACAAAAATATGACATTTTCCTCTACTTATACCATGTCAAATTTAAAAATATGTGATGCATATACATGATCTGTAGCATGTGTTGAAGAAATCTAAATTTTATAGTAAATTTCCTTTCTTATTATACCTACCACAATTGTTTACTACAGGCTTGCACTACAGTGGAAGTCCCTAACTCGGATAAAATACTCTCTATTTTTGTCTTTCCCAAGCAAGTTGGGAAAGAAAAGTGGTGCAAAAGCACCAATAAAAATAAGCCAAAACTGGGTCGAGTGCAACCGGCGCAGACCCAGTACGGGACGCTCTCTCCCAAGTACAACTCCACGACTTCCGTTGCCAGTGCGCATACCGTCTCTAAAGACTCATTCTTTTTGAATCCGTAAACGTTAGAGTTATGTGATCAGCGGGGAGGAAAGATTCTTTACCCGTAAAGAAGACGGGAGGGCCTCCATGTAAACAATTGTGGTAGGTATAATAAGAAAGGAAATTTACTATAAAATTTAGATTTCTTATCAACCTACTCACAATTGTTTACTACAGGCTGAATAGACAAAAGGCTGGAGGGAATCGCATAACCAACCCCCACATAACCCTAGTGCACTGGAACCGTGAAGCAGAAGGAAGAGGTCCCGAGGCTTATCAACCAGAATGTCGCAATCATTGGTAAAGGACAATGAAAAGAGACATATGAGCCTGTGTGACACACAGACAGAAAAAAGGGCAGTAACAGCACAAGGCTGAAACTGACCTTCAAGAAGCCTAATGGCTATGGCAGACAACAGCCTGAGCAGAAGAAAGAGGACCCAAGGCAAAAAGGTCCTCCGACTGCTCCTGCAACTGGCGTAAATAAAAGGTGGAGAAAGTAGAAGCATTTCTCCAGTAGGCTGCCTGCATAACATCCGACAACTTGACGGAGTTAGAATAAGCCCAAGAGGTAGACAGTGCCCGCACCTCGTGGGCAGAAATACGATTGGTAATACAATCGCCAGCTGCTAAACGACTATAAGCCGTACGAATAGCAAGACAAATCCATCAAGAAATGGATTGAGGAGAGATCTTCTGTCGACCCGGAATGAGAGACAGAAAAAACCGTTTTCTGCCCTTCCGTATGAAGCGTGTCCGATCAAGATAAATGCGAATAGCACGGACCGGACAGAGCAAAGGGCGAGTACCCTCAACAGAGGGAAGAGCCCTGATACAGATAGGAGGAGGAGTAGTATCTGGTAACTGATTCTTAGCCAAAAAGGAGCAATCAGTGGTAAAAGTAACACTGTTGGGAGAACTCCTAAAAAAGGCCGGGTCAACCGAGAGGGCGTGAAGCTCACTAACCCGTCTGGCCGAAGCAAATGCCATCAGAAAAGCCGTCTTGTATGTGAGAAATTGCATATCCACCTGGGATAAAGGTTCGAACGGCGCCCCCCCCCCCCCCCCCAAGCAAAGCAGCACCCACGAAAGATTCCATCGTGGAGTAAGCTGCAAAGTCCGAGGCCTTTTCAAAGAAAAGTGCCGAACAAGCTTGGAGAGGTAAGGATTAGTGCCGATACGACGCTTCCCCACATAAGAAAAAGTCTCTGAAAGCATAGACCTGTAACCCTTGATGGTAACAGGCTGGAGACCCCGAGAATCAAACAGATATACCAGAAACTCCGCAATCTGTGAAATCGAAGGATTGGCATAATCAACAGAGTGATCAGCACACCATCGACAGAAGACCTTCCATTTAGCTGCATAAGCTAAACCAGTGGAGTGCCTCCTTGAAGAAGAAATGCACTCCACTGCTCGTCTCGAAAAACCTCTACGGAGGAGACAGGACCTGACAAAAGATATGCGTGAAGGCACAATGAAGTCGGGTCGACGTGAAACCTCCTCGGGCGACCTTGACAAAGAAGGTCGCGACGTAGCGGGAGACGTGCCGGAACCGCCGCCATCAGCGAGCGGAGCTGATTGATCCACACCCGCTGAGGCGACAGGGGAGCGATCAGAATGATTCGACAACTGCAGGTTCGAATTTTGGCGAGAACCTGAGGAAGAATCGGAACCGACGGGAAGGCGTAGCCGACTAGACCGTTCCAATCGAGTGACAGAGCGTCCACGGCAAACGCCAGAGGATCTGGACACGGGGACACGAAAGTGTCCACCTGATGGTTCCAACGAGTCGCAAAGAGATCGATGTGGGGACGTCCCCAGAGATCGCAAAGCGACTGGAACACTGCCCTGTGAAGCATCCACTCGGTGGAAATAACCCTGCCCTGTCGGGACAGGGAGTCGGCTAGGACGTTCAGACGACCGGGAATGTGACGAACAACCACCCCGGCGTGAACCTCCTGAGCGAGCAGTAAAAGATCCCAAGCTAACTCGTACATCGGAAGCGAGTGCGTGCCGCCCTGGTTCCGAATGTAAGCAACCACTGTCGAATTGTCGGATAGTAGAAGGACCTGGCGATTCGACAAGTGAGGGATCCACTGCCTGAAACTCAGAAGAAGAGCAAGAAGCTCCTTCTGGTTGATGTGTAGAGCTGCTTGATCCTGGTCCCACATCCCGTGTAGGGAAAGACCGAGAGGATCCAACGTCGCACCCCATCCGAGATCGCTGGCATCTGCCGTCAGGACGCGATCGGACGTGGGTAAGTCCAGCGGAACACCCTGCGTAATCCACTGAACATCTGTCCAGGGAAGAAGGTGAGGATACAGAGAGTCCGGAAACGGAAGCACCTGATCCAGAGAATCTACATTCGGTCTCCAACGACTGAGCAGAAAGTGTTGGAGAGGTCTGACACGCAGCCGACCTAGAGGAATGAGATCCGTCACCGAACCGCAGAGACCGATCAGCCGGAGAAAACTCCGAGCGGTCGCGGACCTGGACTGGGACAGAGTCAGAGCAAAAGCTGAGAGAATCACAGCCTTGGCCTGGGGAACAGCCACCAAATTGAATTTGGTTTGGAAAGACATCCCCAGATGACAAAACGACTGAGAAGGGACCAGGTCCGACTTCTCCTCGTTGACTCTGAATCCTAGCGACGTGAGCAAGCTCAACAGAGTGGCGACATCCGATTCCAGTAAGGCAGCATTGGAATGCCTCTGGAGGATATCGTCCAGATATGCCGAAGTAGTCACCCTGGACTGTGTGAACGCCCAAGGAGCCAGGTTGAGGCCGAAAGGCATGGCCTTGAACTGGTAAACTCGCCCCAGAAAAGCGAACCTGAGATACTTCCGTGACGCCCGATGCATCGGAACGTGGAAGTAAGCGTCTCGCAGGTCGATGCTGGCGGCGAAATCTCCCTGGTGAATTGAATGGCGGACCGACCTGAAAGTCTCCATGCTGAACTTGGGAGCAATGATAGACTGGTTCAGGATGCTCAGATCGATAACCGGTCGGAGTCGGCCGTCCTTCTTCGGCACCAAGAACAGGCGGGAATAGAAACCCACTGACTGAACGTTCTTGACGACCTCGATCGCCCCCTTTGCCAGGAGATTGGCAATCTCCGTGGACAAAAGTTCCCGACGTAAAACGTCTGAAGGAACTGTGGTTGGAAGAGGCACCCTTGACAGAGTGGGGTGCCGTCGGAAGGATATGCGCAGCCCGGACCGAACAACATCTAACACCCATGGATCGGATGTGATGGTGGTCCAATGGTCTGCAAACTCTGCTATCCTTCCTCCAACCTGGGACGAGTCGAGGTGAGGACCTTCATTTCGAGCCCCGACGAGGCCCGCGAGAGGAGAAACCACCTCCTCTGCTAAATGAAGAATCCTGAGACTTCCCTCGATTCTGCCGACCCCTACCTTTACCCCGTGAGTAAGAAGCAGAGGCGGCGGCAGAAGGACCAGTCTTTTGCTTCACAGAGGAAGCAGAAGGGTACTTGTTAGGCTTGGAACGGCCCTTGCCTCCCCGAGAAGGCTGATCAAGCTGACGAAACAGCAGCTGATCTTTGGAATGACGTAGGACGTCATCCCGGACCGTCGACACGGAACCATGGAAAAGTTGCGGACCTGCCAAAGAAGCAGATCGAAGAGTAGCACGCTGCTCCTCGGGAAGGGATCGTCCTGTGTCCAGCACAGCGTCCCTTCGAACTAATTCCAAATTGGCCGTGTTACAGGCATGCGTGTGAGTAAGGTGCATAAGCGCCTTGGACAGCACACGCAAAGGAGCCTGTACCTCGTCAAACTTATCTGGAGGCAGATAAGCAGCCAAAGCTGAGACGACGTGATCTGAGAGAGAAAGCATGCCAAGCATCTCTCTAGATAAGCCCAACGTGGACTCCAGAGTCGTCATTGGAATGACGGCAGACTTGGGCTTGGAAATCCCGAGGGAAGTGGAGTCCTGATCCAGAACCGTCAAAGTCTGGCAGACTGACGGATTGGCGGAATCGTAGGAACGATAACGCACAGGAGGCAAAAAGGTGTCAACCCTGGTGAAGAACGAAGTCTTCAAAGCCTTGGAATTCAGCTTGGCATCCAATGCTGAAAAAGCTTCAACCACCTGTACCGACTGGCACGGTCGAAGGCGCCCAGAAGCAGGTTGCTCCATAGGCTGTTGGCGCGCGACCGAAGATCGCGGCCAGGCTGACACTTTCGGCTGGTTAGCAGGTTTGAGCTCAGGCAGAAACCCAAACACAAAGTCAAGAGCCGCCCCCAAGTCCGAAGACTGCTGGCCCTCGACCTCAAGCATGTCGGACTCCTCCCCAGAGTCGGAAGACACATAGCCCATCGTGGGCAAACCAGCCGACGCCTCCCATGGTGTCGGGACACCAGAGGAATCGGAAACCGGCCTGTTTCCAATCCCGGGAGGCGGCGCCATAGGAGGCGCCTGGAAACCACCCATAGCCTCGCTGGAAGCAACAGGAAGGCTCTTTGAGAGAACCTGAGTGAGTAAGGAGAGGGCCTCCCTAAGCTCACTGCCTGTACCGACCGGTTCGACAAGGGAGCGAACCGGCAAAGTGGCTTCACCTCTGACCCTCCTAACCAGCGAAGGGTCACGATCCTCCAAAACACCCGACGCGGGACGACGGGCGGCAGCCGAAACATCTGAAGGCAGACGTGTATAGGGGTACGATGCACCCCGAGGATCAATATTGCGAGAACTCATGAGAGTCACCGCGGACCTCTGCGGGGCAGAAGGTCCAGGCTGCACAAAAGGCGTTGGTCCCCCAAAACTGGTCGTGTGACCAGAGTGAGCGGACGGAAACGCCACGGAGTTCATAGTGTTTCCACTATGAACATCCGAATACAAAGACACAACTGTGGTACTCGACGGCGACGAGACCACAGCGATGGGCTCGGCCGGCAGCCCCTTCCGACTTCGCCGAGTTGAAGTCAGGGAAGGCTGGGGCCGATATCCCACGTCTACAGTATCGGACAGTTCTGCAGTCCCCTGCAGCGAAAAGCCGAGGCCGGCTGAAACAGACAACGAAGCAGACGGACCAGCAGCAGTAGTAGATACGTCGAGAGTCGTTGAGGCTGGTGAAATAATGGAGAGAGCACACCGGCTCGGCTCCGAAGGAGGAGTCACAACCCTAGTGACAGCCTCAGATGTCGACTGGAGGGGGAGCGTAGTCCCGGAACCAGGCATCTCTACACCAGAACACTCAACGGCTCCCGCAGTATCCACCACAGGAAGAGACTGCACATCCCCCACGGAGGAGGAATAACTCTCACCAGACAGAGTCGGCTCGGGAGGCCCCGAACGACCACGTTCTCCTTTCCCGCGGGAGCGGGAGGCACGGCCACGAGAACGAACGACACGATTTACAGACGCCCAAAAGGTGGAAGACCATGTTCCACAGACACCACACGGCCGCTCGGCCGAACACCCATTACAGGAGGAACACGACGAATGTACATCGTCCACATGCTTAGGCAGCAGACACTGCCCACAAGGAATTGTCCTAGGCATGAAAGAGGTGAGAGGAGCAGAGAAGGTGAGATCAGAAAACAGAACACCCCCAAAGAGAGAAAGGTGACAGAAACAAAGACCCCAGACGGCCGACCGGGAACCACCCAACAGGAAGACTACTCTCAACAGAAAGAAGAAACACTGTAGGAGTGGTACCCCGCTGA
This sequence comes from Pictodentalium vernedei, assembly GCA_031216915.1. Classification (NCBI taxonomy): domain Eukaryota; kingdom Metazoa; phylum Mollusca; class Scaphopoda; order Dentaliida; family Dentaliidae; genus Pictodentalium; species Pictodentalium vernedei. The sequence continues at coordinate 161,986,788 of CM062297.1, forward strand.
CACCTAACTCTAACACAATTAAAAAATTTTGCAAAAAAAGCATTAACAATAATTGTGAAATAATCTAAGTCCGAACCGCGTGGCCCGCGAAATTCGCGCGCGACTCGAGAGAGAGCAAATAAATATACATGATGGACATATAAGAGAAAAAAGAGAATATAAAACACTGTTCCTGAGAATACAAAGGATACACTGTGGTATAATGAATCAGGAATCATCAAACATCGAGTTGGTGGAACACTGATAAGCGTGCAAAAACATCTCGACACGAAGCGGATTTTAAAAAGAATGAGTCTTTAGAGACGGTATGCGCACTGGCAACGGAAGTCGTGGAGTTGTACTTGGGAGAGAGCGTCCCGTACTGGGTCTGCGCCGGTTGCACTCGACCCAGTTTTGGCTTATTTTTATTGGTGCTTTTGCACCACTTTTCTTTCCCAACTTGCTTGGGAAAGACAAAAATAGAGAGTATTTTATCCGAGTTAGGGACTTCCACTGTAGTGCAAGCCTGTAGTAAACAATTGTGAGTAGGTTGATAAGAAATCCAAATGGTCGCTGTGGCAGCTATTGCAGATAGCCAACCATGACCATATTAGGACATTCTCATCTAGACATGAGCCTAAACATGCATATAAAGTTTGGTAATGATTAGAACAGAACTGCCAGTCGTAGCCCATGCTGCACAAACTGTGGACAGACTACCAGACTCACTGACGTACGGATGGGTCATGGCAATAGCTTACCTTGACTTCCTCAAGTTAAGCTAAAAACAAATATGACTGATTAAATTCAACACAGCACCACTAAATAATTTTGCTTTGTATTTCTAAAACTTCAAAAGCTTAATATGCCAGTAATGAGTCTGAGGGTTTGTCATAAGAGAGAAGGAAGATAACAGCAAAAAACTCATCAACAAAATCAGAGTACTCAAAAAACAATGCCAGAGACTTATCTGATGACATGTAGTGTTGAAACGATTAAAGCGATTAACCTGTATCGAACAGTTACAATTTTCTCCCTGCCGATTCTCTGGTCCCGCATGACACAAGTGTGGAAAACTTTCATATCAGATGGGAATTAGGAATTATGCAGAATGGTACTTTCGTGTATTCAAATCTTACATAAGTTACTTTGAGAGTTTTCCAAATTTTATTACACAACTGTTCTATGTAATCCCCATCTACAGTAACACTAAACCCTGCCAAAAATGAAAATCTGTTCCGCTCATACTGGTATGTGCGGAATGGAAATCGTTGACAGATTGTTATTAAATAGAAGCAAAATTTCACTGGGTAATTAAAATCTGGAGGTGGACATCCTCCCTACCATCTTAGATCCCTTAACAATGTCCCTGATTAACAGGAGTGTATTCTATAACCTATATGCAATTACCAAACAAAATTTGTACTGGAGGGATGGTAAGTGCTTGGGCATTTAAAAGTTATATTTCATTAACCCTTAAAGGCCTGAATAAGTGTCTTGAATTCCCACCATTACACAGTCTCTATATGTCTAATGGCTTTGCAGAGATTTTTAGTCAAGTCTTGGCTGCCTGTTAAGGCAGCCAAAACTTGACTAAAAAATTACTTAGGTAATTTGTCTATTGTCAGCAGTACCTTCTCATGGTGGCATGTTAAGGGCACCTGTTCTGAGCTCGGAAAAAGCTGGAAATAGGCCTTTAAGATTTTACTGAAAAAGAAACAGGTGCCCCAGTATGCTGTCACTAGGTGATATAAGTGGCCAAGACTTGCCTTAACAACTGCAAAGCCATAGGATATGAACTTTTAAAGTGTAGCAAAAACTCTCCAATCCTTTAAAGGTTAACAGGGTTATTTAGTTCAGAAATATCCAAATAAACTGGCCTCAAGTCAATCACTGTATATGCATATTCAGTGCTCAAAATAGAGTAGGTTTCATTAACACAAACAGTTATAATCAAAGGGTAAATTTATAAGTAAATGGTTAACCGGGTACAGAATCCCCCAACCGTTTCAACACTAACTACATGTTCATGAAAGCTGTCAACTCCACTTCAAGAAATAAAGCTAATCTTGCCATCAATCATCCATTCAAAAACAAAAAATCAAAAGCCATGCTAAAGTACAACTACAGGGAGACTTACATAAAACATATATGTTGCTATCCTGTTACCAGTTCCAAGACTCTTGAAGGCATCCTTTTCTTCTTTCTGAACATATGTGATGGAATGATAAAATTAGTAAAGAAGAATAGTTCTACTCAAGCGGCAGTGTAGTTTGAAAAGCAGATCCATGTTAACCTTACCTAACACTACCAGCAGACCACATTTGCACAAAATAACATATTTTTATTTTTTGCCTCCAACACATGGCTTATGATTAGAGCTGAAACAGTTCAAGGTGTCTTCTTGATTGATTAATCACATGGATTAACCTTGGTTAACCGATTAATCACTTGCCCTAATAGGTAGCTGAATAACTGCCATACTGGCGGGTCACTTTTGTGATCACAGTAATAAAAGCTAGGTTTTGAAGGCAAAAATTAAAATAAAATATATTGAAACTCGGATATACATGTAGAGATTTTTGTAAATGGTGCCTGCGAGATATAGCCATTAGGTTAGGTTAAGGTTTATACTCTTCGTTCATTCTGTGCATTGTACTAAGAAACAAGTAGTACTCAAATGATTAGACGACTAGTCGATGTCGACTCTGGGCAAACCAGTAGTCGACTCTCAATTGTGCAGTTGACTAGTCGGAGGAGTTCAAGCTTTTAGGTAAATAGTATCCCTTCTGTGCCACTGTCAGACAGTTTGAACAGCAATATTGGGCAATCAATGTATACGTCTATTGCCATCTAATAGTAGTGACAGTAGTTTGTTTTAACTGGTACTAGTAGAGTGCTGAATTATTTTGGGCTATCAGGATATGTTATTAATTTGCCTTGTTGCAATTTATGGGATCACAACAAGGCAAATTAAATAAGACTATATAATTTCACTCTTAGCATAATTAGAAGAACATTAACAGAATAATGGTCCAGTAAGTTGCTGTATATGAATGCCCAAGTGAAGCCAAATTTGGACCTTCAGCACTCTACCAGAACACCAACACTGTTATAAGGAGACAGGTTATCACCAATGACTAGTCGAAGTCGACTTGACTTTTTGGGTATTGACTAGTCGACTTTGGAATTTACTAGTCGTTTGAGCACTAGAAACAAGTACAGTTGGTTTGTTGATTGGGGCTTAATGACACTTTCAACAGCTGGACAGTTTTACAGGTAAAGGAAGCTGGAGTATCTCTTCAGAGGAAGCTGGAGTTCCTGGAGAGAACCAGCAAGTAGCAGCGAGCCACTGTTCAACTTTCCAACTTCCAAAGATCACTGTCAATGTGCCTCAATACACAGTGCCACAGTGCACCCACATGGGAAATCAATTGGGATTAAGTGTCTTGCCCAAGTATGTAATGCAGTTACTGCTGGTTAGGAAACCATCAACCTTTCAGTTAAAGGTCCAATGCTCTCACCACTGAGAGCACGCACAGTAATGGGAATATTATCGACCATCGACACACTGACGTCAAAATATCCAAATTTTAACCAGAAATTTTTTCGCATAATGTATAACTAATTCAATCTTATTTGACAGAGCTCACAGAGCTCTGTCAAGAACAACTGAATTGGTTATATTCCAAGTTGCATTATGGGAAAAATTTGCTGGTTGAAATTTCAGTATTTTTACATCAGTGTGCAGAAGGTTGAAACACTGGTGTGGAGAATTTCCACCCAGTGAAAATTTACAATTTCTGAAAGGATGGGAAAAACTTAAAAACTTACTCTAATGGAACTCAAAATTACTCTTGGTAGTCCATAAGCAGAAAGTTTTGCAGGTGCTTCTTGTGTTTTATCAAATAGTTAAAATTCATTGGGAGGAAAATCCAGTCCATGAAATATGAGTAATAATTCACTCTGCCTGCACTGATCCTTTGTCTCAAGAATATTTTCAGCCTGTTCTTCATTCAACAGTCTTTTTCACGGCAATATTAGAATTAAGAATAAATGTTGTTAATGTTGAAGACATTTTCTAAAACATTGACAACTAAATTCCCCACTGTCAGAATAAAAAATTACCCTCTATTATCAGGCACACACAGTTCAATGAGCCAAGAAAAAAACATTCCTTAGAGAGACAAAGGTACGTTTTTAGAATGGGAAGAGGCTAGCAAGCTAAAATGAAAAAAAAAATGTCAATCTGACAAAAAAAAGGGATCTAATTGACTAGGAATAGGCCAATGCCTTTAAATAAAATAGGATGACAAAATTGTCTATCAGTTACGGCAGCAGTGTAAATAAGCTGTAGGATAAAAAAAAAAGAAATATTCTCCATCAGTATTTTTTCACCAGCTGAACCTCGATTCTTGAAAACCTCTCTTAGTGAGGTATCAAAAATCACTGTTTGAGGCTCCTACTACATATGAAGGAAAAAAGAAACGAAGAAATTTTCTTATGCTTGTCCTACCAACTTATTCCTACTCATGCTTTATCTATTTCAATTATCAAAAAAACAGCATACAGCACATGGAGATAGGATTACCACTAAAATGCTCATGGCGAAGAGAGATTCCACCCATACAGTAACTGTCAATTTATTAATTTATTAGTGTTTAAAGGTCACATATTTTGGCTAATCATGACCACAACATGGAGATAAAGTCAAGTTTAGTGAATCGTTTATACCCATGTTACATATTTCAGAGGACTTGCACCCCAAGCAGTAGTGACCATGTCCTATTTTACTAGTAAAACAGAGCTTGTTTACCACAGTAAATAAGCACTGCTTCACTTCCCGAGGTTCCCATGGGGAGTAACTGTCAATACTAGTAATAATGCATAGGAAGGACAAGCAAAGTTTCACCCAATGGACTTCTGGGTAGAACCCAGAAGTCCAGTGGGTGAAACTTTGCATATCTTTCTTATGCTGGGAATGTGGTGGCTCAGTGGTAGACTGTTGGACTTTATGCTAGAGGTCCCGAGTTCGATCCCCGTCCAGGATGACCGTGTTGTGTCCTTGGGCAAGACACTTTATCCCTTCTGTCTGCATGGGGGCATGATGACGCTGTGTACTAAGACATACTGCACGTCGATGGTGCACATGTCTTCAACTGCTGTAACCCTGCTTGAGCGAAGCTTGAATAGAGTTAGAATGTTGAGGAGCTGACAGTTGCTCGTCGATGCTCGGTGGTTCTTTCCAAGTACTCCGGCTTCCTCCACCCATAAAACTTTCAACGTCACGATTAGCCATTGTGCATAAGTATGTGACCTTAAACACCAATAAATAAATAAATATACAATCCTTCTTATGCTTTTTCAGGGACAAGAAGTTTTTGTCTGGATGAAAAATCCAAATCATATGCGTTTTAGTGGCAATCCACTTTCTTTGTACTACATGATTAATGGAAGATACTAAACTGATGGTGTACTACTGGAGCATAGCACTACTTAGCACAAACTCACAGAATAAATGAAATAAGTAACATGGTTCTCCCCAAGCTCTCAAGCCACCAGTCTAGTTCTGTTGGGAAAACAATGCTATTATGAGGTATTTGTTTACTCGCTTTTTATGGTGTTTAACCCATTGCATGCTGCTGGCGGTTATTCCCTCCCAGGACAGGAAATCTCTTGCTATTAAAATAAGTCAAATTTGAGGATATTTAACCACATTTTCCCCTATAAGTTGTGTAGACTTTTTAACCAATGATTTCTTGTATCATATGTTCATTAATTTCTCATTAACTCCAGTCATGGCTGCTTCACAGCAGCCATGACTAGATTTGAGAAAAAATATATTAAAATTACTCAGCAGGTTAAGAGTTAAGTGCAGACTACCTCTGATGTGATGATACAGATATTCTTTTATGCTCCAGTGACAGATATTCCAATCAATAAGTATTTAATTCACTTTGAGAACATCAATATATTAACACAATAAGTGGAAATATGTAGCTTAATCATAAAATAGTTCTGACAAGTCTTCATTCATATTCATTTAACCCTTTACCAAAAGCAGATGATATCAAAATTTATTATTTTAAATACAATTTTTTTAAATTTTCCAAAAAATTTCAACAAAACCATGAAGTGGCCCACTATTAGAACAAGCTTGACCTCTGAATTTGTAACTTATGTGGGTGGATGCCGCCAATTCATTAGGTCAAGAGTGAATAAACGAACATGTCTGATGGAATTTATGGAATCATTGAAGATTCGATCAAATCATATCACGGTTGAGATACATTTCTTACCCTAATTCAAAGAAAATTAATGTTTATGATATTTTTGAGATTCAATCAGATGGAATATTTCAGTTGGTTGGAAAAGCGAAATATCACAGATGATTGAATCTAAACATGGGCGATGAACTCTATAAGGGCTAGAGTAGTTCCAGGCCATAACAGCATTGCATTCCTTACCAAATTTGACTGTTGGCTTGGGAGCTTGGGCTCTGACTTAAAAAACAACACTGTGATCTAATGTCCTATGTTAAAAAGTGAGTGGAAAGCAAGAATGCTGGTACTCATTCCAAACCTGACACAATCTCCAGCATGAACATATTAGCTTGTGTTTACAGTAAAACATAGTAATGACATTGCCTTTGAATAAAAGAAATACTTCCAGCAGAAAGTCAATAGTGTGTTTTGAAAACAAAGGCTAACTTTTTCATGTGGAATGTGAAAATCGGAGCATGTCATCTGTAAAAAACAGATAGCACTTACATAGAAAAGGAATGTAGCAATCCTGTTGCCCACTCTTTCCTCGAAAGTAGTTCTCTTTCGTTTCTACAATACAATCAAATATTAAACTGGGAGTAAACATAGGGTTTGCACAGATCAGAAAAATGGAAATTTCATGATTTTTCACAATTTTTACAGCAATAAGGCAATTTGTCTGCCTTATTTGAGAGTGGTATATCAAAAAAACTTTGCTTCTCAGTTCAGAGTAGTATAGTGTAACCTTGTCATTTTAATACCTACTTTTGCAATATTTATTTATTTATTGGTGTTTAAGGTCATATACTTATGCACAATGGCTAATCGTGACCGTGACAGTTTTACGGGTGGAGGAAGCCGGAGTACCCGGAGAGAACCACCGAGCAACGACGAGCAGCTGTCAGGTCTCCAACATCGTAACTCTGAACGCTGCACCGCAGCACAGGCAGGGTTAGATTGGTTGAAGACATGCGCACCATCGACGCGCAGTATGCCTCAGTACACAGCGTCATCGTGCCCCCATGTAGGCAATTGGGGTGAAGTGTCTTGCCAAAGGACACAACGCGGTTGCCGCAGGTGAGTTTCAAACCGAGGGCCTCTCGGCTTGCAGCCTGCACCTCTACCAACTGAGCCACCGCGCCCCCTACTTTTGCAATTGAAAATATTCAATTAACTGGTGGAGTGCTGGAAGCCCATATTCAGGCTTCATTTTGAAGAGCAGGTTTAGCTATTAACCCTTTACCAAATGCAGACCATATCAAAATTTATTATTTTAAATATAATTTTTTCAAATTTTCAAAAAATTTCAACAAAACCATATCATGTGACCCCTCATTGGAACGAGCTCGACGAGCTCGTTCCAACGAGGGAGTCACATGATATGGTTTTGTTGAAATATTTTGAAAAGTAATATTTTTCCAACTACTGAATTTGCATATTACGCGGGCGGATGCGGCCGATTCATTGGGTAAAGGGTTAAACTCCTTGCATGCTCCTGGCGAATATTCCAGCCACAGAAATAGATATAATTTGGGTACATTCAACCAAATTTCTCTCTTGTAAATTGAATGGGACTTTCTGACCACTGTTTCCTTTAGTTACATCTAGATGAATTTTTCATCAAATCTAGTCATGGCTGCTCAATAGCAGCCATGACCAGATTTAATAAAAAATACTTGTAAAATACTCAGCAAGTTAAGAGTTACAGGCTTCATATCATGTGAATGTGCTGTGTATCATCTTTCAAGTGGAACTATATAGTCTGTAAGGATCTGCATTGTGAAAATTTATGGGAGAGTGCATATAGGAACTCTCCCATAAATTGTAACAAGCCAAAGTCATGTGAACAAATACTGATGACTGAAAAATAATTCAGCACTCTATCGGTAATCTGGAATTTGGACATTTTTTCTGTATTCTTGTGATAAACTGAGCTTTTATTCAGTAATACATTGTTAGCCAAGCTCCTACAGGTCTATCAAACAAGATGTAATGCCTTAACTGGTAGAGTGCTGGAAGCCCATATTTGGGCTTTATTCCGAAGCGCAGGTACTGCAACTTGAGGGCTTCAAATTCAGTGGCTGTGCATCCTATTATCTATGAAGTAATATTATTTAGGGAGCGCGGTGGCTCAGTGGTAGACTGTTAGACTTCTATGCTAAAGGTCCCAAGTTCGATGCCCGTCCGGGATGACCCGCATTGTGTCCTTGGGCAAGGCGCTTTATCCTGGTTGCCTACATGGGGGCACGATGACGCCGTGTACTAAGGCGTAATGCCTGTCGATGGTGCACATGTCTTAAATTGCTGTCACCCTGCTTGAGCGAAGCTTGAACAGTTAGAATGTTGATGTTGAGGAGCTGACAGTTGCTCATCGATGCTCGGTGGTTCTCTATGGGTTCTCCGGCTTCCTCCATCCGTAAAACTGTCATGGTTAGGATTAGCCATTGTGCATAAGTATGTTACCTTAAACACCAATAAATAAATAGTAATATTATTTAGTCTGTGAGATTTGCCTTATTACAATTTATGAGAGAGTGCCCAGGGGCACTCTCCTATAAACTGTAACAAGGCAAGACATGTGAACAAATTTTGATGGCCATAAATAATTCAGCACTCTATTTATTTATTTATTGGTGTTTAAGGTCACATATTTATGTATGATGGCTAATCGTGAACATGACAGCTTTACGGGTAGAGGAAGCCGGAGTACCCGGAGGGAACCACCGAGCATCAATGAGAAACTGTCAGCTCTTCAACATTCTAACTCTGTTCAAGTTCAGCTCAAGCAGGGTCACAGCAGCTGAAGACATGTGCACCATCAACGTGCAGTATGCCTTAGTACACGGCGTCATCGTGCCCCCATGTAAGCAACCAGGATAAAGTGCCTTGCCCAAGGACACAAAGCAGGTTGTCCCGGACGGGGATTGAACTCGGGACCTCTAGCACAGAAGTCCAACAGTCTACCACTAAGCCTCGGCGCTCCCCAGCACTCTATCAGTTAAACATCTGGAATTTAATCATTGTCAGGGTAATTCTTCGATAATTCATAAGAGTTTTCATTAAATTTACAACACTTTATTCTAAAACCTTTATGCAATTAACAGGTACTAAAGCTTTGGTAAATGGTTTAGTGTTTGAAAATTATAAGCAATTAGTAGTCATTCAATTAAGAAATATCAGTTAACACTCTGAACTGATGAGGAATTATCAAAATTTCAGACCATAAATTTTTATCATTAATATCAAATATTAACCCCCCAAAATTATTTGCAAGCTTGCTTGAATTCCCAAAACAGGTGACTTTCTTGATTTTTTAATCTGTTCAAACCCTATGACAAAGGGAGTAAACCATATAATTAATCAACATCAATAATATACCACTATTTTGGTTGATTGTATTGTGATAAAAAAGTCAGTACATGTTTTCTTAAATGCTAAAGAAATGAAAAATGTGATAATCAACAACCAAAAGAACCCTATCATTAGGCCCCTGCAAATATTTGATTGTTCGAGTTGAAGTTGAGTCGATCAATGAATTCAAGTCAAATTTGAGTTGAAAATAAAATCACAAATATAAAAATGGAACATGAAAAAATAAACTTATTAATAAATGTCTTGGTATATGTACAATTGTACATTTAATACTGACTAAATTGTCAAAACAATGTAAGGAACTGAGTGCGAGCCTCAAACACACATCGTCATTTGTAACAAGTGCGAAACTAAAGATCTACGCATTAAGCACTCCTGACTGGTAACAGGTTCTTGATTCTTGTTACTGATACAACCACTTCCAATATATTGTAAATAAAAACAAGAAACTTTAAAGTTAGCATGTCGCGTGATTCCAAATGACGTTGGTAATACACTCCTATTTTACCTTGGATAAAGTCATGGCTACTTACACATGTAATACATGTAAGACTTTGTACAAAGCCCTAGCAGCAGGGACTGCATTTCACATCTGGGTACACCTCAGTAAGAAGCATCCAGTGCATATATCACTATTATAATAATAATAATAACTGATTTTCTAGAGCGTAAAACCACAAATAGTGCTCTAAAATGCTTGAAGAAATAAATACACTTTTCTGAAATAAAAAGTCACATCTGTTTCGGTTGCCTCTTAGAGAGGTTCAGGAGAATGCTTCGGTAAATAGGAAAGTTTAAGATTTCTTTTGAAGATATCTGAGAGTTTCTGAATTTCTGACACTAATAGGCAGGGAATTCCACAATCTGGGACCCACCATGGAAAACACATGATCATTAGCCAGATTAGATCTGCTAAAAGGTACAACTAGTTGAATTTGGTTTTTAGATCTGAGACTGCGTGGTGGAGGAGATCTTGCAGGTAAACTGGAGACAGTTTGTGGATACGTTTGAATACCCCTGCAGCAAAGATAACATAGCAGATTTTGACACGGGTATTTGAACCAAGAAAATACGATTGATACTTTCATCTTCGTCTCCTATTCAGCCATGTCTAAATGTGCACTGCATTGCTAACCTACAAACTGTTAAATGTAAGCAAGAATATGTGGATAAATCATCAGTACAATGCCAAAACAATCCTAATGTGACTATTTTAAAATGGAGATGTATGAAACTGCACTTGGACACCTAATTTCGGCTAACATGGTTTGAATTCAATATTCGGTCAACTCAAACACTTTTTTGGCAAGTTCGAGTTCAAATTCAAGTTGAACAAATCCATATTTGCAGAGGCCCACATATCAAACCAACAGATTTTTTGTCTGAAAATGAAAAGTGACCAAGAACCTGGCTTTTGTTGTTCACAGATCGATGAAGATGGAATACTCCATAAATGGCCACATTTGATCAACATTATATTCTTGGGGCCAATTTCAAATTTTTAAAACATTTTTTTTTTTAATCATAGCTCAAAATAACTTCACTGAAATAAACTCAATCTTGTTGAAATGAGGGATTATAACCTGTGGTTGGAAGAAAAATGAATGAGTCCTTTGAAAAAATATGAAAGTGCAAGGGCTCAACATTACACCAAAGTGCAGCCATTCGATATGTTAACTTGGTTATTCTCAGCACTAAATGATAGCCTGTAATCATGTCATTAAATACAGTACAGTCACCATGGACTGGTCATAATCCACGAGTGAACAGTGATGTCCATACATGTGTTTACCAGGTAATAAAAAACATCATCAGCACAATTATAATCAATGAACCACTGGGTTGCACCCGGTGCTTCATTAATTAAATTTTTGATGATTATTCCTGTAATTAGTGTTTGCAATCTAATATTATTTCATCTGTGGAAACACCGCCCAAACTGTGGAAAGTGACCAGTACCTGGCGGTTGCACTGTAGTCTGCATACATGAATTTACAAGATTGCCGCACAAATTATACAACTTAAATTAATGCTTCCCCTTTTGCCCAATGACATGGTTACAGTACGTGTCAAAATAAGCTGTAGGATAATGACTATAAATTATGTATCTTTCTCTTCCGACACTGATAAGACCAGAAGCTAACATCATTTTCTGGAAAGCTCCGAGAGCTTTCCGGAAAATGATAACAGATTCTAATCTATCAGTGCAGGAGCAGCAGTATACTTAGTTTATTGCAGTTATGCTACAACTTATTTTGACTTGTACTGTGTAAGGGCTGACCTCTGTTGTGGCAACTCTGTGGCTTTGCTCTTATCGAATCCTTCGATGGGATTAGAGAGTCTCTCTACACACATGGGACAGTTATGTTACAGGTCCTTATATTTTTAGACCTGTATCCAAAAACTTGAAAGGACTTTAGGGAAAAAATTAGGAATATTTCCAATATTTATAATGACCAAGCCTGAATATAAGCAATCTGTCACTTGCAGAATGAGGTCCCAGAGGATTAATTTGCTGATGCTATCCCATACAGTGGGCCAGTTTATCCTCTGGGTACATCTGTTTAGGTTTGAGACCTCAATTCAAATTGAGGTTCACAGAGGGTAAATTTAGTGATGCTACCCATCACCAAATTCACACTCTGGGTACCTCATTTTGCAGATGACAGTCTGCTTATTTTCAGGCTTGATAATGACCCAGTCAAACTCTTCACCCAAAATTACTGGAAGGCAACACTCTAAACTTTGTCTTGAAATAACAAAAGAATCAATTCTTTGGTTTCAAAAACATAAGTAATGACCCCTTATTGGAATGAGCTAACTGAGCTCATCCAATGAGTAGTCTTCATCCATATTTAGGAGGCAAATCTAAACAAGAGGCCCCACGGGACCTGAAGCGCTCATCTTGAACAGAACACAATATAAACAGAGTCCAAGAATGAGTCTACATTAAGCAATCCATCTCCATAAGCTGCATTGTCAATCCTTGAGTCCCTCAGGAGTGACAAAAATAATCCAGGCATCATGCCTTTTCTTCAGTTGATCATAATGTAAAATGTAGAGCTCCATTATGAAGCCCCTTGATACAACCTATGTGGATTAATCTTAGTTACACACCTTTAGAGGGTACTGAATACAAAATTTTTAATTTTTCAGCAAAATGGCTAATTCCGGCTCCCATTGGAAGCCCAAATATTAACCCAGCGACTCAGTTTGAACACAGTTGAATCTGACTTCCCTAGATATGTTGTGCACCAAATATGAAAGCATTCTGACTGTTGGATCTGAAGAAGAGAAATTTTAAAGAAATTTCTTCATATTGCACTAAGTTAAAATTTGGGCTACCATAGCGAGCCCAAATATTAACCTATTGATCCGATTTGAACAAACTTTAATCTGACCCCCCTAGAGATGTTGTATACCAAATATGAAAGCATTCTGAATAGTGGATCTGAAGAAGAAGATTTTTGAAGAAATTCCCTAATGTTGTACCAAGTTAAATTTCAGGTTTCCAAATGGAGCCCAAATATTAACCTAGGCATGCGAATTGAACAAACTAGAATCTGACTCTCCTAGAGGTGTTGTATACCAAATATGAAATCATTCCGACTGGTGGATCTGAAGAAGAAGATTTTCAAAGAAATTTCCTCATATCGCACTAAGTAAAAATTTGGGCTACCATAGCGAGCACAAATATATACCTAGGGATCTGATTTGAACAAACTTGAATCCGACCCCCCTAGAGATGTTGCATACCAAAATGAAAGCATTCTGACTGGTGGATCTGAAGAAGAAGATTTTTTAAAATTATCCCCCATATTGAACAAAGTTAAAATTTGGAATTCGGTAAGAAGCCCAAATATTAACCTATGGACTTGGTTTGAACAATCTTGAATCTGACCCTCATAACAATGATGTAAATCAAACAATAAAAGATTCTGACTGGTGGTTCTGAAGAAGAAGATTTTTAAAGAATATTCCCCATATTACCCTATGCACAAAATCTGGGCTCCTGTATTGAGCCCAAATATGAATGAATGGGTTTTATTTTAACAAACTTGTATCTGACCCCCCTATGAATGCTGTTTACCGAATATCACAAGATTCTAAAGAGTGGTTCTGTAGAAAAGATTTTTAAAAATTTTTGCAAATATGCTGACCATTACAGAACACCCTAACATAACCGATGGCAAATTTTTTTTACCATTCAATTCTACTGGTCCTAAGGATACTTCCTACCAAATAACAACTCTCTGTTCCATAGGGATGCGGGAATTTCTTTTTTTGCATGGGTCAAGTACTTGTGACCCAATAAAATTACATACCAAATTTGGTTCAAATTGGACCATCGGTTCAGAAAATAGAAATTTTTGGTGGGGGCCAAAAATCTTATCCCTCCCATTACAAAGCCAAATATTGCTTCACGAACTTCGTTTGAACAAACTTGATTCTACACCTCAAAAGGAAGCTCCATAGCAAATATCAAGTCATTGTACACACTGGTTCATGAGAAGAAGATTTTAAAAATATTTTGTAGATTTTTCCCCCACTCCCTCCCAATGGAGCTGGGCATGTTGAGTTGAACAAAAATGTAATGCCCCTTTGGGACCATCACTCACACAAACTGTCACTTGAATTGGCCCAGTGGCTTTGGAGGAGAAGACCAAAACATGGTGTTGACAGACGGATGACGGACGGACAGCGATGAGATTAGCTCAGCTTGACTTTGTCAAGATGAGCTAAAAAAAACTAGATATGCTAGTACATGTATACCCCCGTGAGGTAGCATGATAAAGCATTGGCTTTACATACCTGTAAAATCAACTTTGTGAAAAATCAACTGACCAAACTGAATTTGTAGGTACCTATGATGAAGCCACAGACCAGAAATCAGCCAATTATCTGAGCGTTAAGAGGAAAATGTTTGGAAAACCGATTCTCTGAGTTTTCACATCATAAACTAAGTTCAAGATCAATAACACTGAGACAAATCATCCAACTTGGACCAAACTTGAACTCAATTTGCAGGTACCCATGTCAAAGCCAAATACCAGAAATCAGCCAATTATCTCAATGTATGGTGAAAATAAAAGTCCAGAAAACTGTTCTTTTGGAATGACAGAATGATGGAATGACAAGAAGATGGAATGACAGATGGACTACGGTATGGGGCCGGGGCATAAAAAGTACCAAAGTTTGAATGGCGATTTTTGTATGTATAGTTCTGGGTAAATTTGAACCAATATGTTAGGTAAAGGGTAAAGCATTTGAATGACCAAATTCAAGCATTTTGAGAGTCAGCTCCAATGAAGGGTCAAAAACTATGTTTTAGAGACAAAACATCAGACTGACCAATAAATCATCATCTTGTAAGCCAAACATTGGAAGGTTTAATACCTGGAAAAGTTCCTTTGCCCTTTACCAAATGAATTGGCTGCATTCATCTGCATAATTTACAAATTACGCAGTTGAAGAAAAGACATTTTTCAAACATTTTTAACAAAACCGTAAATTTTGATACAGTACGTCCATCATGGATTGGTAACTTTTCCAGGGGAGGGGATGGGGGTGGGGTGGAATATTTCCACAGATGCAATAATATTACATTCCAAACACTAACTAGAGGTACTGTGAGCAAGCTCACAAAGTGATACTCCCCGCGCCTGAAATGTATAAGTTAGATTATCTCCCCTTGGAAATGTCAGAACGGAATTATATTACTTCCTGCACATCTTCATATGGAGTTCTTCCATTGTGTAAAGTTTCATGAAAATTCTTCAAACGGTTTAGGAGGAGTTGTGCTTATAAGGATGGACAGATGGACAGACAGACGGATGGACAGGGTGATTCCTATATACCCCCCAAACTGTGTTTGCGAGGGGTATAATGATAGGAATAATCATCAAAAATTTAATTAATGAAGCACCGGGTGCCACCCGGTGCTTCATTAATTAAAATTTTGCTGATGATGATTTTTATTACCTGGTCAACACATGTGTGGACATCACTGGCCACACGTGGATTACGACCAGTACACGACAATTGTACTGTATCTTGTGCTTTGCGTAAAGGGTAAAGACGTTCCTGCACTTTTTGAACAACGCAACTAAAGCAACTAAAAAGTTCACCAAAAAGATTATCATCAAAGCAAAGAATCTTTTTTAAAAACACCTTCAGGGTTTAGAGGTCATTTTCTGGTACTTTCAAGGCATTGAAAAAGTGTTTCTGAATTCAAGCCTACCTTGCATTTTAACCTTTTACCCAACGAGTCGGCCACAACCGTCAATGTAATATGCAAATTCAGCAGCTGAAAAAATATTATTTTTCAAAATATTTCAACAAAACCATATCATGTGACCCCTCTTTCATAGTGCTCGTTCCAATGAGGGGTCACATAATATGGTTTTGTTGAAATTTTCAGAAAAATTTTAAAAAGTGATAATTAAAATAATAAATTTTGATATCATCTGCGTTGGGTAAAGGGTTAAACTATGAACTGGTTTTCTGTGCACTGTTTCTAATTGTATTCACAATTAGAATACAGAAATAAATTGAGAAACATATGGGAAACAACAATTCCTTCTATTGTATTTGCAAAATGAAATAAAATGTGTATCAGTAAGTAAACTTACCCTGGCAAAATCAAAGTGGGGCTCATAATGACCGCCCAATCCATAATTTGCAACCTAAAAAATAAAATTAAAAATTAATAGCTTTGATAAGAATTTGAAGTGACACAATGGACCAATAACAAGCTATAAATAATTAAAAATGGAATATATTTTCATTTTTGGAATTCACATAAAATTTTTTTTTACACAATCCAGTACAAGTATTTCCACTAGTTCCTTGAATCCTGTACCCTACATAACAAGTAACCACCTAAGCCTGTGCATTTTTACAGCCTTAGTCAGTGAAAATTTTCATGCAGTGTGTGATATGGCAGTCTATCAACTAATCCTGTGTAATGCCTGTAGTCAGCCAGTGTATGTTAGCTTGCCATGAAACTCTGTACAATACACAGGGTTTGTCATTCTTTCCTTTGAAGGCTTCCTGGTTATAAATAAGATGAACTCTATTATGTAACTAACCCTGTGCAAGCACAGCCTCATTGAGTGAGCATTTTCATGTAGTGTGTGATACGACAGTTACCAATTGTTTTTAACCCTTTACCTAACATGAAAAGCAGACGACACTTGCAAAAACAAATTCTTTTCATTTTTTGTCTCAAAAACATAGGTTATGACCCCTCATTGGAACGAGCTCGTCGAGCTCGATCCAATGAGGGGTCATAACCTATGTTTTTGGGATAAAAAATGAAAAAATAATGAAAATTAACTGACGATTTTTGAGAATTGCACTGGCCGGTTTTGGCTGTTACTTTGGGTAAAGGGTTAAACAAAATGTGTCACATTTTCTAGTTACACAAAATTGTCATTATTAACTAAGTAACTAACCCTGTGCACTGCACATCCTTAGTTTAAATCTCATCAAAAGCAACTCTTTACCAAACATAATGGCCAAAACAAACCAGTAATATTCTCAAGAAGCATTTAAATTCAGCTTATGGTCCTCATTGGAATGGACTGTCAAATGTTTTTTTTTTAGTGAATTCCAACTAGAGGCTCTAACGAGCCTGTAATCGCTCACCTGGCAGAACTCCATATAAAAATGCGATTTCCCATTGGGTTTCCATGGTAACTATGAGCTGTAATTGTGGCCATATTTGCTACATTACACGAGGATCATTGGTAGGTGTCCTAGTCCTCAATCATATGAAGTTTCAAAACATTTGACCGTGTAGTTTCAGAGGAGAAGAATTTTCAAAATCGACCAATCAGAATCAAAGAATGCCTCTGGCAGCCATGTTTTTCATCCAACAGGAATAAAATGAGTAACAGTTGTAGAGAACTTCTCATAGACCATGTCTGCCAGGTTTGGTTCACATTGGCTCAGTAGTTCCAGAGAAGAAGATGAAAATGTGAATTCCCATAGGGTTTCTATAGTAACTATAAGCTGCAATTACAGCCATATTTGCAACCCGATCAAGATTAAATGAGGATCATTGGTAGAGGGTTCCAGTCATCATTTATGTGAAGTTTCAAAACATTTGGACTGGCAGTTTCAGAGGAGAAGATTTTTGAAAATCTACCAACCAGAATTAAACAATGCCTCTGGTAGCCATGTTTTTCATCCGACTGGAACAAAATAAGGATCGTTTGTAGAGTACCTCCCATAGACCATTCCTGTCACATTTGATTCACATCGGCTCAGTAGTTCCAGAGAAGCAGATGAAAATGTTATTTCCCATAGGGTTTCTATAGTAACTATAAGCCACAATTGCAGCCATGTTTGCAGAGGGTGTTCCAGTCAAGAATGACATGAAGTTTCACAACATTTGGCCTTGTAGTTTCAAAGAAGAAGATTTCTTGAAAATCCACACATTTATGAATTCTGTTTCAATAAAAAATCAGTAAAAGAAGGTTAAATATTTTGAAAATTACAATTTTTTCAGACAGTATTCTCTTTCAAATAGCTTTGGATAGGTAAAGGGTTACAGGAAACAACAACATTTTATTCAAATAATTTGTCATATCTTAAAGGATATCATAATTGACTGGTAAGCTCTGCATGATGGTATACAAAACACCTGTCATCAATCAGTATTTCTAAGAAACATGAGTAATATTAACACTAGAGGCTCTAAAGAGCCTGTAATCTCTCACCTGGAACTACATATAACTAGAGGGGTATCAGTACCCCGTGGCGCACCAACAGGTGGCCAATGTAAAGGGGTGGCTGGAGTAAAAAAAAAAAAGTCCAAAATTAAAGTAAATAAGCAGCTAAAGGGTTAAATAATATAATAATAGCCCCAAGAAGCATGTTAACATAAAATAGGAACCATTGCAATATGCTACAAGGTAAGTCTCCCCTTTGAAAAAAAGAAAGACAAACATCAAAACCTGCACATAAAAGTAAAAAAAAAAGTATCACATTTGTTTCAATGGGTTAAAATTGAGAAAAATACCCTGATAGTGTACCCTGATAGTGTCACAGTAACCACCATGGCAATATGCCAGTAAGGTGAAACTCTACCTGAAAAATATCCACTTGGAAGAAAAGGAAGAAAAACCTCAAAACCTGCACATAAAAGTCAAAAAAGTATCACATTTGTTTCAAAGGGTTGAAATTTAGAAAAATACCCTGAAAATGTTACAGTAACCACCATGGCATATGCCAGTGAGGTAAAACTCCACTTAAAAAAAATATCAAAACCTGCACACAAAAGTCCAAAATTAAAGTAAATAAGCAGCTAAAGGGTTAAATAATATAATAATAGCCCCAAGAAGCATCCTAACATAAAATAGGAACCATGGCAATATGCTACAAAGGTAAGTCGCCACATGGAAGAGAAGAAAACAAACCTCAAAACCTGCACATAAAAGTAAAAAAAAAGTATCACATTTGTTTCAAGGGGTTAAAATTGAGAAAAATACCCTGTCACAGTAACCACAATGGCAATATGCCAGGTGAAACTCTACTTGAGAAATATCCACTTGGAAGAAAAGAAAGACAAACCTCAAAACCTGCACATAAAAGTCAAAAAAGCATAACATTTGTTTCAAAGGGTTAAAATTTAGAAAAATACTCTGAAAATGTTACAGTAACCACCATGGCAATATGCCAGTGAGGTAAAAATCCACTTATTTATTTATTTATTTATTTATTTATTTATTTATTGATGCTTAAGGTCACATATTTATGCACAATGGCTAATCATGACCGTGACAGTTTTACGGGTGGAGGAAGCCGGAGTGCCCGGAGAGAACCACCGAGCAACGACGAGCAGCTGCCAGCTCCCCAACATCGTAACTCCGCACTAAAAATCTACTTAAAAAAAAAAAAATATCAAAACCTGCACACAAAAGTCCAAAACCTGCACACAAAAGTCCAAAATTAAAGTAAATAAGCAGCTAAAGGGTTAAATAATATAATACTAGCCCCAAGAAACATTCCACTTGGAAGAAGAGAAAGAAAAACCTCAAAATCTGCACATAAAAGTCAAAAAAGTATCACATTTGTTTCAAAGGGTTAAAATTGAGAAAAATACCCTGAAATGTTAAGGAAACCACCATGGCAACATGCCAGTAACGTAAAACTCCACTTGAAGATTAAAACCTGTACACAAAAGTCAAAAACCTGCACAGAAAAGTCAAAAACCTACACAGAAAAGTCAAAAACCTGTACACAAAAGTCCAAAATTCAAGTAACTAAGTATGGAAAGGGTTGAATAAAATATTACTATCCCTGAAAAGCATGCAGACATAAAAAAAATCCAAAAAAAAAAAAAATCATAACCTGCACACAAAAGTTCAAAATGAATGAATCCAGACACCAGCGTCGATGCCGACATGAGGGCTATGCCACAGGCTTACACAACTATCGTTGGTGAGCCAAAAATGTGATTTCCCATAGGCTTTCCATGGTAACTATGAGCTGCAATTGTGGCCATGTTTGCATCATTACATCAACATTACACAAGAATCATTCGTAGAAGGTGTCCCAGTCCTTAATTATGTGAAGTTTCAAAACATTTGACTTTGTAGTTTCAGAGGGGAAGATTTTTGCAAAATCCATCAATCAGAATCAGAGAATGTCTCTGGTGGCCATATTGTCCAACCAATGGGAACAAAAAGAGGATCGGTTGTAGAGGGCCTCCTATAGACCATTCCTGCAAAGTTTGGTTCATGTCGACACCGTAGTTCCAGAGAAGCTGAAAATGTGATTTCCCATAGGCTTCTATAGTAACTATAAGCCACAAATGTGGCCATGTTTGCAACACAATCAACATTAAATGAGGATTGTTGGAAGAGGGTGTCCCAGTCATCAACCATGCAACGTTTCAAAACATTTGGCCCTGTGGTTTCAGAGGGGACGATTTTTCAAAATCCATCTATCAGAATCAAAAAATGCTTCTGGCAGCCATGTTTTTCGATGGATAGTAACAAAATGAGAAGCGTTTGTAGAGGACCTGCCATAGACTATCCCTGCCATGTTTGGTTCACAATAGCTCAGCAGTTCCAGAGAAAAAGATGAAAATGTGATTTCCCATAAGGTTTCTATAGGAACTATAAGCCACAATTGCAGCCATATTTGCAACCCGATCAACATTAAATGAGGATCGTTGGTAGAGGGTGTCCCAGTCATCAACCATGCAAAGTTTCAAAACATTTGGCCCTGTGGTTTCAGAGGAGAAGATTTTTCAAAATCCACCAATCAGAATCAAAAAATGCTTCCAGCAGCCATGTTTTTCGATACACATTAACAAAAATGAGAAGCATTTGTAGAAGACCTTCCGTAGACTATCCCTGCCAGATTTGGTTCACGTCGGCTCAGTAGTTCCAGAGAAGAAGATGAAAATGTGATTTCCCATAGGGTTTCTATAGTAACTATGAGCTGCAATTGTGGCCGTGTTTACAACCCAATGAACATTAAATGAGGATCATTAGTAGAAGAGGTCCCAGTCATCATTTATGTGAAGTATCAAAACATTTGGCCTGGCAGTTTCAGAGGTGAAGATTTTTGAAAATCCACCAACCAGAATCAAAGAATGCCTCTGGCGGCCATGTTTTTCAACCCACTGGAACAAAATGTGGATCGTTTGTAGAGGACCTCCCATAGACCATTCTTGCCAAGTTTGGTTCATGTCGGCTCAGTAGTTCTAGAGAAGAAGACGAAAATGTGATTTTCCATAGGGTTTCTATAGTAACTATAAGCCACAATTGAAGCCATATTTGCAACCCGATCAGCATTAAATGAGAATCGTTGGTAGAGGGGGTCCCAGTCATCAATCATGCAAAGTCTCAAAACATTTGGCCATGTGGTTTCAGAGGAGAAGATTTTTGAAAATCCACCAACCAGAATCAAAGAATGCCTCTGGAAGCCATGAGGATCGTTTATAGATGACCTCCCATAGACCATTCCTGCCAAGGTTGGTTCACACCAGCTCAGCGGTTACAGAGAAGAAGATGAAAATGTGAAAAGTTTACAGACAGCGGACGCCAAGTGATGTGAAAAGCTCACATGGCCTTTTAGGCCAGGTGAGCTAAAAATGAAAACATTTTCTATTTTCAAGTAATAGCTTATCTCTTTACCCAACGTCACAGCCCAAACTGGCCAGCGCTATTCACAAAAATTGCTATTCAATTTTCATTATTTTTTCATTTTCTGCATCAAAAACATAGCTTATGATCCCACATTCAGAGAGCTTGTTCCAATGAGGGGTCATAAGCTATGTGTTTGAAGCAAAAAAATGAAAAAAATTAGTTATTCAATAATTTTGTTTGCAAGTGTCATCTTTTTATGTCAGGTAAAGGGTTAATACTGTAATCCTTGAGGGTCATTTCCAACTTTGGTAAATATTTACATGCCAGTAGTAATTACACGTGCTCTGACCAGAAGTGTTCACGATAATTTACACTGGCACTGATATCTAGTTACGTTTTGCTGCTGGTTATGACTGTCTTTATAGCCACAGCAACGCCATGTGAAAGAACGTTTTTTTTTGTGAGGCAATAATTGAGACTAGATGTGTCAGTACAACATGTATGCCCCCAAGAGGTAGCATATGTTGGCTTTACATGCTTGTAGGTACCCATGGCAAAGCCATATACCAGAAATGAGCCAATTATCTGAATATATAGCGAAAAAAAAATCCAGAAAACTGATTCTCTGAGTTTTCACATCATAAACTAAATTCAAGGTCAATTACTCTGCGAAAAATCAATTCACCCAGACCAAACTCGAATTTGATTTGTATGTACCCATGACAAAGCCACATACCAGAATTCAGCCCATTATCTCAATGTATGGTGAAAAAAGTCCCTAAAACTGTTATTTTGGAATGATGGAATAATGAAATCACAGAATGACAGAAAGATGGAGGGATAACACTATATGCCCCCAGCCATTTCACGTTGGGGACATAAAAAACTGTCCAGGTCAAACTGATCAAAACCAAAGAATGATTTTGATACCAGATGCACATGGATGATAATTTCAAATCTCAAAATGTAAAAAAGTGGAAAAACGTCAGTCATGGGGAATTGATGAAGTAGTTCACTTAACCTACTGAGTAATTTTCATTAATTTTTCATCAAATCTAGTCATGGCTGTTTTGAAGCAGACATGACAAGATGTGATAAAAATTCCTGAAAATTTGACACAAAAAATCATTGTTAAAAAAGTTTATACAATTTACAGGGGAAAATTTGGTTAAATACTCTCAAATTTTACGTATTTTAAAGGCACAAGATTTCTTATCCTGAGCAAGAATATCTGCCAGCAGCATGCAAGGAGTTAAAATAACTATGAACCTGTAATTCTTCTGCAGTGTCCATTTCTAAATTTGTTATAGCCTCAATTCTATTATTTATACGCCTTACAACAGGATGCTCATCTGCCTTTAACCATGCACTAGAAATAAAAGAACAAAAATGACTATTTTCAGAAGACATGTATGTGAATTCCCTATCAAATTTAGTTAACCATGCACTAGAAATAAAAGAACAAAAATGACTATTTTCAGAAGACATGTATGTGAATTCCCTATCAAATTTAGGAAACAAATTGAGTATAGATTACATTTTATTCTAATGATCTCAATGAACAAGGTCCCAAACCAACCACTAACATTTATCCACCTTAAAAAACTTAAAAAAACTGTGGACAGGGACAACTGCTAATGAGCAAATGATTAGGAGACTACGATACTCCTATTAATAGGAGTATAGTATGTTAGCAATACTACAAGATAAGGTCACACAAAGTAGATCTTCTGTTTCTCAGGCCATTATTTGTAAAATTGCATGCATGCGAGCATTTTTTTATTTTATTTTTTATTCTGTCATTATTTCTTTGCCATCAAAAGTTGAAAATAAAAATCTGTTTCTCACGAAGTCCTTTTGGCTGCCGCATGCTCTCTTTTTATAACCAATACAAACTTAAAAAAATAAAAAATAAATGGTTTATGTCTAATATTTTGCCCAAGTTAATAAAATTGATAAATTTGTCCATTGAGTGAAACAAGGCTTTGCAATGCTTTAGCATTACAAAGCCTTCTTGCACTCAAAGGACAAAATACACCACCAGTGACCACCCATACTATTGTGTAGATTATATGAGGCCTAAAACAAACCAAGAACATAAACTTTTGATGTCAAAGAAAGAATTAAAAAAAATAAAAAATAAAATAAAAAACCGCCCGCCCGCATGCAGTTTTACAAAAAAGGGCCTCAGAAACAGAAAATCTACTTTGTGGGGCCAAGGGTATACTTGGTGTGGTAAAAAAAATAAAAATAAAAATAAAAACCGCCCTCCCTCACAGAATTTGGAAAACCAATATTGGTCCAGGGGACCCCGGTCCAGGGGAGGGGGGGGGGGGGGGGGGGGCAAATGTGGGTAGCTATATGAAGCCAACCAGGGCCTCCTTTCGTGTGGATGTGAATGAATCGCCATTTCCATCTCCAGATGCAAGGAAATGACTTCTTTTAAACATAAAATTCAAAGAGTCGACCCAGTATGTCTGGGGCCCCTCACCCTAGCAAGTCCAGGAGGGGACAGGGGGCTCATCACTGCTCGGCCGCCACTGATCAATTGCGCTGTTTGTTTATGCCAAGTCAGAGTTGTTTGAACCTTTATATAAATACCAGTAAAGATCAAGTTCAGTTGTGCATCGACATATTAACATAATCGTACCTGGCGTGTTATAGCAAGTCGGGAGGGTTTTTACTATTCGTTTTACCTTTTTTGTTATACTGCAATGAACGTCTGAGATCGGTGGTGCATTGTTTACTTTTGGGAAAATCTCGAACCTCCATAAAAAAATTCAATGTGGGGGAGGGGGGGGGGGGGGTATTTTTCCAACGCGGCCGTGCCTGAGAACCAAAACACTTTTTTGGGGGGCCTAAACCATTTAATTTTTATTTTTTTTAAGTTTACATTGGTTATAAAAAGAGAGCATGTGGCAGCCAAAAGGACCATGCAGGAGAGCCTGTGAAACAGATTTTTAATTTTGTAGGCCTAAGGACACAATACTAAATACTTGAATTTCAAATTTGTTTTTGAAAAATTGGTATCACAACTATATAATTCACCAATATCAGAAAACACCACCCCCCCTCCCCCTCCCCCACAATGTTATCATAACAATTAATATAAAATTTCTTCTTCTTCCACCCAGTGACATGGTAAAAATATAGAATTAGATTTCCAGGAGACCACGTTTCATCAAAAACTATATTATACTTCCATCTTTCAAATGATGTTTACAAAAAACAAGCCTCTTGTAATATTAAATTTCTAATTTGTGATAGTTTTTGAATCACATCCTGGCATCTGAAAAGCTTTCAGATTGTGTTTGATGAATATTTTGCAATTTTAGTACGAAAAAGCACCAATTCTCTTGTCAGCAATAGTATTAGTACTGTACAACTATACTGATAGCTGTGAACAAATTCACATTTGTCATTTTATTACGTCATTTTTCCCCAATTTTTTTCACCTGTATTTCAAAAATGCTCTTTGGGTGAAGAAATTGTTTTCTAACAGTTTTTAACAACATAATTTCGTAAAAACCTCCAAATATCAGTGAATGAAAGTGTAATATAGGAGTTCCTCTCCAGTTGTCTCCCTTGATCCACACACTCACTGAATAGAGTTACTCTTCATACACTGTTCAAAACACACCAACAGAAATCTCCTGTTAATTGAATAATTTTCATTAGTAAAGTGCCTACTCAATTAACAGGATTCCACTGAATAATCTAATAGTATAAACATACCTTTTACTAATTCTGTAGTTTGCATATTCGAGTTGACCTGTTTTAGCATTTTGAACTGTAGCTCTATTCAGCTGAAATAAAAATGAAGAGACAAATTGTTGTATCATATCAAGGAATACCCAAATTTATTCTTTATTTATTGACACATTGGAAGTAACTGGTAGGGAAAATTATCTGAGTGTCCGAATACTTTCTAGCAGCATCAATTGGGGGGGTTGATGATGTCATCACATTCTGTCCTTTTAGGTGGGAATATAAAATGGCTGTACCCTGTGAAGAGACACAGTGCAAGCTAAAGAGTTGTACATAATACAGTGGGACCCTGTTAATTTAACTCTTAACCTGTTGAGTATTTTCAGAATATTTTTCATAAAATATAGTCATGGCTGCTGGGAGCAGCCATGACTAGATTTGATGAAAATCCATCTCAATTTTACTTGGCAAATCGTTGGTGAATACATTCATTCATTTTAAAGGGGAAAAATTTGATTCAAACTGCCCAAGTTATACTTATTTTAACGACAAGACAAATTCTGTCCTGAGAAGGAATATCCATCAACAGCATGCAAGGAGTTAATGTCCACTTGCCCAGAGAAAAATATTCAATTAACAGGAGTATTCAATGAACAGAAATTTGGTTATTTTCCTGTGTTCTAGGAAAAAACATATTTATTCTCTCATATCTTGTTTGACAAAGCAAATGAAGCACTGTCCAATATGATATAATAGATTAAATGCCTACACTGCTTTTACCAAGGCCAAATAGGTCCAAACACAGGGAGAATGAAGTGGTTACCATTGTATATTTTTTCAGTAATCTCACATAATTATTTTTTCAATTAACAGGAGTTTGCTCTATAACCTGTATGCAATTAACAGGTCAAATTTGTACAAGGTATGGTAAATATTTTAGTGTTTGAAAATTATATTCAATTAACAGGGATATACAATTAACTGGTTGAGTGCTAGAAGTCTTTATCAGGACTCATATGAAAAGTGCTGGAAGCCACTATATTTACTATATTTACAGTTTGTACTAATTTATTGTTGGCTCAGCACCAGATAAAAAATATTAACTTCAAATCGTTTTGTTACAATTTATTGGAGAGTGCCAACTGGCAATCTCCAATACATTGCATCAAAACAGTTATTTATGAGAAGTATCTTGTGATACTGAAGCTACATTTGACAGTACATGTAGCATGATATCTTTGAACAAAATCCTCAAGTAGCAAATGACAATTGAAAAATAATTTAACTAGAGGTACTGTGAGCAAGCTAACAAAGTGATACCCCCCGCACCTGAAATGTATAAGTTAGATTATCTCCCCTTGGAAATGTCAGAACGGAATTATATTGCTTCATGCACATCTTCATATGGAGTTCTTCCATTGTGTAAAGTTTCATGAAAATTCTTCAAACGGTTTAGGAGGAGTTGTGCTTATAAGGATGGACAGACGGACAGACAGATGGATGGATGGACGGACACTCCAACATTTCGGGCTACCAAAAAAACATTTTGTATGTCCAAAACCTTATTTTAACCAGAACCCCACCCCCTCCACCCTAGAACTTATATTTAACCCTAACCCCACCTCTCCACCCCAAAACCACACCCTAACCCTACCCCACCCTGACCCTAAACCCTAAAAGCCCACCCCAGACCCTAACCCCACCCACCCCCAGGACCTAACCCCTCAATCTTAAGCCCTACTCTGGGCTACCCCTAACCACCACCCCACCCCACCCCTGACCCAACCCCACCCTAGCCAAACCAATAGGATTAGGATCTATTTTTTGGTTTAGGGGCTACTAAAACTAAAACCCCACCCCTGACCCCAACCCTAACCCCCCGGGACCTAACCCTCCCCAACCTTAAGCCCTACTCTGGGGCTACCCCTAACCCCACCCCACTCCTAACCCTAACACTACCTTAATTTGGAGGTAGCCCCTAATAATAATATCCCCTAAACCCCCAACGTTGGCCCGGACAGACGGACGGACGCTCCAACATTTCAGGTTTATGGGCTACCAAAAAAACATTTTGTATGTCCAAAACCTTATTTTACCCAGAAAACCCACCCTCTCCACCCTAGAACTTATATTTAACCCTAACCATACCCCTCCACCCAAAAAACACACCCTAACCCTACTCCACCCCGACCCTAAACCCTAAAAGCCACCCCAGACCCTAACCCACACCCACCCTGGGACCTAACCCCCCCAACCTTAAGCCCTACTCTGGGCTACCCCTAACCCCCACCCCACCCCACCCCACCCCACCCCTGACCCAACCCCACCCTAGCCAAACCAATAGGATTAGGAGCTATTTTTCGGTTTAGGGGCTACTAAAACTAAAACCCCACCCCTGACCCCAACCCTAAGAACCCCCCACGGGACCTAACCCTCGTAAACTTTAAGCCCTGCTCTGGGGCTACCCCTAACCCCACCCCACTCTTAACCCTAACACTACCTTAATTTGGAGGTAGCCCCTAATAATAATATCCCCTAAATCCCCAATGTTGGCCTGGACAGATGGACAGGGCGATTCAATCTACCAGTCAAGAGATATACAATTAGGCCCCACAAAGTAGATCTTCTGTTTCTCAGGCCATTTTTTGTAAAACTGCATTTGGGCTGGCATTTTTTTTTTATTTTATTTTTTATTTTTATTTTTGTAATTATTTCTTTGCCACCAAAGTACATGTTCTTGATTTGTTTTATGTTTTAGGCCTCATAATGTACAGAATAGCATGGGTGGTGGTGTATTTTCTCCCTTGAGTGCAAGAAGGCTTTGCAATGCTAAAGCATCACGAAGCCTTGTTGCACTCAAGGGACAAATTTATCAATTTTATTAATTTGGGTAAAATATCAGACATAAACCATTTAGTTTTTATTTTTTTAAGTTTGCATTGGTTATAAAAAGAAAGCATGTGGCAGCCAAAATGACCATGTGGGAGGGCTTGAGAAACAGATTTTTTTAAATGTGCACTGTATTTGAGAAGTTACCACTATAAGGGTGATCCCATAAACCTGTGTCACTGGGCCAAGGAGAGGCATTAATACAAGTTATAAAACCTGCTCACTACACCTTGTAAAACAAATAAACTTGATCTCAACAAAACCAAAGAAATTTAGTGAAAGACAAAACAACGTCCCAGATTTTGCATGAATTAGTTACCAAAATTAACCCTGAAAAGTTAAAAAATTTATAGTAATTTATATATTTTTTATACTTACCAATGACCCAGACATAGCTGGTGCTAACTCTTAAAATATAGGGCCAAACACAAATTTTGCCCCCCAATCCCCAAAATTTGCATCTAAAACTAAAGAAAACATGTCCTGAAAGGCCCTCCACACTTCGCCCCTACTGCGCATGCGCAGTGTCAAGGACGTTCCGAAATTGGCGCCATTTATCATTCTAATAACCAGTGCCTGGTAAGCGCTATGTACTCAGCGGGGAGGCAAGAGTTCCCAACTCCTGGGAGGGCCATCCCCGTCTGGGTCATTGGTAAGTATAAAAAATATATAAATTACTATAAATTTTTTAACATTTTTATACTGTACCAATGACCCAGACATAGCTGAATAGTAAAAAGGCTGGAGGGCCAAGGACATAGAGCAAAATGGAATACGCTCAATAAAATAAAATAGAGTCATCCCCTGTAGGGAAAAGAAGAAATAGGCCTTACATGTATCTTTCTTATTTATGATAAATTAGAAAGATACAACACCTTCCAAAAATTGAGCTTCATACATCCATGTACTCTATTAATATCCAATAATCCTTATACTAATAATTTTTAAAGTAAGCCAATAATAAAGTAAGTCTAGAGAATAGAGACTCTTATACTCCTAAAAGTGTGTGAGAATTGCATAATCATGTCCGTTGACATATGCAATATTCAAAAGCTATACTTTAAAAACTAAGACTTGAATGAATTTTATAACTTAAACTTCTCACTAAACAACCATCCCAATAACAGCTCAGAATTACTAACTCCGGAGGAGGTATCCCCTTGTTTTCATAGTAAAAACAGGTGACCCAAGGGAACACCCTCCCCCCCCCCCCCCCCCTTTTTCTTGCCCTGGGTCAAATAGCCCAGAGCGAAGAGGGCAGCCGAATGGAGACACTGCCGAAACAGACAGCCTACCTAGCTATAGTAGCAACTGTTAAGTGAATGACATTCTGAGCAGTAGATAATAGACCTAACAATAGAGGCCTCCAGAAATGGACTCGATATTTCTGAGATAAAATTCATGAATGGATGGCTGAGTGCAATGAGCAGCCTTCAAAAATCTATAATAGCAACACTATTAATGTAAGCCCAAGAAGTAGAAGAACTCTTACTTCATGAGCCGAAATCTTAAGCACAACTGCTAAGCCAATGATATACCATAAGCAGTACGCTAGTTAATAGAATCCATTAACAATAAAATGGAGCGTAACGTCCTTCTACTAGACATCAAAGACAGAAGAAGCTTACGCCCTTGTAATAAACAGATATCTGTTTATAAATACATAAACTGTACCCGGAAAGAGTAAAGGCCTATGCCCATACAAAGACGGAAGGGCCTTAAAATAATAGGTTCCGGATAATAGGAGCCTAACTCTTATGCAACAATCCAACCTAAATAGTACCGGAAGTATTGATTCCGAAACTATGAAAGTGAAAATCATCCATCGATAGTGCATGAAACTCACTGACTCTACAGTAAAAGAGAAATCAACAGAATTACTGTCTAAAAGGTCAGAATTTGAAAACTACTGTTTCCAGAGGTTCAAATGATTACTTAGCTAAATAAGAACCTGAAGTTAAAATCCGTATAGGAATTTAATCCAAAGATTCTAAGTCTATTTATCAAAAAGTTACTGACTGACTTAGATAAAGAGACAAAAGACTCAATTGTAAACTATCGTAGAGTGCATAGGTATGAGGTAACATAAACCTATAACCTAAATAACAACAGGCTGCAGTAGATCTTGTGAAACAAGTATACTAAAAAATAGCAATGAGTAGTATGGAGGGATCAACCATATGAACATAATGATCCCTACACCACGACGGAAGAGCCTCCACTTTAGTCGCATAGAATAGCGAAGAAGAGGATCTCCTATAGTAAGAAATCGCGTCCAAAGCTCGTCCAGTACAGTGCTTACAATGCAATACGGACCACACAACGGAATACATGAAGGTTGCGACCTTGCTGGTTGTGATAAAGATGACACGATTTACCCAGTGAAAAAAGATCCTCACATAGAGGAAGATTTCACGTTAAGATCCACAGTAGACAAGAGAGTAAATTACTCATGATCTCTGTGAAGATAGAGATGCTATCAACAGAAATGTATTGTGGTTGTTTATCTTAGCAATACCTGCTAAAACAACAGCGCCGGAGGATACGCGTATCCTATCATTCCGTCCTATAGATCAATAGAGCGTTAACAGTATTAGCTCAGAGATCTGGACAAGCCAACACATATGTCTGCAAAATGATTAGCAAGCTGTGTCATAAATAAAACATCATTGGGCGCTCCCATAGATAGCAAATCTGATTGAATACTTGTTTGTTGAGAGTCCATTCTGACAGCAACAAGCGACCCGTAAGAGAACGGGAGTGCGATAAAACAATCAGACGACCCAGAATATGACGGATCAAAACTGAACTTGGTGTACTATAACCAACAGACGGATTCTTTCCATTAAATTGAATAACGGAAACGAAAGAGTGCCTCCCTGGTTCCGGAGATACGCCACTACTGTCGAATTAAAGGACAGGAATTTGGGCATGCGTTTCTGAATAATGTTCATGCAATGACATAAAGCAAGCCTAAAAAACATTATTCCGCGGAAGTTAAACTGATAGCTAAAAGACTGCGGAACCCAAAGACCCTGGCACTTCGAATCCGTAGGGATCAGTATATATCCCAATCTGTTTGACTGGCAACCGTCATAACAGCCACACTCGGGTCCGGCAACTGCGGCGGCACTCTCTGAGTCAACCACCGAATGTTTGCCCCAGTCTGAATCTCTTGTAACACTAGATAGACAAGAGAATGTATAAATCAAGCAATTCATGGATTGCCGGAAAGTTGCCGTCGAAGAGAAGCTCCTCCGAGAACGAAGCGACTCTGAGAGAGTTCTTAACCTACTATCCACGCGTGGATGTAGCTAGGGCTGCATCACGTCTAACCAACTCCAATCAGCCACTGAAGGGCGGAGTTATACGTGAACAAACTACTGCCCTCAAAAGAAATTACATTGAGAATAATATCCCGTAAATCTTTTCTTGAAGACGTAATGATAACGCCTCAGTAAGGCGGATTACGTATAATAAAGCGTCTAAGTTAAGTCTACTATACATAATGTCGTTCCCAACATTGAAATTGGAAAAGACATAAACGGCGAAAAAGAATATATGCAGTCTTTAATCACACCGTCTAGACGCATATGAACTCTCGGTATGCCCTGCTCTGCCAAAATAAACTATATGTAAAAAAGATAAAATGGCAGAAATGAGCCACGCGGACAAGAAACTAAACTATCATGCTTAGTAGCAGGCTTGTATATATATATAAATATATAGCGTCGAAAAATAAAACACATGTTGTAATGACAATATTGGACTGCGTCGGTAAGTCAGGGACAAAGTCCCTGTACCGATCGAAAAATCCGAGTCCAATGACGCTATAAGTCTCTTATCCAAGATCGCAGCAATGAAGCCCGAAAAATAATCACTGGAAGAAATGCCAGAAGATATGAAAGGCATCTTCCGATACTACTAAAGGGAAAACTCGAAATCTTTCGAATCCCTTTCGCCATCCTGTCGGACCCTATAAAGCGTTCGGTCGTCCGTAGCTTGATGCAACCGCGGACCGCACCGACCCAGCGCCGTCGGATAATTCCTGATTCGACCGAGAAACCGTCAATTGCTGGGATGCTGCGAAACAACTGTGCTAACTCGGATAGCACGTCCGTCACTGAGGCCTGAGGAGCAGCGGACTTACGATGCATTGCCGCAGGAAGCTCCGAGATCGTTACCCCGTGCATACTTCCAATATGCGAGCGAACGGAGTTTATAGGCCTCGTGTCCCTTGGCTACCGGATGGCGCGACCTATTCACTGTGGAATCACTAAATGCCGAAACTGATCGGATACTCGAGGTCACGTAGCCAATGTGCGGTCATGTGCCCTGCTGTGAGGATGAGGAAGCATTAAAGACAGTCTCTCGGACTGTCAATATAACGGAGCGTCCCGAGCAACGGACATATGCTCCGAATGTAAAATATCTGAACCACAACATGCGGTCCCCTATGTTGTTGGCTTCCTCCGATCTGTCCTCAATCTGCCGTCACTGGGTGAGTACTAAAGTAATTAAAGTGCTCGCATCACCCAAATCTCCTTCCTAGACCGCAACGGACGAACCCGGCAGCCGAACCATTCGATGAATGTACGCTACACCGGGTGAGCTAGCGAATGTCGCTCCGTAAGCGATAGACATATTCCATGAGCACTTATTGCCGCTAACTCCTCATTAACTATGACGACAGAGGCACACTTTTGAAAGACATCTCCATAACTCTTCGAACAAGAAACCAGAAATGCTTGGATAGCAAGCATAAAATAATAATATATATAGCGTCGTTCAATAATTCGAAAGTTTGTGTGACATTATTGGACTATGTCGGAACTGAGGGACGATGTCCCTGAACCGAACCAAAAAATTACTAAGTCCACCGACGCTATCAGTTTCTTATCCGGCATCGCAGCATATGTTGATCCGAAAGGGAAAGCTTGAAATCCACCGAATCCCTTTCGGTATCCCGTCGGACCGGATGAAACTTTCGGACGTCCGTACCCGCTTCCGCGGAGCGTCCCGACCCAGCATCGTCGGATAAAATATATGCGACAGATTCAGTTGATGCTGGGATGCTGCGATAAACTGTGCTATTAAGGAAAGCACGTCCGTTCCCGAGGCCTGTGCAGTAGCGGACTTACGATGCATTGCCGCTGGAAGCTCCGTGTACGTTGACTCCCGCACACTTCCTATGCGAACGTCCGGAGTCTGCAGGCCTCGAGTCCCCGGCTACCGACCCAGCGCTGTCGGATAATTCTCGATCCGACACCGTTTCTGTCGGCTGCTGGGATGCTGCGATAAGCTGTGCTATGTGCACAAGAATGTCCGGCGTCGAGACCTGCGGAGGCGCAGTCTATCGCTGCTTCGCCGAGGGCAGTCCGGAGTCCATCAGTCTCGAATCCCTGGTTGCCGGATGGTGTGACCTGGTCGCCGAAGAATCCTTGATCGGCGAAGCTGGTAATATATCGGCGGTCACGCAGCCAAGGTGCGGTCGTGTGCGCTGACGAGAAGAGGAAGCCTTAGCAGTCTCAGCGGACTGCCTATACAACGGAGCGTCCCGAGCGACGGACGTATGCTCCGCTAACGACACATTGTACCACAACATCTGGGGCCAGATGTTGTTGAACGAGAGAGGGGCCTCTCTCGCTTGCCGTCCGGATGGACCGGAACGAGCTATGAACCGGACTAAAAGGCTTCCTCCGTTCTCCCTCCGATCCGCTGTCACTGGGTGTGCATTAAGTTAATTTTATAGTGCTCGCATCACCCCAAAATTCCTTCGCAACGGACGAACCCGGCTGCCGAACCATTCGGTGAATGGACGCTACACCGGGCGAGCTAGCGGACGTCAAAGGCCGTCGAACCTACTAGGGTCCTCTTAGGCAATTGGCGTATTACATGAGCACTTTTCCGCTAGCCCTTCATTAATTGTGACGACGGAGGCACACTGTTGGAAGACATCACAGATACATCACCCTAATCTTGATCGTCTGAAAATAGAAATTGATAAAGTAGAGTGACCCTGCGGGGAAAGGACCGGAGTGTCCAAATCCCCAACAACATACCGTGACATACGCTTCCCATATTGTCATCGAAATCATACGATACAGAACAGGAGTTAATGCGAGTACACTGACCACATATAGAATGATAATAAGGTCAGAGGAAGACTTCCTCTTAAAACAATTGATCAATATCCTTTCAATGTGAAAAGAAAACAAGTCCTGGTACTCGCACTAACCCCTGGCAATCAAAATACATAATAATAATATGATCCATTAATATAGAAAAAATAATTGAAATCAAAATATTTTGAAAAAAATATTTTTTCAGAACAGCCCAAGTTTCTGAAAAGTAACGTTGAGCCCCAATGGATCCCAAGCCTAAGTGTGGACAAAAATTTTAAAAATATTTTAAACAATTTATTCAACACTTACGAACAATAATAATGTATCTAGTTATGATTAAAATAACATAAAGATATTATTATTTAGAAATCCCCCCCTCACACAGAGGGCTGTTGTAAATGTAAACAATGAGTGTAAAAACACTAAAATAAGACTCCAGGCACCCAGGCCCGAAATCAGTTACCAAAAATACACCATCTGATGCAAAACAGAGGCTTCCAGGGAAGAAACTGCAGAACATCAGATGGTAGATGCAGAACACAACGCCTAACCACCCGTAGGTGAAGACGTAAACATGGGGAAAGAACAGAATTCATTCTGTTATTCAGCTAAAACTCCCAAGAAATTTTAGTAATAATAATTACAGAAACTATGCCAAAGCATGGGAGAATAGCAAGGGGGAACTTAAAGGACAGGGAGAGAGGAAAAACACTTGAAAAAACAGTGTAACTAAATAATCAGAATGACAACAAAATGGCTGCTGCCTTGAAAATAGGTAACTTAACATAATTTCATTAAAAAATTTTAAGTTACAGCCCTGATAATATTCTGTCACACATTCTTTTCCTCTCCTCCTTTTCTATCCTCCTTAGAATCACCATTTCACTAATATTTATGTGTCTGGCATCATTTAAACTGAGATTTAAAAGCACAAAGATCAGTCAGATGTTAACTGATGAAGGGCCAAACTTAGAATAATAAATGGCGCCAATTTCGGAACGTCCTTGACACTGCGCATGCGCAGTAGGGGCGAAGTGTGGAGGGCCTTTCAGGACATGTTTTCTTTAGTTTTAGATGCAAATTTTGGGGATTGGGGGGCAAAATTTGTGTTTGGCCCTATATTTTAAGAGTTAGCACCAGCTATGTCTGGGTCATTGGTACAGTATAAAAATATGGACAATTTTTCACACTTTCAACAACACTTTCAACTAGAACTATCACTGAAGGTGATTAATACCCCCGCTTTGGGTTTTTAGAGGAATGCACTTCTGATCATGTAGGCAAAGGCCATAAGGAAATGTATACATAAAGATCATTTTTTGTTGTTGAAATTTGTATTTGCATGTGGCCTTCCACAGAACATCACTGAATACTTAAAGAGCCCACACATATATGGTTTACATTTGGAAAAACACATTTACAATGTGCAACATGTATTCAAAATCGGTTCATTAATGTAGGAGGAGTTGCACACACAAGAATCCCATTTGAAAACTCATAATAAATCCAAGTTAAAGGGAGATAACCTGGTTAAAATTGTCGCAGATCAAAAATTTTGGAATATGCACATGTTCACTTAGTTGTGATAATGTTTGAAAGGTTTCGTCAAAATTGATTGATAAATGTAGGAGGAGTTGCACGCACAAGAATTTCATGTAGAAACTCATAATAAATCTAAGTTAAAGGGAGATAACCTAGTTAAAATTGCCACAGCTCAAAAATTTTGGAATATGCGCATGTTTACTTAGTAGTGATGATATCTGTAAACTTTTGTCCAAATTGATTGATAAATGTAGGAGGAGTTGCGCACACAAGAATTTCATGCAGAAACCCATATTAAATCAAAGTTCAAGAGAGATAACCTGGTTAAAATTGTCGCAGATCAAAAAGTTTGGAATATGCACATGTTCACTTAGTAGAGATGATGTTTGAAAGGTTTCATCAAAATCGGTTCATTAATGTAGGAGGAGTTGCGCACACAAGAATTTGTTCGAACGGAAAGACATAATAAATCTAAGTCAAAGGGAGATAACCTGGTTAAAATTGTTGCAGATCAAAAATCTTAGAATATGCGCATGTTCACTTAGTAGTGATGATGTCTGAAAAGTTTTGTCCAAATTGATTGATAAATGTAGGAGGAGTTGCACGCACAAGAATTTCATGTAGAAACCCATAATAAATCTAAGTTAAAGGGAGATAACCTGGTTAAAATTGTCGCAGATTAAAAAGTTTGGAATATGCACATGTTCACTTAGTAGAGATGATGTTTGAAAGGTTTCATCAAAATCGGTTCATTAATGTAGGAGGAGTTGCGCACACAAGAATTTGTTCGGATGGAAAGACACAATAAATCTAAGTCAAAGGGAGAAAACCTGGTTAAAATTGTCGCAGATCAAAAATCTTGGAATATGCGCATGTTCACTTAGTAGTGATGATGTCTGAAAAGTTTTGTCCAAATTGACTGATAAATGTAGGAGGAGTTGCACGCACAAGAATTTCATGTAGAAACCCATAATAAATCTAAGTTAAAGGGAGATAACCTAGTTAAAATTGCCACAGCTCAAAAATTTTGGAATATGCGCATGTTCACTTAGTAGTGATGATGTCTGTAAACTTTCGTCCAAATTGATTGATAAATGTAGGAGGAGTTGCGCACACAAGAATTTCATGCCGAAACCCATATTAAATCAAAGTTCAAGAGAGATAACCTGGTTAAAATTGTCGCAGATCAAAAAGTTTGGAATATGCACATGTTCACTTAGTAGAGATGATGTTTGAAAGGTTTCATCAAAATCGGTTCATTAATGTAGGAGGAGTTGCGCACACAAGAATTTGTTCGAACGGAAAGACATAATAAATCTAAGTCAAAGGGAGATAACCTGGTTAAAATTGTCACAGATCAAAAATCTTGGAATATGCGCATGTTCACTTAGTAGTGATGATGTCTGAAAAGTTTTGTCCAAATTGATTGATTAATGTAGGAGGAGTTGCGCACACAAGAATTTCATGTAGAAACCCATATTAAATCAAAGTTCAAGAGAGATAACCTGGTTAAAATTGTCGCAGATTAAAAAGTTTGGAATATGCAAATGTTCACTTAGTAGAGATGATGTTTGAAAGGTTTCATCAAAATCGGTTCATTAATGTAGGAGGAGTTGCGCACACAAGAATTTGTTCGGATGGAAAGACACAATAAATCTAAGGAGTAGCGCACACAAGAATTTCATGTAGAAACCCATATTAAATCAAAGTTCAAGAGAGATAACCTGGTTAAAATTGTCGCAGATTAAAAAGTTTGGAATATGCACATGTTCACTTAGTAGAGATGATGTTTGAAAGGTTTCATCAAAATCGGTTCATTAATGTAGGAGGAGTTGCGCACACAAGAATTTGTTCAGATTTGTCGCAGATCAAAAATCTTGGAATATGCGCATGTTCACTTAGTAGTGATGATGTCTGAAAAGTTTTGTCCAAATTGATTGATAAATGTAGGAGGAGTTGCGCACACAAGAATTTCATGTAGAAACCCATATTAAATCAAAGTTCAAGAGAGATAACCTGGTTAAAATTGTCGCAGATTAAAAAGTTTGGAATATGCACATGTTCACTTAGTAGAGATGATGTTTGAAAGGTTTCATCAAAATCGGTTCATTAATGTAGGAGGAGTTGCGCACACAAGAATTTGTTCGGATGGAAAGACACAATAAATCTAAGTCAAAGGGAGAAAACCTGGTTAAAATTGTCGCAGATCAAAAATCTTGGAATATGCGCATGTTCACTTAGTAGTGATGATGTCTGAAAAGTTTTGTCCAAATTGATTGATAAATGTAGGAGGAGTTGCACGCACAAGAATTTCATGTAGAAACCCATAATAAATCTAAGTTAAAGGGAGATAACCTAGTTAAAATTGCCACAGCTCAAAAATTTTGGAATATGCGCATGTTCACTTAGTAGTGATGATGTCTGTAAACTTTCGTCCAAATTGATTGATAAATGTAGGAGGAGTTGCGCACACAAGAATTTCATGCCGAAACCCATATTAAATCAAAGTTCAAGAGAGATAACCTGGTTAAAATTGTCGCAGATCAAAAAGTTTGGAATATGCACATGTTCACTTAGTAGAGATGATGTTTGAAAGGTTTCATCAAAATCGGTTCATTAATGTAGGAGGAGTTGCGCACACAAGAATTTGTTCGAACGGAAAGACATAATAAATCTAAGTCAAAGGGAGATAACCTGGTTAAAATTGTCACAGATCAAAAATCTTGGACTATGCGCATGTTCACTTAGTAGTGATGATGTCTGAAAAGTTTTGTCCAAATTGATTGATAAATGTAGGAGGAGTTGCACACACAAGAATTTCATGCCGAAACCCATATTAAATCAAAGTTCAAGAGAGATAACCTGCTTAAAATTGTCGCAGATCAAAAAGTTTGGAATATGCACATGTTCACTTAGTAGAGATGATGTTTGAAAGGTTTCATCAAAATCGGTTCATTAATGTAGGAGGAGTTGCGCACACAAGAATTTGTTCGGATGGAAAGACACAATAAATCTAAGTCAAAGGGAGAAAACCTGGTTAAAATTGTCGCAGATCAAAAATCTTGGAATATGCGCATGTTCACTTAGTAGTGATGATGTCTGAAAAGTTTTGTCCAAATTGATTGATAAATGTAGGAGGAGTTGCGCACACAAGAATTTCATGTCCGGAAAGACGTACGGACGGACGTACGGACGGACGGACGTACGGACGTACAGGGCGATTCCTATATAGCCCCCACTTCTTCGAAGCGGGGGTATAACAACATCAAATGTAAGTCTAGTAGTGTGGCAGTGATTTCTTGTCAAGTCTTGACTGTATACATTGACAGACAAGACTTTTTCTAGCAAGTCTTGACTGTCTACATTGACAGACAAGACTTAACTAGAAAGTACAGCGAAGTAACTCCATTCTATTCTTTAAGATTTCCTCATGACTGTATGTTGGGACACCTATTATTCTGAAGCCACAAATTTTGTCAGTTGCAAACAGGCCCTTACAAGGTAATGATTTTCCACGGACATCATTTGTTTAATGACACTTTCAACAGTCAGGCTCACTCTGTTTTACAGGTGGAGGAAGCCAGAGCAGTGGCAAGCAACTGTCAGCTTCTTAACGACTTACTAACTTTGCACAAGCAGAGTTGCAGCATTTAAAGGTAAATGCACCATCAACATGCAGTAAACCTTAGCATACAGTACCACTGTGCTCCACATGGGTAATCATGATTAACTGGTAGAGTGCTGGAAGCCCATATTTGGGCTTTATTCTGAAGTGCAGGTGCAATAATTGAAAGGCTTCATACTCTGTGGGTGTACTTCATATTATCTTTGAAGTAAAATTATTTCAATTGCATGGATTTGCCTTGTTGCAATTTCAAAAGGCACTCTCCCATAAATTGCAACATGGCAAAGACCGGTGAATAAATTTTGGTGACCGGAAATAATTTAGCACTCTACCAGTTAAGTGTCTACCCCAAGAACATAATGTGTTACTGCTGGTCAGGATCGAAAACAAACCAAAGGAACATTTGGAAGAAAACATAATGAACAGCCAATCAAAATGAAGGAGCAGCAATAATTTAATCCAACAGCCCCATGGGGCTGTTGGATTAAATTATGACCAAACATTTCTGCATATACCAAATGGATTCACCAATTTCAGTTTGTTTGGGAACCTTCCACAAATAATGGATGATTGGATTGTACTCGGAGGTACATGGGACTGAAGAGCACCTGTTGCCTCATTTGACTTTCTTCAGAAGCTGTCAATAACTGTTGAGAGAAATATTCACTTCTGCAGTGATGATTCAAAATCATAAAATGTTGGGTCCCTTTTTATGGAGCATTTATTCCCTGAATGCGAATGTTACTGTGGTAATTAATAAAGGTCACAACAGTCGAACACACGTGGAGCATGAAAATATTATATAGTTTGTTGTATAATTATCATTTCACAGTTTTCATGTTGTACGTCATGCCACTTTCATACTCTCGTTTTGCTACTGTGCATGATCCTAGTTTCAGTTTTAGTTTAATGGTACAGTCTACTGTTGACACAGCCAAGAGATGTCTATTAATAGCACCCATTCTAAGAATCATACTTTCGATTCTCATTTAATCCTTTACCTAAAATGAAAAGCAGACGAGCTCGTTCCAACGAAGGGTCATAACCTATGTTTTTGAGACAAAAAATGAAAAAATACTGAAAATTAATTGGTGATTATTTAGAATAGCGCTGGCCGGTTTGGGCCGTTTCAATGGGTAAAGGGTTAATTGTCCAGTCCAATGATGACACAACTGCATTTAGCCATATCTGAAGTTTGTTACTTTACTATAATGGTGGCGTTGACATTATTTACGACTTTAGCTAATTATTAACAAAAAATATTGAGGGCCTGGGGGGGGGGGGGGGGGAAATATGAGTGACAGCCAAGTATAAGCCTTTGGCTTGTTGCTGAATCCATTTGCATGTTTGTTACTTTTTTGTAAATTTATGCTTGTTACTGTATACAATAATCACACTTTGGAAATAAATATTGTTTAAACTAAAAATGAGTGAGGGGAAAGGATCCCTAAAAAGGGATACCTGCCCCTATAGCGGAATCTCTGTGTTAAACCTACCTTTGGAGTAGCTAAAGTTTTTATTTCCTCTGCTTCCTTATCACTCATTACATCATGGTAGATAACTATAAATGGATCCAAATAGATCTCTTCTTCTTTGACTGGTTGTATATATAGTTCTGGATTATTTCTGTGTGTGAGACGACAAACTAGCCTGTGTCTGTGTTTATATTTCTGAAAATAAAAAAAAAATCCCTTTTATTTAATGCTCAGGCATCAATTCACGCTGAAAAATTAAGTCATATTCCCCTGTCGGTCGGCAAAACGAAATATCAAAATGATATTTAGAAATCGATATTTCATCGTAGGTTCATTTCCACTGTCTTCGATGTTCAGTGGCAGCACGTTTAATGGGCCGATAAACATTTACATGCAATCATCACAGAGTCAGCACATCAGTAATGAATTCCAGAGTCCCAAATACAAACGAATTCGAATAATTGATAGTGACAGTGACTAAATCAATTCATTAAATCAGCGGTTTCAAAGTTTGACTTTCTCATTCACCTTCCAGCGAAAAGCCGAAATCACTTTCAAATTTCTTCAGTTCAACTTCACACGTCTTCAGTGCATTGAGTTCAAAAAAAATAAAATGACGTGTCTTGTTATTGAAAATAAGAAAGTGGTGTTTTTTGTTATTGTTCTATTTCTTCGAAACACATTGCGATTATTTCAATTCGCCAGCCTTGGTAAATCGTAAAGTTAGGGGAGAAATAAGACGGGACTACTTTTTGTGCGGATATTCACACATTCCAATGGTTGGAGTTTGGTTGTTGTAATTTTTGTATGGACGCCGGTTCGGCACATAAATTTTGCGCCTTAATGGCAAATAAAGGCCACAAATTGGAGAGTTTGTAGTCGTAGAGCATTAAATAAAAAGAAAATTCACGAAAATTTGATGAATACCGAAAATATCTCGTTCGTGGCTACAAGAAATATGAGGATCTTCACGAGCGACTGCGTCGCTCGTGAAGATCCTCATATTTCTTTGTAGCTACTCACGAGATATTTTCGGTATTCATCAAATTTTCTTGAATATCCTCTATTTATGTAATACAGTGGAGCCCACTTAATTGGATATCTCTTAATTGTATATCCCCATTAATTGAATATAATTTTCAATCACAAAACCATTTACCATACATTCAGTACAAATTTGATCTGTTAATTGCATATGGGTTGTAGAGTAAACTCCTGTTAATTGTATATAAATTTTTATAATATGTCGAAAAAATTACTGTGACACGAATCAAATTCCCCTTATTCATCAACCTTTTTGGCCTCACTACATCCAATACAGGCATTTATTCTATTATATCTTGTTTGACAGAGCTCTATGAGCTCTGTTAAACAAGATATAATAGAATAAATGCTCAGTTTAACTTTAGAACACAAGAAACTGACCAAATCCCTGTTAATTGCATACTCCTCTTAATTGAATAATTTTCTCTGGCAAAATGGATATTCAATTAAGAGGATTCTACTGTAATTAAATTCAATGTGATAAGTTCAAACATGACACTCAAGTCCTATAAAAAATGAAAGTGTGTTTGCATAAGTGGAAATGTATCAAAATCATCCATTATGATATAAATGATGTCCTGCTCATATGTAAGCTGTGAGGGACCTTTTGTTTTTTTTGAACTGATATGAAAAATAGTCTTTTACTTTTTATCACATAAATGCATTTTATCATAATATGGCTGCTTCCAACTTATTTTAAAATGTTGTAGCATGCGATAGTATAGCATAATTATGTTGAATATTTGTTGCAAGTACAACATTATAAGTTACAGTGATGAATTAGCATTAAAAGGGGCCGAAATCTGTGGCTCAGAGTTTATGTTCAACTGAGATGCACTGCATCGAAGTTGAACATACCCTCGAGGCTGAAAATCTAAGACCATGATGTCATCAATTCATAATGATAAAGTATATGTTCCAATAGGATGCACCCCATAGCACAAAATCAACAACGTGAAGTGAACAGGGCAACTTTTAACGATAAAAAGTTTAGTACATAAACCTCTTGTGTACCCCACAAGTTCACTGCACAAATAATCAATGAATCAGATAAAGGTATTGGTCATCCCATCTGAGTTCAAATCATAAACCAATTTTTATTACTTTCCAAAGTGTGATTTACTGGGATTTCTGGGTTTGATTATAAACAATAACTTCACAAGTGAATTATGCAATCAACAATTGGGCCATGTATCCTTGCGCGCAAACGAAGACGCTTTGCCATGGGTGTAATGGGGACTTAATTGTTTTTTGTTTTTTTAACCCTAAATTTACCTAACATGAAAAGCAGACGACACTTGCAAAAAAAATTCTGTTCAAGTAACCAGTCCAGTCAATTTTTATTACTTTCCAAAGTGTGATTTACTGGGATTTCTGGGTATGATTATAAACGATAACTTCACCAGTGAATTATGCAATCAACAATTGGGCCATGTATCCTTGAGCGCAAAAGAACATGCTTTGCCATGGGTGTAATGGGGACTTAATTGTTTTTTGTTTTTTTAACCCTTTACCTAACATGAAAAGCAGACGACACTTGCAAAAAAAATTCTTGAATAATTATTATTTTCATTTTTTGTCTCAAAAACATAGGTTATGACCCCTCATTGGAACGAGCTTGGTGAGCTCGTTCCAATAAGGGGTCATAACCTATGTTTTAGAGAAAAAAAATGAAAAAAATAATGAAAATTAATTGGCGATTTTTTAGAATAGCGCTGGCCAGTTTTGGCCGTTACGTTAGGTAAGGGGTTAAATAATATAATTATCATTAATAATGAAAAGTAATAAAGAGAATAATTGCTTGACTGGACTGGTTACTTGAAATAATTCATTCGAGGTGAGGGACTATATTGTAAAACACTTGTGCGCATTCGTGCTCTCATGTTTGTACAATGTCCCTCACCGCTCATGAATTATTTCAAGTAACCAGTCCAGT
Organism: Pictodentalium vernedei; assembly: GCA_031216915.1. Taxonomy (NCBI): domain Eukaryota; kingdom Metazoa; phylum Mollusca; class Scaphopoda; order Dentaliida; family Dentaliidae; genus Pictodentalium; species Pictodentalium vernedei. The sequence goes on from CM062297.1 coordinate 162,030,853, forward strand.
CAAGCGATTACTCTCTATGTAATTTAGACAACACTTCATTCAGAACATCGTCTGCTGTACATGTGAAAAAACTACAAAAATGAAACGGTTTGCAAGTCACTCCATTGATGTAATAATGCGAAACAGGCAACCTTACTTCAAATATTTTGTGTGGTGACATCAAACAGTAACATATGCTTCTAAACATAGAAATGAATGTGTCAATGACACTGTAGCTTAACTTTACTGTGTGCAGTATTTGATGAAAAGGATATTGGTCAATGTTTATGAAATGATTATTTAATAAGACAAGAATTGTGATAATTGAGAATATGTCCATTTCTAGTCCTTATATTCTATGTTTTCAATAAGAATAATCTGAGGTGTAGACTGTATTAAATAATTGAGGCCTGGGTTAATCTTGTCCTCACAGTTAATGTATGTCAACCAAAGTTAACAAGTTACAGTAAAATAATTCCAAAGCAAGTCATCCTACCAGGTTACAATGAAATCCCTTCAAAAATATAACTCGTAGACTTTGCTAAAGGCATCGAGGTCATGTGACGGTTTGGCAGTCACAGTTGCCCGATCATTATCAAAATAGGAGAGTCTCAACTAGATATCATACCAAGTTATCCTTCCAAGTTACAATGAAATCCCATTATAAAAACAACCCATAGACAGTGCTACAGAAATCTAGGTCACATGACCAGGTTGCGGTAAAGGCTGACTGAGCGTGACCAAAAATAGGACAGTCTCATCTAAATATCATACCAGTTATCCTTCCAAGTTACAATGAAATCACTTCACAAATATGAACTGCAGACTGCGCTAAACAAATCTAGGTCACATGCCTGTGTGGCCGTCATGGCTGACCAATCATGGCCAAAAAATGACGTTCTCATCCAGACATTATACTGAGTCATCCTACAAATTTGCAATGAAATCCCTTCATAAATACAACCTGAAGTCTGTGCTAAAGGTTTTCAGGTTTTGGGCTCTCGCAGCCATCATGGTTGACCGATCATGACCAAAAGGGGCAGTTCTCATCTGGACATGACCTCAAACCTGCATATGAAATTTCATGATCATTAACAAGAACTGTGCCAAAGAAAATGTGAACAGACTCTCAGACTGAGACTTCACAGACTTACAGACTTCCCCACGCGTGATGGCAATAGCTTATCTTGACTTTGTCAAGTTAAGCTAAAAATGTGGGGATAATAAAATAGATCTTATAAAAAAAATAATACAAAAACCCATTAAAATAAAATAGATCTTATGAAAAAAAAACATTCCAAAATACCTCTTATAACAAAAGAGTTTAATCCTCGACAACCTTTGAAAATTAAGCACTTTATTAGTCGAAAGCAAATTGTTTCCCTCTTTTTGTATAGTTGCCGTGGACTGGTCGTAATCCATTCGTGGACAGTGATGACCATGCATGCATTTACCATGTAATAAAAACCATCATCAGCAAAACTTTAATTAACCCTTTACCCAACGTAACGGCCAAAACCGGCCAGCGCTATTCTCAAAAATCGCCAATACATTTTCATTATATTTTCATTTTTTGTCTCAAAAACATAGGTTATGACCCCTCGTTGGAACGAGCTCGTCGAGCTCGTTCCAACGAGGGGTCATAACCTATGTTTTTGAGACAAAAAATGAAAAAAATTAGTTATTCAAGAATTTTTTTTGCAAGTGTCGTCTGCTTTTCATGTTAGGTAAAGGGTTAATGAAACACTGGATTGCAGCCGGTGCTTCATGAATTAAAATTTTGATGATTATTTCAATAATTAGTGTTTGGAATCTAATATTAATGCATCTGTGGAAATACTGCCCACCCGTGGAAAGTGACCAGTCCACAATAGCCGTACTGTATTGTCAAGAATAAATGAAACATTAAGAAATTTAACATCAGAAACTTTATTGTTACATTATATTAAAGTAACCACTCATAATTAACCCAATTACCCAATGCACATATCAAAATTTGTTATTCAATTATTTGTTTTTCAAAATTTTCAAACAATTTCAACAAAACCATATCATTTGACCACTCATTGGAACAGGCTCACCAAGCTCATTCTAATGAGGTGGTCATATAATATGGGTTTGTTTTAATTTTTTTTCAAACAAGTTTTTTGATACATGTATCTTCACTATGGATTTCTTTGAATTTTTTTCAAACAAGTTTTTTTTATCCTCAGTGGTTGGATGCAGTCGATTTGTTTGGAAAAGGGTTAACTTACTTTGGGTAGGTCCTCACCCCTACATAAACTTTCATATGTCATAAACTCATCAGAACTTCTGTAATCATCAATGCTTCTCTTGTTTACAACATTCTGGCTTGAACCATCATCTCCCATTTTGTTTGTTTGTTTGTTTTCGTCATCTATCATTTTCTCATAGTATTTTACATTATTTCTAGCTCTTGCATGATTTGGTTCTAGAATTAAATACAAAGACATTATTAAATGAGAGTTTAACAGGATATAGGGACAATATTAAATGGACTGAGATACAATGGAACCCTGCTAACTGAACACTAGTTTTATCAGTTACAAATATGCAATTTTATTATACGCTAAATGATAAATTATCGAAGAAATTGCAGGAAAATAGAAATCGTATCCCCTACTGTGAAGATATAGAAAATCTTCACTTTCACGTTATCAATCAAAATGGCAGCTTTCAAAGCATCACTTCAATGTAAATACGAGTCAAATTATCACTGGAAATGATCCATTTGTTCATTCACTTTGAATTGATGCATGAAACATGCTAGTACCAAACATGGCGTGAAAGTCTGTAATATAAGTTTTTGGTTTGGTACGTCTTTTCAAAGGACGTACCAAACCAAAAACTTATATTACAGACTTTCAGGCCAGGTTTGGACTAGACATCCCCCAGCTGAATCAGATTGCAAGATGCTATCTGTTCCAAGTATCAATCAAATCACTTCCACGTTTCAATGATTCAATGTGCTGTTTACTTTCATGCATCAATTCAAGGTTGAAACGAGTGGAATTATCAGATTCTTATATACTGAGTCAAAAAAGAAAGTATAATAAACTTTGAGGAGCAATTTTTTTAGTATTATCGACTTTAATCCCGAACAAATTATTGTAAATTCATATTTCGAGTCTAGCTGTATGAATTTGCATAATTTCATGTTCTTACTGTTGCCAGCGTCACGTCAGGACATCGCAATTCAGACATGGGGTGAAACGAAAAGTTCACACATGCAGTCCATAGCGTGTATGTCCACCGTTTGCCTCTTGGATGGCAAGACACTGAAGGCGCATGGACCTGATAAGTTTCTGGATGTCACCCTGTGGTATTGCATTCCACTCCTGCCTTAGAACATTACGTAAATCGCCTAACATCTGAAAATGATGAAGTCATACTCGACGGTCCAATTGATCCCAAAGATGCTCGACTGGCGACAAATCTGGCGAAAGTGGGGGCCAGGTAAGAAGTTAGATGCTCTGCTTCTCAAGAAAGTCACGACAGATATGCACCACGTGACATCAGGTATTGTTTTGCTGGAATGACTGCGATCCAATGTTAGCGTTGAACAACGGGACAACAACAGCGTTAAGAATTTCGTCCCTATATCGCTGTCCATTCAGATTACCTTCGATGAAGATCAACTGCATTTGATGGTGCAAGGAAATTCCTGCCCAAACCATTAAACTTCCCCCGCTGAAACGGTTGTATTCCCGCACGCAAGCATCAGAAAACCATTCTCCTCGTCGGCGAGACACTCTTGCCCTACCATCAGCGTGCTGTAGACAAAAATCATGATTCATCACTAAAAAGAACTGTGCTCTAACGCTGCTGAGGCCAGTGAACACGCTGATGTACCCATTTCATTCTGATGGTATGATGACATTGGGTAAGGATTGGTCCATGGTGTGACGTCTACTTCGGATGCCATTTTCAGCGAGTCTGTTGTGGACAGTTTGTGCATTGATTCTATTGTTAATTCTACCAGGAGTAATTGCTGCTGTCCTTGTTGCTGGAAGGAAGCGATCCAGCAAGTGAGACGTCCTGATGTGTCAGTCTTGTGCAGGGGTCGTAACTCTTGGTCGACCTGAACGCAGTCGGTCGGCAGCAGATTCAGTGATTCTATACCTTCCAATGAGATGGTAAATAGTGGCCACAGTGACTCCAAACTCAGCAGCGAGCTCATCTGGAGGTATCCCAGCCTCATGCATACCAATGGCATGCAACCTCTGATTTTCGGTTAACCATGGCATTTTTTAATATGTCGGAAGACAAAAATTAGCACGTTTTCTCAATAACCCAGGCTCTCTAGCACAACATAACACAAAGAAAATCGGCTGTCACCCATTCAATTTGACATTCTCAAGTAGCACATGCTATTTTGAAATCCGCAGCAAAATTGCGTATGGCTGGGTGGTCAAGAACAACATGTCATTCAACTCTTTGCATGACTTCTTGTTCACAAACATGCAACATTAGAACTATTATATTTCATCCTTTATGCTATTTTTTCACATTTGTTTCTATTATACTCTCTTTTTTGACTCAGTATAAAAAGCGTATAATAAAAAGAAAATCTAGTGTTTGTGAGTGGATACCGAAAATTATCTCACTTGTGCCCGAGACAAATGGTAATTTTATTGTGTAAGCGCTCGCGAAAAATAAACATTTGTCTCGGTCACTCATGAGATAATTTTCAGTATCCACTCAAAAACACTAAATATCCTCTTTTATATCTTACAAGAAGAACACATTTTCCACAATACAAGTAAAAACATCTAAACCAAATACAAATCTGTACTGAGTGTAGCAATCACACATGCAATCAATCAATTCAGAAAGAAAACAAGTATTCCTGCAGTCCTCAAAAACTGATTACACATGTTAAACCCCTGTTTGTGATGACAATAATTCAATGATAAATAAATCGCCAACTCAATGAAATAAATTAGACGAGATCAGTTTTTGCCTGATAATATTTTATTATAGGCCTACCAAGTGTTAAACCTGAAAAATAAATCAATTAACTTCAGTGGTAATTGGACAAGTGGAACAAAGAATAAGGATTACGACTTGCACAGTGCAAGAATGCAATGCATGACATCATGTTCTTCATTCAAAAACAATCAATTCATAGACATTGACTGATTGTCAAAATATATGCGAACAAGTCAAGAAAGGGGGGATATTGTAAAATAAATTTGGTTTCCATGATGGTGTACTGAAGTCTCGACCTTGCCTCAGGGTCATATATCGATTCGTCCTAACGGACTCATTGATATATGCCTAGAGATGAGGGTAGAGATGGGCAATACACCAAAAAAAACGAACCGATACCAATATCATGGGGATACCGAAAAACCAAACTGAACCAATCACTGAATACCGAAAGTCTGAATTTTCAAATGTTCCTACATTTGCTATTTATAAGTCCCTGTTGAGGCTTGATAACAGTTGAAAGGTTCGTTATCATGAAAGAAGTGACTGATTTTCTTTTCAGTTTTGTTAACCCTCAATGGACTGGGCAACTGTCCTGAATTTCTACTAGACTACAGCCTGTACATGTCAAATTGCTCAGCAGTGATTTCTAGTTACGTCTTGGCTGCATTAAAAGGCAGCCAAGACCTGATTAGAAATCACTGTCCAGGTGTTTTGTCTGTTGTCAGCAGAACCTCCTTAAGATGGTATGTTCAGGGCATATGCTCTGAGATCACAAAATTCTGAAATAGGTCTTGAAACATTAATTAAACAGCAAAATGAAGATAAGAGTTTAGTCAATCATTTATACCCATGTTGCTCATTTGAGAGGACTTCCGCCCAAACAATGATGACAGGGCCTATTTTACCAGCAAAATGGAGCTTGTTTGTCATGGTAAACAAGCACTGCTTCACTTTCCTGGGGTTCTCAAAACAAGAGGCCCTGCAGGGCCTGAAGTGCTCATGTTGAACAGAACTCAATATAAACAGAGTCCAAGAATGAGTCTACATTAAGCAATCCATTTCCATAGGATACACTGTCAATCCTTGAGCCCTGCATGAGTGACAGAAATAATCCAGGCATCATGCTTTTTCTTCAGTTGATTATAATCTAAAATGTAGAGCTCCCCTATGAAGCCCCTTGATACAACCTATGTGGATTAATCTTAGTTACACACCTCTAGAGGGTACTGAATACAAAATTTTTAATTCTTCAGCAACATGGCCAAATCCGGCTCCGATGGGGAGCCCAAGTATTAACCCAGGCTCTCGATTTAAACACAGTTGAATCTGACTTCCCCAGAGATGTTGTGTACCAAATATGAAGGCATTCTGACTGTTGGATCTGAAGAAATTTCTTCATATTGCACTAAGTTAAAATTAGGGCTACCATAGTGAGCCCAAATATTAACCTATGGATCTGATTTGAACAAACTTGAATCTGACCCTCTAGAGATGTTGTATAGTAAATATGAAAGCATTCTGACTAGTGGATCTGAAGAAAAAGATTTTTGAAGAAATTCCCTCATATTGTATTAAGTTAAATTTCAGGTTCCCATATGGAGCCCAAATATTAACCCAGTCACTCGAATTGAACAAACGTGAATCTAACCCCCCTAGAGATGTTGTATACCAAATATGAAGGCATTCCGACTGGTGGATCTGAAGAAGAAGATTTTTAAAGAAATCTCCTCATATCGCAAAAGTAAAAATTTGGGCTACCATAGCAAGCCCAAATATATACCTAGGGATCTGATTTGAAAAAAACTTGAATCTGACCACCCTAGAGATGTTGCATACCAAATATGAAAGCATTCTGACTGGTGGATCTGAAGAAGAAGATTTTTTAAAATTACCCCCCTTATTGAACAAAGTTCAAATTTGGGCTTCCGTATATATTAACCTAGGGACTTGGTTTGAACAATCTTGAATCTGACCTTCATAACAATGATGTATACCAAACATTAAAAGAATTTGACTGGTATTCTGAAGAATAAGATTTTTAAAGAATATTTCCCATATTACCTTATTTTAAAAATTTGGGGTCCTGTTTTGAGCCCAAATATGAACGAATGGGCTTTATTTTAACAAACTTGTATCTGACTCCCCTCCCCCCCCCCCCCCCCCCCCCCCCCACCCCCATCCTATGAATGCTGTATACTGAATATCAAAAGATTCTGATGATTGATTCTGGAGAAAAGATTTTTTTTCAACTCAGCATTTTTTCGATGCCCATTACAGAACACCCTAACATAACCGATGGCAATTTTTTTTTTCCATTCAATTCTACTGGTCTTAAGGATACTTCATACCAAATAACAGTTCTCTGTTCTGTGTGGTTTGTGAAATAGGGGCGTTTGAAAATATTTCTATTTTTAGCTCCCAGGGTTCACATGGGGATGCGAAAATTTTGTTTGTTTGCATGAGTCAAGTACTTATGACCCAATAATACCACATACCAAATTTGGTTCAAACCAGACAATGGGTTCAGAAAACAGAAATTTTGGGTGGGGCCAAAAATCTTACCCCTCCCATTACAAAGCCAAATATTGCTTCACGAACTTCGTTTGAACAAACTTTTTCTACATCTGAAAAGGAAGCTCCATAGCAAATATCAAGTAATTGTACATACTGGTTCATGAGAAGAAGATTTTAAAAATATTTTAGAGCATTTTTCCCCACTCCCTCCCTATGGAGCTGAGCATGCTGAGTTGAACAAAAATGCAATGCCCCTTCGGGACCATCACACAAACTTTCACTTGAATTGGCCTAGTGGCTTTGGAGGAAAGATCAAAACATGGTGTTGACGGACGGACAGAGAGCGATGGGATTAGCTCAGCTTGACTTTGTCAAGATGAGCTAAAAATTACTTAGCTACTAATTTCCCAATGCTTATAGACCTACTTGGCCTCAATACATCTAAAAAAGGCATTTAATATATTACATCTTATTTGACATAGTTCCAGGAGATATTTCAAATAAGATGTAACAGAATAAATGTTAAATTTAACGCAGTTATTACCAGGTTTCTATTTCCTGAATACTCCAGATGACTGAATATTTTTTGTTGGCTAATTGGCCATTCAATTAACAGGTTTCTATTGAATTACATTTAAGTTGCAGCTCTCGTAATGTTTTTAACTGTCAAACCAACTCACAAAACAGCACGAACATGCAGTCAATCATGGAGAATACTCAATGATATGAAATATGCAAGACCAATTTGGTGTCCGTGACAGCATAGTGCTTTGGGCAGCATTGCATCCAAGACAATCCATAATGTCCCATTCGGTGTGAATGAGTACTTAATAGTCACAGAAACTCAGGGATATAAATTTTCAGAATAGTTTGTGTGAGGAGCCCACTTAATTGGATATCTCTTAACTGAATAACCCTGTTAATTGAATATAATTTCCCAACACAAACCCATTTACCATACCTCTAGTACAAATTTGACCTGTTAACTGAATATAGGTTATAGAGTAAACTGTAAATTGAATAAAAAATCTTGTAACCTGTCAAGAAACTACCCTGACTCTCCACAGTTTTCCTTTGTTTATAGACCTATTTGGCCTCAGTACATCCAATATAGGCATTTAATCTATTATATCTTGTTTGACAGAGCTCATGGAGCTCTGTCAAACAAGATATAATAGAGTACATGTTAAGATAATCTCTAGAATACAGGAAAGTGACACAATCCTGTTAACTGAATTCTGTTAATTGAATAATTTTCATTGGCAAAGTGGCTATTCAGTTAACAGGGTTCCACTGTACCTGTCATAAAGCCAAACTGTTTCGATCATAGAGTCAATGTAAGAATTCCACAGATGGCCACAGATAATCAGTTATTTTTCACTTATATCTCGCAGTTAACCAGTTATAAAAGAGGTCAACTATTTCGGCACGTCACATGTGATAATAAAAATTCTTTTAATTTGTAGACAGTTTAACTCTTAACCCTCTAAACCCTAGTGGTATCTTCCATATCAGTTCAATGGCAGCAATGGGAAGAATCCATATTCTTTATTTGGGGGTAAAAAAATTAATATTTTCAACATGCAGCCTTGGGGCTGCACGCTGAAAATATTGATTGGTCTACACCACACCTTCACTCAAAAATCAACCTACGTAATGAAATTATGAAATAACATGTTACTGGGCCGGAAAAACGGCATCTGGGGTTCAAAGGGTTAAAGTGCAGATTCCAAATTTGATTACTTTTTACTACTCTCAGTCTCTGAGTAAACTCACGTTGCTTTTTAAGCAGTGGAGCTCTGTCAAACAGGATAGAATAGATACTCAGTTTTTCTCTAGAATACAGGAAAATTACCATATCCTTGTTAATTCAATTATTAACACAGTTCCACTATACTGTTTTCATTTGGCAGTACCATTAGTTTCAATGTGGTGTACCCATTTGTTCTGGGGGCTGGTAGCACTGTTGGATTGGTGATCAGACATGTTAAGCTAATGAATTGTAAAATAGTTAGATTTCTGAGCAATGATATTGAGATTTTAATTTTTCTGTGGCTCAATGAGGAAAACTTATTGACTTGAATAGTGAGATTTCGTTAAAAATCCCAATTTCATGCTTGTTTAACCCTTTACCCAATGTAATGGCCAAAACCGGCCAGTGCTATTCTAAAAAATCGCCAATTAATTTTCATTATTTTTTTCATTTTTTGTCTCAAAAACATAGGTTATGACCCCTCGTTGGAACAAGTTCGGCGAGCTCGTTCCAACGAGGGGTCATAACCTATGGTTTTGAGATAAAAAATGAAAAAATTTAGTTGTTCAAGAAATTTTTTGCAAGTGGCGTCTGCTTTTTCATGTTAGGTAAAGGGTTAACAAAACTTTATTATGAAATAGTAAGTCTTCCTGTAAAATAGTGAGACTTAATATGTCTGTTGGGTGATAGTCTAGAGGTATTGGCATGTGTTTTTTTTTATTGGTGTTTAAGGTCACAGTCTGAAAATAAGCAGACTGTCATCTGCAGAATGACTTCCCCAGAGGGTGAATTTGGTAATGCTACCCTGCGCAGCAGAGTAGCATTACCAAATTTTCCCTCTGTGAACCTCAGTCTGAATCAAGGTCTCTGGCCTAAACAGAAAAAGATACCTAGAGGATACATCTAGCCCACTGTATGGGTCAGCATAAACAAACTCACCCTCTGGGGCCCTCATTCTGCAAATAACAGATTGCTTCTTTTCAGGCTTGCATCTATGGCAAAATCATGACTGCAACAGAGGTATGAAGCCAGGTTCTGTCATTCGTTTATACCTAAACTGCCCACTTTGAAGGACTTCCAACCCAGGGAATGGTCCTATTCTACCAGTAAAGCAGAACTTGTTTACCACAGTAAACAAATAATGCTCCACTTCACGGGGTTCCCACGGGCATCAGTATATTTTTGATGGGCCCAGGAACAGTCTGGCAGTACCAGTATGTAGAGTTGCCTAGTGGTATCATACATGAACACTGGAGCTTTGGAATCTATGTTTTTCATGTTTGAAGGTTACAATTGCTATGAAAAAATGCAATGTTTGTGTATTTTGAAGGTTCAAGTTAAATAAAAAGTACATAAAATCAACAATACTTGGGTGTTATATTTACTGAACCATCAGAATTCAACACAAATGGGTACTGCCACAACGGCAATAATTATACTTGGACAGAAGACTCATTAAGTCAATAATTGCATATTGTTGTTAAATACTTTAGTGTAATAGTGACATTATGGCTCAAACAATTATGGCCAATTCTCAATGTGCATTTTGATAACACCAAAAAGCCTCTACATCAAGTTCTCAATAGAAAATGATGATTTTCTGAAAAAGAAAAAAAAAATCAGGTGGGGGTTGGGGGTAGACATGTAGGGTTAGGGGAAGGAAGATAAACTTATATATCTTCCCCACACAGAGAGAGATAATCAGAACGTGGTGGGGAGGATATCAAGTGACACAAGAGTCAATCAGTGATGCAGAACTTTTTCACTTCCCAGGATTCTCAATTCTCAACAGGAAGTATGTAAGGCTATACTGCAGCAACTATGAAGTAAAATTAATATTAAACTCTACACAGTTTGTTTCTTATCTTGAACGTGTACGATAAATATTGACTGTAGAGTTTTGGTGTGATGAACCTTCTTGGTTCTATTGGACATGACATTCTGCTCAAGAATTATGACCTTGCAGGAGTTTCAAGTCAAGTGTCATCTGCCTGTTCAGGCAGACGACACTTGACCTGAAACAACTACTCAGATTTAAAACTCTCCATGCTTACTTATTTATTGGGGTTTAACGACACTTTTGACAGCCAGGGTCACCTCGTGTCGGACAGTTTTATGGGTGGAGGAAGCCGGAGTACCCAGAGAGAACCACTGAGCAATGGCGAGCAACTGTCAGACTTTCTAACATACTAACTCCACACAAGCAGGATTAGCATTGGTTGAAGACATGTGCACCATTGACATGCAGTACGCCTTAGTACACAACTCCACTGTGCCACCAAGCAATTGAAATTAAGTGTCTTGCCCAAGGACACAACACAGTTTCCACCAGTGGAATTCAAACTGAGGACCTCTCGGCTTACAGCCTGCATCTCTACCTACCGGTACTAAGCCACTGCACTATAATTCAGACAAATTTTATAGCTGCCATCGAGACATCACACCAAAGCTACATATGAAATCTGACAAAGATCTAGTGAGGTATGCAGCCTGCAAGGCATGCTAATGGAATTGTTGACAATTTATATGCCAAACCGAAGATGGCTGCAGGCAGCCATGCTTTTCAACAAAATTCATGAAAATTTGATAGCTCCCATCTAGACATTACGTGAAAGTCACGCATGAAATTTGAAACTCATCGGCTGAGAGATGAGGCCTGAACACTGCCGTAAAAGAATTGTGGACGGACAGAGGAACATGTGGATGTATGTATGGCCAGATGTACTGATGGATGGACAGATGGATGGACAACAGATCGCAACCCATCCCAATAGCTCATACTTGACATTGTCAAGTTGAGCTAAAAATGATCTGAAATTGAACAAAATAAATATAAACCAGAGGCTCAAGTGAGCCTAAAACGCTCAACTGGCTCAAGTTGTCAAAAGAGATGAATGTATCAGTAAGTGACCGGCATATATGGAGCTCATTAACCCAGGGACTTGATTTGAATTGAATCTGACACCCCTAGATATGTCACACACCAAATAAGAAAAGATTCTGACTGCTGGATCCGAAGAAGATTTTTCAAGAAATTTTCTCACATTGCACCGAGTTGAACTATGGGCCCCAATAAAGAGCCCAAATATTAATCCAAGGGCCCAATTTGAAGAAACTTGAATCTGACCCCCTCCCTCCCCCTCCCCCTCCACAGAAGCAGCCATTGTCATATATTGCGGTGAATAATAACAAGCCAAGCCTTCAAAAACAAAAAAACTTTAGATAACAGGCCTATCTGTTTCAGCAATGATGCTACAGAGAATATTTATTTAGTGGTGTTTAAGGAGTTCAGTCTTGTAATGGTCATCACAGTGTTTCGTAACAAGATTTGATTCGAAAAAAAAAGTGATTTGCAGATCCCTAATGAGAGGTGTGTATTACTGAATGGGAGACCACATATTTTATTTTTGATAACTGTCACTGCATTATAGTTACCTATACATTTACTGGAAAATGGTGGATGGAGTTATAATTGAATACGCATACAATTCCCAATGGTGCCCCTAGGGGTGGGGGCCTTTGGCTTTCACCTACCCTGGGATGAGCCTCCACTGACAGGCTTGTAGAGGCCACTTCAGGTTCTAAGTGTTAACCATTAAGGGCTCAATTCTGACTTTAATCATATTTTTCTTCAACAAAACAGGTGCCTCAACATGAAGTTTTGGGGTAAGCTTGCAAGTTACATTTGAAATGACATGGCAGTTGTTTGTATGAAAGTCTTGGCTACCTACACAGGCAGCCAAGACTTGGCAAGAAACAACTGCAGAGTCATAGGATGTGGAATGTCAAATGGAAGCAAAAATGTACAAAAAATCTCCAGGCCCTTAACCCTTTACCCAACGCAGACGATTCCAAATTTATTATTTTAAATATCATTTTTTAATTTTTTTCAAAATGTTTCAACAAAACCGTATCATGTGACCCCTCTTTGGAACGAGCTCGATGAGCTCGTTCCAAAGAGGGGTCACATGATATGATTTTGTTGAATTTTTTTCGAAAAATAATATTTTTTCAGCTGCTGAATTTGCATATTATGCGGGAAGATGCGGGCGATTCGTTGGGTAAAGGGTTAACCCTAATTCTGACTTTTACAACCTCAAAACAGGAGCCCTTAACATGGCATAATGAGGAGGTCATGTTGACAACAGACAAATTAGGTAAACCATGGATTCTAGAGAAGACTTGACTAGAAAACACTGCTAAGCCACCAGACATAATATAGAGGACGTGGGATGGTGGGAAGTCAGAACACTTGTCCGGGCCATTTAGGGTTTAGGGTTAAATAGATTCAAGTGCAGATGTTCTTAAGGTCATACTAACTAGTCTAGATAATTTGCAGGCCACATACATTGATTACCATACAGGCAGGCAATAATTATATTTACCTAGTGTTAACAGCTCATTGGTCAATGACAGTGCATGTCGCAAATTGCCTTGCTGAAAAACAAACATGAAAGGTCATATGAATGACATGTCAATATTCAAAGGAGAAGTGTTAATTGTTTTACAAGCGTTGTTTCAACAGAATTGTTATTTCAAGACAGAAAAAAATGATTCCCTTATCCTGTTTCACCTCATCCATTATTGAACGGTCTGATGATGGTCAAATATTTAAAGAGCATATTTAGCTTTGTGGAAGTAAAGGTATTAGAAAATGATCATGAACTTGAATACTAAACAGATTGGATTTCATGTGTGATTTATTAACCCCTTAACCCTTTACCTAACACAGCTTTTTTAAAAAATAAATTAAATTTCACATTTTTTGATAAGCCGGTTCTTATGATACCCAAATTTGTATGGTTTTATTGAGACATTTGTAAGATATTTTAGGCTGTGTTATTTTGGTAAATTTCCTGGCTGTTTATGGCCGCTATGCTAGGTAAAGGATTAACACACATGATATATGACATATTATGAGCTACAACACAGATTGAAACTATTAATAATGTACATGTTGTGGCTGAACTGAAACCTGGTAGAATTTTTGAATTATCTACTCAAGTTTGGTGAGAATCGGAAGAACTGTTGAAAAGATAATCTCCAGAAACCATTTCAAGTCCCAAATTCAAGTCCATTTATAGCTGTCATGACCTTCACCTTTGATCTACAAACCCCCAAATCAATAGGGATCTTCGTCTTCCTAAGGGGCATTATCTATTCAAGTTTGATGACAATCAGATGAACCCTTGAAAAGATAATCTCCGGAAAACATTTCAAGTCCCAAATTAAAGTCCATTTATAGCGACCATGACCTTGACCTTCTGACCCCCAAATCAAAACAGGATTCTTCCTTTTCCCAAAAGACATCATCCATCAAAGTTTGATGATAATGGGGTATATGTTTAAAAAAATAATGACTGGAAACCAAAGCACTGACAGATGGAAGGACTGATAGACAGGTAGGTGGATGGAAAAATGGATGGACGGACAGATGGATGGACATATAGGAAACCTATAGCCTCCTTTTGGCTTTGCAGGTAGAGGACTAATAAATACCTAGTTTATCATCCAACTTTTTTTTAAAATTGGGGTGAAGGAGAGGATTTTATTTTTTATTATTTATTTTCAAGGAATCGTGGGTTGACCATAGAGAGTTTTTCCCTGTATTCCCTGCACCTGAACCAACATCATGTTTTAACCTTTAACCCTTTACCCAATGTAACGTCCAAAACCGGCCAGCGCTATTCACAAAAATCGCCAATTAATTTTCATTATTTTTTCATTTTTTGTCTCAAAAACATAGGTTATGACCCTCATTGGAACAAGCTTGTCAACCTCGTTCCAAAGAGGTGTCATAACCTATGTTTTTGAGACAAAAAATAGTTAATCAAGAATTTTGCTTGCAAGTGTCGTCTGCTTTTCATGTTAGGTAAAGGGTTAAAGGCTAATTTTGACTTTGATCAATTTTTACTGCAACAGAATAGATGCTCCAACATACAGTCTATGAGTAAAATTGAAAGTTACATTGTAACCTTGGTAGTTGTTTCTAGACATGTCTTGGCTGCTTATATAGGCAGTCAAGACTTCCAAAGAAACAACTACAAAGTCACAGATTGTAGATTTATTTATTTATTTATTGGTGTTTAACCCCCTGCACACTGATGTTAAAATATACAGATTTGAAGTACCTGGTAGCCATTTTTCCCATAATGCAACTGGGAATTTAACCAATTCAATCTTGTTTGACAGAGCTTATTGAGCTCTGTCAAACAAGATTGAATTGGTTAAATTTCTGGTGGCATTATGGGAAATATTTGCACCCTGAACTTTAGATATTTCGACATCAGTGTGCAGGGGGTTAAGGTCATATATTTTTGCACAATGGCTAATCATGACCACAACATGAGTATAAACTCAAGACCAGGAGTGAGCATTAATAAGCCTTGTTGCTCATTTTAGAGAGGGTTTGCACCTCCCAAGAGTTGGTGACTGAGTCCTATTTTACCAGTAAAACAGAGCCTGTTTACCGCAGTGAACAGGACTGCTTCATTTCCCAGGGTTCCCACGGGGAACAGAGTGTAGACAGTCAGAGTATAGTATAAAAATCTCCATTCTGTTAATGGTTAATGCATTTAACAGAAATACCATTAGTAAATAGTAATTAATGATAATAGTACTGTCCATACAGTTGTCCCATGAGCGGAATGATACTCAGGAGATTGCCAACTCACAACCAAACTGTTTCAACTACTGGGGTTCCTGAGAGCATGATATCAA
Organism: Pictodentalium vernedei; assembly: GCA_031216915.1. Classification (NCBI taxonomy): domain Eukaryota; kingdom Metazoa; phylum Mollusca; class Scaphopoda; order Dentaliida; family Dentaliidae; genus Pictodentalium; species Pictodentalium vernedei. Next base: position 162,046,775 of record CM062297.1, read on the forward strand.
TAAAAAAAATATCAGTTTGGCCTAGATATGTGCAGGTGTGTGTTGGCGATAAACTACATGCTTATTTTTAATGACCTCAAAAGTATTTGAAAAGAGAAAACTAGTTTTAGATTTTGTATGGTTTTTTTTTTCACTTAAACTCTTAATGTACAAAAGCTGATGTAATGGATTGCATCAGTGCTATTAAGTTCCATGTACGGACACCCAAAAAAAGTTCAGTAAAATTATACATTACTGTTTAGAGAGACTACTTTTAATATACAAGCTGATGTAATGGATTGCATTAGTGCTATCAAGTTACATGTACAAGCAACAACAAAAAATTTAATAGAATTATATATTACAGTTCACAGAGTGGTAGAATACAAAAATTTGTTTTTCTATACATGACAACCAATATACAAAAGTTGTACAACAGCTAAAAGAAATTTCTAGTTTTGTTCTATCTGTAGGTTGAATTCACTGCAATAGCTCAAAAACTGTTATTTTAAGTTATCTCTGTCAACATGTACAGAATATGAAGATTTAATGTCGGCTTTTAAACACCAAGCCACAGACGCGGTATTTAAATGAGATATCTAGGTATTAAATCTCCATATACCATACATGTTGGCAGAGATAACGTTTTTGTCCTGTTAAAAACACAATAGAAACCTAGTGGCAACAAATTTGTGGATATGTTTCTCAAGCAGTTGGACCAAACTCGTGAATAATTGTTTTGTTTTTACAAATGCTGAAGACAACAGATAGAGTTACATCCCTTGTTATTGAAAACATATACATATTGGAAGCTGAATATTTGTTAACACATATGGATGGTGCATTCTCTCATATACCTTGGATGTTGGGTGCACCCTTTGCTTAGGCTATTTGTCCTAAGCATTCTGACCAATCAGAAGACAGAATTTATCAGGATATAGGGACAAATGTTCTTATATAATGTATGAGCTAAAAGGCTGCACACTGAGGGCACGTTTCAGTGAACTATTCTGGTTTATTTGGTTTACTATTCCATGGAAACCTACACTGCATGTGGTTTAATAATCCTAATGGAATGGTATGTTTAACCCTTTACCCAACGTAACGGCCAAAACCGGCCAGCGCTATTCTAAAAAAAAGCCAATTAATTTTCATTATTTTTTTCATTTTTTGTCTCAAAAACATAGGTTATGGCCCTTCGTTGGAACGAGCTTGTGAGCTCGTTCCAACGAGGGGTCATAACCTATGTTTTTGAGACAAAAAATGAAAAAAATTACCTATTCAAGAATTTTTTTTGCAAGTGTCGTCTGCTTTTCATGTTAGGTAAAGGGTTAATGAGAATACTATTCTACATAAAAACTGGTTTGATGTCACTAACGAAATATGCAGTGTGCAGTATGGGCATATTGTTAGGAGGTGGGAAATCCAAAGTGTGGGAAACATTTTTGCTTTCATTTTTTAAACAATCTTAGAAAACGAACATAAGAAACTTTCCAGTGATGGTGTCAAAAATTGCATTACTGCTATCATAGAAATAAAAGTCGAAAAGGGTCTTCTGAAAGTTGTAACACAATTTTTTAGAGAGAAAAACACAATAACAATAATTTTGAAAAGCCGCTTTTATGGGCTAAATAAACGTTATTAACTTTTTATCACTTTTATCTCTTTAGTTATTGCATTTTTCATGTATAGTATAGCCTATAACAAAGTATACCATTTATTTATTTATTTATTTATTTATTTATTTATTAGGGTTTAACGACACATTACCAGCCAGGGTCATATCGTGTCGGTGATAGTTTTATGGGTGGAGGAAGCCGGAATACCCAGAGAGAACCACCGAGCAACGACGAGCAGCTGCCAGCTCCCCAACATTGTAACTCCGCACTGCAGCACAGGCAGGGTTAGATTGGTTGAAGACATTCGCACCATTGACGTGCAGTACACCTTAGTACATGGCATCATCGTGCCCCCATGTGGACAATTGGGGTGAAGTGCCTCACCCAAGGACACAACGTGTGAGTCCGAATCGATCGCTCAGACGGTCACCCATCCAAGGACCAACCGGGCTTGACGTTGCTCAACTCCGGTGATCTGACGAGAACCAGTTACCGCAACACCACCGTGCCCCCAAGTATACCATTAGGCTATATTCTATTGTTAATGACACCATATTAGTGCCTTATTATGGTGATCTTCCTATAGCATTAACGCAAAATTTTCAATGTGTTGTGGTGAATATCGCAAGACAAAGGTGCATGTGGCACGATATTTTCCTAATTATCATTCGTAATTTATTGGATGAAAAGAAAAGGAGTGAATACTTTCAATATGGATGATTTGAGCCATGCAAAACTACACATCCATTCAACTTTAAACCCTTGTATTTAATGGAATAGGCACTATGACCTAAATGATTCTGTATTCAGTGGGTGATGTACAAGTCAGAACTTTTTTCCAAGCACCGTTCTACTAGTTCCTTTCCCATCGAGTCTTTAGTTACGATTCGAGAAGTTTCCAAAGTTTGTTATACAATTATCGACCGCCTGTCGCATAGTGTGAAAATGAAAACGTCCAAAGCAAAATAAAGTTGGTTCACAAAAAATTAGTTAACCGAAAATGAGAGAATATTTTAAACAAGAGGCCCCACGGGGCCTGAAGCGCTCATCTTGTACAGATCACAATTTAAACAGAGTCCAAGAATGAGTCTACATTAAGCAAGCCATCTCCATAGGCTACACTGTCAATCTTTGAGTCCCTCAGGAGTGACAAAAATAATCTGGGCATCATGCCTTTTCTTCAGTTGATCATAAGTAAAATGTAGAGCTCCCCTATGAAGCCCCTTGATACAAACTATGTGGATTAATCTTAGTATCTCTAGAGGGTATTGAATACAAAATTTTTAATTCTTCAGCAAAATGGCCAATTCCGGCTCCCATAGAGAGCTCAAATATTAACCCAGACTCTTGATTTGAACACAGTTAAATCTGACTTCCCTAGAGATGTTGTGTACCGAATATGAAAGCATTCTGACTGTTGGATCTGAAGAAGAGAAATTGTAAAGAAATTTCTTCGAATTGCACTAAGTTCAAATTTGGGCTACCATAGCGAGCCCAAATATTAACCTATGGATCCGATTTGAACAAACTTGAATCTGACTCCCCTAGAGATGTTGTATACCAAATGTGAAAGCATTCTGACAAGTGAATCTGAAGAAGAAGATTTTTGAAGAAATTCCCTCATATTGTACTAAGTTAATTTTCATGTTCCCATATGGAGCCCAAATATTAACCTAGGCACTCGAATTGAACAACCTGGAATCTGCCCCCCCTCCCCCCCCCCCCCCCCCCCCCTCCGAGATGTTGTATACCAAATATAAAAGCATTCCGACTGGTGGATCTGAAGAAGAAGATTTTTAAAGAAATTTCCACATATTGCACTAAGTAAAAATTTGGGCTACCATAGTGAGCCCAAATATATACCTAGGGATCTGATTTGAACAAACTTGAATCTGACCCCCATAGAGATGTTGCATACCAAATATCAAAGCATTCTGACTGATGGATCTGAAGAAGAAGATTTTTTTAAATTACCCTCCATATTGAACAAAGATAAAATTTGGGCTTCCATAGGAAGCCCAAATATTAACCTAGGGACTTGGTTTGAACAATCTAGAATCTGACCCTCATAACAATGATGTATACCAAATATTAAAAGATTCTGACTGGTGGTTCTGAAGAAGAAGATTTTTAAAGAATATTCCCCATATTACCCTATGTTAAAACTTCGGGCTTCTGTGGAGAGCCCAAATATGAACCAATGAGATTTATTTCAACAAAATTTTATCTGACCCCCCTATGAATGCTGTATACCAAATATCAAAAGATTCTGAGGATTGGTTCTGGAGAAAAGATTTTTTTAAATTTTTGCAAATATGCTGACTCAGCACTTTTTCGATGCCCATTACAGAACACCCTAACATAACCGATGGCAATTTTTTTTACCATTTAATTCTACTGGTCATAAGGATACTTCATACCAAATAAAAGCTCTCTGTTCCGTGGGGTTTGGGAAATATGGGCATTTGAAAATATTTCTATTTTTAGCTCCCAGGGTTCCCAAGTACTTATGACCCAATACTACCACAAACCAAATTTGGTTCATACCGGTGTAACAGTTTATCTCCCCCCCCTCCTGTATAACATCCCCCCTGGGGGGGCAGATAAACTAGTTTATCTTCCCCCCCACTGGTTTATCTTCCCTCCCACCTGAATTTTTTTTATCTTTCAATTTAATCACAGAACTTTTTAAAGAATTTGCTTTAGTACCCCTCTGTTATATTAAAAAGCATGAGGGGCAATTTGAAAACTTGTTAGTCTGGCCTTGAGAGTGCGGCAACAAACCCTATATTTTGACATGTTTTTTTATTTGAAAATATGAATAAAATTCTCAGCAGTATCGTTGTATGAGCCAAAAAAATAATTTAAAAACTTTGAATGTCTGTTGGGGGGAAGGGGGTAGTCATAACCTAACCATGATCCCTCTCCCCACCCCATCAGAATATTTGTCACCTTTTACAACTTAAGTTCAGGAATTTTGAGAATGGAAAATATAGCAAAAAATCAGAAGAAAACCAGCCTTTTGTGACTCAGGTGTGGGGTGGATAAGATCATTTCTGAGTAAATAAAGAAAAAATATCTTTCGGTTGAGAACTTTTATTATCATAACAATAAAAACTACGTAAACTACAGCATAAAATTCAAACAAAATATCTAGCACTTGATAGAGTCAACAAAGCCCTCAATGAATTTCTCTTCAAAAAGGTGATATGAGCAGTATTTTTTTCTCTTCCAACTTAAGACATATGAATCAGAAAACAATAACCTGAATGTTTTTCTTTTTCAACAACTTAGACATAGGAATCGTTATACTCACATTTTTAAGTTGGCAATTTCTAGTGTCAGGTGGGGGGTAAGATAAACTGGTCACGACATCTCCCCCCCCCCACCCCCACACTCACAACAACCTGAATTATTTTCTCTTCCAACTTAAGACATATGAATCAGAAAACAATAACCTGGATGTTTTTCTTTTCCAACAACTTAGACATAGGAATCGTTACTCACATTTTTAAGTTGTTAAAATAGAAAAATTTTGACTAGGGTAGACGATACTGTGACCATATTATCTTACCTCCCGCATGACACTGGAAACTGAAACACAAACTTACAAGTGGGAAATATGAATCTTAATATAAGATTAAATTCTCTACAAAATGGTGGTTTGCCCTAAAAAAAGATATTTGGCAATTTCAAGTGTCAGGTGGGGGGTAAGATAAACTGGTCACGACATCTCCCCCCCCCCCCCCCCCCACCACTCACAACAACCTGAATTTTTTTCTCTTCCAACTTAAGGCATATGAATTGGAAAACAATAACCTGAATGTTTTTCTTTTTCAACAACTTAGACATACAAATCGTCATACTCATATGTTTAAGTGGTTAAAAGAGAAAAATATATTGTGACCAGTTTATCTTACCTCCCACTTGACACTAGAAATTGGAACAGAAATTTACAAATGGGAATAATGAATCTTAATATAGGATGAAATTCTCTACAAAATGGTGGTTTGACGTAAACAATTTTTTTTTTGGAAACAGGAATTGATAACTAACATTTATAGTTCCAATGAGTAGGTCACAGATAGAAATGTGTTTCTGGTAAGAGAGAGTTATGGTCACCTAGTGGGAAGGGTGTGAGATAACCCTTTTGAAAACAACTGGAAAGATGTTTCCTCTCTTGCTTGGGTTCAAACCGAAAAGGACCAGCATTACCACTTAACACATGCAGACAGTTAGCAATGGCATAAACCCCACAGTCATTTGTATTGTTCTGTCTTGCAGTCTCTGGGTATACAACCTTGAGTGGTGAAAAGCCAGTCATAATGTCCTTAAGGAGTACTTGAAAATCCTTGCTGATGTGACGATATAAACTATCAAAAACTTCAATTGTTCCTACCGAACAACCAACTGTGGAAAGTGCAACCCAGTGGTTGCCTTCAGTGTTCACTATTTGCACAAATTCCTCTCTGGGAATGTCAAAGGATTTAGATTAAAAAATACAACAATTTTGAAGGCCAGAAACACTAGGGAACTTGCTTTTCAGCAAGAGTTGTCCATAGTTTATATGATTGTCATTCAACCATTCACTACTCAGAATACTTTTATTTTCACCTGATGACAAGGAGAAATCTCGAATGATCCCTGACTGGCTACCACTATCACTTTCGTCTACTATAACACAATCATCAGTGGTTGGCTCAGAAGGAACACTTTCCTCACTATTTGAGGATTCATCATCACTGGAGTCATTACCCACCACATACAATTTCAGTCTTGATACATTGATAGCTGTTTTCAGGGCTACACCTTGGTGATTCTTTAATCTATAAACATTGTCCCTTACAATCTCATTGAAATTTTGTGTAATAACTTTGAGTGTTGGGTGGGGGGTAAGATAAACTGGTCATGATATCTCTCCCCACACCTCAAAACTTTTCCTTTCTAACAGCTTGAGCATATGAAACTTAAAAATAGAAAATACAGATGAAATTCTCTTCAAAATGGTGGTTTGAGCTAAAAACAAATTTTTTGTGACTTTGTGTGTTGGGTGGGGGGTAAGATAAACTGGTCACGATATCTTCCCCCCCCCCCCCCTCCCCAACACGACCCACCTGAAAATTTTTCCTTTCTAACAGCTTAAGCATATGAATCTTAAAAATAGACAATACAGATGAAATTCTCTTTAAAATTGTGTTTTGAGCACACACAAAAATCATGACTTTGTCAAGAGTGTTGGTGTGGGGTAAGATAAACTGGTAACAATATCTTCCCCCACCTGAAAATTGTTCCCTTCTAACAGCTTAAGTATGTGAATCATAAAAATAAAAAATACAGATCAGATTCTCTTCAAAATAGTGGTTTGAGCTAAAAACAATTTTTGTGTAACTTTGAGTGTTGGGTGGGGGGTAAGATAAACTGGTCACGATATCTCCCCCCCCCCCCCCCCCCCACCCACCAAAATTTTTTCCATTCTAACAGCTTAAGCATATGAATCTTAAAAATAGACAATACAGATGAAATTCTCTTTAAAATTGTGTTTTGAGCACACACAAAAATCATGACTTTGTCAAGAGTGTTGGTGTGGGGTAAGATAAACTGGTAACAATATCTTCCCCCACCTGAAAATTGTTCCCTTCTAACAGCTTAAGTATGTGAATCATAAAAATAAAAAATACAGATCAGATTCTCTTCAAACTAGTGGTTTGAGCTAAAAACAATTTTTGTGTAACTTTGAGTGTTGGGTGGGGGTAAGATAAACTGGTCACGATATCTTCCCCCCCACCCACCCAAATTTTTTCCATTCTAACAGCTTGAGCACATGAATCTTAAAAATAGAAAATACAGATGAAATTCTCTTCAAAATAGTGATTTGAGGAAAAAAAAAAATTGGGGGTAACTACGAGTGTCAGGTGTGGGAAAGATAAATTGGTCAGGATATTTCCTCCCCCCAACCCTCTACAACTGAAATTATTCTCTTTGTCACATCCTTAGCAAATAAATCTTAAACTTGAAAAATACAGGTGAAATTCTCTTCAAAATAGTTGTTTGAGTGAAAATAAAAAATATTTAGCGACATCGGGCGACATGTTTAAAAAATGTTTTTTACATATATCCCAGGGGATATTTTGAGAAAAAAAACGCAAGTTCTTCTTGTGCAATTTTCTTCTATTAACAACATATTCAAATGAGTCTTAAAAATGGAAATTTGTATAATATTCAACTCACAATGCTAATTTGGGCTAAAATGTTTTTTTTTTCTTTTGGGCATATAGCTCTCTCACATACTGACCAATAAGTTTTTCAATGCGCACTTGATGCTTTTTTTAATATCACACACAAGTGAACAAGCAAATTCTAAAAAAAGATCTGGTAAAAATCTGAATGGTAAAAAAATTCAGGTGGGGGGGGGAAGATAAACCAGGTGGGGGGTAAGTTGTACAGGGGGCGAAGATATCGTAGTACACCAGACCATCGGTTCAGAAAATAGAAATTTTGGGCGGGGCCAAAAATCTTACCCCTCCTATTACAAAGCCAAATATTAATTCACGAACTTCGTTTGAACAAACTTGACTCTACACCTCATATGGAAGCTCCAAAGCAAATATCAAGTCATTGTACACACTGGTTCTTGAGAAGAAGATTTTAAAAATATTTTGGAGCATTTTCTCCCACTCCCTCCCTATGGGGCTGGGCATGCCGAGTTGAACAAAAATGAAATGCCCCTTTGGGACCATCACTCACACAAACTTTCACTTGAATTGGCCCAGTGGCTTTGGAGGAGAAGAGCAAAACATGGTGTTGACGGACGACAGACGGAGAGCGATGAGATTTGCTCAGCTTGACTTTGTCAAGATGAGCTAAAACACAATCATTTCCAACCAGAACATTAACCCAGTCCCGTGGCCATTTCATTTTGTGGATCACGTTATATCGAAATTGGTCAACTTTATTTCGGTAAATCTTCCTACATCTTGACATGATTCAAACTTCTTTTAAAAATGTTTCTCCCAGCTGTTTTGCAAATCTGCACAAATTAGTACTTATATTTTTACTAAGAGTAATAGCCACCAAATGGTTAGGCGTGAATGGGCACCAGCTGAAGAGAAACAGCAATACAAATTTCAACAAACACTGGTTCCGAAAAGGTTGTTTTGAATTTTTATCGATCCATTTGATCAGCACAGCTTCAGTCAAAACAAACAGACTCTTCACCTTTGGATTTAACCAACGGAATTAAAATTTGTTTATTTAAATGAATTTTAATGCATGGGTTGTGTAATAAAAACAGTCTTATTTTGCGAGAGCTGTAGGCTCGAGCAAAATATGATTACGCCATTCCAATGAGTTATGTAAAACACCCGCCGATTCAAAAACACATCGCGTTCTGTCTATTTATGTTAAACAAACTGATGTAGTCGATGTATTCATTGATGTCGATGCAATTAAAGCTAAAATTTTCCTTGGCCCAATCGGTTTCACAAGAGTCCTTGAGAGTATGTTTAAATAATTGCAGTTTAAACTTTTATAAATATAAAGCTCTCATTCTTTAAAGTCAAAGGGGGTGTGGGGGTGGGGGCGAGAGTCTTGGTCAGGGAGGCACTGAGGCCAACTGCAAACTTGTTGCTCGGGCCCAGGGTGCCTGAAACTTAAATGAAATCTTAACCTACAGGGGCAGCACTACCAGTGATTTAGCTGGTCTGGGCGTGCCGGGCCTGCAATATGCGTAGTGAAAAAATATATTACTCACTTTTTACTAAAGACATCCGATCTCCAGTCGTTTGCCGAGTGCTATATGGACGGCACACAGTCTTCAGAAACACACAGTTTCAAGAAATGAAATATTTTTTCAATTCATCAATTCAACCAAAACTGTCCAATTTTTATGCAATAGTCCCAAAACGTTTTAACCCCTACCAACTCATAAAAGTTATTCGCCGGATCAAAATTATCAAGGATTTGTGCAATTGTAGAAGCATTCCCGTTTTTTTTAATGCAGCATTGAAGAGTATATCACATGATATGGTTTTGTTGCAATATTTTGAAAAATTAATTTTTTCAATTGCTCAATTTGCAGATTATGTGGGCGGATGCGGGCGATTTGTTAGGTAAAGGGTTACAATAAACCAGAATATAAACTGCTCAATGAAAAACCTGGTTATTATTCTGTATGTCTGTGCATGATCACAATAAACCAAGTAAACTGGAATAGCTCACTAAAACGATCCCTCAGAGAAAACCCTCATGAGTAGAATTCTTTAACCCACCCCAGGCCTTAGAATGTGTCCTGATTCTTGAGAATCCGTTTTGATTCTCATGAACTCCTGCTGCAAGAATCAATTTTGTTGCACTCAAGAGATGAATTATATGGGGAAACATAAAAACAATTATGACAAGTATATATAGTTTTATTAATTACTATTACAGATGCTTTTTACTCCCATAATGGCTGTTTTTGGCTGATTACATGGCAAGTATATTAGCGGTAGTGTATTGCTAGCAGGGGTAGAGACTTTTAGAGAACAGCAATGTAATGTATGTTTCAATTCAAATCAATTTAATTTGCGGAATCAGTGGAAATTACTTTAAAACATACATAAACAACTGCTTAATATTCACTTTGTTGACAGGTTCAATGAATAAAACAGTTACACTGCCCACATAACAGGTTCCCATATTGCAGATATAATAAAATTTAAGGACCTTTCAGGGTAGTATGCCAATTTTCAAGGGCTTTTCATGACAACTACAGGTTTTAGAATTTTTAAGGGCCAGGGTTGACCAGGGACCAGCCTAGAGGGTAATTTGTGGGAGAAGTCACTTCTCCCTCCACTGACTTTAGGGAGAAGTCAGATGAAACAGGGAGAAGCGAGAAGAAAATGTAGAGCGATGAATCTGCATTCGCATGATCTCCTGGTATATTATATTTTCATTTCTCACAAAAATAAATCACTACAATTGTGCAACAACACATCTCTATGTGTAAATTTATTTGTACAAAGAATTGTTTATGAGAAAAAACATGCCTCTGTATTAATTTATTTATAAAAAAAAGTTTACAATTCAAATTCAAATGGGCATTTACTTTTTAGAAGAGACAGATCAGCCTTGAATTAAACAATTCAAGTGTGCCCATTTCTTGGTCCAGAGTGAGTAAAAAGTAGGTCAAAAAACTATTTTGGTTTTCAAAAATAAAATCCTGATTGGAATTAAAACTTCAGCTTTTACACAAAAGTGTTGTTTTATGAAAAACTGATCCCCCGAAAAAAAATTCTGAGTGTGAAAAATACTTATTTTAAAGATAATTTAAATAGAAAATCTTGTCTTAACTTGACGACTTGTCACCTAATTTCAATGCAGCCAAGACGGTTCGCGATTACATTATTAATCGGGCATTGTTTTTACATGCTGATTTTATTTTTAGTTACTATGAAAGTTAATCACATAACAATAAACCCTAGCAATAATACTCTTTTCAGATGGAAATTATTTGGTAAATTCTACGTGAATTCACCTAATTTCAAGGTAGGTCAACTGGGAATTTACAAATTACAGGGCGACACGATGTCGCTTTTTAGTGATGTCAGAGCAAAGTTACGCAATCCAAGGCGACTTTTTCACCCCAGTCGCCTGGTCGGCTGGTCTCTGGGGTTGACAATTCAAGGACTTTTCAAGCCTGTATGAACCCTGTCACATGTCCATGTAGAACACATGCTTTTTGGCGGTATTGCTGAAGAATTATTAGTTACAGTACTTTGTCTGTAGTTTCTATTGAAGTTTCGGCTGCCTGTATGGCAGCCAAGATTTCACTAGTCACCACTTCTAAGTCAAAGTGTTACCTTATTATGTTGGAACAAAAAATAAGTAAAATTCTCCAGGTCTTTAAGGATTCTTCAAGAATCTATGACGAGCATAAAATTAACATTTTGCCAGAATTGAAGTTGATCCTCACTGTTTTCCTTGAGAGAATCATTTGTGAGAATCGATTCTGAATTCTGCATGAATGTTAAGTCCTGCACCCATAAAATTAATGTATTCAATACGTGTACAATCCTTTAATGACCCTGTTTTCATTACCGGTGAAATCAAATAGACAGGGTGATAAACCTTGATTCTGTTATTATAAATAACACACTGGAGAATGTTTTTCCGAGAAGTCACTTTTCGTTTTTCTTTTACCTTGGATGCATAAATCCTTCCCCCCACACCACTCGAGGATGATGTTTCTCCCATCATACACCACATGACGCCATAAAAATTCATAATTTCAAAAGTGACATCACTGGATATTGTCAGTTGTTATAACTCGCCTCAATATCTTAACCCATCACTGTTGTGTTTTAACGACGGTTTTCCTTCAAAATACTTTCGATACTCTTTCCGAATAGACAATATTTTTTTTTTTCTCTACAATTAATCGGTAGAACAGTAAAATATCATCGTACGAGTAGTTTTTGGATTTCAATGATGTTATATGGTGTATTGGGAGTAAATCATCCAGGCACAGCAGGGGGAGGGGGGGATAGGGGGGTGATGGGGAAATCTCAACCTTAGGGAAAGATATTTGACCCTGCCACTTGACAGAAGTCCTATCACGAATTGTGCACTTATCTAGGCTTAATTGCGTGTAGGAATAGCTCGCAATTGCCATACCGAATAGCATCCAAAGCACGGCAGGTTCTCCTGGTTACTCATAGCAAATGCAGGCAATGTTTCTGCCAATGGACCGCCGGGTTACCCGGAGGTCCATTGGCTGAAACATTGCTTGTGCACAGGCCATGTGTACAGAGTTTGATAGCTTTAGTATGGTCATAACGCGTAGATTAACATGCAGATCGATGTGCTATTTTGTGCGCATTTCATGACAGGACTTCTAGTTTTAAGAGTCAGTTGTATATCTCATAATATTGTCTCTTCTCTTTCCCATCTCTTGCTTTTGGGAGGCATAGTCTTGGATGGGAGTGAATGTAGTGGAAGGTGCAGAGCAGTCTATTTCCATCTCTGTTCCACTCTCCTCAAGCCTTCCCTCCTCCACCTCCGTCTCATATTAAGAAGACTGATAGGATGGGGGAGGGGGCATAGGGGGCAGAAAGAAAGGGTTCAGGGATGATCACTCACAACCACCCCACCCCTCTTCTTTCTCTCCTTTTTCTAACAAGCCGCAAGCATCTGGTGCCCTGACATCTGACTGAAGAGTACTTTCTTTTCTCTTCTTCTTTACTCCATGGTGGCTCTGCAAGTACACCACCAAACCTCTCTTAGGTATAGTGTTATTATGTTCTAAACAAGAGGAATGAAAAGAATGGCATATGCCCCCAATGGTGTCATAAAAGGGTAGGTAAGTCCCTCGGGGGCATAACCAAATCAAAAAAGAAGCTTCCTATAGACACCAATAATGCATCAAAAAAAAAATTGATTTGAGTCAGCATTCATGAGTTATTGGAAAGTAACAAAATTCATTATGGCCACCATGGCAGCCATATTGAATTGGCGAGCTAATCCAAAATCAAAAGGAATTTTTGGGACAGGAATCAAGTACTTATGATTTATGACTCAATATGACTCAATAATACCACATATCAAATTTAGTTTAAATCGGCTTATCGGTTAAGAAAATAGAAATTTCAAGTAGGGCCAAAAATCTTGCCTCTTCCATTACAAATGCAAATATTGCTCCAAGAACTTCATTTGAAGAAACTTGATTCTATACCTCAAGAGGGAGCTCTGTACCAAATATCAAGTCATTGTTCTCACTGGTTCATCAGAACAAAATTTTTTAAAATTCTGGAGCATTTTCCCCCATTCCCTCCCTAAGGGGATGGGTAAGTTGATTTGAGCAAAAACAAAACGCGATGTCACCTCAAATTTAACTGAAATCAGTTTGGAGGTTTTGGTAGAGAAGGTGCCAATACCATGTTCTCGGACGATGGACAGGGAGTCAGGTGAGCTAACAATTGGTGGAACAATTATAGCCAAATCATAAAACTGATCAGCTGCAAGTCAGAAAATAAGCAGACTGTCATCTGCAAAATGAGATCCCCCAGAGGGTGAATTTGGTGATGCTACCCTGCACAACATGATAGTGCCACAAAATTAACTCTCTGTGAACCTCAATCTGAATCAAGGTCTCAAACCGAAAACAAAAAGAGGTACCCAGAGGATAAATTGGCCCATTGTGTGGGAAAGCAACAGCAATTTCACCCTCTGGGGACCTCATTCTACAAATTACAGATTGCTTATTGTCAGGCTTGATCAGCTGTGATGAGTCTCCATTCATAATTTTTAAGTAAACAAACATGTTTAACAGTGTTGATAAAGTCATTAAAGAATCTGTCAAGTCAAGTCTCAATTGAAAAATCTAAATTTTATAGTAAATTTCCTTTCTTATTATACCTACCACAATTGTTTACTACAGGCTTGCACTACAGTGGAAGTCCCTAACTCGGATAAAATACTCTCTATTTTTGTCTTTCCCAAGCAAGTTGGGAAAGAAAAGTGGTGCAAAAGCACCAATAAAAATAAGCCAAAACTGGGTCGAGTGCAACCGGCGCAGACCCAGTACGGGACGCTCTCTCCCAAGTACAACTCCACGACTTCCGTTGCCAGTGCGCATACCGTCTCTAAAGACTCATTCTTTTTGAATCCGTAAACGTTAGAGTTATGTGATCAGCGGGGAGGAAAGATTCTTTACCCGTAAAGAAGATGGGAGGGCCTCCATGTAAACAATTGTGGTAGGTATAATAAGAAAGGAAATTTACTATAAAATTTAGATTTCTTATCAACCTACTCACAATTGTTTTACTACAGGCTGAATAGACAAAAGGCTGGAGGGAATCGCATAACCAACCCCCACATAACCCTAGTGCACTGGAACCGTGAAGCAGAAGGAAGAGGTCCCGAGGCTTATCAACCATAATGTCGCAATCATTGGTAAAGGACAATGAAAAGAGACATATGAGCCTGTGTAACACACAGACAGAAAAAAGGGGAGTAACAGCACAAGGCTGAAACTGACCTTCAAGAAGCCTAATGGCTATGGCAGACAACAGCCTGAGCAGAAGAAAGAGGACCCAAGGCAAAAAGGTCCTCCGACTGCTCCTGCAACTGGCGTAAATAAAAGGTGGAGAAAGTAGAAGCATTTCTCCAGTAGGCTGCCTGCATAACATCCGACAACTTGACGGAGTTAGAATAAGCCCAAGAGGTAGACAGTGCCTGCACCTCGTGGGCAGAAATACGATTGGTAATACAATCGCCAGCTGCTAAACGACTATAAGCCGTACGAATAGCAAGACAAATCCATCGAGAAATGGATTGAGGAGAGATCTTCTGTCGACCCGGAATGAGAGACAGAAAAAAAACGTTTTCTGCCCTTCCGTATGAAGCGTGTCCGATCAAGATAAATGCGAATAGCACGGACCGGACAGAGCAAAGGGCGAGTACCCTCAACAGAGGGAAGAGCCCTGATACAGATAGGAGGAGGAGTAGTATCTGGTAACTGATTCTTAGCCAAAAAGGAGCAATCAGTGGTAAAAGTAACACTGTTGGGAGAACTCCTAAAAAAGGCCGGGTCAACCGAGAGGGCGTGAAGCTCACTAACCCGTCTGGCCGAAGCAAATGCCATCAGAAAAGCCGTCTTGTATGTGAGAAATTGCATATCCACCTGGGATAAAGGTTCGAACGGCGCCCCCCCCCCCCCCCCCCCCCCCCCCAAGCAAAGCAGCACCCACGAAAGATTCCATCGTGGAGTAAGCTGCAAAGTCCGAGGCCGTTTCAAAGAAAAGTGTCGAACAAGCTTGGAGAGGTAAGGATTAGTGCCGATACGTCGCTTCCCCACATAAGAAAAAGTCTCTGAAAGCATAGACCTGTAACCCTTGATGGTAACAGACTGGAGACCCCGAGAATCAAACAGATATACCAGAAACTCCGCAATCTGTGAAATCGAAGGATTGGCATAATCAACAGAGTGATCAGCACACCATCGACAGAAGACCTTCCATTTAGCTGCATAAGCTAAACCAGTGGAGTGCCTCCTTGAAGAAGAAATGCACTCCACTGCTCGTCTCGAAAAACCTCTACGGAGGAGACAGGACCTGACAAAAGATATGCGTGAAGGCACAATGAAGTCGGGTCGACGTGAAACCTCCTCGGGCGACCTTGACAAAGAAGGTCGCGACGTAGCGGGAGACGTGCCGGAACCGCCGCCATCAGCGAGCGGAGCTGATTGATCCACACCCCGCTGAGGCGACAGGGGAGCGATCAGAATGATTCGACAACTGCAGGTTCGAATTTTGGCGAGAACCTGAGGAAGAATCGGAACCGGCGGGAAGGCGTAGCCGACTAGACCGTTCCAATCGAGTGACAGAGCGTCCACGGCAAAAGCCAGAGGATCTGGACACGGGGACACGAAAGTGTCCACCTGATGGTTCCAACGAGTCGCAAAAAGATCGATGTGGGGACGTCCCCAGAGATCGCAAAGCGACTGGAACACTGCCCTGTGAAGCATCCACTCGGTGGAAATAACCCTGCCCTGTCGGGACAGGGAGTCGGCTAGGACGTTCAGACGACCGGGAATGTGACGAACAACCACCCCGGCGTGAACCTCCTGAGCGAGCAGTAAAAGATCCCGAGCTAACTCGTACATCGGAAGCGAGTGCGTGCCGCCCTGGTTCCGAATGTAAGCAACCACTGTCGAATTGTCGGATAGTAGAAGGACCTGGCGATTCAACAAGTGAGGGATCCACTGCCTGAAACTCAGAAGAAGAGCAAGAAGCTCCTTCTGGTTTATGTGTAGAGCTGCTTGATCCTGGTCCCACATCCCGTGTAGGGAAAGACCGAGAGGATCCAACGTCGCACCCCATCCGAGATCGCTGGCATCTGCCGTCAGGACGCGATCGGACGTGGGTAAGTCCAGCGGAACACCCTGCGTAATCCACTGAACATCTGTCCAGGGAAGAAGGTGAGGATACAGAGAGTCCGGAAACGGAAGCACCTGATCCAGAGAATCTACATTCGGTCTCCAACGACTGAGCAGAAAGTGTTGGAGAGGTCTGACACGCAGCCGACCTAGAGGAATGAGATCCGTCACCGAACCGCAGAGACCGATCAGCCAGAGAAAACTCCGAGCGGTCGCGGACCTGGACTGGGACAGAGTCAGAGCAAAAGCTGAGAGAATCACAGCCTTGGCCTGGGGAACAGCCACCAAATTGAATTTGGTTTGGAAAGACATCCCCAGATGACAAAACGACTGAGAAGGGACCAGGTCCGACTTCTCCTCGTTGACTCTGAATCCTAGCGACGTGAGCAAGCTCAACAGAGTGGCGACATCCGATTCCAGTAAGGCAGCATTGGAATGCCTCTGGAGGATATCGTCCAGATATGCCGAAGTAGTCACCCTGGACTGTGTGCGATGGAACGCTATCACATGCGACATCAGTCTGGTGAACGCCCAAGGAGCCAGGTTGAGGCCGAAAGGCATGGCCTTGAACTGGTAAACTCGCCCCAGAAAAGCGAACCTGAGATACTTCCGTGATGCCCGATGCATCGGAACGTGGAAGTAAGCGTCTCGCAGGTCGATGCTGGCTGCGAAATCTCCCTGGTGAATTGAATGGCGGACCGACCTGAAAGTCTCCATGCTGAACTTGGGAGCAATGATAGACTGGTTCAGGATGCTCAGATCGATAACCGGTCGGAGTCGGCCGTCCTTCTTCGGCACCAAGAACAGGCGGGAATAGAAACCCACTGACTGAACGTTCTAGACGACCTCGATCGCCCCCTTTGCCAGGAGATTGGCAATCTCCGTGGACAAAAGTTCCCGACGTAAAACGTCTGAAGGAACTGTGGTTGGAAGAGGCACCCTTGACAGAGTGGGGTGCCGTCGGAAGGATATGCGCAGCCCGGACCGAACAACATCTAACACCCATGGATCGGATGTGATGGTGGTCCAATGGTCTGCAAACTCTGCTATCCTTCCTCCAACCTGGGACGAGTCGAGGTGAGGACCTTCATTTCGAGCCCCGACGAGGCCCGCGAGAGGAGAAACCACCTCCTCTGCTAAATGAAGAATCCTGAGACTTCCCTCGATTCTGCCGACCCCTACCTTTACCCCGTGAGTAAGAAGCAGAGGCGGCGGCAGAAGGACCAGTCTTTTGCTTCACAGAGGAAGCAGAAGGGTACTTGTTAGGCTTGGAACGGCCCTTGCCTCCCCGAGAAGGCTGATCAAGCTGACGAAACAGCAGCTGATCTTTGGAATGACGTAGGACGTCATCCCGGACCGTCGACACGGAACCATGGAAAAGTTGCGGACCTGCCAAAGAAGCAGATCGAAGAGTAGCACGCTGCTCCTCGGGAAGGGATCGTCCTGTGTCCAGCACAGCGTCCCTTCGAACTAATTCCAAATTGGCCGTGTTACAGGCATGCGTGTGAGTAAGGTGCATAAGCGCCTTGGACAGCACACGCAAAGGAGCCTGTACCTCGTCAAACTTACCTGGAGGCAGATAAGCAGCCAAAGCTGAGACGACGTGATCCGAGAGAGAAAGCATGCCAAGCATCTCTCTAGATAAGCCCAACGTGGACTCCAGAGTCGTCATTGGAATGACGGCAGACTTGGGCTTGAAAGCCCGAGGGAAGTGGAGTCCTGATCCAGAACCGTCAAAGTCTGGCAGACTGACGGATTGGCGGAATCGTAGGAACGATAACGCACAGGAGGCAAAAAGGTGTCACCCAGGTGAAGAACGAAGTCTTCAAAGCCTTGGAATTCAGCTTGGCATCCAATGCTGAAAAAGCTTCAACCACCTGTACCGACTGGCACGGTCGAAGGCGCCCAGAAGCAGGTTGCTCCATAGGCTGTTGGCGCGCGACCGAAGATCGCGGCCAGGCTGACACTGTCGGCTGGTTAGCAGGTTTGAGCTCAGGCAGAAACCCAAACACAAAGTCAAGAGCCGCCCCCAAGTCCGAAGACTGCTGGCCCTCGACCTCAAGCATGTCGGACTCCTCCCCAGAGTCGGAAGACACATAGCCCATCGTGGGCAAACCAGCCGACGCCTCCCATGGTGTCGGGACACCAGAGGAATCGGAAACCGGCCTGTTTCCAATCCCGGGAGGCGGCGCCATAGGAGGCGCCTGGAAACCACCCATAGCCTCGCTGGAAGCAACAGGAAGGCTCTTTGAGAGAACCTGAGTGAGGAAGGAGAGGGCCTCCCTAAGCTCACTGCCTGTACCGACCGGTTCGACAGGGGAGCGAACCGGCAAAGTGGCTTCACCTCTGACCCTCTTAACCAGCGAAGGGTCACGATCCTCCAAAACACCCGACGCGGGACGACGGGCGGCAGCCGAAACATCTGAAGGCAGACGTGTATAGGGGTACGATGCACCCCGAGGATCAATATTGCGAGAACTCATGAGAGTCACCGCGGACCTCTGCGGGGCAGAAGGTCCAGGCTGCACAAAAGGCGTTGGTCCCCCAAAACTGGTCGTGTGACCAGAGTGAGCGGACGGAAACGCCACGGAGTTCATAGTGTTTCCACTATGAACATCCGAATCCAAAGACACAACTGTGGTACCCGACGGCGACGAGACCACAGCGATGGGCTCGGCCGGCAGCCCCTTCCGACTTCGCCGAGTTGAAGTCAGGGAAGGCTGGGGCCGATATCCCACGTCTACAGTATCGGACAGTTCTGCAGTCCCCTGCAGCGAAAAGCCGAGGCCGGCTGAAACAGACAACGAAGCAGACGGACCAGCAGCAGTAGTAGATACGTCGAGAGTCGTTGAGGCTGGTGAAATAATGGAGAGAGCACACCGGCTCGGCTCCGAAGGAGGAGTCACAACCCTAGTGACAGCCTCAGATGTCGACTGGAGGGGGACCGTAGTCCCGGAACCAGGCATCTCTACACCAGAACACTCAACGGCTCCCGCAGTATCCACCACAGGAAAAGACTGCACATCCCCCACGGAGGAGGAATAACTCTCACCAGACAAAGTCGGCTCGGGAGGCCCCGAACGACCACGTTCTCCTTTCCCGCGGGAGCGGGAGGCACGGCCACGAGAACGAACGACACGATTTATAGACGCCCAAAAGGTGGAAGACCATGTTCCACAGACACCACACGGCCGCTCGGCCGAACACCCATTACAGGAGGAACACGACGAATGTACATCGTCCACATGCTTAGGCAGCAGACACTGCCCACAAGGAATTGTCCTAGGCATGAAAGAGGTGAGAGGAGCAGAGAAGGTGAGATCAGAAAACAGAACACCCCCAAAGAGAGAAAGGTGACAGAAACAAAGACCCCAGACGGCCGACCGGGAACCACCCAACAGGAAGACTACTCTCAACAGAAAGAAGAAACACTGTAGGAGTGGTACCCCGCTGACACCTAACTCTAACACAATTAAAAAATTTTGCAAAAAAAGCATTAACAATAATTGTGAAATAATCTAAGTCCGAACCGCGTGGCCCGCGAAATTCGCGCGCGACTCGAGAGAGAGCAAATAAATATACATGATGGACATATAATAGAAAAAAGAGAATATAAAACACTGTTCCTGAGAATACAAAGGATACACTGTGGTATAATGAATCAGGAATCATCAAACATCGAGTTGGTGGAACACTGATAAGCGTGCAAAAACATCTCGACACGAAGCAGATTTTAAAAAGAAAGAGTCTTTAGAGACGGTATGCGCACTGGCAACGGAAGTCGTGGAGTTGTACTTGGGAGAGAGCGTCCCGTACTGGGTCTGCGCCGGTTGCACTCGACCCAGTTTTGGCTTATTTTTATTGGTGCTTTTGCACCACTTTTCTTTCCCAACTTGCTTGGGAAAGACAAAAATAGAGAGTATTTTATCCGAGTTAGGGACTTCCACTGTAGTGCAAGCCTGTAGTAAACAATTGTGAGTAGGTTGATAAGAAATATTTCTTGCATTTATTCAAAGTGGAATATTTCAGTTGGTTGGAAAAGCAAATCATAGATTAGCTTTTCCAACCAAGTGAAATACTTCAGATGAGTGACTCTAAATATAGGCGATGGACTTTTGAAGAGCTAGACTATTCCAGGTCATTACAGAGCAGATTCCTTACAAAATCTAACTGGTGGATTGAGAAACATTTCTTGCATTTATTTAAAGAAGTAGAATATTTCAGTTGGTCAGAAAAGCAAATTGCAGATTGCAATTGCAAATTGCTTCTCCAACCAAATAAATATTCCAGATGAGTGAATCTAAATATAGGCGATGGACTCTTTTAAGAGCTAGACTATTCCAGGTCATTACAGAACAGATTTCGTGCAGAATCTAACTAGCAGCTTGCTTTGCACTGTACTGATCTGAGGTAATCCAAATATTAGAGAAAATAAGAATGTTATTTACCATCGTATGTGCATATGCTAAATAGTCCAGCACATCACTTCTATCAATAGATTTGTTAACTTCCAGAGTGTCCCTTTCCAATGCTGCTTCCATCCACACAACAGTGTGATAAAAGTCCTTTTTTGTGTAGGCATGTCTTCCAATGTCATAGCATTCTCGAGCTATTAAATAAATCATTTACAATATATCGAAATTCATTAATATGCCCGAAAATATGGCCACTTCTCAGTTTCTAATAATATTTGGTTTATTCAGGTTTCTTCAGAAAAAATACTACTTGTTGCTGTTTAAACATCTTGTCAAATACTCGAGGATACTAGAATACATTTTCAAGAAATTGCATTCACAAGAATTCAAGGATTTTCAAAGGCTTTGTGAACCCAGAATCAAGACCACAGAAAAACAAATTGACAAGGCCCCACAAAGTGGATCTTCTGTGTCAAAGGACATGTTTTGTAAAATTGCATGTGGGCAGGCGGTTTTTTATTATATTTTATATTTTTGTAATTATTTCTTTGCACTCAAAAGTTCATGTTCTTGGTTTGTTTTACATGTATGTTTTAGGCCCCATAATCTACAGAATAGCATGGGTGATGGTGTATTTCATCCCTTGAGTGCACAAGGCTTTGCAATGCTTTAGCATTCCAAAGCCCTGTTGCACTCACGGGACAAAGTTATCCATTTCATTAACTTGGAGAAAATATCACATATAAACCATTTAATTTTTAATTTTTTTACGTTTGCATTGGTAATAAATAGAGAGCATGTAGCAGCCAAAAGGACCATGCAGGAGGGCCTGAGAAACATATTTTGAACTTTTTTAGGCCTAACTCAAAAGTTAAAAGTTACACAATGTTTAGTTGGTGGATAAGGTATCACATGAGGCAAAGTGAGAAAAATATTAGGCAAGGCTTTTGCGCCACTAATATTGTTCTCGCCGAGCCTCGCTGAACACCATATCCTTCAACTAAACATCCTGTGACAATTATTATACCAGCCCTTTTTTCTCCGAAATTTCATTATCAGATGTGTTTGCATACCATTTCATGTTTTCGTTAAATTTCCCTACTGGAATTCATTTGTTTACAAAAGCAGAAGAGTAGTGGTGCATTGCAAGGGGAGTGATGTAAAACCCATTTATTGATCTATTTCTTCCCAACAGTTTTGAGTGCATTTACAAATGTGGCTGCTTTCAGATGCAAATTAGCCGAATTCAGACTGTGATTTTTGTGATAAAAGCAAAATGTTGGACAATGAAAATTAACTGATAGAATACTAAATTATTTGTGGTTATCAGAATTTGCTCATGTGTCATTGCCTTGTTACAATTTATAGGAGAGTGCCTAAAGGCACTCTCCATAAACTGTAATAAAGCAAATCCATACAGAAGATAAAAATTCACTTCAAAGGAAATATAAAGAATGCCCACAGAATATGATACATCTACCTTTAACCCTTTACCCAACGTAATGGCCAAAACCGGCCAACGCTATTCTCAAAAATCGCCGATTAATTTTCATTATTTTTTTCATTTTTGTCCCCAAAACATAGATTATGACCCCTCATTGGAACGAGCTCGACGAGCTCGTTCCAATGAAGGATCATAATCTATGTGTTTGAGACAAAAAATGAAAAAATTAGTTATTCAAGAATTTTTTTTGTAAGTGTCGCCTGTTTTCCGTGTTAGGTAAAGGGTTAAGTTGGAGCCCCTGCACCTAAGAATAATGCCGAAATATGGGCTTCCAGCAATCTACCAGTTAATATACTGCCATTGTTGGTATACTGAATTAATACAGGGTCACTGTTAACAATTATTCTCGTGTATTCCTCAGTCCTCGGTCACTACTTATGACCGACTGTTCATTGGTTGATCTATCCGGCTGGCATAACACCAGGGTACAGTAGTTGCCTGCTGAAATAAGTTATTTAGTAACTCATGGAAATTTTGACTCCATCGTTTCTTGCTGATAACAGCCATGAACAGTGATTCCAGGAAAGCTCTCTGCACGAGCCTTCAAACAGTCAATATCACAAACTAGTATTAACCTCCCTCTCCCCCCCCCCCCCCCCAACTCCCCCACAAAACAGTGATATTGAATATCAAAATTTCAGGCTGCAATTTTTTCCCATGATGTAAGAAGAAATTTAACCAATTCAATCTTATTTGACCGGGCACACTGAGCTCTGTCAAACTACCCTGAACTGGTTAAATTCTTAGTTGCATTATGGGAAAAATTGAAACTGGAAATTTCAATATTTTGACAGCAGAGTACAGAGGGTTAAAATAAAATACAGTGAAATCCTCATGTTGTTATCCAGCAACTATAAAAATTGATTTAAAGACCTTTCAAGGCCCCCATCAGTGATTTCAAAGACTTTCAAGGCCTTGAAAATTTCATTTTCAAATTAAAGGGCATTCAAGATTTTCAAGGTCTCACAGAAATCTTGCCACCCACTGCCACATCAGGTGAGTAGCCAGGATTCTATAACATGGGGTGCATAACCAGGGTTTTTTTTTTTGAAGGGGGGGGGGGCACAAAGATGGTATTTTAAAGGCTGTTGTTTCAGAGAAGAAAGAGGAGAGGGCAATAGCTGGAGGGTCTTAATTAGGACTAGCCCCCCCCCCACCCCCACACACACCCCTGAGAAAATTAGGCAAAATTTAGTGCTCTTAGGGAAAATCTGTAGCATGTGTAGCCCCTATGCTGGTGACTATCTTGGAGCTCTATGTTGTGTGAAACTTGCATTGGGCTAATGATTCAAGGCACCCCACCCCCTTCCCCATCCTGTAGCTATGCCACACTATACTACCAAAGACAAAGTGCTGTCACAGATGATCACATGCAACCTAACCCATACAAATTTGTAGGGTCTGTGTTATTTTCAGAAATTTTGCCACACTGTAACCATGAAAGGGATCTAAAATCAAAGTTTAGCCAAAGACTTGATACTTAAGATGACCACTTCAGTGGACTCGCATTCCTGGCAGTAGTCATTAGGTATAGTACAGCCACCATGGAGTGGTCACTTTGAAGGGCAATATTTCCATGGACGCAATAACATTAAATTCCAAATACTAATTATAGGAATAATCATCACAAATTTAATTAACCCTTTACCTAACATGAAAAGCAAACGACACCTGCAAAAAAAAAATTCTTGTGTAACTAATTTGTTTCATTTTTGTCTCCAAAACATAGATTATGACCCTTCTTTAGAACAAGCTCGACGAGCTCATTCCAAAGAGGGGTCAAAACCTATGTTTTGGAGACAAAAAATGAAAATTAATTGGCGATTTTTGAGAATAGCGCTGGCTGGTTTTGACCGTTACGTTGGGTAAAGGGTTAATGAAGACAATTTTTCCACACATATGTTAACAGTGAACAAGCCAGAAAATAAGCAGACTGACATCTGCAAAATTTGGTCCCCTGAGGGTGAATTTAGTGATGCTACCCTGCACAGCAGGGTAGCATCACTAAATTTACCCTCTGTGAACCTCAATCTGAATCAGGGTCTCAAAACAAAACAGAAAGAGGATAAATTGGCCCACTGTATGGGATAGCATCATCAAATTCACCCTCTGGGGACCTCATTCTGCAAATGTCAGACTGCTTATTTTCAGGCCTGACAGTGAATCTCTGACAATAAACAATTAAGTTCCCTCTTGCACCTATCCACATAATACTTATCTTTTTTTTCTGGGATTTAACAACACTTGTGGCAGCAAGGGTCACATCGCGTCAGACAGTTTTTACAGGTGAAGGAAGCTGGAATACCCAGAGAGAACCACTGAGCAACTTTCAGACTCCCCAACATACTAACTCCATACAAGCAGGGTTAGCAATGGCTGAAAGAAAGTACACCATTGATGTGAAGTATGCCTTTGTACTCAGTGCCACAGTGCCCCCACATAGGAAATCGGGATTAAGTGCCTTGCCCACGGACACAATGCAGTTATGGTATACCCCTGGCTGGGATTGAACCCAGACTCCCCAACATACTAACTCTACACAAGCAGGGTTAGCATGGTTGAAGATAAGTGCACCTTTGACATGCAGTTTGCCTTAGTACACAGCACCATGGTGTCTCCATGTGGGCAATCAGGATTAAGTGCCTTGCCCAAGGACACAGTGCAGTTCCCCCTAGTGGGGATCGTGCCCTGAACGTTTTGGTTTGAAGTCCAATGCCATAACCACAGAGGAACTGCACTCCCCATACTACTTGTTAGTCCAGTGGTGGTGCCAGATTATTTTTATGGGATGGCAAGTGGGGGGGGGGGGGGGGGGGTTCTCTTATGCTGGTGGGAGGGTGGGGGTATAATTTATTCAAAACCTTTACTCAGCAAAAATAGAAGACTACAATTGAAAAATCACATTTGGTTATCGTATGAAAGTGGGAGGGGACAGTAAACCCTGTAAAAAAATCTGAAGTTCATACCTGTGGCAATAAAACAGATTTACTTGGTGGTCTGTGATAAACTAGCAAGAATGGGTGAGGATGCATATGAATACCAGTCAGGTGGTCAAATACTAACTTACCCAAAACTCCCTTAAGTTCTCTTAAAATAATAGCGTGGAACTACATATGTAATTCTAGATAATGACAAGTACTGTGAAACCCTGTTAACCTTTAAAGGCCTATTTTCGATAGAACAGAACAGGTTCCCTTAACATGCCATCTTGAGTATGCCCTGCTGTCAATAAATAAATTACATATGCAGTGGTTTCAAGTCAAGTCTTGGCTGCCAGTTAAGACAGCCAAGACTTGATGAGAAATCACTGTTAGGCCACTGGATGTGTACAGGCTGTGGTCAGGTGTGAATTTCAGACAATTGTCCAGGCCCCCCCCGGGGTTAATTCAATAGCCACTTTGGCAGTAAAAATTATTCTATTAATGGGAGTATTCAATTAACAGGGATTTGATCATTTTCCTGTATTCTAGAGATAAACTGACCATTAATTCTATTATATCTTGTTTGACAGAGCTCATGGAACTCTATTAACCCTTTACCCAACGAAACACCCGCATCCGCCCGCGTAATATGCAAATTCAGCAGCTGAAAAAATATTATTTTTCGAAAAATTTCAACAAAATCATATCATGTGACCCCTCTTTGGAACGAGCTCGTTCCAAAGAGGGGGTCGCATGATATGGTTTTGTTGAATTTTTTTCAAAAAATTAAACAAGCCAAGACCAATACCGGGTCTGGACCTGCGTCGCTGCATGCAACTGAATCGGCAAACAGGAAGTGGCTGCACGGCAGATCTGAAAATTGCATACACGATACAACTGATCATTATCAGGCTCCAAATTAAATATAAAATCAATCCCTTGCATAGAAGCCGAGAAAAGTTTGACGAAAAATTTCAATGTTCAGTGGGTACAGTAAAATTTCAAAGTATCGGCAAACAGGAAGTGGCTGCACGGCAGATCTGAAAATTGCTTACACGATACAACTCATCATTATGAAGCAGCAGACCAAATATAAAATCAATCCCTTGCATAGAAGCCGAGAAAACCTTGACGGAAAATTTCAATGTTCAGTGGGTACAGTAAAATTTCAAAGTATCGACAAACAGGAAGTGGCTGCACGGCAGATCTGAAAATTGCTTACACGATACAACTCATCATTATGAAGCAGCAGACCAAATATAAAATCATTTCCTTTCATAGAAGCCAAGAAAACCTTGACGGAAGAAGTGTTTCGGATGGACTGATGGACGGACGGACAGAGTCGAGCGGTTACTAGACCTGCTCTGCTGCTGGCGACGCAGGTAAAAACGATAATTAAAATAATAAATTTTGAAATCATCTGCATTGGGTAAAGGGTTAAACAAGATATAATAGATTAAAATATACAAACATGGAGAATTCTTTGATATATTCTAACTCTTTTTTATTCAGTTAACAAGAGTGTACTCTGTATCTTACAGAAAGCTAAGAATACAGGAACAAAACTTACTGCTTTTTGTGAAGACAGCAAAAGGAAGGATTATACCTGTGTTGGATGTACTGGGGCCAAATGGATTTATAAACAAGGAAAATTTGGTAGCGGTCATGGTAATTTCCGGACATATCAGAAGATTTTTGATTCAATTAATCGGAATTTACTCTGGTAACCTGTATGCAATTCATGGGCCAAATTTGTGCTGAACGTATGGTAAATAGTTTGGTGTTTGGAATTTATATTCAATAAACAGGATTATTTAATTAAAGAAATACACAATTAAGTGGGCACCATTGTACTGGTAATTTTTCTGAACTTTCAACAAATAAACCAAATATTAGATAAGAAACTGAATATTTGTTCTCTAATCAATTTTTACAAAACTTTTTAATTGAACATGCATTTCAAGATGCTTGAGATGCCAAGTGTCAGAACATGCCTTTTGGATACAACAATCTACTGGAGAGGTGCATAATCAAATGCATCAAGTCAAACATACCAATAGCTTTCACACAACAAACAAGCTTGTTAATCAATCAACCAACCCAACTTCAACGTAAAAAAAAAAAGAAAATTAAAGATTTTAGAATATACAAGTACAAGTGCATGTGCATGTACATGTATACAAACTCCTGTTTCTTAAAAAAAAACCCACAACATGTATTTACTGATTTCCTTAGCACACAGCTCCAACATGGACCGACTTGAGCAATTGGGATTGAGTGCCTTTCCCAATGACACAATATAGATGATTTGGGTGAACCTGTCGGTTTGAATGCTCAAGTCAGGATCCAATTAACCCTTTACCTAATGAATCGACCGCATCTGCCCACGTAATTTGAAAATTAAGCAGTTGAAAAAATTATATTTTTCAAAATATTTCAACAAAACCATATCATGTGACCCCTCGTTGGAACGAGCTCGATGAACTTGTTCCAATGAGGGGTCACATGTTATGGTTTTGTCGACATTTTCAGAAAAATCTTAAAAAATAGTAATTAAAATAATAAATTTTGATATTCTCTAAGTTGGGTAAAGGGTTAAAATGCTCTGTCTGCTTTTCTCACCACGATTCTGTAGAATCTCACCTGTTCAAAAGGAAATGTGAGATTACAGAATCTGAGATGCTATTCTCATCTGTCACCATCGATGTGCAGTAAGCCTTAGCACACAGCTCCAACATGCTCCCACTTAAGATTAAAGGGACATTAAGCCACTAATTTGAAAAAAATATTAACTCTCAAGATTTTGCTTGTACAGTACAGTCGCCATGGTCTGGTCATAATCTACGCATGCATTTACCAGGTAATAAAAATCAGTTTCCATTTTTGAATTAATGAAGCACCAAGATGGTTGTACCTGGTGCAACATTAACAGCTTAAATGCCAACACATTTATGATAGAATTATCAGGTTATTATTATTTGGTATTATTCTGGGAATTGAATATGTGCTAAACAAATGCTCAAGCTTAGAACTTTGATCAATTCACACTGTCCTAACATTAAATCAGATCTTATGCAGGAATGATCAGTTTTCGATGTTTCGTCATTTTGTAATTGGAATGATGGAATTGACTCAGGACAACGATTTTACATGCGATTTTCTTGAAGTGCATTTTGAGGATTTTTTTTATTATGCTAAGTAAACGTACTATAGAAGTCATGTATACTTATGAAGTGCAATATTACATACACTGTAGTTGTAAATAGTAACAGTTGGAATTTTTGCTGATTTGCTGATTTGAAACCGAGTTGGGATTTTGGGAAGTAAAGGAGACATCAGCATCACCAAAGAAGCTCTAAAATCCAGATAGATGGAATTTTCAACTACTCATGACTTGCCTTCTGAATTTCCAACTATAGGAAATTTTGGCCAGAAGTGGGGGGTGGGGGGGGTGGGGGGTGGGGGGTGGGGGGGTGGGGGGTGGCACACCCCCACCTGTCGCCACGTCCTGATAATTAATTAATTGTTTATCATTATTCCCATAACTTGTTTTGGGAATCTGATATTATTGCATCCATGGAAATATTCCCCAACTGAAGAAAGTGACCAATCCACGGCAGCCATACTGTATGTGAACGAGCATGTAAAAAAAAAACCCACTGGATGCAAACTGTAAGAAATCAGAAGCAATGTGAAATTATTTAAATCTGTAATTGAAAAGCTTTTATGCAGATAAAATTTCAGACAAAACCAAAAATCATTTAATTGCTCTGTCAATCAAATGATCCTGCATGGACATAAAATTTTTCAAACAATTACAAAGTCCCATTTGACTGAAAAATCCAGATAAATTGACCAGGTATAAGGTTAGTTCCTACAATGTTTCAGAAGTACCGGTAATATATATTTCAGTTTACCAATTCAAAGGACTTTAATCCTCTGTAATGGCACATTCTATACTACCAGTTGAAACAAAAAGTAATTACGACCAGCTCAGTCAAATGATAAAATCTTTCTTGTGCATCCTCATGAAAAAAAATTTGTTTTCACAAAAATAAGAAATAAATCAAAGTGAGTGGAAGTTGCATTGGTAAAGGGTTGGAAACAGGGCTGTAACTTGTTAGTAAAGCATTGTTGTAATTTGAAGATCACAGCTGTTTGTTAGTTAGAAAATATACGACATTATGCACACACTATTGTTGACTCTTCTTAATTTACATATTGTCACTGCTGATGTTCAACTATAATGAGTAATACAAGAAATACGATATACATGTGACTGTAAAAAGTACTTTTAACACATGAATACACTTTCTATTATAGCATTCTTAACATAAAAACACCAGACTTTGAAAAAGGAAGATTTCAATGCATGTGTATAAATGTATTACTTACTATATTTTAAGGATTTTTTTTGTTTTGTTTTTTTTTGGTGTGTGTGTGGGGGGGGGGGGGGGGGTATTGGGGTTTAAGAGCATTTTGATTTAAAGTCCAATGCCGCAATTACTGAGCCACTGTCACCCACCATTTATGGTTCTCTTGAAACCTCCATTGGGGGACCGGAGATTAGTTCTGTCCGACTAACAACAGTCTATTTCTAAGTAGAGGTACTTGTATACTTTCAGTGATGAGAGTTTTTAACCTTCTTCCCAAAAGTCAAAATTGGCCAGCATTATACACAAAATCTGTCATTCAAATTTTATTTTTAATTTTTAGTTTCAAAAACATAGCTTATGATCCCTCATTGGAACAAGCTCATTGAGCTTGTTCCAATGAGGGATCATAAGCTATGTTTTTGAGACAAAAACTTACCATTTTTAATTATTAAAGAAATTTTTTTGCAAGTGTCGTCTGCTACCCAAAGTGTTGGGTACTGGGTTACACTTGAAAGTGATGACTTCCGTTGTTACAATTCATTGAAGAAACACTATAAATCCATATAGACAAAGTATGGTCACACAAAGTAGATCTTCTGTTTCTCGGGCCATTATTTGTAAAATTGCATGCGGGCGAGCGGTTTTTTATTTTATTTTTTATTTTGGTAATTACTTCTTTGCCATCAAAAGTTTATGTTCTTACTTCAAGTTTTAGGCCTCATAATCTACAGAATATGATGGGTGTGGTGTATTTCATCCCTTGAGTGCAAGAAGGCTTTGCAATGCTAAAGCATTGCAAAGACTTCTTGCACTCAAGGGACAAATTCAGCAATTTTTTTAACTAGGGTAAAATATCCGACATAAACCATTTAATTTTTATTTTTTTAAAGTTTAAATTGGTTATAAAAAGAGAACATGCGGCAGCCAAAAGGACCATGCGGGAGGGCCTGAGAAACAGATTTTTTATTTTTTTAGGCCTATTGCAGCTTCACTGAGAATATGTAGAACATCTACAGGAATATGCACAAAACAGAAAGCCTTTTAACCCTTTACCTATTTATTTCTTATTTATTTATTGGTGTTTAAGGTCACATACTTATGCACAATGGCTAATCATGACCGTGACAGTTTTACGGGTGGAGGAAGCCGGAGTAGCCGGGAGAACCACCGAGCAGCTGCCAGCTCCCCAACATCGTAACTCCACACTGCAGCACAGGCAGGGTTAGATTGGTTGAAGACATGTGTACCATCAACGTGCACTATGCCTTAGTACACAGCCCCTATGTGGACAATCGGGGTTAAGCGCCTTGCCCAAGGACACAATGCGGGAGTCCGAATCGATCGCTCAGACAGTCACCCATCTGAGGACTAACCGGGCTCGACGTTGCTTAACTTCGGTGATCTGACGAGAACCGGTTACCGCAACTCCACTGCACCCCCAACCCTTTACCTAACATGAAAAGCAGACGACACTTGTAAACAAAATTCTTGAATAACTGTTTTTTTTCATTTTTTGTCGCAAAAACATAGGATATGACCCCTCTTTGGAGTGTACCATCGACGTGCAGTATGCCTTAGTTCACAGCACCACCGTGCCCCCACGTGGGCAATGGGGGGGTGAAGTGTCTTGCCCAAGGACACAACGCGGTTGCCGCAGGTGGGATTCGAACCAAGGACCTCTCGGCTTGCACCCCACAGTTTATCATTTGTTTATTTATTGGTGCTTAATGTAACTTTCAGCATCCATGGCAATACCACGGTCGCAGCATAGGTATGAAGTCAAATTTAGCCAATCGTTTATATTTATGCTGCCCACTTTAGAGGACTTCATGCACTGGTTCAAGTTCACCAAACCCAGGTTTGGGTTCAGGATCAATTTTTCCAGTAAAGCAGAACTTCACCCCACAATCCCATCCCCCCCTCCCCCCCCCTGCAATTTATTAGAAAAAATTCAGTGATTATTTCTTTATTGATGTTTAAAGTCATTTTCAGCATCTATAGCTATACCATGACCACAACATGAATAGAATGTCACATTTGTACCTATGCTACACATTTTATATGACCCACACTCCAGGTTTGGTTGCCAGGCCATATTATGCAAGTAAATCAGAAAATTTTACCACAGTAATTGAGCATGTTTCCACTTTCTGTTGTTCACTTGAGAAACAAGAGCAATTGCTGAAGTCAATTCTACCCTCCTGAAGTGCTGGACCGATGAAGCATAAATGAATTATAAACAAAATAAGGTCATAACTCTGTTGAAAAATTTGACAAAGTAAAGACCATAACTCTTGTGAAAAATATATGGGAAACTTTTTTATAACATGTGCAGGAGTAGCTTGTCACAAGGATCCCTCATACCAAATTTCACTGAAATCCATATGCTCACTGCTCAAGATATTACTGAGGATGGAAAAAAATCCTGAAAAATAAGTAATGACTGCAACTCTGATAAAAAAAAAATATACGGAAATCTTTTTTTGTAACATATGCAGGAGCGGCTTGTCACAAAGATCACTTGTACCAAATTTCAATGAAATCCATCCACCCACTGCTGAGATATTGCTGCAGACAGATGAATGTAATCAGGTATACCCCTCCCCCCCCCCCATTCTCTTAGAGAGTGGGGATATAAAAAGGTAATCCATTCTCCAGATACTGTCTGCAATGCAGTGACAAACTTACCTTATAAGACGAGAAAGCCAAGTAGTCTAGAATTTGTGGTTTAAGCATCGTGTTGTTTTTCTCGTACTCTACATGGTCTAGTGCTTCCTCCATCCATAAGAATGCATGATAAAAGTCTTGGGAGTTGTAAGCAATTTTGCCTAACTCAAAACAAACATCAGCTGCAAGAGGGTTCATGCAAAATTAGTCGAGAACATTAAAACACAAGCTCTAGCTATTGTGTAATTATATAGAGTTCAGACATGTACAGTTTATCATAAGCAGGGCACCAGTCTTAATGCATAACACATTACATGTACACTAGTAGAAAGCTGGTGGGGTAACTAATGCCTGAATAACACCACATTTTTGGCCAAACTGTTGCTAGAATATTGCAATATCAAGAAAAAAAACTTTGCTAAACACTTGCAAAATAAGAAGTGAAGGAGTGCTGATCACGCTGTCAAGGATGGAGAGATATTTCAATACTTGGACGTAATTTAGAGGAAAACAGCCCTGCAAATGATTTTTTTTCTGATGAAGATCGAGGTTAAGGCAAATAAAATGTCAAATATTCTCTTCAACAGACTTTTGAATTTGAAAAGTGGAGGTGTGCTGTACTCTACTTGTTTCCGTTCGAAGTGAGGTACACTGTTGTCGGACCAACTTGAGTTCCTGATGTTGGGAAAATTTTGGAAAGAAAATCATTGTGCAACAGGATTACCTCATGTATTGGAAGCTCCTAGGAAGTAGTATGATGTTCATATTAATTAACCCTTTACCAAACATGAAAAGCAGAAGACACTTGCAAACAAAATTCTTGAATAACTAATTTTTTTCACTTTTTGTCTCAAAAACATAGGTTATGACCCCTCATTGGAACAAGCTCGATGAGCTCATTCCAAGGAGGGGTCACAACCTATGTGTTTGAGACAAAAAATAAAACAAGAGTCCCCACAGGGTCTGAAGTACTCACCTTGAACGGAACACGATATAAACAAAGTCCAAGAATGAGTCAACATTAAGCAATCCATCTCCATAGGATATATTGTCAATCCTTAAGCCTCCTCAGGAGTGACAAAAATAGTGCGAGCATCATCATGCCTTTTCTTCAGTTGATCATAATATAAAATGTAGAGCTCCCCTATGAAGCCCCTTGATACAACCTTTGTGGATTAATCTTAGTTACACACCTCTAGAGGGTACTGAAAACAAAATTCCTAATTCTTCAGTTACATGGCCAATTTCGGTTCCCATAGGAAGCCGAAATATTAACACAGGCTTTCGATTTGAACAAAGTTGAATCTGACCTCCCAAGAGATGTTGTATAATAAATATGAAAGCATTCTGACAGATAGATCTGAAGAAAAGGAAAGAAATTTTTTCATATTGCACTAAGTTAAAATTTAGGCTACCATAGCGAGCCCAAATATTAACCTGCAGACCCGATTTGAAAAATGTTCATATGGAAAGTTTTTTCAGCGTAACAATGGGCCATAACTCTGGTCCGTATGCATGGACGAAACCTACAATATGTGGATGCCATTTCCCCTAAGCTGGTCACTCACCATATAAAGGGATATCAAAATCCACCCACAAATGATTGAGTTATAATGCCAAACATTGGTACAGAAAGTTTTCTAATCATAACAAGGGTCACAACTCTGGCATGTACACATAGGCAAGATCCAAAATATGTGGATATCATTTCCCCCATGCTGGTCTCTCACCATACTGAAGATCAACAAAATCTGACAACTGATGCATAAGTTGTAATACAAAATGTTCATACAGAGAGTTTTCTAGTAACATGGGCCATAACTCAGGTATGGATGCATGGACACAACCCGCAATATGTGTATATCCTTTCTCGCATGATGGCCTATCAGCATATCAAAGGACATCAAAATCTGACAACTGATACTTGTGTATAATGCAAAAATGTTTGTATGGAAGTATGCAAATGCAAATGGAGCCCTACACTATATACCCCCAAAAACCTCCTATGGAGGTTAGAGGCATAATAAAAGACATTAGAATTCTGTAATGCAAAGCCAGCAATGGAAATGTGAAGCAGACAACTCTGAATCAGGTTTGTAGATTTCATACTTCATTGAGTATAACCCATAATTCAGCTGTAGAATTTTAGTGCCTTTTTGTCTGCTGTATTAACTCTTAACCTGCAAAGTATTTTTTGTCAAAAATTCAAATAAATATAACTCAAGAAACCAATGGTGAAAATATTCAAAAAATTTACTGGGGTGCCCAAATTATACTTATTTCAGCACCAAGAGAAACTCTGACCTGGACAGGAATATCTACCAGCATTAGAATTCTGTAATACCACCAGCATTAGTGTTCAACCAATTATCAAAAATGGCTGCTGACCGATTACTGATTATCTGAGCTCACAATCAGCCGATTCCGATTGTAATACCGTGCACAACTTGACAAGTCAACGATCGCAAAGAACTACATTGAATATATTTTACAGTGTTTACAGTCCGTCTACTACTAGATAAATCGAGACTCGAAAGAACTACATTAAAATGAACATATTTCACAGTGTTAAACTCCGTTGACTCAGGTCCAGTAATATTACCAGTCACGTACACTTGGGTGGTAAATGTGGCTCTCTTTGAGCCATGTTTATCACCCAAGTGCATGCAAATGATAATTTTTACTGCAAACTGAGTCAATGGAGTGCAACCTTCACTTTTCCAGTAAGAACAGGCGATTGCCGCAAGTACGCTCAATTGTAAGCTTTACATGTCGTTTAACTTGTACATCTCGTAAAGGGGCATCAAGAGAGGTTAAGAATACACCTTGTGGTGGTTTTTCAACTTTAATGAATGGTATCATTGGCATCATTTTACATAGGCAATTAAACAATTGCAGAAGATAATAAAATGCAGTTTATGAATTGTCACAAAATTCTTGGCAACAATCGGTTGGACTGATGTTCCAGGAGCCATTGCCATTGTCATCCGATTGCCCACAATCGGCCGATTATGGTGGCCGGTTCCAATCATCAGTTGAACACTAAGCAGCATGTCATGAGTTAAAAGATTAAACAAACTGTGGGGTCACCAAATTAAATGTGTATATTTTATCTGTGAAATTTGATTGATATTAATATTATGAATAACCGTTTGACAGCTTTTCCAAGCGATTAGGTTGCTAAATGTGACCAAAACACAAGTACAGTAAATTTCCACAAGCCACAATCCTGTCTGCTTTCCTCCCCACAACACTGTAAAATCTCACCTTACAGAAAAAAATGAAATGTGAGAATACTGAAATTGAGATGCTATTTTTGTTTGTTGTACTTGATTTCGAAGTATTTTATTTACAAATCTCGACCCACTGGTGTAGGTGTGCCATGATCTGATCATGATCTGAAAGAGACCACTTTAGCAATAACAGGACTATATCAAGTTAAGTTCAGTCAGTCATTCACAATTACGATTAAGCAACGTCGAGCCTGGTTAATCCTTGGATAGCTGACCATCTGAGTGATCGAATCGGACTCCCGCATTGTGTCCTTGGGCAAGGCACTTCACCCTGATTGTCCACATGGGGGCATGATGACGCTGTGTACTAAGGCGTACAGCATGTCGATGGTGTGCATGTCTTCAAGCAATCTAACCCAACCTGTGCTGCAGTGCGGAGCTACGATGTTGGGGAGCTGGCAGCTGCTCGTCATTGCTCGGTGGTTCTCTCCGGGTACTCTGGCTTCCTCCACCCGTAAAACTGTCACTGACATGATATGACCTTGGCTGTTAAAGTATCGTTAAACCCAAATAAATAAATAAATTCACAATTACGATGCTTGCTACAGAGGACTCAAAATTAGAGATGAGCAGTATTGCTTCACAACAGCCATGACTAGATTTGATGAAAACGATTTTGAAAATACTCAATGAGTCAAGAGAGAACCATACCAGACCAGGGTTCATACACTCAAGGAAAAAAAAATTCAAGGACTTTTCAAGGCTATTTCAAGGACATATCACCCTTTTTCAAGGTGCATTTTTCTGATAGAATATAATTTTTACAAAACATCCTACCTACTTTCACCTCTTCACCCACTCAGTATTTAAAATAAATATTTTTCATCAAATCTAGTCATGGCTGCTGTGTAGCAGCCATGACAAGATTTGATGAAAAATTCATCCAAATTTAACTCAAGAAACTTTTGGTGAAAAAATCCATTCAATTTTCAGAGGGAAAATTGGATTAAACATGCTCAAATTATACTTATTTCAGTGGCAAGAGAAATACAGCCTTGGGTGGGAAAACCCACTTGCAAGGCGTTAATACACTTTCCCCCATGGATGAAACATCCAATATTGTTACTGCAAAAAATACACACTACTTTGTCCACTTTACAAGGTTTTACCCAGTCTTACTTGAATCATCCATTTCATATTTATTATACATCACAAATTTATTTACATTAATTTTAATATTAAATAACAGAAGTTTATACTGAAGCCTAATCACACAGGCTACAGCATTGTGAGGAGAAATTCAAGGACTTTTAAGGAGTCTGACTGATTTTCAATGACTTTTCAAGGACATTTTCTGTATTTTCAAAATTCAAGGAGTATTACTGAAATTCAAGGACTTTTCAAGGATGTATGAACCCTGCAAACACTGGCGAGCAACTGTCAGATTCCCCAACATACTGAGACCGCTCAAGTAGGGTTAGCATTGGTTTGAGACAAGTGCGACATTGAGGTGCAGTATGTCTTAGAACACAGTGCTATCATGCCCAAACATAGGCAAGTGGTATTAAGTGCCTTGCACATTTATTTATTTATTTATTTATTTATTTATTTATTTATTTATTTATTTATTGGTGTTTAAGGTCACATATTTTTGCACAATGGCTAATCATGATCACAACATGAGTATCAACTCAAGACCAGGAGTGAGCGTTAATAAGCCATGTTGCCCATTTTAGAGAGAGTTGGCACCTCTCAAGCATTGGTGACTGGGTCCTATTTTACCAGTAAAACATAGCCTGTTTACCACAGTGAACAGGTACTACTTTACTTCCCGGGGCGCACAAACTGAAAGATTCATGGTTCGATCCCAACTAGGTGTAACTGCATTGTATCCTTGGGCAAGTGTCTTGCCCAAGGATACAATGCAGTTACCCCTAGTGGGGATCGAACCATGGATATTTCAGTTTGTAATCCAATGCCATAACAACTGAGCCAAAGTGCTCCTGAGATAAAAGTTGAAAACTCAAGTCCTCTTCAGACATTTTTTTTGGTCACTGAAGAGGGAATCCACTGCACTGTAGTGATAAAGAAATCCTCCAATTGCCCAGTTATCCTCCAATCACCCAGTTATCATCCGATCACCCAGTTATCCTTCAATCACCCAGTTATCCAACAATTGCCCAGTTATCCACCAAATGTCCAGTTACCTAGCAATCCTCCAGTTATCCAGGCAGAACTTTCCACCAAGATCTACAGTTCTGTGATCACAAAAGTGGACAGAGAATTTTGCTTGTATCACAACTGAGTTGTGACACAGTCAAATTTATTTTTCTGCTTTCCTCCCCACAGTACCGCTGGATCTCACCAGTTGGAAACATGGGAGAACATTAAATCTGAGCTGCTATTTTCATTGGTTTTACATGATACTCAAGGCTTAAATTTCAACGAGAATCCGAGAATCAAATTCATGTAAAGGTTTGCACAACAAAACCAGCAAGAATCCATGTAGATTCTCGCTGCACCTCTGTTAGGATTCATGTGAAAGAATTCAATATAACCTTTTACCAAACATAGCAGCAGTAAATTAACTAATGCAAGGCTAATATGACCTGAAATATCCTGATACTTTGTCAATAAAATTGTTCAAATATGGCTGTTGCTTCCAATGACAGGTAAATATAGTTTGTTTTTTTTTTTTAATTTTCAAATTCAGTTTTTGTTTAAAAAATTAAAAAGCTGTGTTGGGAAAAGGGTTAACACGTATTATCAGTATACAACACAGGTTCAACCATGACGGCCTCATGGGAGCTAGGGACGGACACTCATAGCAGGTATGGATTCTCACAACCATTTTTACGAGAATCCAAATGGATTCTCCCAAATTTAGATGAAATATAAGATGAAATATAAGCCCTGATATTATCTTGATTTTTTATTAGGAAATTACCACCTGCTGGTGTCTGAGTGTGTTACGATTACGATCTAATTGAGAAATATGCCACTTTTGTGATCAGAGTGCTAATCACAAACATCTGCTAGGCCATATGTATTGAACAGTATGTGATACCCAATAAATTGACTCTTATTTCTCAGGCTTGTATAAGTTAACCCTTTACCTAATGCCCACAATGTCTGAATTTATTTTTTAACCCTTAAGAGCCTAATTTCGACTTTGATAACTTTTTAATGCAAAGGACCAGGTGTCCTCTGTAGGCAGCCAAGACTTGACTAGAAGCAACTGCAAAGCCGGGAGGTCCTCGGTTTTGAATCCCACCTGCAGCAAGTGCATTGTGTCCTTGGGAAAGACACTTCACCCTGTTGCCCACGTGGGGGCACGATGGTGTACTAAAGTGTACTGCATGTCGATGCTGCACCTGTCTTCAGCCAATGCTAACCCTGCTTGTGTGGAGTTGGTAAGTTGAGGAGCTGACAG
Source organism: Pictodentalium vernedei (assembly GCA_031216915.1). Lineage (NCBI taxonomy): Eukaryota > Metazoa > Mollusca > Scaphopoda > Dentaliida > Dentaliidae > Pictodentalium > Pictodentalium vernedei. The sequence goes on from CM062297.1 coordinate 162,085,836, forward strand.
TTGCTCACCATTGCTCGGTGGTTCACTCCGGGTACTCTGACTTCCTCCACCCATAAAACTGTCATGGTCATGATTAGCCATTGTGCAGAAATATGTGACCTTAAATACCAATAAATAAATAAAGAACTGCAAAGTCACAGAAGGTAGACTTTCAAAGTATAGCAAAAATGTATAAAATTCTCCATCCCTTTAGTGTTAACAAACTGTTTTCTCATTCTCAAATTTAACAAGAGATTGTCAATTGGAAGTGACTATGCCCCTGATGTGGCAATGACCTTGATCTGTGTTCTTGACCTCCACCGAATAAAAAAAAATTTGAGCGCAACACATTGTCTCCCCATAAGCAACATATATGCAAAGTTTCAACCAAATCCAACAAAGCATCTCAAGAGTTATGGAGTGGACACGAAAATATTCTTGACGGAGAGTTGATCTTGATCTGTGACCTTGGCCTCCACCAAACAAACAAAAAATTCATGCATGACACATCGTCTCCCCATAAGCAACCTGTATGCCAAGTTTTAACAAAATTCAACAAAGCATCTCAGAGTTATGGGTCAGACACAAAATCTTCCTGACGGACAGTTGACCTTGACATCCATCAAACAAACAAAATTTTTTGGTGTGACACATCATCTCTGCATGAGCAACATGCATGCAAAGTTTAAAAAAAAATCCAACGAAGCATCTCAGAGTTATGGAGCGGACATGAACATCTTCCAGGACAGTTGACCTTGATCTGTGACCTTGACCTCCATCGAATAAAAAAAAATTTGTACATGACACATCGTCTCCCCATAAGCAAAATATACGCCAAGTTTCAACAAAATCTAACTAAGAATATCTGAGTTATGGAGCGGACATGAAAATCTTCTTGGACGGACAGACAGGTGGACGGATGGAAATGACAAGCACTCACTATATGTCCCAGAAAACTTTTTTCAGGGACATAAAAAAAATTTCCAACAAACTATATTATGTGACCCCCCATTGGCAAATGCTCAACGAACCTGCTCCAATGATGGGGTCACATGATAAGTGTTGAAATTTTTTTTTAAATATTTATTTTTAACTGCTCAATTTGCAAATTATGAAGGTAGATGCATCAAATTTGTTCGATAAAGGGATAACAAGCAAACTATATAGAACATCTATTAGACTCTCTAACAAGGACGTTCTCAAACAATAAGTTAGACAGCCATATTGTAAAAGAGACAGTACAACAAAATTCTGCTGCTGAAGGTTTTTCCAAATCAATAAGTTACACAAGCCATACTGAGAAAATCCTCTAACAGTGAAGCCATTCTCTAAAATACATTATAGATTGCGGCCACATAACTTTTCACTAAACAGGAAATTGTCAATAATCTGTCATGTAATTTGACAAGGATGTTACATGATCAGATAATTAAAACATAAAAATGGATGTAACTTTCACATGCAGTTCACACCAAGCATTTCAGTTTCCATCCATCTTCCAATATGCTATTGAACTCAGGTGGAGAAGATTCAAGTCCATTTGTTGCCACTCATCAAACTCTTCCACAAAATATGAATTGGTTTATCCGAATATTGGAACAACCATCACTGAGGTTTCTAATAACCAAATTGCTAACCCTGCATGTGTGGAGTTAGTATGTTGGGGAGTCTGACAGTTGCTCTCTGTTACTCAGTGGTTCTCTCTGGGTACTCTGGCTTCCTCTACCCGTAAAACTGTCCAACAAAAACTCACCCCTTGAAGTGAGCATAAGAAACTTAAAGTTTCAGTCAATGGACCACTGGATTCAGTCCAGATGTTCAAGGTTTGAAATTTTGCTTGAGCTTCTTTTGCTTTTACACCAATTTCAAATTTCTTGTTTGAGTGAATGTGCCACTCCATGGGTGTTAAGTAATCAAGGCTTTAAAATCTGTCCTGATTTGTGAGAATCCGTTTTTATTCACATGTTGCGTGAATTAATTTTCAGCACTTGGATAATTCAGAATTTGAGAGTAGTGCTATACAGTACACAGCTGCCATGGACTGGTCACTTTCCACGGGTGGACAATATTTCCATGGATGCAATAATTTTAGATTTCAAACACTAATTATAGGAATAATCATAAAAAATTTAATTAATGTAGCACAGAGTACAACCCAGCACATCATTAACTCCCTTCACTCTGTGTCAAAATATCTAAATTTCAAGTAGCCATTTTTCCCATAATGCAACTGGAAATTTAACCAATTCAATCTTCTTTGACAGAGCTCAATCAGCTCTGTCAAACAAGATTGAATTGGTTAAATTTCTAGTTGCATTATGGGAAAAATTTGCACCTTGAACTTTAGATATTTCGACATCAGTGTGCAGGGGGTTAATTAAAAGTCTGCTGCTGATTTTTATCACCTGGTAAATGTATGCAACTGTACTGTACTCTTTTAAGGGCAACCAGCAAATATTCTGTAGTACAAACAAATCTGATTATATGAATGTATTCACCAGAGTTTAACCCTTAAGGACCTATACATTTCCAATTCTGGCGACTTTCTCTTTTCTGACATATACATTTAGTGGACATATTCCAACACACATGCTTTTGGAGGTTTTGTTAACAGAAGTTGCAGTCCCTTAACGGTGTTTGCTAGTGAAGTCTTGACTTCACTAGCAACCACTGTCATGGTTCTGTAACTTTCATTAAGACCTCACTGGACATCACTGCTTAGTCAAAGTGTTACCTTATTATGAGGGGACCTAAAATAAGTAGCCCTCGGCCATAAATGACACTTTTAGAATCTTTGACCAGAATCAAAGGAAGCTTTTGCAAGAGAAAAAGTTGATTCTCATTGTTTTTTTTGTGAGAATCATCCATGAGAATTGATTCTTATTCAAGCAGGAATTTTAGCCTTTTTGATTCATACTGTTTTGAACTAGAGGTGTGACTGTCCCTGGATGAGCCTATCAATACCCCCACCGCAATGATTTCCAGATAAAATTTAGACCTCGCAACAAATTACAGCTTCTCATGGTGGTGAACATGCATGCCAAGTTTCAACGGGATTGGCCTATAAACATCAGAGAAAGTCTCCAGACAAAATTTAAACCTAGCAGCAAATTATTCTAAGTCAAAAATGGGGCACAACTGTGACAAAAATAGTCCGACCGCAACTATTATCACAGGTGCACAGGTTCCCACTGTGTGAATATGCACACCAAATTTCAAAGGGATTGCCCTATACACATCAGAGAAAATCTCCAGGCAAATTTATGTTCATGGATGGATGGATGGACAGACAGGCAGATGGAAAAGATGATTCCAGTACACCCTCCCCCCCCCCCCCCTCCACAACTAATTGCAGGGGGTATAAAAATATCAAATTATCACTAACACCCTGGATTTGTTCGAAAAGAGTCCTACAATGACAGTTGATGAAATCGCTGAATCCTTATTTACTGTTCCACATTTTTTCTTTCTCTTCGTTATATGAAAAATGTAGTAAAACAAGAAAGAGAAAGTTATGTATGAACATTTTAGAAATATTGAATCACTGATAATGGAAATAAAAAAGCCAACCACCTAACCGTATCCAATTTTGAGTCCTGTGAGGGGAAATGCATATAATTTTTTCAGGCCTAAAGGGTAAACAGGGTTAGTTTAATAACCAGTATGAGTCAAGCCTGAAAATAAGCAGACTATCATATGCAGAATGAGGTCCTCGGAGGGTGAATTTGGTGATGCTACTCTGCTTAGCATCACTAAATTTACCCTTTGCGAACCTAAATCTGAATCAAGATCTTAAGCCTAAACAGAAAGAGGAACTCGGATAATAAATTGGCCCACTGTATGGGATAGCATCAGCAAATTCACCCTCTGGGAACCTCATTCTGCAAATGACAGATTGCTTATTTCCAGACTTGGTATGAGTTTAAAAGGCATCTACAGTCTCTGATAGCAAAAAATAAATTAACACACACACTGCATTCTGTATCAGATTAAATAATAGTGTGATTTTTTAAAGGTGCATGCAATGGGTTTTTTAGCATAACTAGACATAACAAGACATCATATGAAAGGACACATCAAATGCAAGTTATGAAGTTGCTGTCAAATAATAAAAACAAAATCAATTTTGAAACTGAATGACATTCTCAGTCAAAGTGCTCATCTTATTCTGACCAACTGGTAAACCCCAATATGGTGATAAAACTATTAAATCACCCCAAAATGTTTGAAATACAGGTGTAAAATCAGGTATGAGAATGTGAGCAACTACATTTGCTGAAATTGACAAAAATTTCAATTTTTGTTGTTGATAAATTTATGAAATTTATGGGTTTTTAAAAAAGAAAAAAAAGGAGCACAGAGTGAACCTGTTGGTTGAGACATCTTACATGTATTTCTATAAATATGTATGAAAATTATCTTCTAAGACCATTTTCGTGCAAATTTATAGAAATAAAATTCCCGCATTTTGTGCATGAATTCACCGAAATCGGTAAATTTGTGGAAATTTCTCATTCCTGTAAAATAAACTACATGTAGAATCATTTTGTTTACTTATCACTCTAATCATATTATCCCAGTTCAATTCTTTCACTGGAAGCCAAAACTTGATATATATAAGGCCACACAAAGAAGATCTTCTGTTTCTCAGGCCAGTTTTTGTAAAATTGCATATGGGCGGGCAGTTTTTCATTTTACTTTTTATTTTTGTAATTATTTATTTGCCATCAAAGGTACATGTTCTTAGTTTGTTTTATGTTTTAGGCCTCATAATCTACATAATAGCATGAGTGGTGGTGTGTTTCATGTCTTGAGTGCAAGAAGGCTTTGCAATGCTAAAAGCAGCATTGCAAAGCCTTGACCTCAAGGGACAAATTTATCATTTTTTTAACTTGGGTTAAATATCAGACATAAACCATTTAATTTTTATTTTTTCAAGTTTGGTTATAAAAAGAGAGCATGTAGCAGCTGAAAGGAACATGCGGGGAGCCTGAGAAACATATTTTTAACTTTTTTTGGTCTAATAACATATATCAAAATCTAGCAAATTTTAACCCTCTACACACTGATGTTAAAATACAGAAATTTCAAGCCAGAAATTTTTACTGTAATGAAATAAGGAATTTAGCCAATTTAACCCTTTACCCAACTAACGTCCAAAACCGGCCAGTGCTATTCACAAAAATCACCAATTAATTTTCATTTTTCATCTCAAAAACATAGGTTATGACCCCTCTTTGGAAAGAGCTCTTTGAGCTCGTTCCAATGAGGGATCATAACCTATGTTTTTGAGACAAAAAATGAAAAAAATCAGTAATTCAAGAATTTTGTTTGCATGTGTCGTCTGCTTTTCATGTTAGGTAAAGGGTTAATCATGTTTGACAGTGCTCAATGAGCTCTATCAAACAAGACTGAATCGGTTAAATTCCAAGCTGAATTATGGGAGAACTTTGCAGTTTGAAATATTAATATTTCAACATCAGTGTGCAGAGCCTTAATATCAATAGACCAAGGTCAAAAAGAATGTTCCATCAACAACCACGCCTTTGTCAAATTCAATTCTGAAGACTTTCAATGAATGTTGCTCAGGTGGCTCACCTCTTCCACAATAATTTCAGGACAGCAAACAAGATATAATACAGTACGGCCACCATGGAATGGTCACTTTCCACGAGTGGATAATATTACCACGTACACAATAATATTAGATTCCACGTACTAATTATAGGAATAATCATAAAAAAATTTATTAATGAAACACCAGGTATAATCCGGTGCTTCATTAATTAAAATTTTGCTGATTATGATTTTTATTACCTCGTAAATGCATGCGTATGTGTGGACATCACTACTCACGCATGGATACGACCACTCTAGACCAACTATACTGTAGCTTATACTCTAGTGCCTTTATGGCTACTGGTGGACAAAATGAGTAAAGGAATAAAAACAAAACTTTTTACCCAGCTTTTTTAGCCCTTTACCGCACACAATGACCATATCCTGGCAATGCTATTTTCAGAAGAAGCCATTCAAATTTCAATATTTTTTTCTATTTTTGCCTCCAAAACAAAGGTTAGGCTATGGGAATGAGGTTGTTGAGGTCATTCCAATGTGACCTCAAAAGCTATGTTTTGGAGGCAAAACAGCCAATTTTTTGTTATTAACCCTTTACCTAACATGAAAAGCAGACAACACTTGCAAAAAAAATTTGTGAACAACTAATTTTTTTCATTTTTTGTCTCAAAAACATAGGTTATGACCCCTTGTTGGAACGAGGTCGGAGAACTCGTTCCAACGAGGGGTCATAATCTATGTTTTTGAGACAAAAAATAATGAAAATTAATTGGTGATTTTTGAGAATGGTGCTGGTCAGTTTTGGTCGTTACGTTGGGTAAAGGGTTAACTAATGAACAGTTCACATCTGCCCATGTAATATACAAATTATGCAGTTGAAAAAAGATTAAAAAATTTCAACAAAACCATACCAGATGACTCTCTATTTGGAACAACTCCATTGAACTTGATCCAATGAGAGAGTCATATGATACGGTTTTATTGAAATTTGTTTTAAGATTTGAAACAAAAAATAATTAAAATAACAAATTTTGGTATTATTTCCATTGAGTAAAGGAGGAAAGAACTTTTTTTTACAAGTGCCATTCTGTGATTGTGTTAGGTAAAGGGTTAAAACTCCGAACAGACAGATAGTTTCCATCAAGTTTTGGGTAAATATTGAGCCTCAATATTAGTTTATATGAATTTTATTCTCTTGATCTCAACTGCATACTGCACGTTGATGCTGTACTTGTAGTGCTGCACGGTATATCGATAAACAGCTACATACCGGTATTCAAACCAGAATCGAATGAATACTGGTGTAATTTCAAAAATATTGGTTTAGGCCTAAAAAAAATAAAAATCTGTTTCTCAGGCCATCCCGCATGGTCCTTTTGGCTGCCGCATGCTCTCTTTTTATAACCAATAAAAACTTTTAAAAAAATCAAAATTAAATGGTTTATGTCTGATATTTTACCAAAGTTAAAAATATTGAAAAATTTGTCCCTTGAGTGCAAGATGGCTTTGCAATGCTAAAGCATTGCAAAGCCTTCTTGCTCTCAAGGGGCAAAATACACCACCTCCCATGCTATTCTGTAGATTATGAGGCCTAAAACATAAGCCAAGATATGAACTTTTAATGGTAAAGAAATAATTACAGAAATAAAAAATAAAATAAAATTTTACAAAAATGGCCTGAGAAACAGAAGATCTACTTTGTGGGGCCTTATCGTCATTAGTTATTTATCCACAATTCAATTTTCAAGATGTCTTGAGTTTTTTTTTAACTGTAGTCCTGAATAAATAATATTATCCCTATCGAATCGGCCGCATCCTCCTGGGTAATACACAAATTGTGCAGTTGAACCAAAATTATTTTTCAAAAAATTTCAACAAAACCATATTACGTGACCCCTCATTGGAACGAGCTCGACAAGCTCCTTCCAATGAGGGGTCACTTGATATGGTTTTATTGAATTTTTTTGAAAATTCGATAAACTAATATTTAAAAAAATAAATTTTGATATCTTCTACACTGGGTAAAAGGTTATTTGACATACCGCAATATTTTTTTAACATCGATACTGGTATTCAATTTTGAGTACCATGCAGCCCTATGCACTTGTCTTCAACCAATGCTAACCCTGCTTGTGCAGAGTTAGTACACTAGGGAGTCTGGCAGTTGCTTGACACTGCTTGGTGGTTCTCTCCAGGACCTCCAGCTTCCTTCACCCATAAAACGCGGGGACCCTGGCTGTCAAAAGTGGCGTTAAACTCCAATTAAAAAAAAAAAATTGAATTTTATCATGGATTAACTAGTCTTCACTCATGCTGGAAACATCACATTACCAGTTAATGCTGTTGATTTGGTGCCACCAAGATCACCATGGGCAATAGTAGCTGTATCTAACTGGTAAGTATCCTGTAATCGGAGTAAAGCTTCTGCAGCCCCATTGAGATCTTCTGTTCGTGGAAGGTCTTGTTTTCTCTGTTCAACTGTATTAACTAATGCTGAAATTAGAACCCCAAAAAACATATTCGTTAAATGATAAAAAAAAAAAATTTGAGATGCAAATGTTTCTCAAAAGACAAATAGGAATTTAACCAATTCAGTAGAGATGGGCAACATACTGAAAAAGCGAACTGATACTTATATTACGGGGATACGAAAAAACCAAATTGAACCAAACACTGAATATTGAAACCGTCTGTATTTTCAAGTTTACCTACATTTGCTATTTAAAAGGCCCCACTGAGGCATGATAGCAGTTGGAAGTGTTTATTTTCATGAAAGAAGTGACTGATTTTCTGTTAACCCTTTACCTAACATGAAAAGCAGACGACACTTGCAAAAAAAATCTTGAATAACTAATTTTTTTTCATTTTTTGTCTCAAAAACATAGGTTATGACCCCTCGTTGGAACGAGCTCAACGAGCTCATTCCAACGAGGGGTCATAACCTATGTTTTTGAGACAAAAAATGAAAAAAATAATGAAAATTAATTGGCGATTTTGAGAATAGCACTGGCCGGTTTTGGCCGTTACGTTGGGTAAAGGGTTAAAATTTACTAATCCTTAACCCTTTGCACACTGCTGTCAAACTATCAATATTTGGAGAAGCAAATTTTTCCCATACAGTACGGATGCCATGGACTGGTCACTTTCCATGGGTGGGCAATATTTCCACGGACACAATTTTAGATTCCAAACACTAATTATATGAATAATCATCAAAAATTTAATTAACTGGTAGAGTGCTAAATTATTTTTGGCCATCAAAATTTGTTCACATATCTTTGCCTTGTTACAATTTATGGGAGAGTGCCTCCAGGCACTCTCCCATAAATAGTAACAAGACATGTCGTTACAGACTAAATAATATTACTTCAAAGATAATACGAAGCACATCCACTAAGTATGAAGCCTTCAAGTTGCAGTACCTTCACTTCGGAGTAAAGCCCAAATATGGGCTTTCAGCATTCTACCAGTTAATGAAGCACCAGGTACAACCAGCTACTTCATTAATTAAAATTTTGCTGCTTATGATTTTCATTACCTGGTAAATGCATGTGTGGACATCACTGCTCACACATGGATTACGACCAGTCCACAATGACTGTACTGTAATACAATTAGAATTGAACTCATTAACCCTTTACCCAAGGCAGACAATTTCAAAATTTATTATTTCAAATATCAATTTTTAAATTTTTTCATAAAATTTCAACAAAACCATATGATGTGACCCCTCTCTGGAACAAGCTCGACAATGTGCAGAGGGTTAACGGCCTGGGCAATATTGTCCTGAATTCCCACTAGACAGGGATGTGGCTAGAGGGTTTCAGCTGGGGGGTGCCACCGGTGTAAATTCCAACTGTGAGTGGTTTCAATAGGTGGTTGCACTGCAGCGCTGGGTGATATCTTTGAACCCTTTACCTAACGAATTGCCCGCATCCGCCCACATAATATGCAAATACAGCTGCTGAAAAAATATTATTTTTCGAAAAATTTCAATAAAACCATATCATGTGACCCCTCTTTGGAACGAGCTTGTCGAGCTCATTCCAAAAAGGGGTCACATGATATGGTTTTGTTGAAATTTAAAAAAAAAATGATATTTGAAATAATGAATTTTGAAATCGTCTGTGTTGGGTAAAGGGTTATGAACCCTTATGAAAATTTTCACTAGTCCTGAAACGGAAAAAGCATCATTTATAATGTGTCTGGGTCAGAAAATTTACCGGATTGATGTCAGAGTCGAAATTTTGAGGCCATGTCAATTTTACAGTAGGAAATTTGAAACTCAAGTTTCCAGTTGGAAATAAAAGATCAAAATTTCTCATCATTAGTTGGAATTTTTAATATTTTTCATGAACAATGTTAATTTATCGAATTTCCAACTATTTGATTTTTGACCTCAGAATTTCCAACTATTGAAAAAAAATACTCCTAGCTGGGGCGGGGTGGGGAGGTTGAACCCCCCCCCCCCCCCCGTCGCCACATCATTGCCACTAGACTACAACATGTACAGATCCAGTTGCTCAGCAGTAATTTAGGTCAAGGCAGTTAAGGCAGCCAAGGCTTGTCTAGAAATCACTGCCCCAGTGATGTGTCCATTGTCAGCAGAACCTCCTTATGGTGGCATGTTAGAGGCACATGCTCTGAGATTGCAAAATTCTTAAACGAGCCTTTATAGGTGTTTTGGGAACAAGTCACCAAATTACAGTAAATATGATTTGAGTTGATAAAGAAAGCCAGTAATGACCTCCTTGACAGTTGCATTTGTGGTGCTGTGGTAGAATGATACAAGAACAACTTATTCTGTATTTTCCTGGTGCGAATTCCGCTTTGTTACTATGAGCAAATCTCAGTCAAGTCAAATACCGCATACTGAACCAATACGGCAGTATTCCCTCCTAAAAACGTCAAAACCAATACCAAACTCAAAAACTCCAATCCGTCCATCTCTACAATTCAGGTTTGTTTGACAGAGCTTATTGAGGTCTCCCAAAAATTGAATTGGTTAAATTGATATATTAGTTTAAACATTATTTTATTTCATAGATAAATACAAGTGCACAAGATATGAAATAACATGATTTAACAAGAGCTTATGAAATCTGGATTCAGCAGCAAGCCGAAACTTATGTAAGCTGTTTCCAAAACAGATATATTGACATCAGTGCAAGAATGGTTAAAATAATAATAATGTGTCACCACCATAATTCACAACAACAAAAACATATCAGCAGAGTTGATGGATGCTCACCAAATATGAACTAAAGACATAAGGCATCACAGTGATAGTTTGTTATATACTACTCAAAGTTTGCTATTAGCACCAAGTATATCCAACTACCTGTTTTACGTTTTAGTTGAAATATTATGGTGAAAAGTCTATATATTTTTTATTTAATTATATCTTTAATGATTTAAGTACCAAAATTAAGATTTTATTTGTGTTTGACATTATTTTTTAGCTTCTGAATATGATAACCATGAAAATGGATATTATTGGTAAAAGAGGAAATTTTTCAATTTGCCAAAAAGTTGACTGCACACACATACAATCTGACGTGGACATCCGGGATCTCATCAATATACCACTGTGTAGTCAATGTACTACGTTCAAGGACACAGAGCTCTGTAAGTCCATCCCTGCTGATGCCGCCCCAGACGATGATTGACCCTTCACCATAGCAGTCATACTCAGAAATGTTGGCAGCATGGAATCACTCTCCTGGCCTTCTCCATACCCTAGAATACCTATCTGTGTGGTCTAGGCAGTACCTTGACTCATCTGTAAAAAGGACAGGTCGCCAATCTTCTCTTGTCCATCCAACGTGGTCCTTGGCCTATTCATATCATGCCTGTAGTCGTTCTGGGACAGCGGAATGCAAATACATGGTTTTCTCGATCGGAGACCATCTTCGTGCAACCTTGCCTGAATAGACTGCATCAAAATTTACCCTGGATGCATTCTGAAGGTCACTGCGAAGCTGGGTTGCTGTAGCAAAGCGGTTCCTACAGGCCAGAATGTTAAACAAGAGGCCCCACGGGGCCTGAAGCACTCATCTTGTACAGAACACAATTTAAACAGAGTCCAAGAATGAGTCTACATTAAGCAAGCCATCTCCATAGGCTACACTGTCAATCCTTGAGTCCCTCAGGAGTGACAAAAATAATCTAGGCATCATGCCTTTTCTTCAGTTGATCATAAGTAAAATGTAGAGCTCCCCTATGAAGCCCCTTGATACAACCTATGTGGATTAATCTTAGTACCTCTAGAGGGTACTGAATACAAAATTTTTAATTCTTCAGCAAAATGGCCAATTCCGGTTCCCATAGAGAGCCCAAATATAACCCAGGCTCTTGATTTGAACACAGTTAAATCTGACTTCCCTAGAGATGTTGTGTACCGAATATGAAAGCATTCTGACCGTTGGATCTGAAGAAGAGAAATTGTAAGAAATTTCTTTGAATTGCACTAAGTTCAAATTTGGGCTACCATAGCGAGCCCAAATATTGACCTATGGATCCGATTCGAACAAACTTGAATCTGACCCCCTAGAGATGTTGTATACCAAATGTGAAAGCATTCTGACAAGTGAATCTGAAGAAGAAGATTTTTGAAGAAATTCCCTCATATTGTACTAAGTTAAATTTCATGTTCACATATGGAGCCCAAATATTAACTTAGGCACTCGAATTGAACAACCTGGAATCTGACCCCCCTAGAGATGTTGTATACCAAATATAAAAGCATTCCGACTGGTGGATCTGAAGAAGAAGATTTTTAAAGAAATTTTCTCATATTGCACTAAGTAAAAATTTGGGCTACCATAGTGAGCCCAAATATACATCTAGGGATCTGATTTGAACAAACTTGAATCTGACCCCCATAGAGATGTTGCATACCAAATATCAAAGCATTCTGACTGATGGATCTGAAGAAGAAGATTTTTTTAAATTACCCTCCATATTGAACAAAGATAAAATTTGGGCTTCCATAGGAAGCCCAAATATTAACCTAGGGACTTGGTTTGAACAATCTAGAATCTGACCCTCATAACAATGATGTATACCAAATATTAAAAGATTCTGACTGGTGGTTCTTAAGAAGAAGATTTTTAAAGAATATTCTCCATATTACCCTATGTTAAAACTTCGGGCTCCTGTAGAGAGCCCAAATATGAACCAATGAGCTTTATTTCAACAAACTTTTATCTGACCCCCCCTATGAATGCTGTATACCAAATATCAAAAGATTCTGATGATTGGTTCTGAAGAAAAGATTTTTTAAAATTTTTGCAAATATGCTGACTCAGCATTTTTTCGATTCCCATTACAGAACACCCTAACATAACCGATGGCAATTTTTTTTTACCATTCAATTCTACTGGTCATAAGGATACTTCATACCAAATAAAAGCTCTCTGTTCCGTGGGGTTTGGGAAATATGGGCGTTTGAAAATATTTCTATTTTTAGCTCCCAGGGTTCCCATGGGGATGCGGGAATTGTTTTTTTTGCATGGGTCAAGTACTTATGACCCAATACTACCACAAACCAAATTTGGTTCATACCGGACCATCGGTTCAGAAAATAGAAATTTTGGGCGGGGCCAAAAATCTTACCCCTCCTATTACAAAGCCAAATATTACTTCACGAACTTCGTTTGAACAAACTTGATTCTACACCTCATATGGAAGCTCCATAGCAAATATCAAGTCATTGTACACACTGGTTCTTGAGAAGAAGATTTTTAAAATATTTTGGAGCATTTTCCCCCACTCCCTCCCTATGGGGCTGGGCATGCTGAGTTGAACAAAAATGAAATGCCCCTTTGGGACCATCACTCACACAAACTTTCACTTGAATTGACGACGGACGACGGACGGGAAGCGATGAGATTAGCTCAGCTTGACTTTGTCAAGATGAGCTAAAAACCGGTCTTCAGCTGCAGATGTTGCCTTGTCTCTGCCACCACAATGCAGTCTTACTGGTGTGCTATACTGCTGAAATCTTGCCCAGACTCTTATATTGGTGATCACAGAATGGTGCACACCAAGGGCTTCACCAACCTGAGGATGGGTAGCCCCTTGCTCCACCATCCCTACAGCCCGCCACATTTCTTCTTCAGACAAATGTCTTCTTACATTTGCATGTGCCATATTCAATCATTAAATCACAAGGGTTTGTGTTGAAATGAAGATTGAATACCCTACATATGTCATGTACATGAAGCAGAACACGAAAACATCATGAAACTCAAGGGGTACATGCTTTCCATGACTGTCACAGAAAGTCTGCCTGTCATGAGAGCTAATGTAAACACTGGGGACCATCTCAATACATTCCTCAATAATTATTGTATCCACCAAAAATATCGCAAATATGTCACAAGCAAATTTCACAATGATGTGTCAAATATTTGGTGCTTAGCAAACTTTGAGTAGTATACAACAGAGAGAAATTCAAACAAGTGTAGTTGTCAAACTTTAAGTGAAAACAGATTGTGTACAAGCCTGTAAATACCTTTTTGTTTTGGTGTATGTCATGACAGGTGAATGGTTATAACCTTGGGATGAGAATCATAACATGCACTTGAGTCATGAGCAAATATTGTGTAAAGTATGAGCAAGGTGCAATGCCACTGATATCCCCTGCTGAGAATATTAGTTATCCTTGTGTTTTCCAGGGTGTATGGGAATTTACACCGGTTTGGGAACTCATACACCCTTCGGCTTTTGGGAATTTACACCGGTTTGGGAACTCATACACCCTGAGGCAAAGCCGAAGGGTGTATGAGTTCCCAAACCAGTGTAAATTCCCATACACCCTGGAAAACACAAGGATAACAGATTTATTTCCAAGAATTTTGGGATACTTAATACTTTAACTTACATTGTGGGCAAAAACTGACAGAAAATCTGTACTTTGTAAGTTTCTTAATACATAAAACCAGACAAATATGGATGTCATTGGAACTGGCTCAATGAGCCAGTTCCAATGACATCCATGTCTGTACAATTTTATTGCACATAAATATTAAATTTCCTGTATTTTTATTTTTGTTCTAACATAACAGAGCAGAAGGTATGAATTAATAATTAAAAATTGGTACTTTTTTAGCCATATAGCCTGCTATTGTATATTCTTGTTTTTACACCGTGGTTAACAACGATGTAAAAAAACCCACTGTGATGACACACATCTAGGTAATGACCTGATAACAAAGGTATATGTAAAGTATTGTAAAGGTCTGTACATAAATACTGACCATAGGCAGTAACAAATGTACAGGTAAAGTATTGTAAAGGTGGGTGACAGTTAGATGCTAAACGTGAAAAGAAATCTTTATGGGGTTAATGTTACAATGGGGATCCTTGTATGGTGCACCATAAGCCAAATGTTAGCAATTGCCAAAATTTTGGCCTGTTTGATTCAAACCCTTCAAAGGTTGATTCATACTAATTAACTGGTTGAGTGCTAGAAGCCACTATCAGGGCTTTCAAGAAAATGAGGCCACCAGAGCAAAAGCCAATACTTTCCTTGCTTGTGTTCCCTATTCAGTCAAATGCAAACAATATTTTGTTTATATAAGTTTGTTCGATTACAAATTATTGGAGAGTGCCTGATGGCACTCTCCAATAATTTGTAACAAAACAAATTTTGAATAAGAAATTTAGACCACAAAAAATAATCTAGCCCTCAACCAGTTAATAAATATTTGTCCAGTCCTTCTTAAAATACAGGTATTTGAATTTTTTATCTTTAGCTCATAGGGTTCCCACGGGTGAGGAGGTTTTATTTTTCTCTTTGTAAATAGAAAATCGGGTTGTGCTAATAATGTTTACCCTCCCCAAACAACGCCAAATATTAACACAGGAACTTGGTTTCAACACATTTGAATATACACAGGGACCAGCCTAGGGGGAATTCTAGGGAGACTTCATGTCCCTCTCCAGAAGAAATAAGGAGACTGCAGAGTCAAGTAGAGAGACTTCATAGGCAAGTGGGGAAAATTAAGCATATTTATGTACAACCCCCTGCCACCCCTTCATATTTTCAGCTCGTGGTCCTCCATTAACGCCCAATTAATCCAGGTCCAGTTGTCTATGACACCTACATAATATGAGATTTCATTCGATTTGGCCTACTATCACTAAAGTTATCATCGGGAAACCAATGTGGGATGGACACCGGCTATTTTAACCCTTTACCTAATCTGAAAAGCAGACAACACTTGCAAAAATAATTCTGAATAACTAATTTTTTTCATTTTTTGTCTCAAAAACATAGGTTATGACCCCCTCGTGGGAACGAGCTCAACAAGCTCGTTCCACCGAGGGGTCATAACCTATGTTTTTGAGGCAAAAAATGAAAAAAATAATGAAAATTAATTGGCAATTTTTGAGAATAGCGCTGGCCGGTTTTGGCCGTTACGTTAGGTAAAGGGTTAATAGTCTTTCGGGGGACAAAAATAGCATTTGAGATTCAATGCTCTTGCATTTCCTTTTTGATCGATTGTTTGTTTATTGGGGTTTAACAATGCTTTTATCACCGAAGTTAAGCAACGTCGACTTGTCGAGCCCGGTTAATCCTTGGATGGGTGACCGTCTGAGTGATCGATTCGGACTCCCACATTGTGTCCTTGGGCATGGCACTTAACCTCGATCGTCCACATTGGGGCACGATGATGCCGTGCACTAAGGCGTACTGCACGTCGATGGTGCACATGTCTTCAACCAATCTAACCCTGCCTGTGCTGCAGTGTGGAGTTACGATGTTAGGGAGCTGGCAGCTGCTTGTCGTTGCTCAGTGGTTCTTACTGGGTACTTTGGCTTCCTCCACCTGTAAAACTGTCACCGACACAATATGACCTTGGCTGTTAAAGTGTTGTTAAACCTCAATAAATAAATAACAATGCTTTTAACAACTAGGGTAACAGGGCTAATATTTCGATAAGAATCCGAGAATCCATTCATGCAAGGATTCGCATAACAAAGCCAGTGAGAATTAATGTAGATTCGCATTGCACCTCTGCTAGAATTCACGTGAAAAGAATTGAGTCAGTTTAAACCTTTACGAAACATAATAGCAGCAAATTACCCAACACAAGGAAAACATGACCTGAAATATCCCGACACTTTGACAATAAAATTGTACAAATATGGTTGTCACTGGAACCGGCTCAATGAACTGGTTTCAATGACATCCATATTTGTAAGGTTTTATTGATATATATTGTTTATTTTTTTTTTTAAATTATCAAATTCAGTTTATATTTTAACAGGAGGCCCCAAGGGGCCTGAGGGCGCTCACCTGACATGGTAGCCTAAATATCAACCCAGAGAATTGATTTCAACAAGTTGCATCTGCTCCTCCTAAGAAATGCTTATACCAAATATCCAAAGATTCTGACCAGTGGATCTAAAAAAAAAAGAAGATTTTTAAAGAATATTCCTCATATTGAACTAAGTTATAATTCGGGCTCCCACAGGGAGCCCATATATGAACCCAGGGACTTGGCTTTAACAAAATTAAATCTCACCCCCCCAATGATGCTGCACACCAAATATCAAAACATTCCGACTGCTGGATCTGAAGAAGAAGATTTTTAAAGAAAATTCCTCATTTTGAACTAAGTTACAATTCAATCTCCCATAGTGAGTCCAAATATGGACCTAGGGACATGGCTTGAACAAACTTGAATCTCACCCCCTAAGAATGCTGCATATCAAATATCAAAACATTCCAACTGCTGGATCTGAAGAAGATTTTTAAAGGAAATTCCTCATTTTGAACTAAGTTATAATTCGGGCTACCACAGTGAGCCCAAATATGAACCCAGAGACTTGGCTTGAACAAACTTGAATCTCACCCCCCTAAGCATGGTGCATACCCAATATCAAAAGATTCTGCCTGCTGGATCTTGAGAAGAAGATTTTCAAAGAAATTTGCCTGAAATGCACTAAGTTCGAATTCAAGCTTCTATAGTGAGCCCAAATATGAATCCAGGGGGCCAATTTGAACAAACTTGAATCAGATCCACCCCACAATGTTGCATACCAAATATCAAAAGATTCTGCCTGCTGGATCTGGAGAAGAAGATTTTTTAAGAAATTTGCCTGAAATGCACGAAGTTCGAATTCGAGCTTCTATACTGAGCCCAAATATAAACCCAGGGGAACGATTTGAACAAACTTAAATCAGATCCACCCCACAATGTTGCATACCAAATATCAAAAGATTCTGCCTGCTGGATCTGGAGAAGAATATTTTTTAAGAAATTTGCCTGAAATGCACTAAGTTCGAATTCGAGCTTCTATACTGAGCCCAAATATAAACCCAGGGGAACGATTTGAACAAACTTAAATCAGATCCACCCCACAATGTTGCATACCAAATATCAAAAGATTCTGCCTGCTGGATCTAGAGAAGAATATTTTTTAAGAAATTTGCCTGAAATGCACTAAGTTCGAATTCGGGCTTCTATAGTGAGCTCAAATATAAATCCAGGGGGCTGATTTGAAGAAACTTGAATCAGATCCAGCCCACAATGTTGCATACCAAATATCAAAAGATTCTGCCTGCTGGATCTGCAGAAGAAGATTTTTGAAGAAATTTTCCTGAAATGCATTAAGTTCGAATTCGAGCTTCTATACTGAGCCCAAATATAAACCCAGGGGGCCGATTTGAACAAACTTGAATCAGATCCACCCCACAATGTTGCATGCCAAATATCAAAAGATTCTGCCTGCTCGATCTGGAGAAGAAGATTTTTTAAGAAATTTGCCTGAAATGCACTAAGTTCGAATTCGGGCTTCTATAGTGAGCCCAAATATGAATCCAGGAAGCCGATTTGAACAAACTTCAATCAGATCCACCCCACAATGTTGCATACCAAATATCAAAAGATTCGGCCTGCTCGATCTGGAGAAGAAGACTTTTTAAGAAATTTGCCTGAAATGCACTAAGTTCGAAATCGGGCTCCTATACTGAGCCCAAATATGAACCCAGGGGGCCGATTTGAACAAACTTGAATCAGATCCACCCTACAATGTTGCATACCAAATATCAAAAGATTCTGTTTGCTGGATCTGGAGAAGATTTTTAATCTTTTTCCCATTGCCTACAGTGTTAAAAAGTGCTGACTCAGCACTTTTTCAAAGTCCTGAAAAAAGTACCTTGTGATCAAACCGATAGGGATGTTTTTTAACCATTCTATTCTACTGGATAAAAGTAAGCTTTATACAAAATAAGAATTCTCTGTGCTGTGAAGTTTTGGAGATATGGCAGTTTTAAGGTTTTTCCTATTTTTAGCTCCCGAGGTTCCCACGGGGCAATGAGAAACATTTTTTTTGCATCAATCAACTACTTATGACCCATTATCATCTCATATCAAATTTGGTTCAAATCGACCTCACGGTTCTGAAAATAAAAATTTTAGGAGTGGCCAAAATTTTTGCCCCTCCCATAACGAAGGCAAATAATGCCCAACAAACTTCTCTTGAACAAACGTGATTCTAAACCTCAAAAGGACTCTGTATACCGCATATCAAGTCTCTGCTACTGGTGGTTCATTAGAATAAGATTTTCCAAAAATTTGGCCATTTTTTCCCCACACCTTTGCTCAATACGAGCCGAAACCTATTTTGGATAAAAATCAAAATGCCCCTATATAACCACTACTTACATGAAATTTAATTAAAATGTGGCCAGTGGTTTAGGAGAAAGAGGCTCAAACACCACCTTCACGCAGGACGACAGACAACGGACGGCGGACGACGGACGACAGACGAAGAGTGATAAGAAAAGCTCACCATGACTTTCAGTCAGGTGAGCTAAAAATTAAAAGTTGTATTGGGTAAAGGGCTAACGTGCATTTTCAGTATAGAACAGGGGTTCAGCCATGGTGGCCTAATGGGATCTGGGACACTCATAATAGGTATGGATTCTTGCAATCATTTTCGTGCGAATCCAAATGGATTCTCCCAAATTTAGAAGAAATATAAGATGAAATATAAGCCCTGATATTATCTTGATTTTTTGTTATGAAATTACCACCCGCTGGTGTTCAAGTGTGTTACGATTACGATCTAATTGAGAAATATGCCACTTTTGTGATCAGAGTGCTAATCACAAACATCTGCTAGGCCATATGTATTGAACAGTATGTGATACACAATAAATTCGCTCTTATTTCTCAGGTTTGTATAAGTTAACCCTTTGCCTAATGCCCACAATATTAGAATTTATTTTTTAACCCTTAAAGGCCTAATTCCGACGTTGATAACTTTTTAATGCAAAGGAACAGGTGTCCTCTGTAGGCAGCCAAGACTTGACTAGAAACAACTGCAAAGCCGGGTGGTCCTTGGTTTTGAATCCCACCTATCGGCAAGCACATTGTGTCCATGGGAAAGACACTTCACCCTCATTGCTCATGTGGGGGCATGGTGGCGTTGTGTACTAAAGCGTACTGCACGTCGATGCTGCACCTGTCTTCAACCAATGCTAACCATGCTTGTGTGGAGTTGGTATGTTGGGGAGCTGACAGTTGCTCACTATTGCTCTGTGGTTCTCTCTGGGTACTCTGGCTTCCTCCACCTGTAAAACTGTCATGGTCATAATTAGCCATTGTGCAAAAATATGGTACTTTAAACACCAATAAATAAATAAAGAACTGCAAAGCCACAGGAGGTAGACTTTCAAAGTATAGCAAAAATGTATTAAAATCTCCAGACCCTTAACTGGTAAAGGGCTAAATTATTTTTGGCCACCAAAATTTGTTCACATGTCTTTGCCATGTTACAATTTATGGGAGAGTGCCTGTGGGCACTCTCCGATAAATTATAACAAGGCAAATCTTTTTAGACTAAATAATATCACTTCAAAGATAATATGAGGCATAGCCACTGAATTTGAAACCTTTAAGTTGCAGTATGTGCACTTCAGAATAAAGCCCAAATATGGGCTTCCAGCACTCTACCAGATAAGTGTTAAACTGTTTTCTCATTCTCAGATTTAACAAGAGATTGTTAATTGGAAGTGACTAAGCCCCGGGTAACATTGTATCAGACAGTTTTACAGCTGAAGGATCCGGAGTACTCAGAAACACCACAGAACAGTGTCGACCAAGTCTCACACTCTCCAACTTACAAACCCAGCACAAGCAGAGTGTGCAGCAGTTGAAGGCAAGTGTACTTTCAACGTGTAGTATGTTTTCAGGCTTGGCATTTTCAGGAGAGTGATTTATTCGCTCGCGTACTGCTCACATTTAACAATTTGAGGAGGGTGAAAACTAGCCCTCCTGGCCTTAGAAAATAATAATTACCATAACCGCCTGTTCCTAAAACCCACATCTTTTCAGATCTCTGCTATGCTAGGCCTTGCCCGGGGCCCGGAGGTGCAGGAAGGGCTGTGTAGATGTCTCGCGGAGGATACCTTGTTAGCAACACCAAATAAAATGTACAAAGCCAACTAGGCAGAATTCATTAATAGTAAAACTTCATTTTGCCATTTTTAGCTTTCGGAAGCTTGAGGAGAGCCAATCGCTCCCCTACGCCATGCGAGGGGAGCGATTTTTAGCCCTCCTGCATTTTTAAGAATGCCAGGCCTGTGTCTTAGTACACAACACCACCATGCCCCCATGTGGGCAATCAAGATTAACTCCTTGCATGCTGCTGGAGGATTATTCCTGCACAAGTCATTTATTCTCTTGCAACAGAAGTAAGCATAATTTGGGCACATTTAATGCAATTCCCCACTAAAAATTGAATGGATTTTTTCACCGATGATTTCTTGAGGTAAATTTAGATGATTTTTTCATGAAATCTGTGAAGCAGCAGCCATGACTGGATTTGATGAAAAATATCTTCAAAATACTGAGAAGGTTAAGAATTAAGTGTCTTGTCCAAGGACACTGCGAATATAGCATGGGACAGGATCAATCAGTCAAGGTTTCGGTTTAAAGTCCAATGCGCCACCATGCTCCCTTTGTGACAAATGATACTCTGTAGAGTTGTATTTATTTAATTATATATGTATTAGGGTTTAATGACACTTTAACAGCCAAGGTCATATCGAGTTAGTTTTATGGGTGGAGGAAGCTGGAGTACCCAGAGAGAACCACTGAGCATTGACAAGCAGCTGCCAGCTCCCCAACATTGTAACTCCACACTGCAGCACAGGCAGGGTTAGATTGGTTGAATGTGCACCACCAACATGCAGTATGCCTTAGTACATGGCATCATCGTTCCCCCATGTGAACAATCAGGGTTAAGTGCATTGCCCAAGGACACAATGTGTGAGTCCGAATCGATTGCTCAGACGATCACCCATCCAACGACTAACCGGGTTCGACGTTGCTTAACTTAGGTGATCTGACAAGAACCGGTTACCGCAATTCACCATGCCCCCTGTAGTGTTATAGAGAAGCAAGCAGATGGAGAAATTTGACCAGAATGCATCCTACATGCGATCTGATCAAAAAACTCTGCCCACTTTTGTAATAACACTTCTGTCTGTATTGCACATAATTTAACAGAAATTTAATCAATATTCTGTTTTTCTCAGACCTAAAATCTGGGTTACATGTACTCTGAAACGATATTGAAAAACAAAGAATAAAAACATAAGAAAAATCACAACAAAAGCAATCCATTTTTTTCTGCTGCAAGAACATCAATAATGCAGAATGTCCTGTTATATGTCTTTGAAAAGACTCTCAACTTTTCAAGACACACACTTGAAAGACATCAAGTGCTTTCATTTATCAGGTGCCCTATCGAAGACAAAAAATATTGTTGATTATTGGGGTGTTTGTGTACTGTAGTTGTTTTGCTAAGATAAATTGTATGGACCTGATTTTATATCACTATCTTTACACAATAGAAGATGAAAATAATCTACTGGCTATACAATCTCTGGTCATATGAACCGGTACTGAAGCAGGTTTTTTTTTTCTTTTGAAAAATATATAATGAGATGGAAGAGAATAAAGATATTGTGTGTCCAAATAAATTTTGAAACCCATGCAAAGGATTATCTGCCTACAAACTGGTGTAAAAATACGGAGATTTCAAGAAGCAAATTTTTCCCATACTGCAACTACAGTTAAAACTAGAAGTCCTGTCACAAACTGTGCACTTATCTAGGCTTAATTGCACGTAGGAATTGCACGCAATTGCCATATCGAATGGCATCCAAAGCACAGCTTGTTCTCCTGGTTACTCATAGTTAACACGGGCAATGTTTCTGCCAATGGACCTCTGGGTTACCCGGAGGTCCATTGGCTGAAACATTGCTTGTGCACATGCCATATGTACAGAATTTGATAGCCTAACTATGGTTATAACGCGTAGATTAACGTGCAGATAGATGTGCTATTTGTGCGCATTTCATGACAGGACTTCTAGTTTTAACTGTAGGAATTTAACAAATTATATCATGTTTGACAGAGCTCAACATACATGTATGCAGAGATGGGTGTTTTGGGGAATTCAGTTTGGTTCTGTTTTTTTTTGCAGCAAACCAGAAAACTGAACTACAAAACCCAGCAAAAATCATTCAAACGGTTTTCCTGTGTTTGTGTATAAATTGATCAAACAATCTTAAGTTACTGGGAGAGATTTGAATCCCACCTGCGGCAACCGCGTTGTGTCCTTGGGCAAGACACTTCACCTCCATTGCCCACGTGGGGGCACGGTGACGCTGTGTACTAAGGCGTACTGCACGTAGATGGTGCACCTGTCTTCAACCAATGCTAACCCTGCTTGTGTGGAGATGGTATGTTGGGGAGCTGACAGTTGCTCGGCGTTGCTCGATGGTTCTCCGGCTTCCTCCACCCGTAAAACTGTCACGGCCATGGTTAGCCATTGTGCAGAAATATGTGACCTTAAACACCAATAAATAAATAAATAAATAAATACTGGGAGGGAACTGGACTAGTGGTACCTATGGACTCTCATCACTTCGTCTATCCGGCAAAGGACATAGAGGAATCTAGTGTTTTTGAGTGGATACCGAAAATTATCTCATGAGTGACTGAGACAAATGTTTATTTTTGGCGAGTGAAAATGACCATTTGTCTCAGTCGCAAGTGAGATCATTTTCGGTATACACTCAAAAACACTAGATTTTCTTTTTATTATACACTTTTTATAAGAATCTGATAATTCCACTCATTTCAACCTTGAATTGATGCATGAAAGTAAACAGGGCATTGAATCATTGAAACACGGAAGTGATTTGATGATACATGTACTCGGAACAGATAGCATCTTGCAATCTGATTCAGCTAGCAGGTTTCTAATTCAAACATGGCCCGAAAGTCCGTAATATAGGTTTTTGGTTTGGTACGTCCTTTGAAAGGACGTACAAAACCAAAAACGTATATTACAGACTTTCAGGCCATGTTTGGACTAGCGGGTTTCATGCATCAATTCAAGGCGAATACGTGTTGAATTATTGCTGGAAATTATTGGTATCCATTCAAAAACACTAGATTTACTTTTCATTATACGTTTTTAGAACAAATTGATCATTTCCACTGATAATTTGACTCGTATTCACCTTGAAGTGATGCTTTGAAAGCCGTCATTTTGATTGATACCGTGAAAGTAAAAATGTCTATATCTTCACAGTGGGGGATACGATTTCTATCTTTCCGCAATTTCCTCGATAATCTATCATTTAGTGTACAATAAAAATACGTAGTGTTAGCATTGTCACATTATCTCCCTTACTGACTCATTCACCAGACGAGTCAGTACGGGAGAAAATGTGACAATGAGAACACAAGATACATGTAGATTAGAAGAACTTTATTCATTTTTGTTATTTTATGTTTTTATTCTGACTCAATATACTTAGCAAGTAGTCCTCTACAACCCCTAAGAATGATCAAAGGGATGTATTTAGGTTGAAACTGATGGCGATCCTTATGGACAGGCCTTTTTATAGTAAGTGTGACCTTACAAACTATTGCAGATGTTTTCCAAGTTAAGGAGCGTAACATATTATACAGTATGTGGAGAGTTATCACTAAATCACCCGCAGAGTGGAGAATTCACCCAAGCAATAATTGCAAATTTGTTGCAAAGCATAACCAGCACAAGCAAAGTTTCAGCCAATGGACCTCCAGGTTAAACCCGGAGGTCCATTGGCTGAAACATTGCTTGTGTTTTTTGTCGATATGTACAAAGTTTGAAAGTTATAGCATGGGTGATAACTCCACTCCACGGGTGTTTTAGTTACAATCCACTCTCCACGTACTGTAGCTGTTCTCAACCCACAGAAAAAAACGAACCAAAACTAAAGTTTATTTCCTGAAATCAAAACAAACTAAAGCTTAACTGTCCGAACTCATAAGACCGATTTTCTCGTCATAATTTCATCCCATTTTTGCCTTATTATAAGAGGTCTATACCCAAGGCATTGATGATAAAATAATAACAGCAGTCTGCAGCCAGATGGCTGCAGACTGTAGTTAGCGTTTTTCCTCCCTGCATATTGATATTGGACTGACCCATCTCATAGTAAGTGTACACAAAGGCGATACCATTCCAGGAAACGAGTGTTCAAAGGGTTAATCTGAAAAATCAAAAACTTCCCCGCTCTAAACATATGATACATGTAAGTTAAATTCCTTTCTTGCATTATGTATGGGAAAATGTTATTGGTGCAAATACTAGTCTCTGACATTAGTATACCATTGGTTTATACATGTACTTACTTGTAATGGTACTGTTGTTGATTATAGGATCCACATCTCGTTCCCAATCGACTGTTAATTTTTTTATCAATAAGTAAGCATTTACTGGATTTCCCAGGTGGAAATTAACATTTCCTAAAACTTTTCTACTGTGACTCTCTAAATCATCTGATATTCTGAAAGAATAAAAGTGAAATGTTGTTTTACACAATTTGCAGGCTACAAACATGGGTGAAATTGCATACAAATTAACAGATGTTTATTATACACATACAAGAACATATTTCCCTAACACAAGTACAAAAGTCTAGACAAAAAACAAATCTCTATTGATGATAGCAACTACACATGCTATCATTCAATTCAGAAAGAGAATGTTTTTTTTTTACCTACACTCATCGAAAAGTGATAACATATGTCAAAGCCACCGTTTTTGAAAACCATAATTAAATGATAAATAAATCACCAGCTCAATAAAATAAATTAGATGAGATCATTTTTTGTCATGGTGATATTTAAGAATTGAATGCAATTTTTATAATCTTTATTGGAGTATGAACGTGTGGGAATGGGTACAAATTATGTATGAATCCCAAAGGGATTCATACAATTTGTACAGTTAAAACTAGAAGTCCTGTCAAGAAATGCGCACAAATAGCACGTCGATCTGTGTGTTATATTTATTTATTTATTGGTGTTTAAGGTCACATATTTATGCACAATGGCTAATCATGACCGTGACAGTTTTACGGGTGGAGGAAGCCAGAGTACCCAGAGAGAACCACCGAGCAACGGCGAGCAACTGTCAGCTCCCCAACATACTAACGCGTTTTGACCACAGTAAGGCTATCAAATTCTGTGCATATGGCCTGTGCACAATCAATGTTTCAGCCAATGGACCTCCGAGTAACCCGGCGGTCCATTGACAGAAACATTGCCTGTGTTTGCTAAGAGTAACCAGGAGAACCTGTCGTGCTTTGGATGCCATCCAATATGGCAATTACGTGACATTCCTACGCGCAATTAAGCCTAGATAAGCGCACAGTTCGGGACAGGACTTCTACTTTTACCTGTACCCATTCCCACACATTCAACAAAGATTATAAAAATCGCATTCAATTCTTATAATTACATTCCAAAACTGTTTAAACTACTTTTTTACCAAACAACAAAGCAGAAAGACGAAATAAAACATGTACGAACGAACGAACGAGGCGAAAAACCACCCTCACACAAAAGACAAAGCGCACAACTCTGAGTTGAGTGCCGGTTCCGTCTAAATGATATCCCAAAGGCAAATAAGGTTTAATTTTCACAACTTTAGAAATGAAAATGAGTATTTTAGTAACGGGCTTTATGCCACAGTTTGGAAATGTCGCCAAAGAAACAGCAGCAGAGTTGATCACTGTGAGGGGCACTAAAAGTTAAAAATCTGCCCAAACACTGCCCGAGTTACATTCTGTCAACTGCGCTCTACCGTAAATGTGCGTCAAAG
The DNA here is from genome assembly GCA_031216915.1 of Pictodentalium vernedei. Taxonomy (NCBI): domain Eukaryota; kingdom Metazoa; phylum Mollusca; class Scaphopoda; order Dentaliida; family Dentaliidae; genus Pictodentalium; species Pictodentalium vernedei. Next base: position 162,112,587 of record CM062297.1, read on the forward strand.
TTCGACCAAATGTATTCAATGGAAAATGAATTACATTTGGTCATGATGTTTGCATCCTGCTGACCAATGGGAATTGAGTATTTGGACCCAAAACGTATAACTACATTAACAATGTAATTATTATTATATACATGTACATGTAGGCCTAGAAAGCATTAAAACTGAAAAATAAAATACAGCTGAAACACTACTATAAATTTCAGCAGTTATAGCAGAAATAGAACAATGAATGTGGATTATTATTATTCCTGTAATTAGTGGTTGGAATCCAATATTATTGCATCTGTGGAAATATTGCCAACCTGTGGAAAGTGACCAGTCCATGGCAGTCACACTGTTGCACATTGACAGACACTAGAAAAAATGTTATTTGCAGTTTCATTTCTGTCAAACACAGCTTGATAAATTTTGTCAGTGCCATTGCTTCCGCTGGCTCATCAAGTACATGTATATGTTCAAGTTCACAAAAGGACAGAAAGATTTATTTATTATTCATTTATTGGTGTTTAAGGTCACTTGAGCATTCTTGGCTAACTCATGACCACAACATAGCGATAAAGTCAAGACCGAAACATAGGGATAAAGTCAAGTTAAGTCAATCGTTTATATCCAGGCTGTCTGCTTTAGAGGACTTCCATCACCGACATTGGTTCAGGACATTGGTTCCAGCCCCTGTTCCAAAGGTAAAGAAGAACTTGTTTTTCCCAATAAACAAGCACTGCTCCACTTCCTGGGTTCAGGAGTCAAACTGGAGATACATGTAGATTACCAACCATATCCCCCTGCTGAAGCTTACATAATATAACTACAGTATGGCTGTGTGGATTGGTCACTTTCTACAACTGAGCAATCTTTCCACAGATGCAATACTATTAAGATTCCAAACACTAATTATAGGAATGATCATCAAACATTTTATTAATTAAGCGCAGGGTACCACCCGCTGCTTCATTAATTAAAATTTTTCTGATGTGGATTTTTATTACCTGATAAACACATGCGTGAACACAAGCCAGAAAATAAGCAGACTGTCATCTGCAAAATGAGGTCACCAGAGGGTGAATTTAGTGATGCAGAGTAGCATCACTAAATTTACCCTGTGAACCTCAATCTGAATCAGGGTCTCAAAACTAAACAGAAAGAGGTACCCAGAGGTTAAATTGGCCCACTGTATGGGATAGCATCATCAAATTCACCCTCTGGGGACCTCAATCTACAAATGTCAGACTGCTCATTTTCAGGCCTGCGTGAACATCACTACCCACGTGTGGAATTTGACCAGTTCATGGTGACTGTACTGTAATAGAGTGTATTCCTATTAATGGAAGAAACAATGTTGTCATATATCACCAAATTACCCTGAAAATCACCAAATTTCCCTTGTTTTTGGACCAATTGAGTATCATCCAAAACAGCATCTCATCAGGTCATAAAATTTGAGAGGAACAATTTTATCGTTCCTCTGTTGGTTATCTAAATGAACCACAGATAAAAAATAGATAACCGCAAAGTTATTAGTCTAGAACTACAAACAGTTTGTCAAAAGGTTGTTGTGTCTTATCACCTTATTTGATAGCACTGTTTTAAAATGTTCCCGTGGGAGACTCCTCTCTTCAATGCACAAACTCCCTAAGTCAGCTGACGCCCTCTTGAGCTTGCCGCAGATGCTTTCGAAATCTGTGAACTGTCAATCAGTAGGGCCATCATGGACGGGTCAAAATGGATGGGTTGTTAGTTTTTCCACACATATAATTCAGAGCTGATCTGCTATGACACCTAGCAAAATTTCCACCAATGATGCACCGGGATTACCCCGGTGCTTCATTTGTGGAAATTTCGTTAGGTGTCATAGCAGATCATCTCTGAATTATATGCGTGGAAAAAATGCCTGCCCATAGATTCTGACCCGTCCACGATGACTGTACTGTAATCGGTCCTCTTTATTATATCCAGATGAACAGTAAATAGGTTATCTCAAATTCGAGATTTTATTCTCTGTCTAATCTATTGCATTTTGTTTGACAGAGCTCCATGGATTCTGCCAAACAAGACATACAGTTAAAACTAGAAGTCCTGTCATGAAATGCGCACAAATAGCACGTTGATATGCGCGTTAATATGCGCGTTATGGCCCAAGTAAGGCTATCAAATTCTGTACATATGGCCTGTACACAAGCATTGTTTCAGCCAATGGACCTCCGGGTAACCCGGAGGTCCATTGGCAGAAACAGTGCATGTGTTTGCTATGAGTAACCAGGAGAACCTGCCGTGGTTTGGATGCCATTCGATATGGCAATTGCGCACAATTCAAACGCGCTATTAAGCCTACATAAGCGCACTATTCGTGACAGGACTTCTAGTTTTAACTGTACATGTAATACATGTAGATCAAATGTTCAGTTTATTTCTCGAATACAGGAAAATGACAAGCTTGTTCATTGAATACTCCTGTAATTAAATAATTTTCATTAGTAATTAATAAAGGATATCCAATCAATCGTTTTCATATGAACTTTCTGTACTGAGTTTACTAAAATCGATCTGGGCCAGGATCTACCGAGGCTCAGATAGAATTCGGTGAACAAGGTTAACCCTTTACCCAACGTAACGGCCAAAACCGGCCAGCGCTATTCTCAAAAATGGCCAATTAATTTTCAAAATATTTTCATTTTTTGTCTCAAAAACATAGGTTATGACCCCTCGTTGGAACGAGCTCATCGAGCTCGTTCCAACGAGGGGTCATAACCTATGTTTTTGAGACAAAAAATGAAAAAAATTAATTATTCAAGAATTTTTTTTGCAAGTGTCGTCTGCTTTTCATGTTAGGTAAAGGGTTAAGAAACTTAAAGCCACATCGTGACGAATTGAGATTCTCTTTATAGCATAATGAGTAATATAACCTTTTAGCTAATATAATGACTAAAACTGGCCAGCTTTGGTCACAAAAATTACCATCCAATTTTTATATTTTTTGGAAAATTTTGGCCTCAAAAACATAGCTTATGACCCCTCAATGAAACAAGATTATTGAATTTGCTCATGAGCCAGCTTTGGTCACAAAAATCACCATCCAATTTTTATATTTTTTGGAAAATTTTGGCCTCAAAAACATAGCTTATGACCCCTCAATGAAACAAAATTATTGAATATGCTCATGAGCTATGTTTTCTAGACAAACAATGAAAAGATTTAGTTATTCAGAAAATGTTTTCTGCAAAAGTCAGATGAAAAATAAGAGAGAATTACTTAAATTCCACTTCCGAAACCAACTCACAACATCACGATGTTGACTGCTGACGTCATTCCTATATTATGAATGATATTTTCTGTGCAGGTAGTTAGCAGTAAAGGAGCCATCAGTTATATTTATTTATTTATTTATTTATTTATTTATTTATTTATTTACTTATTTATTTATTTATTTGGGCTTAATGACACTTTAACAGACAGGGTCATATCATGTCGGTGACAGTTTTATGGGTGGAGGAAGCCGGAGTATCCGGAGAGAACCACGAGCAACGACGAGCAGTTGTCAGCTCTCCAACATTGTAATTCTGAACTCTGCACCACGGCACAGGCAGGGTTAGATTGGTTCAAGACATGCGCACCATCGATGTGCAGAACGCCTTAGTACACAGCGTCATCGTGCTCCCATGTAGGCATTCAGGGTTACATGTAAGTGGGAGCACGAATCACTTGCTGAAATGAGCACCCAACTACTACATGTGACTGCACTCGACGTTGCTTAACTTTGGTGATCTGACGAGAACCGGTTACCGTAACGCCACCGCACCCCCACAGAGTCAAAGTGAATGGAGTTTAACACCTACAGTTAAAACTAGAAGTCTTGTCATGAAATGCACACAAATAACACGTCAATCTGCATGTTAATCTACACGTTATGACCATAGTAAGGCTATCAGATTTTGTACATATGGCCTGTGCACAAGCAATGTTTCGGCCAATGGACCTCCGGGTAACCCGGAGGTCCATTGGCAGAAACATTGCCTGTGTTTGCTATGAGTAACCAGGGGAACCTGCCGTGCTTTGGATGCCATTCAATATGGCAATTGCGCACAGTGCCTACGTGCAATTAAGCCTAGATAAGCGCACAGTTTGGGACATGACTTCTAGTTTTAACTGTAATGCTCTGGAAGTATTTCAAAATTTCTGTCATTGACTCCATATTGCCCATACATGTTGCATGAAAAGTTTAACAAATTATATCTTGTTTGACAGAGCTCAATGAATTCTGTCAAACAAGATATCATTTATTAAATTCACAGTTGCATTCTGGGAAAAATTTGCTGCAGAAAACTTTGATATTTTGACATCAGAGTGCAGTGGGTTAAAGAATAAGCATCCGGTAATGCTAATAACACCTGATTATCCACAGCAACATGTAAGATATATGAACAGCACCTGTAACTGTAGATGTATTGTAAATGTCTGTTGAATGAGCTAAATAAAGAATAATTAATAAAAAAAAGACATAAAGAATGGCTGTACGTAGTACTGCATGTTGAGAATCCACTATTGATGTATCCATCATAATACAGATTAATGCACTTAAGTATAATCTTCACGCAACTTTGGCATGCAACTTTGGCAACATCAGCTGGTCTATCACAACACGCAACTTTGGCAACATCAGCTGTTCTATCACAACACGAGTAACAGGGAGTTAACAATAAATGAAGTCAGGAGAAAATAATCAGGTGTCTAATATTGCATAATAATTTTTACAAAAGATTGTACATGTTGATGCTGCTTTATTGAAGAACAGAATTACTCAAAACCAGAAAGAGATGCATTTATTTATTTATTTATGGTCAGATATTTCTGCACAATGGCTAATCGTAACAGCAACATTGATAAAAAGTTATGAACATCCAGTCATTTACATGTGTACCCATGTTGCTTGAAAAACTTTCTTTGAACAAAAACTTGAATCTTCAGCACATAAGGAAGTTGCAAAAGCATTGTAACTGGTGGTTTATGAGAATTTTTTTTTAGTCTTTTCAGGAACTGCTGCAAGCTTGTTGAGCTTAGCAACTTCTTCTGTACATGTAGTTTGGAAGGGTATCCCCAAAAGATAATTTGTGCCAGGTTTGGTTGTGCAACAACAGATCAAGAGAGAAGTGTGAGAGCTGAGACTTGAACCATCGACCTCCAGCCCACAAAATGATTTATCATGAGACTAACAGATGACTGGTTGGTAAATGGCCCTTATACATGTACCTCACCCACTACATGCTCTCACGTTCTTCGAGATTCATCCACCATGAATCTCACTCCAGATTCCATCTCAGAGCGGTCAAAACATCTGCAGTGCTTCATCACAGCATCCACAGTGCTACCAACTGCTGAGGGTTGGCCAACGGCACCAATGTAACAGATCAAGAGAGAAGTGCAGGATGCAAGGCTTGAACCGGCGACCTCTAGCACAAAAAGCAACCGATTTACCATGAGACTAAGAGATCCAGGCTGGTTAGTAAATGGGCCAGTGCTTCTGGAGAAAAAATCTTATTTTTATACACAAAACTAACACACAACAGATGACAAATTATGCTAAGTGATGGCAATAGCTCAGGCTGACTTTCAGTCAGGTGTGCTCAAATACATTGTAATATTCACAAACTATTATGTGACAGGAGAGATTCTTTTGGAGTCTTCACAAAGAGTGTTTGTGTATTGGAGAAACATCCCCAGGATTACCACCTCCTCGGGTTTAAGTGGGATGGCATGTTTTATTTTGACAAATGTCTGCCTATGGGCTGCCGGTCCTCCTGCAAGATTTTCGAATCATTTAGCTCGGCCTTGCAGTGGACTGGGCAGCACAAATGCAACATTCGCCAGATAGTTCATGTCTTAGATGACTTCCTATTTGCTGCACCCACACGTCAGCTTTGTCAACGCTACCTGTGTCAATTCATTAACCTCTGCTCGCACTTGGGAGTTCCTATTGCCAATGACAAGACCGTTGCAGCATCTACAACAATACAGTTTTTAAGCATTGAACTCGATTCCTTAGATATGTCGGCCCGACACCCCTCCGATAAATTGCACAAGTGAAGGGAGACTATTCGAATCTTTTTGTCTCGGACGAAGGTGACATTAAGGGAGTTACAATCCCTCATTGGGCTCCTTAACTTTACCTGCTCAGTTGTTATCCCGGGTCGCGTTTTCCTGCGGCGTTTGATTAACCTCACTATCGGGATTACTAAGCCACACCACAGTCTTCGGCTTTCATCAGAAGCCAAGGCAGACTTCCGCATGTGGTTGGTCTTTCTTCAACAGTTTAATGGCAAGTCTTTCTTCTTGTCACAGCCCTGGGTTCACAGTGACGCCTTTCATTTGTATACGGATGCCGCAGCCTCCTTGGGATGTGGTGGTCTTTTTGGGACGCACTGGTTCTCACTGCCTTGGGATCACACCCTCCCAAACACCCCTCACATCGCCGTGTTGGAACTGTACCCCATTGTTTTGGCCATCCTCCTATGGGGGCATAAGCTACGTAATCACAAGGTTTATTTCCATTTGGATAATCAAGTGGTCGTCGCTGTGGTCAATGCACAAACTTCACGGGACAAACAGTTACTCGCCCTTCTTCGTCATCTCGTTTTGGTTTGTTTACGGTACAATATTCACTTTAAAGCCAAATATATACCCGGCAAAATCAATTCTTTGGCTGATTCTCTTTCGCGTTTGCAGGTACCCGAATTCAGACGTCTGCATCCGGCAAGCAGCGATGTGCCAACGCCAGTGCCAGCAGAATGGAAGCTACAGCACTTGTTACAACTGTCCAGTATCTGTTAAGCCAGGCCTTAACACCCACAACAGCCAGGTCGTATGCAGCATCAGTGGAGAAGTATCATACTTTTTGTCAACGCTTCATGTTACCATTTGCTTGGCCCATCACTTTGTCTCAACTATGTCTCTTTTTGGCTCATCTATTCCGACAACAGCTCGCGTATAAGACCGTTCGCTCCATTCTGTCGGCCCTGGCGTATGTGCATAAATTGCATCACCTCTCCGATCCTACTCAATCCTTCTTGATTCACAAAATTCTGGCGGGTTATCAGCGCGTTCGTCCGTCTATTGATATCCGCTTACCCATTACCCGTCCTATCCTGCATCAGCTCTTGCAGGCTTTGCCGGCTTGTACCAGCAGCGCATACATGTCTTCATTTTTCCATGCTCTGTTCGCTGTCGCATTTTATTCTTTTGCCAGAATTGGTGAGCTTTGCCACCACAGCTGGCGAAGAGACATACAGTTGTACAGCTTTCGGATCTTGCTTGGGGGGTTTCCACCAGTGGTGCAGTTCAGGCTTCACTGTCTTTCTGTCATTTCAAACACAATCTCGGGGAGAAGCCACACGTCATTCAAATACATTCTACCCCCTCCGCCGTGTACTGTCCGGTCCGATTGCTCGAGAGCTTTTTAGCCGCTCGAGGGGTCATGCCGGGCCCCCTGTTCGCCCGTCCGGATGGTTCGCCAATCTGCCGCCCTCTGTTTACCACAGCTTTCAATTGCGCTTTAGCCTTTTGTGGCTTGGAATCTAGGGTTTTCAAAGGTCATAGTTTTCATATTGGCGCCGCCACCTGGGCAGCCGAGCGGGGTTTCACTGATGCTCAGATTCGGGCCATGGGTAGATGGCATTCAGATGCCTTCCTGCAATACATTAGGAGTCCAGCCTTACATTGACGTCCTCTACTTTCCATTCACCTTCCTTCCAACTACCGCAAGCTGTTGAGGATTAGTCGGGCGCGGGTCATTCTATTGGGTTCCAGTTCAGCAAGTGTCGTTTGTTCGCATTTGCTTGGGGGGGGGGGGGGGGGGGTCGGGGGTTCCTCTGTGCAGCTAGTGTCGTTTGTTCGCACTGGCACTTGTGCAGGCGGTCCATGCGCGTGTAGGGTTGGTTCCCGTTTTGCAGATGTCGTTTGTTCGCATTTGCATTTGGGAAGGGCGTCCCACATTACGCTAGTGTCGTGTCGTTTGTTCGCACTGGCACTGGGGGGGGGGGGGGGGGGGGGGAGTACATGGTGGCGTTTGTTCGTGCCTGCAATGGGTGTTGAGGGCAAGTGTCATCTGTCTGCACTTGCAAACTAGGCTTCGCGTTGCGTGGCTATGTTAATCCATTTCATTGCTACCCATTACCGCAGTTCGATTTCTTCGAATTTTTGTTCTTGGCCGAATCTTCATGCAACTGGTGAGGTGCTTGTGTTCTGTTGGAATTCATGAATTCATGTGTAGATATATATATATACAACAACAAAAAAAAAAAAAAAAACCCCCAAAAAAACGGGGGTTATGAGTGGGGCCGTTGGCCCTGTTGTGCATATCTCATGTTACAATCCTCATGTCATGCTAAGTGCCGCCGTTCTCTCTTCGCATATCCCCCACATCCCTCCTTTCACTTCTCTTCCTGTGGCGGGATGATCGCTACCAGGATCGCTCTCATCTGTGGCGTGCTGGGTCCGCTCATGAAGTACAGGTCAAGGGAGGGATGTTGTTTACCCAGTTCTGGGTGTGTATAGCTGTAAATAAGGTAAAAATTTGTTCAGACATAGTTTATATGAGTACATAAGTTCATTGTTATGCATCTGTCTTGGCTACACTGGGAGTCAGCAATTTATTATACCTTAATAAAAGTGTAGCCCATATCGACAGTCACATGTTCTAGTTATTCTGTCATGATGCCCAAATACCAGGATGGCACAAAGCAAAGTGCCATCCTGATTTGTGCAACATGACAGGGTATTCTGCCGGCAGCTGTATGCACAAGGCTGCAGGTGTTCACGCAGAAAGATATTCACAAGTTAATTACCCTGTCTGTTTGTTTCAATGTAACAGGTCACGCATTGGTCAATCAACAACACGCATTAATTGAGTGGTGAAGCGGTCAAGGTATCGCACTTAATACACAGTCATGTGGTCATTCTTACAAATAATTTTGGCGAAGACAGCGGAGTTAAAAGTTTTTCATTCGTTACCGCCACCACCCCTCCATCCACGGGCGTGCTGGGTCCGCTCATGAAGTACAGGTCAAGGGAGGGATGTTGTTTACCCAGTTCTGGGTGTGTATAGTTGTAAATAAGGTAAAAATTTGTTCAGACATAGTTTATATGAGTACATAAGTTCATTGTTATGCATCTGTCTTGGCTACACTGGGAGTCAGCAATTTATTTATACCTTAATAAAAGTGTAGCCCATATCGACAGTCATGTGTTCTAGTTATTCTGTCATGATGCCCAAATACATTGTAATATTCACAAACTATTATGTGACAGGAGAGATTCTTTTGGAGTCTTCACAAAGAGTGTTTGAGTATTAGAGAATCAAAAATGAACTAGTTTTGTGGATAAAAATAAACATTTCTTACCCACAATTGAGAATCAGGAAGATGTGGATTGGATAAAAACTAATTGAGGTCTAGAGATAAAAATTCAGGTCCATAGAATTTGTTTAGACTGTTCAGAATTCTGGACTACAGGTTATCTGTAACTGGGTGCTTTCACTGTTACATGTACATATAACACAACACCAGTGTGGCATATAGAACTTGCTTAGCAATTATAAGACATACATGTACATTGACCAAGTTTAATTGTTATAGCTAAAAGTTTTTAATACAGTGGAACCCTGTTAATTGAATAGCCATTTTGCAAATGAAAATTATTCACTTAACAGGAATATTCAATTAACAGGGATTGTGTCACTTTCCTGTGTTCTAGGGATAAACTTAGCATTTATTCCATTATATCTTGCTTGACAGAGCTCTATGAGCTCTGCCAGACAAGATATAATAGATTAAATGCATGTATTGGATGTACTGAGGCCAAATAGGTCTGTAAACAAAGAAAAACTGTGGACATTCAGGGTATTGACTCAGCAGGTTACAAGATTTTTTATTCAATTAACAGAAGTTTACTTTATAACCTATATTCAATTAACAGGTCAAATTTGTACTGGAGATATGGTAAATGGTTTTGTGTTGGGAAATTATATTCAATTAACAGGGTTATTCAGTTAAGAGATATCCAATTAAGTAGGCTTGACTGTACAAATGTACAACCATGTGTACAAGACTACCTATCTTATTATGCAAGATTATGTGAATATACAGTACAAGTCAAAATAAGTTGTAGGATAACCACTATAAACTACATGTACATGTATGATGTATGTATCTTTCTCTTCCTACACTGATAAAACCAGAAGCGGACATCTCTTTCTGGAAAGCACTCACTGAGAGCTTTCCAGAAAATGATGTCGGATTCTGATCTTATCAGTGCAGGAGCAGCAGTAAACTTAATTTACTGCAGTTATGCTAAAACTTATTTTTACTTGTACTGTAAGAAGACAACTGCACAAATGAGCAATATGATCAATTTACTTCCCAAGTTCCCATGACAACCTATCCCCTCCCCCCCCCCCCAGGCCTGGCATTCTGAAAAATGCAGGAGCGCAAAAAATCGCTCTCCTCAATCAGCTCCTAGAAAGTCATATGCCTACCACTACCACCTTCAACCCCCCTTGGGGGGTTGAAGGTGGTAGTGGTAGGCGTATGACTTTCTTGGACAACAGGTCTGCTTGAATCTACAGCCACATCCTGGTGCAAGTGCTTCAAGTGACAGGATAGTAGTAATGGTAGTATATTATAGTGTCAATATTCCTTGAATAATTACCCCTCAAACTCTGATGTCAGTTGTTGAACTTGAAACTGACAGAAAAAAAAAATATTGCTGTGACCCATTTTGCTTCAAATGATTGCAACTGTGTTTGGGTATGGTTGCAGCCATTACCTTTTACCACTACAGCACTTTCAAAATGAAATTACGTGATGTCATGTGACTTCGAAGTTAAATTACATTTTTGCTTTACAACAAAAATTTAATGTGAGCATAATACATGTAATCTCAATCATCCCAGACCAAAATATTTAGGAGGGCAATTTTTCGCTCTCCTTAATTCTTTCAGGAGGGCAGTAAGGAGAGCTAAAAAATCGCTCTCCTGAAATTGCCAAGCCTGCCCCCCCTCCTTCCGAGTCCAACCCTTGTGATTATGTCAAAATACATAATAATTTATAAACTGAATATACAGTTTCCTTCTTCAGTGCTTTCATACAGTTGAAACTAGAAGTCCTGTCATAAAATGTGCACAAATAGCACGTTGATCTGCGCGTTAATGTACGCGTTGTGGCCATAGTGAAGCCATCAAATTATGTACATATGGCCTGTGCACAAGCAATGGTTCAGCCAATGGACCTCCGGGTAACCCGGAGGTCCATTGGCAGAAACATTGCATGTGTTTGCTATGAGTAACCAGGAGAACCTGCCGTGCTTTGGATGCCATTCGATATGGAAATTGCGCGCAATTCCAATGCGCAATTAAGCCTAGATAAGCGCACAGTTCGTGACAAATAGTACAGTCACATTATCTTTGAACAAGAGCACCACCAGGCATGGTTACATGTAAATACGCCTGTTCTAAGTCGAAAAAGGGATATAACTCATGTAAAAATACTTGGACGTAACCCATATTCAAACTCAGTACTATTAGCTGGAAAATACACGTACCAACTTTGGTTGAGATCAAATAATCCAAACTGGAGTTACTGGTCGAATACCAAAAATGTTAATAGACGGTCAAATTCTAAGTCGAAAAAGAGTGGTAACTCATTTAAAAATAAGATAAATGGACAGACCCCATAATTGAACTTTGCCTGTATTATTAGCTGAGCAATACACATACCAACTTTGGTTGAGATCAAATAATCCAAACTGGAGTTATCGGTCGGAAACCCAAAATGTTGATAGACGGTCGAATTCTAAGTTAAAAAGGGCCGCAATTCACATGAAAATAATTGAATGGAACCCATATTTGAATTTGGCCTGTATTACTAGCTGAGTAAAACACATACATGTACCTACTTTGGTTGAGATCAAATAATTCAAACTGGAGTTATCAGATGGAAACCAAAAATGTTGATAGACAAATTTAAAAAAAAATCGAAACATCGACGCCGTAGCTACGACAGGTGGTGCAATCTCACAAAATTCTAAGTTCATCAAGGGCCATAACTCCAAGAAAAAAATTTGGAACAACACATGCATTGAACAGTGGCTAGACAGCAATAAGATACACTTACATGCCAAATATAAAGTCATTCCATCAAGTATTTCAAAAGTTATTGAGTTTTGAAACTCATTCGTCACAGACAGACCGACATGAAACTTGTTGGTCACAGACAGACCGACAGACAGACCGACATTGCCACTTATAGAGCTGCTACATGTAGTCGTAGCTAAAAAGTCAAAACAGGGCCATAACTCATGTAAAAATAATTGGACGGAACCCATATTCGAACTTGGCCTGTATAGCTAGCTGGGTAATACACATACCAACTTTGGTTGAGATCAAATAATCCAAACTGGAGTTTTTGGGGTGGAAACCAAAAATGTTGATAGATGGTCAAATTCTAAGTTGAAAAAAGGCCATAACTCATGTAAAAATAATTTGATAGACTCCATATTTGAACTTGGCCTGTATTACTAGCTGGGGAATACACATACCAACACTGGTTGAAATCAAATAATCCAGACTGGTGTTATCGGTTGGAATCCAATTGTTTACGACCAGACAGACAAATGGACAGACCATTTACATAATACAACCATTTTTACAAACGGGTGTAAAAAAACAATACTAATCACTTTTGAAAAATAATTTAGCAGTCTACTAATTAAATGTAACTGAAAGTGTTAATCCTTTGGGTACATCTCCTTTCTTTTTCACTTGATTGGAGTAATTGCCTCAAATAATACACATGCATATGACAGTGAAAATCTTAGTGAGCACATATCAAAACAGGTTAAGAAATATCAAAGGGCCAAGTGAGCACATATCAAAACAGGTTAAGAAATATCAAAGGGCCTGAGTTGCCTGATGAATAGCCTGAATACTATGTATTGACTATTTATTGGGGAGCCTGACGAACAACAAAAAGATTGTATATCAGCCATTTATCCGGAGCTTGACAAATAGCCACTTGATTTGTTTTCATGATGGGCTGTCACTACCCTCTAGTTGTGACTGTCTGCATAAGTTACAGTGTGCCTCTGTGCAGTTGTAGGCAAATCAAGATGAGTAGCCTAAAGGTCCATTTGGCTAAATCGTCACTGATGGTACATTTGTACAAGGACCGGAGAAGAACTAGATCCATTCCCAGAGGGGATCATGCGGCATTCATACCCCTGGGCAGTAATATAGAAGGTTCACTACTGATTCATGCCATCATCCTCATGAAAAGTGCTCTTGAACAAAGGAGATGACTCATACATGTATAAGCCTAAGGCTTTCTGTAGAATCCTTGTCAACCTATTAACATGATAATTGCTGTTACTGTTATACTGTGTACATACAGATTATCATGATAATGTGCATGTCCAGTGATTTGTATCAGATTCGAGGTGGTGTCCACAATGGGATCTCAATGAGCCGGCTTTGCCGGAGAGTTGTGATCCCATTTTAGGACACCACTGAGAATTTGATGAAAATCACAGGACATGCACATTATCATGATAATTCAGTTATCTAACAATTCTATCACATAAAGAGATTAAATCTTAAATTATTAATACAGCTTTGGGACATAATGCTGGGAGAGAAAAAGTTTTAAAAAAAAATAAAACAAAATGGAACTATATTGTTGTGCTCTCTAACAAACAATGAGGAATGCTGTCACCGCAATTTTCATAGTTGTACTGTCAGATTATTTACTCTCAGTGTCACATCCTATGATGATACGCTTAAATTTACGTGTGTGTGATACTAAATTGTGCAGTTTCTATTTATTGTGTGTGTGTGTGTGTGTGTGGAGGCTGGGGTCATTGACTATTAATAGTTGTCTCTTACTGTATGGAATTTTGTTTTGTTTTGTAAACAATCAGCTGAATCGATCACTGAAATGCACATAGAATGTACATGTATTCATGTGCCTGTTATGAAAGCTGGTCGTGTTCCCGGAAACGGGTGGTCCATATGATGTGGAATCAGAATGAGTTGTCTATATGATACAGAATCGGAACACATTATGTGATACATAGAATTTCTTGTGGTTTTCAGGCCGGAATCTATATGATTGTTAGATAAAACTATGTAAACTGTTTATGTTATAATATATCACATAATATATACGTACATTGTAAAACACTATTTTCTATAATAAATATTTTTTAAACTAAATAACCACTACACTGTGAATCGTCTATTTATCGAGATCCCAATGAATTGCCTCTGCCAAGATCTAATGTCTGGATTAGCTATACTGATGCCAAATACATGTACGTGTTGGTCTATAAACTGTTAACCCTTTACCCAATGCAATGGAAAAAACTGCCCAGCACTTTTTACAAAAATCACCGTTCAATTTTCATTATTTTTTTCATTTTTTTGGTCTCAAAAACATAGCTTATATCCCCCTCATTGGAACAAGCTTGATGAGCTTGTTCCAATCAGAGATCATAAGCTACGTTTTTGACGCAAAAAAATGATAAAAAATAGTCATCCAATTATTTTGTTTGCAAGTGTAGTCTGCTTTCGTGTCAGGTAAAGGGTTACACAAGGGGAATTTGGTGACTGTCAGGCTAATTTCTTGACATAAAAAAATGATTTTTTTATTCGATTAACTTATATGCTAATAACCGGTCAAATGTCTCCTGAAGGTATGGTAAATTTGTTTTGTGTTTGGAAGTTATATTCAATTAACAAGTTTATTCAATTAAGTGATATCCAGTTAAGTAGGCACTGCTGCACTGCCCTGATAACATTGCACACAGATGTTGCATCCTCAAGTCTAGCTCGCACATCTCCTGCACTAGATATCTGTCCTTCAAATGTTTACAATCTCTCTACCATACAGTTAAAACTAGAAGTCCTGTCACGAAATGCGCACAAATAGCACGTTGATATGCGCGTTAATGTGCGCGTTATGGCCCAAGTAAAGCTTTCAAATTCTGTACATATGGCCTGTGCACAAGCAATGTTTCAGCCAATGGACCTCCGGGTAACCCGGAGGTCCATTGGCAGAAACATTGCATGTGTTTGCTATGAGTAACCAGGAGACCCAGCCGTGCTTTGGATGCCATTCGATATGGCAATTGCGCGCAGTTCCAACGCGCAATTAAGCCTAGATAAGCGCACTATTCATGACAGGACTTCTAGTTTTAACTGTATATGCTAATAACCGGTCAAATGTCTCCTGAAGGTATGGTAAATTTGTTTTGTGTTTGGAAGTTATATTCAATTAACAAGTTTATTCAATTAAGTGATATCCAGTTAAGTAGGCAGTGCTGCACTGCCCTGATAACATTGCACACAGATGTTGCATCCTCAAGTCTAGCTCGCACATCTCCTGCACTAGATATCTGTCCTTCAAATGTTTACAATCTCTCTACCATAAATCAATAGTTGATGGAGAAATGATAATAATTTAGCACACCTAATTACAATGTACATGTAAGTGTTGACACAGCTGGCAATCATCTCTTAAATTAGTTTACAGGTAAATCTAAAACAGCTGAGTATTTTCATATTTTTCATCAAAACTACAGTTAAAACTAGAAGTCCTGTCATGAAATGCGCGCAAATAGCACGTCGATCTGCGCGTTAATGTACGCGTTATGGCCATAGTAAGTCTATCAAATTGTGTACATATGGCCAGTGCACAAGCAATGTTTCAGCCAATGGACCTCCGTGTAACCCGGAGGTCCATTGGCAGAAACATTGCCTGTGTTTGCTATGAGTAACCAGGAGAACCTGCCGTGCTTTGGGTGGCATTCGATATGACAACTGCGCGCAATTGCTACGCGCAATTAAGCCTAGATAAGCGCACATTTCGTGACAAGACTTCTAGTTTTAACTGTATGAAGCAGCCATGACTAGATTTGATGAAAAATTCATCTAAATTTAACACAAGAGAACACTGGAGAAAAAAAAAATCCTTTTAATTTACGAGAGACAATTTGATTAAATGTGCCCATATTATACTTATATCAGTGACAGGTGAAATCCTTTCCTGGGGAAGGAGTTAAATAAAAAGAATATATAGATGATCTCTACTGAGAAGTGATTTCATGTCAAATCATGACAAATTTGAGTTTCTTTTTATCACGTAATGTGTAATTTAACCTTTTGGCTAAAGGAATGACTAAAGCTGGCCAGCAAAAAATGCCAGCCAAATATTATTTTTTTCAATTTTTGCCTCAAAAATATAGCTTATGGCCTGTTACGGTGTGTGTGTAAAGACAATAATGGTAACAGAAAGAAATCTGAGAATCAACAAGAGTAACTCCAAGTCAACTATTCTGAAATTTAATATAAAAAAAATAATATGAAATGAAAATGCTAAAATATCTTTTATACTGCATGGTTTACAGAAAAATAAAACAGAAATATTTATCAGTAAGCAGGGACATATCCAGGATGCTTTTGGTATCGGTATACTGGTTTGGGCACCCAAATTCTAGGTGCTCAAACTCATTGTACATGTATTTATGTATAATCTCCATCTTATATTCTGATAAGATGGTCGAAAATTCAGCAAAAATTATACACGACTAAAACCAACACAAAGCTAATCCCTTGAATCCCAAAATAGGATACTTTAACTGACTAAAAATACACCTGAGGCAGTTGCACTTTGATAAAAAAAAAAAATGCACAGAACAGGTATGTGGAAAGCACGTGGAGGCACTATGGTAATGTCAACTTTTGTGTCTTTTAAAAACGTTACATTAAGTATGGTAATCCTACTTTCAGATTCCATCTCTCCCACCTTTGGCCTTCAGGTATGCCTGCAGCATATATGGACAGGTGTCCCCAAATTATCCCTGGATATGGCCCTGGTTAGTTCCCCAAAACGTTCAATGGAATCCAGTGAATATAATGTTCGAGAATGTGTCTGCAGGAACAGTATCCAATAAATTGTAATGAAATGTTCAATCTAAATTCAGCAGTCTCCAATAAAGCACTCAGCAAACTTCAAATGGAATTAATATCCCACAAATATATGCTCCTCAGGTAGTTTGAAAATTATCCAGTTCAATCCTGGGTTTTCACAAGAATAAATCGTGATTCTCACAAGAATAAATCGTGATTCACACAAGAATAAATTCTTTTCAAATTTTGGAAATACTTTTCCAATACAAAAGATGCTCAGATCACAAAATAATATTCCATAGAATATATAATAAACTCAGCTGCAATCTGTAATAATGCACTGTCCTGTAATAATAATCTCCAATGTTCAATGAATGCAGAATGTATAAATAAGTAACTTCTAAATGCTGTGTGAGATGAACAGATTGTCAGAAGCCTGTTAACAGAGACTTATGTAGTCTTCAAATAGAAAGTTCCAGAATGAAATATTTCTCCAATGTTCAATTGTTCCATTAACTTTTGATTAGCTGAATTAAGTCAACTCATTAAGGTTCCAGATGATTCTGTCTAATTTCAAGTAAACAGGTGTGACCCAAATAAACAATTAGTGCACTAAAATTAGATCCTGTTTAAGAGTACTTGTAAACATGTTGATTGGTACATTAGAAAATATTAACTGTTAAAAATTATAAACTAAGGACATACCAAGTCTGATGTTTTAATAGAGGCCTATAATAGACACCACATGGGAATGAGCTCATTCCAATGACGGGTTATACATGTAAGCTTAAAATTTTTCTGCAAATATTATCAGCTACAGTAGAACCTGTCTTGAGAGACTGCCCTTTGGGCCACACAAAAGTGGTCCCTCAAGACAGGTGGTCTCTCATAACAGGTTTCAGGTTTTCTCAAGTCAGTGAATAACCAACCACAAAATTCAGAAGTGGAGAAGAATAGATTTTTGTAATTACTTTGTTGTTGTTCTTTTTTATGAAGTTTTTGTAACAAATTGAAATGGACTGTTATAAAAATAAATTAGTGTTGAAAATCTTCCTTGAAGATTTTCAACACTAATTTATTTTTATAATTTTTATAACAGTCCATTTAAATTTGTTACAAAAAGATTTTCAACATAAATTTATTTTATTTCTATCTGTCACATTTCAGGAATGTATGAAATTGTTTTTTCAGCAATAATCCTAATCTTTTCACAGGGGTCTTATAAAAACATCTCAATCTTTAATGAGTTAGCAATTGAAACCCAATTAAGAGTTTTTAATACTTATAATTATATTAGTATAACCACAATGGATTTTCCAATTCCAGAACAGGTAAGAAGTTTTTGTCATGGTTTCAGTCTTCAAAGGGGCGGTCTCTCAAGACAGGGGTCTATTATGGCATAAAAATACAAGTTGGTACCAGGTCATAGTGGTCTCTCAAGACAGGTGGTCTCCCATAGCAGGTCCATTATAGAGTAAAACCAATCGGTGCCTGGTAGATGTGGTCTCTCAAGACAGGTGGTCTCTCAAGACAGTGGTCTCTCAAGACAGGTTTTACTGTATTTGTATTAGATACAATACGGCTGCCATGGACAAGTTCCACGGGTGGGCAATATTACCATGGATGCCATATTAGATTTCAAACACTTATTTTAGGAATAATCATCAAAAATTTAATTAATGAAGCACTGGGTAAAACTTGGTGCTTCATTAATTAATATTTTGCTGATAATGAATTTTATTAGCTGGTAAATGCATGCATGGACATCACTGCCCAAGCATGGATTATGACCAGTCCACGTTGACTGTACTATAAACGGTTAATGAAAAATAAGAGAAGAATAATTCAATTGTGTTTCCAAAACCATGTCACTCACAATGTAACAATGTTGACATTAACTTTTGACGTAATTCCTGTATTAGATACATGTATGTTCCAATAAGAGTAAAATCCTCGCCCTCTGATTGGATGAGATCTGGCAGAGTTTCTTTTATGTTTACGGCTCCATAGCAAATGTTACCGTCTGACGTCACAACGGGAAATATTTGAAATGACGGCGCCCATTTCGTAATTGCTTCATCAACGGAATGACTAGCAAGCCACTTCATTTTTCTAGATTTTTCACATGTGCAGCAGTCTGTGTTCCGGATGAAGGGTTGTTTAAATTACAAACTGATTTATGATTTGAACTAAGATGGAATGAGTTTATATGGTTTACTGAATATTTATCCAGAGCCGGAGTGGGGTACACAGGAGGTTTATTTACTAAACCTGTGATCATTAAAAGTTGCCTTGAACAAGGCAACTTTTAACGATCGCAAGTTTAGTAAATAAGCCTCTCGTGTTTCACAAAGAAGGTTTTGGGCTATGGGAAGTGTCTTATTGGAAGATATACAGTTAAAACTAGAAGTCCTGTCATGAAATGCACACATATAGCATGTCGATCTGTGCATTATTCTACACGTTATGACCATAGTAAGGCTATCAAATTCTATACATATGGCATGTGCACAAGCAATGTTTCAGCCAATGGACCTCCGGGTAACCCGGAGGTCCATTGGCAGAAACATTGCCTGTGTTTGCTATGAGTAACTTGAAGAATCTGCCGTGCTTTGGATGCCATACGATATGGCAATTGCGCATAATTCCTATGTGCAATTAAGCCTAGATAAGTGCACAGTTCACGACAGGACTTCTAGTTTTAACTGTATGTTATTGTGATGAGTTGACAGTGACATGGTCGGAGGTTTGCGGCTTGGAACATATGTTTGAACATCCGCAAATCTCAGACCATGTTACCGTCAATTCATCACAATAACTTACAATGTTGTGAACAATATTTTCCATACTCGGCTATTTGGTGGAGATATGTGATAAAACATTTTGCAACAAATCAATAAGTTGATATTTGCAACTACAATTTATCTCTTAAAACAAATGCTAACAAAGCTGTTTATGAGATAATACTGTGAACACAATTATTAAAAGATAATAAAATCAGTAATCCATTCTCAGTTTAAATTACAGTCGGGTAATAAAAACCTGTGTCTTAAACACTAATTTAGGTTTTTATTTGGAGTGTTTGAAGAAATGTGATTGATAGCATGTCTGAGTGTAATAAAAACGGAAATGAGAAAAAGTTCCAACAGTGTTTTATTTCATCCCAACAATGGATATAAAACATCTGATCAATTCAATTTCTCACTGAGCAACAGATGCACAATTAGTCAAAGTGTGAAAAAATTATTATACCGTATTTACTCTATGTATTGGGACACTCTATGATTTGGGACACACATTTTTTCCAGAAAACTATATTTTTTTTATGCTCTAAAGTTTGGGACATTCAGGAGATTTGTTTCCAGTTGGCCCGTCACTAGTAGCAGACGACACTCATAAAAAAATTCTTGAGTAACTAAAAATTTTCATTTTTTGCTTCCAAAACATAGCTTATGATCCCTCATTGGAACGAGCACATTGCCCTCGTTCCAATGAGGGATCATAAGCTATGATTTGGAGCAAATGAAAGTGTCAATGACACTGTAGCTTAACTTGTGTGTTGTGTTTGATGAAAAGGATAATGTTCAATGTTTATGAAAGGATTATGAAATAAGACAAGAATTGTGATAATTGGGAATATGTTCATTTCTGTTCCCTGTATGCTATGTTTATGATAAAAATAATATGAGGTGTACACTGTACTAAAGATCTGAGGGGTGGGTTAATATGACCTCACAGTTAATATATGTGGCCCTCACAGTTAACGTATATCAACAAAAGTTACCAAGTTACAGTGAAATTATTCCAAAATGAGTCATCCTATCAAGTTACATTAAAATCCCTTCATAAATATGGCCTGTAGACTGTGCAAAAGGTTTTCGGGCTTCGGGCCCCTGTAGCCATCAGTTTCCCAATTGCGTCCAAAGGGGACGTTCTCATCTAGACATTATATGAAGTCAACCTACCAAGTTACAATGAAATCCCTTAATAAATATGACCTGTAGACTGTGCTAAAGGTTTTCGGGTTTCAGGCTCGGGCAGCCATCATGGTTGAATGATCGCAACCAAATGGGACAATCTCATCTGGGCATCATCTGGAGTGATCCTGCGAAGTTACAATGAAATCCCTTCATAAATATGACCTGTAGACTGTGTTCAAGGTTTTCGGGCTTCGGGCACCTGTAGCCATCACAGTTGACCAATCACGACCAAAAGGGGATGTCATCATCTAGGCATTATATGGAGTCAACCTAACAATGTTACAATGAAATCCTTCTATAAATATAACCTTTCGCCTATGCTAAAGGTTTTTGGGCTCGGGCACCCATCAAGGCTGAATGATCATGGCCAAAATGGGATGTTCTTATCTAGACATTATTTGGAGTCAACCTACCAAGTTACAATGAAATCCCTTCATAAATATGACCTGTAAACAGTGCTAAAGGTTTTCGGGCTTCGGGCACCTTTAGCCATCAAAGTTGCCCAATCATGTCCAAAAGGGGACATTCTCATCTAGACATTATATGAAGTCAACCTACCAAGTTACAATGAAATCCCTTCATAAATATGACTTGTAGACTGTGCTTAAGGTTTTCGGGTTTTGGGCTCGGGCAGCCATCATGGTTGAATGATCGCAACCAAAGGGGACAATCTCATCTGGGCATCATCTGGAGTGATCCTACAAAGTTACAATGAAATCCCTTCATAAATATGACCTGTAGACTGTGCTCAAGGTTTTGGGGCTTCGGGCACTTGTAGCCATCACAGCTGACCAATCACGACCAAAAGGGGATGTCATCATCTAGGCATTAAATGGAGTCAACCTAATAGGTTACAATGAAATCCTTCCATAAATATGACCTTTTACCTATGCTAAAGGTTTTTGGGCTCGGGCACCCATCAAGGCTGAATGATCGCGATCAAAAGGGGATGCTCTCATCTAGACATTATTTGGAGTCATCCTACCAAGTTACAATGAAATGCCCTCATAAATATGACCTGTAGACTGTGCTAAAGGTTTTTGGGCTTCGGGCACCTTTAGCTGTCACAGTTGCCCAATCATGTCCAAAAGGGGACGTTCTCATCTAGACATTATAAGAAGTTAACCTACCAGGTTACAATGAAATCCCTTCATAAATATGACCTGCAGACTGTGCTAAAGGTTTTCGGGCTTCGGGCTCGGGCAACCATCATGGGTGAATGATCACGCGTTCTCATCTAGACATTATATGAAGTTAATCTACCAAGTTACAATAAAATCCCTTCATAAATATGACCTGTAGACTGTGCTAAAGGTTTTCGGGCTTCGGGCTCGGGCAGCCATCATGGGTGAATGATCACAACCATAGGGGACAATCTCATCTGAGCATCATCTGGAGTGATCCTAAGAAGTTACAATGGAATCCCTTCATAAATATGACCTGTAGACTGTGTTCAAGGTTTTCGGGCTTCGGGCACTTGTAGCCATCACAACTGACCAATCACAACCGAAAGGGGATGCCATCATCTAGGCATTATATGGAGTCAACCCAACAGGTTACAATGAAATCCTTCCATAAATATGACCTTTTGCCTATGCTAAAGGTTTTTGGGCTCGGGCACCCATCAAGGCTGCATGACCGCGATCAAAATGGGACGTTCTCATCTAGACATTATTTGGAGTTATCCTGCCAGGTTACAATGAAATCGCTTCATTAATATGACCTCTAGACTGTGCTAAAGGTTTTCAGGCTTCGGGCTCCTGTAGCCGTCACAGTTGCCCAATCACGTCCAAAGGGGGTCTTTCTCATCTAGACATTGTATGAAGTCAACCCACCAAGTTACAATGAAATTCCTCAATAAATATGACCTGTAGACTGTGCTAAAGGTTTTCGGGTTTTGGGCTTGGGCAGGCGTCACGGTTGGCAGATCATGCCCAAATGGGGAAATTCTCATCTAGACATCATAAGTTACAATGAAATCCCTCCACATTAAAGATGACCTGCAGACTGTGCTAAAAGTTTTTGGGTTTCTGGCTTGGGCAGCCATCACGGTTGATAGATCATGCCCAAAAGGGGACGTTCTCATCTAGGCACTATACAGAGGCATCTTACCAAGTTACAATGAAATCCCTTCATAAATACGACCTGTAGACTGTGCTAATGGTTTTTGGGTTTTGGGCTCGGGCAGCCATACCGGTTGCCCGATCGCGACCAAAAGGGGACGTTCTCATCTAGACATGACCCCAAACCTGCATATGAAATTTCGTGACGATCAGACAAGAACTGCGGGGTGTAGCCCGTGCTAAAGGAAAATGTGAACAGAGGTCACAGACACAGACTAACAGACTTCCGCACACATGATGGCAATAGCTTATCTTGACAATGTCAAGTTAAGCTAAAAATCATCATCAGCAAAATTTTAATTAATGAAGCACCGGATTGTACCCGGTGCTTCATTAATTAAATTTTTGATGATTTTTCCTGTAATTATAGTGTTTGGAATCTGATATTATTGTGTCCATGGAAATATTGCCAACCCGTGGAAAGAGACCAGTCCACGGCGGCTGTACTGTAACAGACCCAATTTCAGTTCAGGTCAGCAGCTTGTTTCTAAATGAAAGTGGCAATGACACTATAGCTCAACTTGTTTAAGACATGTACATGTATAGTATATGACACAGCAATGACAAACATCTAGGTAATGACCTGATAACAAAGGTACAGCCGTATTGACATGTGCACTTACTGTGTATAAGTAGCACTGAATAAATCAAAGTTCATCTAATTTGCACAATTTCTGCGCGAGAAAAATCTCGTATTATATAGTTCTGTCATGAAATGCACACAAATAGCAAGTCGATCTACGCGTTAATCTACGCGTTATGACCATAGTAAGGCTATTAAATTCTGTACATATGGCCTGTGCACAAGCAATATTTCAGCCAATGGATCTCCGGGTAACCCGGAGGTCCAATGACAGAAACATTGCCTGTGTTTGCTATGAGTCACAAGGAGAACTTGCCGTGCTTTGGATGCCATTCGATATGACAATTGCGCGCAATTCCTACGCACTATTAAGCCTAGATAAGTGCACATTTCATGACAGGACTTCTAGTTTTAACTGTATGTGATGTATTCCATGTTACTAAACATTCGTACAAAAATTTATTCAAATCAGAACTTTCATACAGAAGTTCTGTACAAAAGACGGATTGCACTAATTTTGGTACAAAATGGCTGCTGTTGGCCATCTTGAATTTTGGACCGCATCCAAAAACACTTGTTCTCGTCCATGGTGATAACAAAGGTACCCAAGAAGTTTCGTAAAGATCGGTTCATAAATATGGCCTCTAGTCTGAGCCGTATAGAAGTTGTGTACAAAAAACTGATTGGACCTAATTTCGGTACAAAATGGCCACTGGCAGCCATCTTGAATTTTGGACCGCACCCAGAAACACTCGTTCTCGTCCCAAGGTGATAACAAAGGTACCCAAGAAGTTTCGTGAAGATCAGTTCAAGAATACAGCCTCCAGCCCAAGCCGTATTGACATGTGCACTTACAGTGTATAAGTACATGTCGCACTGAATAAATCAAAGTTCATCTAATTTGCATAATTTCTGTACAAGAAAAAAACCTGTATTATATGTGAGGTATTCCATGTTACTAAATATTCATACAAAAATTTATTCAAATCAGAACTTTCATACAGAAGTTCTGTACAAAAAAACTGATTGCACTAATTTTGGTACAAAATGGCTGCTGGCTGCCAGCTTGAATTTTGGACCGCATCCAAAAACACCCGTTCTTGTCCCACAGTGATAACAAAGGTACCCAAGAAGTTTTGTAAAGATTGGTTCATAAATACAGCCTCTAGTCTGAGCCATAGAAGTTGTGTACAAAAAACTGATTGGACCTAATTTCGGTACAAAATGGCCACTGGCAGCCATCTTGAATTTTGGACCACACCCAGAAACACTCGTTCTCGTCCCAAGGTGATAACAAAGGTACCCAAGAAGTTTCGTGAAGATCGGTTCATAAATACAGACTCTAGCCCGAGCCGTACTGACATGTGCACTTACTGTGTATAAGTAGCACTGAACAAATCAAAGTTCATCTAATTTGCATAATTTCTGCACGAGAAAAAAGCCTGTATTATATGTGATGTATTCCATGTTACTAAACATTCATACAAAAATATATTCAAATCAGAACTTTCATACAGAAGTTCTGAACAAAAAACTGACTGCACGAACTAAAGTACAAAATGGCTGCTGGTGGCCATTTTGAATTTCGGACTGCACCCAAAACCACTCGTTCTCGTCCACGCTGATAACAAAGGTACTCAAGAAGTTTCGTGAAGATCGGTTCATAAATACAGCCTCCAGCCCGAGCCATATTGGCATTTACAGTTACAGTGCTGAAAGTAACACTAAATAGATCAAAGTTAGTCTAATTGGCATAATTTATGCACGAGAAAAAAACACATATTACATGTGATGTATCCCATGGTACTAAACATTCATATAAAAAATTATTCAAATCAGAGCTTTCATATGGAAGTTCTGCGCAAAAATCTGATTGCACTTAACTTTATACAAAATGGCTGCAAGCAGCTGTCTTGAAATTCGGACCGGACCCAAAAACACTTGTTCTCGCCCCATGTTGATAACAAAGGTACCCAAGAAGTTTTGTAAAGATCGGTTCATAAATACGTCCTCTAGCCCGAGCCGTATTGAATTGCTGACAGACAGACGGACGACTGGCCATGGCATAAGCTCAAATTTGACTTAGTCAAAGTTGAGCTAAAAATTAAAATTTTGCCCCCTCCCCCTCCCTAGAGTGAGCCAATGCCTGAAAATGTTCTTTGAACAAACCCAAATCTACATCAATACATAGGGGCAAAAGTTCTGAAGACGTAGACTGAAATGCAAATGTTAAGGGTGAATAAAAATTAGAGTTGAAACGGTTAAGGGATTTTCTTGATCGATTAATCACGTGGATTAACCTTGGTTAACCGATTAATCACTTGTCCAAATACATATCTGAATAATTGCCATACCGTTGTTGATTTACAGCATGAACCCTTTACCCAATGTAACAAACAAAACCGACTAGGCCAAAATACAACAAGAAGGACGCCAACGCCCTATAGCTCACCAACACTCCTCTTTGATAGTAACTTTGGCAAACACAAGAACTGTATGAAACAGGCTCATAACATGCGACAAAGCTTACCTAAACACAATCTCTTAAAAGTAAAAGACAGAAACTGACATAAACTCTAAGTTAAACATGAAATTCTGAGATAAACAGAAAACTAAACGCAACTAAAAATGTCCAAAAAATGTTTAAAAAGCAGATTATGAGGAGTTAATCATGGAACAATGATACTGAGGAACATGTATGATGAATATAAGTGCTATGGGAAGAGAAGGAGCACAGCAGCTGACCTGAACACTAGGTTAAACATGACATTCTGAGCTAACCAGAAAACTAAACGCAACTAAAAATGTCCAAAAAATGTTTAAAAAGCAGATTATGAGGAGTTAATCATGGAACAATGATACTGAGGAACATGTATGATGAATATAAGTGCCATGGGAAGAGAAGGAGCACAGCAGCTGACCTAAACACTACATGTAAGTTAAACATGAAATACTGAGCAAAACAATGCAGCTAAAAATGTCAAGAAAAATGTTTAAAATGCAGGGTATGAGGGGTTAATCATGGAACAATGATACTGAGGAACACGTATGATGAATATAAGTGCCATGGGAAGAGAAGGAGCACAGCAGCTGACCTGAACACTAAGTTAAACATGAAATTCTGAGCTAAACAGAAAACTAAATGCAACTAAAAATGTCAAGAAAAATGTTTAAAATGCAGAGTTTGAGGGGTTAATCATGGAACAATGATACTGAGGAACATGTATGATGAATATAAGTGCCATGGGAAGAAAAGGAGCACAGCAGCTGACCAAAACAGTAAGCTAAACATGAAATTCCGAGCTAAAAAGAAAACTAAACGCAACTAAAAATGTCAAGAAAATGTTTAAAATGCAGCGTACATGTATGAGGGGTTAATCATGGAACAATGATACTGAGGAACATGTATGATGAATATATAAGTGCCATGGGAAGAGAAGGAGCACAGCAGCTGACCTAAACTTAGTTAAGCATGAAATTCTGAGCTAAACAGAAAACTAAACACAACTAAAAATGTCAAGGAAAATGTTTAAAATTTAGGGTATGAGAGGTTAAATCATGGTAGAATAATAATCATCATATAGCAGCATTAGAAAGACCATGATATGGAAATAAGGTGAGAAAGTGACCTAAACAGAAGCTTTAACATTATTGGACACGTACGCTGACGCCGACCGATCTAGCCATGCCATAAGCTCACACAACTAAAGTTGGTGAGCTAAAAGTCTCGATTCAAATTTATTATGTTTTCAATTTTTGTCTCAAAAACATAGCGTATGACCCCTCATTGGAATGAGCTCGTTCCAGTGAGGTGTCATAAGCTATGTTTTTGAGACAAAAATTGAATTTTTTTAGAAATTCCTGACTTTATTTTGCAAGTATCGTCTGCAACCCGTAATGGGGAAAGGGTTAAGAATGACCATTTCCAGCTACTGATACAGTATGATAATCATGCAAGTAAACAAGTATGTCAGCAAGTAACTTGCATGCTTTACTCTGTCTCATATAAATGATGTGTGGCAATGTTTACCTGTTTTGGAGCAAGTTTGTTCCTTTGTTAACCCATATAATAAAGTAGTTCAAAAGTAACAGTCAATCGATCAATTACTTTTTGGATCGATCAATATGTTGATCATTGATTAATCGGTTAACCGTTTGAGCTCTAATAAAAATGATGAAAATAAAAACAGATTCAGTCACAGGGCAGCAAATAAATTGAATTTGTTTCTTACATGTACCCAGTAAAACACAATTTTTAAATCCTTTTAGCCTACACAGGAGAGGGACCATTTGATTGACGGTAACAGATCAACTCTCCCCCCCTCCAGTCAAAACACCCTCGGTCTAAACCCCCTAACTTTTTGCATCCTAAGTTAAAACCCCCTCAGGTGAAAACCCCTCACTATAAATATATATTTAATTTGCAATATAAATTATTATTATTATAATATATAATTTTAAATAAAAGTCTTTATGTGTTTAAATTCTGTGTTGTTTTGTTTTCAATTCCTTACGACATGTTTATTCATTAACCCTTTACCCAACACAGCTTTATCCACAAATATACTAAATTTTGTAATTTAACAAGACAATTATCTCAAATTTTCAATAATACCATACAAATATGGCTATCATTGGAACTGGCTCGTTGAGCCAGCTCCAATGATCTCCATATTTGTATGGTTTTATTGAGAAAAAGATTTTGGCCGTTTTGTTAGGTAAAGGGAAGGGGGTTTTGATCAAGTTGTCAATTAATATGAGGGGGTTTTGACTTGAGGGGGTTTTGACTGACGGGGTTTTCACCGAGGATGTTTTGACATGGATTCTTGATTGACAGGCCCTTTCATTAATTGTTAATTTATAGCTTATCACATGAAGGACAATTCTAAACACCATAAAAACAGAGGATTAATAATGGGATATTTTATCTTAACAAGGTAATAACAGAAGGATGAATAATCATTTTACATGTATTTATCAAAGCTCAACATGCATGCCTGGAGTCAGGCAAACAACCCAAAGAATTTAAAATGCAAGAACCTGATTAGTAAATACAGAATTTCTGTGGCAGAATTCTGCAATGGTTTCAAATTTTGGTTCACTGCACAGTGCGCAAAGCACTACAATGTAAGTCTTCTTGTCACAATTGAGCTTTTCTCGTTAATTTTTCCATTGAATAACCAGCAAGTTAATAAGAATGTTTTTATTGCATGTCTGTTCTATGTAATCCCTATGTACTGCAACACTAAACCATAAGGAAAATGAAAATCTGTTCCACACATATAAAAATCGTGCAACGCAATTACAATTTGAATTCTCAGCGATAGATGAAAATTGTCCCCAGAGGTTCAATGTGTTGTACATGCCAGTAGGCATGTAGAACACATTGGAACTCAGGGGACGATATTATAAGTAACACAGTAGAGCTGTAGGTTTTTAAATTTCTTGTTCGGTTTCGGTTTTGGTTTTTCAGGTGGAGTAAAACCTCGATTCGGTTCGGTTTTCCGTTTGTTCATGAGACCAAATAAAATTCAATAAAACTCATTCTTACATGTATGTCCGGAGTCATAACTGAATGGCAGTGAAATTGAGTGAAACTCGATGAATGCCCGAAATAAGCTATAATACATGAAGAATCAGGAGGGCCAATATAATAATTACCTAAATATACAGAACTTTTATTGTGCTTGGCCATTTTTCGAGGTCTGACACCTACACACAACTTGAGGAAAGCTGCAAACACAACTAAACTGAAATGTCGGAAATTCACAGAATGAAGCCTTCCCGGAGTAGTGAGAGTACCCGGAAACTGCCATTGGCAGTGTCTGGGTACTCTCACTACTCTGGGATGGCTACATTCTGTGAATTTCTGCAGTAAGAGAGTATTTAATAAAAAACGGAAAACTTTAGATTACAGGATGTCGACGGTTTCGGCTTTTAAAAAAAACTAAAAACCTCGGTTTGGTTTCGGTTAACCTACTGCTCTATAACACAGGTTCTCTTCGCAAATTTGGTTGCCGATAAAATGTGTTCTTTTTTTTGATAGTTGTCAAATGAATTACTGAATGTTCTTCTAATACTTGTTTTTATAGAGGTAAAGGTGTGTAATAAACACAACAGTGTTTCGAATCTAATATTCCTGCGGCATCTCGTTTTATCCTTCTGCACTCGTGCCACATCAATTAACCCATTCACATGCGTGTGTTGTTCTGCGTTTGTACATGTACAAGGACATGTATATACAAGACAAGAAATGCACAAAAAATTGGAACAAGGCCATCCATATATAAATACATATACGGTATGAAGTTTGCCTTTTATTTGTGACTATAAACTGGTTGCACTCACAAGGACAAGAGTATACATGTAACAGTAATTCTAAAATGAGAATTGAAAATTGATTCTCATGGCAAATTGTGACGAATTTCAAGGTCTGTCAAAATTCATTGGAGAGTGCTCATTGAATTATTATAACAATACAAATTAATATGGATTTTAAGTCCTGTTAAAATCTATTGACGAGTGCCTATTAGCACATTCAATGAATTATAACAATACAAATTAATATGAACAAATTTTGGCTACCCAAATAATTCTAAACGTAGCTAGGGACCGACCTACATGTAGTACATGTAAGAAGCCAGTGAATTTCACTCCTAAAATTTGTATTTGGCTCCTGAATCTTAAATATAGGCTTCTAAGTTGGCTTGTAACTGTACGGTAAAACCCCATTTCCTTCATTCGTCACTTAGGCAGCGAAGACTTGACAACATGTAAGAACTATTGTGAAAATGAATGGTTATTGCAGGGTCATATGTGTAAAACAAACTATTTGGCACTCATTTCTTAAACAACTTTAATTACGCCAAAAAAAGAATGTACATGTAATTATATACACAAATGAATGCCCTACACAGTTGAAAGCTTCCAAGAAGATTACTACAGTTAAGTGGTAAGAGTGCTTAATGCCCATATTTGGGCTTTATGCTGGTGTGAAGGTGATGCAACTTAAAAAGGCTTCATGTTCTGTGAATGTACTTCATATTATCTTTGAAGGGTAATTATATTATCTGCATGGATCTGCTTTGTTACAAGCCAAAACACACAAACAAATTTTGACAATCAACAATAATTTAGCACTCTACAGGCTGAGAAGTAAATCTGGCTTATAGGTTTCAAAAGGAAGTCTGCAAGTCTGGCTCTCATTTTCAAATGCTCAGGTTGGTCCCTGAATGTATAATTGTAGCACACTATCAACTAATTGAATATGACAGATTCTGTACATAATATATACCTGTATATATATGGAATTTCTCAAGTGCATTGCATCATAAATATTATTAAGATAATAGATGAATGCACACACTGTACATGAAACCACATGTATACAAAATGTTGTACCTGTTACAGTGGATGTACACTAATCTTCCTTATCAGCCATTCATAAATGCCACACACAGTAGAGTGCACTACTGTGTACAATTACAAATATATGTAATTCTACCCAGAAATTGTCAAATACAGCTCTACACAAAATGAATTAACTCTCTTACGTACAGTTAAAACTAGAAGTCCTGTCACAAAATGTGCGCTTATCTAGGCTTAATTGTGCGTAGGAATTGTGCGCAATTGCCACATCGAATGGCATCCAAAGCACAGCGGGTTCTCCTGGTTACTCATAGTAAACATAAGCAATGTGTCTAACAATGGACATCCGGGTTACCTGGAGGTCCATTGGCGGAAACATTGCTTGTGCACAGGCCATATGTAGAGAATTTGATAGCCTTACTATAGTCCGAACGCATAGATTAACGTGCAGATCGACGTGCTATTTGTGCTCATTTCATGACAGGACTTCTAGTTTTAACTGTAAACAAATATCTGTCAAGTCAACATAACAACAAATTATACATGAACAATCAAACCCATCACTGTCTGATTGAAATAGAGAGAAAATTTCAAAGAATTTTCCGAGAATTAAAGTAATATAACATGTAAGGCCCATTCTACAAATGTACGTGTATGTGTACTGTTCAGAAATAATATTTCTCACCTAATCACCATCAAATAGCTCATTACCGGAAATACAATGTATCATTCACTGCAAGTCTAATAACAGGAATAATGTTACATGTAAGATTCAAGTCAATGTCAATGCTGTAATGTTGTACAGTACTTGGAGAGTGTTTTATCACTAAATTACCCATAGAGTGAAGATTCCACACAAGCAAGAACTGCAAATTTGTTGCAAAGCATAACAAGCACAAGCAAAGTTGCAGTCAGTGGACCTCGGGGTTAAACCCGGTGGGCCATTGGCTGAAACACCACTCATGTTTTTTGTCCATATGTACATGTACGGAATTTGAAAGTGATACTTTGGGTGATAACTCCACACCATGGGTGATTTAGTTACAATCCACTCGCCACATTTTGTATTTTGATATTTTAAGGATAACAAGACACTGGTTACGTGCCTGAATGGCAGTACTTTAAAACTGAATTAAATTATCCTTGTTTTATTGTTGATATTTTAAAATGTTAACTTTATTTGCATGGCAACATTTCATTTCAAAGCTGCATATACATGTGATGACTTGCTAATCCCTAATATGATTTACAATGTAAATACCACCTGCTATCAAATTTATGCAGTGAAAGTACACAATTTTAATTACGGTGTTTCATTATTTATACTTCACTCAAAAGTCGGGATAACAAAATAGCATGTTTTCTTTTCATCATTTTCAACAGTATCTTTTAACAAAAAATTTGAATCTGACCGAATTGTTACAAGCCACATGTACAGGTATGTCTAGTTTCAGTGGTTAGATGATGAAAGGGAATTTAAATTTATTAAGCTTTATACTGGTACAACATGTATTTATCTAAGGTGGTGTGTGGACATTTATCCAGATAGACATTAATTACCCCAAACATTAATATTAGATTCCAAACACTAATTATAGGAATAATCATCAAAAATTAAATAAAGAATCACCGGTGCTTCATTAATTAAAATTTTGCTGATGAGGATTTTTATTACCTGGAAAACACATAATTGCCACTGTATGGATTACAACCAGTCCACGATAACTATACTACATGTATATGGCGGGTGGACATTTCCCCATGCAGTTGTTTTTTTTTAACCCTTTACCTAACAGAGAGAATATCAATTTTTTTAATTTTAATTACTTTTTTATTTTTCAAACAAATTCAACAAAACCATATCATGTAACCCCTTATTGGGATGATTTCGATGAGCTCGTTCCAATGAGGGGTCACATGATATGCTTTTTGTTGAAATATTTTGTAAAATTAATTTTTTTCAACTGCTCAATTTGCAAATTATGTGGACGGATGCGGGCGATTCGTTAGGTAAAGAGTCAAAAAGCTGACATTTTCGGAGTTTTTTTTGCTATATTTTACTTTGTTTTGGATTTATTTTTCTGCATTAGTCCTTCTGTTGTTTTAAAACAATTCCAAATGTACATGTACTTAACAATAAAATTGTGATGCCTACCTGCTTCCCATGCCACTGATCTCTTTAAGTTAAACAGAGTCAATACATCAAGTTTATCTGTCCTAATGCATATACATGTACATGTAGAAATCACAAAGGCAGCAAGAAGGACCTGAACTGCGACTTGTTTTAGAATAGGATTGTAAATGAGATGCATGTCTATTACATCCCCCTCCCTACTAGTCCCTAGGCCAAGGAGCCTCATAACGAGTATCAGGGACAAAATAATACCCCAATACATTGTAAATGATGCAAGAAAGCATTAATCTGAAGATACAACTTGAGGTACAGTTAAAACTAGAAGTCATGTCATGAACTGTGCACTTATCTAGGCTTAATTGCGCGTAGAAATTGCACGCTATTGCCATATTGAATGACATTCAAAGCACGCCAGGTTCTCCTGGTTACTCATAGCAAACACAGGCAATGTTTCTGCCAATGGAGCTCCGGGTTACCCGGAGGTCCATTGGCTGAAACATAGCTTGTGCACAGGCCACATGTACAGAATTTGATAGGCTTACTATGGTCATAACGTGTACATGTAGATGGACATGCTATTTGTGTGCATTTCATGACAGGACTTCTAGTTTTAACTGTACTACTTTCCAGAAAGCAATGTCAAAATGAAAAATATTTTCCTTATTGTTGTTTCTAGAGGTCACAGAGTATGATTAAAGTTGACTTTTTATTGATTATTTTTCTTCAAAAGTTGATTATGAAATTTCATAATAGTGCCAGCTCTAATTTTTTATTTTTTTCCATTGGGTGTTTTATTGCCGAGGAAAATTCATTTTTCTTCGACTTTTGCCTCAGCACTGCCAACAGCCGATGCTACATGTAATTGACAGGGTTGAATTCTACCAACTGGAAGGTACACATGTACATTTAATTCCCAATTCTACATGCATCAGCAGCACATGAAATTTCAACATCCACAATACATGTACATAAAAGTACATCTACTGTCAGTGACATAGCCATGGAGGGATGGGTGGGATAGGAGAAGACTTACTGCTCCACTTTTGCTGCAAAATATCAACTTTGGAGATACATGTACAGTACAAGTCAAAATAAGTTGTAGGATAACCACTATAAAGTATGTATATTTCTCTTCCTAAAACCAGAAGCTGACATCACCTTCTGGAAAGCTCTCACCAAGAGCTTTCCAGAAAATGATGTCAGATTCTGATCTTATCAGTGCAGGAGCAGCAGTATACTTAGTTTACTGTGGTTATGCTACAACTTATTTTAACTTGTACTGTATATATACTTTCATTAGGCCTGTCATGATTAATCAAGAAGTCGACTAATTGCTGGTAACACCCATAATCGACTACTATTTCAAAGTTGGCGATTATGGGTTTTCATCACTCATTCAGTGATAAATTATTAGTTAATACTCCCCCCCCCATCGTACTCATAAGAAGTGTCAGAGGCTGAAGAATATCAAAATACAATGTAATTGATATGGGAAACAACATGTACGAAAGAAGTATAAAGATACAACATACAGTTAAAATTAGAAGTCCTGTCATGAAATGCGCACAAATAGCACGTCGATCTGCGCGTTATTCTTCACGTTATGACCATAGTAAGGCCATCAAATTCTGTACATATGGCCTGTGCACAAGCAATGTTTCAGCCAATGGACCTCCTGGTAACCCGGAGGTCCATTGGCAGAAACATTGTCTGTGTTTGTTATGAGTAACCAGGAGAACCTGCCGTGCTTTGGATGCCATTCGATATGGCAATTAAGCCTAGATGAGCGCACCATTCGTGACAGGACTTCTAGTTATAATTGTAATGACACTACATGTAGGTTTGGCATTCTAAAAAGTATGGGAGTCCAAATAATTGACCAACTCAGTTTGCCAGGGACCAAGGAGTGCAATTGCCTTTGCAAATCTAAATGCAGCTATTATTAGACTCCTGACCACCTCAGGTCCAAACCAAACCTGAGCCCAGACTCAGATTTGGGCCAGAGATGGTCAGGAGTGTCTGAATTTTCCTCAGAGAGCAGTTGGTTTGCAGCATGCCTGCATGCCTAAAGAATGTCCGTCCTTGGGGAACTAATGACCAAAAATAGGGTTTTCGAAACCGTGGTTTCTGGATGTCACAGAGTATGATTAACCCTTTACCTAACATGAAAAGCAGACGACACTTGTAAACAAAATTCTTGAATAACTCATTTTTTTCATTTTTTGTCTCAAAACATAGGTTATGACCCCCCACTGGAACGAGCTCGTTCCAAAGAGGGGTCATAACCTATGTTTTTGAGACAATTTTTTTTAAAATAATGAAAATTAATTGCCGATTTTTGTGAATAGCGCTGGCCGGTTTTGGCCGTTACGTTGGGTAAAGGGTTAAAGTTGACTTTAATTGATAATATTACTACTTTAGAGAGCATTCCCTAGTATATTAACTGAGTTTAGCAGGGCAGTGAAACTCGGTAATCCATGGCATATTTCAGTCGGAAGCAGGTGACGGGCCATTAATGAAAATAACTGAGGCCTGAATAACAGCCCTCGACTTTATCTTGGGCTGGTAATAAACCCTCAGATTGCTGTTCATTCCTCTTGGGCTGTTAAAAGGTCGAGTGCTAGAAGTCACTATCATAGCTCTACTGAAAAGAACTGGAAGCCACTTCTGTGGCTTTACACTGAATACAACTGACTGTCGTTTTCAGAGCAGTAGAAGAAATATATTTGAATAAAATGGTTTTCTTATACATATAATTTATTGCAGAGTGCCAACAGGATCGCCAATAAATTATAACAAAACAATTATTTATCGTCAAAGTGGTGCTATACTAAGGGTCCCCTTGCTGGTAGCATGTTATCTTTAAAAAAATTACTCATGTTTCATATGCAAAGTCTTCGTTCTTCTGACCATTTGTCACTGACCATACATGTACATTGTACCTTTTATGCAATGTGCATTGGCGAGCGAGCAGGCTTTCTTGGTTGCTGGTCCGAGTCTCTGGAATGCATTGCCATCACATCTTCGGTCACAAACAAGTTTACTTGCTTTCAAGAAACAGCTTAAAACTCACTTCCACATGTATTCAAATGATTTATTTCATAGCTTATGTTCTACAATCTGTAAAGCGTTTTAGAGCACCCTTGGTGGTTCCAAGCCAGGGCTTAAAATCCATGCGCGAATCCAAATCGATTCACGCAAATAATTCCCACAAGGGAAACAATGAGAATCAACTTTTATTCACACAAAATGTTCATTTGATTCTTGTTGTACATATAGATTCTAAAAGTGGCTTTGAAAAGCCAAGAGAATGATCTGCTTTTGTACCCTCATAATAAGGTAACAAACTTCACTTAGCACTAGCGAGCAGTGGTGTCTAGTGAAGTCTTGGCTGCCTATATAGGCAGCCAAGACTTCACTAGACACCACTGCCACGATACTGTAGTTTTCATCCGCTAGACCACCAAAAGCCTGTTTGTTGGAACATGTGCTCTACATGTACATGTCTGAGAAACTCGACAAAATGGAAACTGGGTCCTTAAAAGGTAAACTCTCTTAAAAAAAATTTGACGTTTGCCTTTTACTATGGCATATGTACATGTTGCACTCACTGTCTCACAGAGGTATAACAGTACTCTCAAATTCAAAATATTCAAGAACTAAAAATTGATTCTCGCAACATGTGCTCGAAACTGATTCTCGTGAATCAAGACAAGTTTTAAGGCATGCTGGCTATATTACATGTAAATTAATTTTTATTATTTTTAATTTTATTATTCCCCACAGGTGAAAGTCCAAGGTTTTTCATGGTAAAAAACATATAACTTTTTGTGTTAATTGGAGCACCCTGAGTACTACATGTACTTTTTGATGGCTTACATCCTCAGTACAATTGCTGTCGACTGGTCGTAATCCATGTGTGGGCAGTGATGTAAACACAAGCGTTTACCAGGTAAAAAAAATCCTCAGTAGCAAAATTTTACTTTATGAAGCACCAGGTTGTACCCGGTGCTTCATAAATTGAATTTTTGATTGTTATTCCAAAAACTGGTGTTTGGAATCTCAATATTGCCCACCCGTAGAAAGTGACCAACCAGTCCATGGTGACTGTACTGTACATGTACATGTGGGTTTTCAGAAAGTGAAGGAATAACCATAATAAAATGACCCAAGAAATATCATAGTGAGTGTACATGAACCAGTTTTAGGGATTTCAGGCCTGAATGTTAGAGCTGGCATGATTATGAAATTTCATGATTGACTTTAGAAGAATGTAACAATAACATGAATTTGGAGGGCATTATGGTTTATTAACTGGTACTGTAGAGTGGTGAATTTTTTTTATAAAGGTGATATGAAACATGAGTAATTTTTTTGATGAGAGAGAAGCTCACAAAGGTATGCAGGCGCAAGACCATCAATGCATTTAAATACCAGCATAAGAATTTTTAAATGCACTCGACTTTGGACTGGAAGCCAATGTAGATCCTTCAAGATGGGAGTGATATGGTCAAAGCATTTGAGAGGTTATAAAGAGTAAACCAGTTGTTCCAAAGCTCTACCACTGAGGAATGGATGGAGTTTGCTCAGCTTTCTGAGTTGCCAGTAGCAAGTTTTACAAATTTTCTTAATATGAGGTTGAAGGGTGAGATGAGCATATGAACCCATCACTTAGGGAAATGAAGTCAGAGAAAAAAACTGTCTTCCCCTCTGTGTACTGTCACAGAAATGGTGTCTATTAATTTTATCGAACTCTACCAGATAGAAGTTGCTATTACTTGCTAACAGAAACAAAGACAGCAATAATTTAAAGCCCATATATCCACCATTTCCCAGTGGCGGAACTTGGATAAGGGAGGCCTGAACAATATTTAGGGGGACATGGCATGGCATATCCTGATGTCCAAAAGGCTGAGCAGGTGGTGGATCTGGGAGAGAAGTCCCACTCCGTAGAGTGGGGTCTGGGGGTCCTCCCCAGGCAAAATTTGGAAAAATCTAGTGCTCTGAGAGTGAATCTGGGGTAAAATTTGCTTTCAACTGGAGGAAATTATCTGTGCCAGGAATGACCATTCCCAACACCAAATACACTTATCAGAGTTTTCTCCTCAATCTAGGCATAACATGTGAAAGATGGGTGAAAATAGTTGAAATGGGGTTTGAATTTGGGGGTCAAAATAGGGCCCCCCCCCCCCCCCCCCCCCAGTCTGCCACTAACATTTCCACAAGCTATATGTACTGTACATGTAGATGGATTTTGAATAGATGTCCATCCAACAAGTGACTGAACACCCAAACATAAGTTGGGGGCTATTATCTGGGTGGTAATTCCACATTGTGGGTGTTTGCGGCTTTGAGCAGTACTCCACTCTCCAGGTATTTTACCAATTTCTGACACCGATTTTTTGTGCAGCTGTCTCCAAGAGCTTTCCAAACCATGGGATCAGAAGAGGGTACTATCTGTATCGAAATAGTGAGGGATGCATTTTGTAATAAAAGCCGCAACTTCACACCATTTTACAGTGGTCCTCCTAAACACCGGAAATCGCTATGGGGTGGGATCGACTTCATCTTGGGGTCATGTTCCGGTTCTCCTCTGACTTCTCAAGCTTAGTCCCCCCCTCCCCCCCAGCCTCTCCCTTCCGAGTTTGGCAAAATCCCTCTAAAAACTTTGACCCATATGCCCATGCACCTGTAGTTTTTGAGCCTGACTTCTCTCGTGGGCCAACTTCACCTAAATCGCTACGGGGTGGGGGTCGACTTCATCTTGGGGTCAAGTTCTGTTCTCCTCCAACTTCTCAAGCTTAGTGCCCCCCCCCCCCCCCCCCCAGCCTCCCCCTTCCGAAGTTCCGAGTCAGGGAAAATCGCTCTAAAATCTTTGACCCCTGCAACCTGTAGTTTTGGGGCTAGACTTCCTCCGTGGGCCAACTTCTCCTAAATCGCTATCGGGAGGGGTCGACTGCATCTTGGGGCCAAGTTCTCCTGTTCTCCAACTTCTCATAAATTGTTTCAAATGGCAGACCTCTCTGTGACCGATTCCGTAATGGCTGGACTTCTCTGCACCTACAGGTTTTCAGCCAAACTGCGAATTCTAAAAACTGACATTTACATGTAATAAGGATTTTTTTGATCGATTCTCTCCACCTCCTTAATAGATATAAAATACCAGCTCATATTTTATATCTACTGAGGTAGGTGAGAACAAACGATCCAAAAAATCCTTACTAGATATAAATTTTTACAGTTCTCAGCTTGTGCCGAGCACCTGTGTCCACCACCACAAATAACTGCTTAAAAACCTTTGAGATTCTAAAAAATCGTATTTTTGGGGGTCGGTACTCATTTAATTTTTTTGGTCGGTACTCATTGGGCTTTGGTCGGTATTTTGGTCAGTAATTAGCACTTTTGGTCGTTTTTCGTCAGTTTTGGACTGTTTTGGTCAGTAATTAGTAGAACCGCACCCAACTGGCTTATTGTCACTGTCTTTGTCGGCAAACCTTTAAACATACTGTATAAAGTTTATTTTATATGTACATGTACACAGCTTCAGCTAAGAGAGGAGTGTGATAAACTCAATGGTCATCAATATTTTCTGTATTTGGTTATTATTTATCGCCTTACACGCACCACTCGCGTTGCATCAGCATGCACAACACTCTATTCTGTTTCATGTGCCGCCATTCCTAAGAATGGGCAAGCGTTCCAGTTTCATGTCCTGTACCTGGGAATTTTTTCATTTAAGAGGCTCTAGTGTAGTCATAATTAGACCCATCATGCCAGTCTCATAATCAAAATGGCTTATTTGGAG
This sequence comes from Pictodentalium vernedei, assembly GCA_031216915.1. Classification (NCBI taxonomy): domain Eukaryota; kingdom Metazoa; phylum Mollusca; class Scaphopoda; order Dentaliida; family Dentaliidae; genus Pictodentalium; species Pictodentalium vernedei. The sequence goes on from CM062297.1 coordinate 162,152,525, forward strand.
TAATTCTGGTAATTCTGTGTAATTCCTGAGTTTAGGCAGACCCTTTTACAGGTGTGCTCAAATTAGAGAATAAAACCTACCAGTTATTTCTGGTTTTAATATTCCCAAATTAGACCAAAACAGTGTGCCCAAAATAAATGGATTTAAAGGCTTGAGATAGAAGATCTCTTAGTAGACTCTTACCACTGGAATAAGTATAATCTGGGATCATTTTACCATATTTCTCTCCTGTAAATTGAAATTCAATTCAATTTGAATAGACTTTTCACGAATGATTTCGTAAGTTAAATTTTGATGAATTTTTCATCAAATCTACTCATGGCTGCTTCACAGCAGCCATAACTAGATTTGATGAAAAATATTTTGAAATTATTCAGCGTCAGTTACCCACCTGTTATTACTCTATGGAATATGTGCATCCTCATTGGGATAAGCCCCTTTATTGGAGAGAGGGAAAGAGGGAGACAGAGAGAGAGAGAGAGTGGGAGAGAGAGAGAGACTCAGATTCAGAAAGAGAGAGAATCGGTGAAATATACCTTCTGAGCTTTTCAAGTCTGTCTTCTTCCTCTTGAATATATCTTTTTATGTCTAAAGCTATGTTATTTTCTGCATACAGAGCGTTCTGTAAATGTGCCATTGAAGTGAACAATTCAGCCTTCGCAATCCATGCCACGCAGGCACTTATTACCAGGAATGTTCCTTGAAGACCAAACATTGCGAATCAGCAGTTTCAAAGTGACTCTCTGGAGTTGGACTGGAGAATTTTCGAGAGAAACAACTTTATGAAGATATGTTTTACTTTTGTTTACTATCCTTTTGTGAATTCGAAACTAATATCACTTTCTCATCGTGATCGCACGCTAACAATGATGATTCTTTGTTGGAATTGTCTACGTGACATTGAGCAACGTTACGAATGCTGAAACAGTCAACGAAAATACAGAAAATTGTATCAGATTTCAAAGCGATGCAATAGAATAACCCAAAAATTTATTGGACCAAACCACTTTGATAGAAGGTACACTTTGAAGAAATGTTTCACAAAAGTATCTCAAAAAGATATTAAAAACTTAAATGCTTATTCCCATTTCTCCAATATAATGAACAATAACGTTTAAAGACATAAAAAGATTGCGTGGTAAGGTTAATCATCAAACAAAAGCGACCACTAACAAGCACATGGACAGGCCCTTTCCTCTCTCAGCCCACAATAGTTGCACCATATGACCTACCGCTGTCACGTGATCGTACAAAATGGAGGAACTTATTTCCGCAAACAAACACATCGAGTTTTTATTACTTTTATTAGTTTTAACCTTGGCGTAGTAAACCGCACCTTGGTGCTAATAAACGATACTTGTCATAACTTTAAACTGAAACAACTTGAATTTTAGAATAAAAAAACCTTCCACCTGCAAACCTCCCGGAAGTGAGACATGAGTTGGTGGACCCCCCCCTCCCCCCATTCACCCCCACAAAAACGCAAACAAACAAAAGTAAAAACGTTTGTCAAGATTATTCTGTACAGATGAAGGTATTAATCCAATTCTCCAAATCATCAAAATTCGAGAGTATGACCTACATAACAGAAGTTTCTCAATATAGCATTCATTTGTAGGCCCAGGCATAGCGTTTGCGAAGTTTTTGCCACTCAATATGAAAGAACAGCAATAGGACACTGGTAATAATTTAATTTGTCAGTTTCAATATTCGGGGGGTGGGGGGGGGGGTGGGGGGTGGGGGGTCTCAATCCCTTTACCGACCATGTTTGAACCGACGTATCGTGCATGTACTGCGCATAAAGAGAGCCGCTGTGTGACACATGGGGGGGGGGGGGGGGGGTGCAAAGACACAAGGTGACTGAATGTACGTGTGTTTGGGGGAGGGGGTGGGGGGGGGGGTGCAACTAATCGAGGAGACGTTTCTCCTAAATCAAGTATTTTATTCAGGTCTAAAATTCGCATTTGCGAGTTTTGAACAGCTGAGGATAATTCAAGTATATTTGAAAGCGAGCATAGTGCAAAATCAGTAGAAAGCAGTGGTGTAAATTAACCCTCTCAACGTTAGCGCCTGGAAGGTATCATTTAGTTTAAACAATGTTTATTGAAGGAATGTGCTATATGTTACAGAATTGAATATCAGAAGAGTAACAGTGAGAGTACAAAAGCTCAAAATATAACATATATAAACAGTAATCTAATTGTCGAATGATGGAGGGATTTGACAGGAAGCTTGTAGTTTTTGTAAGTCATCTCCCCAAAGTATCATTTCAGTCAATACTATCAACGGCGAAATAGGCGAATCCATACTATTTTGTTGGGAGGTTCAGTAATAATTTTAATGCAATAGCTCTATCGAACGTATCGAGCTCCTGAATTAAATTATTACCGAGCCCCGCTTCAGATATTTTGCTCTTGATATCGTTTGCTCGCCCACTACCAATTTTTTCTTCACGCAAATATCTATGCACACCGGTTTGAAAGGGTTAAAGGATGATGTTATTTACAAGAGAGATGAGATACGGGTAGGTGGTTATCAGGATGAAGAATATAAAATACGCAAAACAATTATTTTCCAAATACCTGTAAACGCAGAGTACATTCAACACTTTTCATCCAGTTATTTCAAAAGCGTACATCATTACATTCTTTTTTTTTTCTTGGGGTTTTAACGACACTTTCCGCCAGCCAGGGCCACCTCGCGTCGGACAGTTTTAAGGATGGAGGAAGCTGGAGTACCCGGTGAGAACCACTAAGCAGCGGTGAGAAACTGTCCGACTCCCCAGCCTATCAACCCTGCACAAACACATTTAGCACTGGTTAAAAACAATTGTACATCGACGTGCAATACGCCTTAGTGCACAGCGCCACCGCGGGGAATCGGGATCAAGTGCTTTGCCCAAGGACACAACGCAGTTACCACCGATGGGGATCGACCTGTGGATCTTTCGTTTTGATATCAAATGCCGTAACCATTGAGCCACCGCGATCCTCAGCATTACATTCAGATAATGGTGGGGGAAACCGCATTACACAACATTTGGATAAGTCAAAGTATTGCTAAATGCATCTACTTCCAGAGACGTGGTCTTGGCTCGGGGTGGGATCACTCCTCTGATTTTCCAACTGTACGCCTCCCGCCGAACAACCAGCTTCTGGTGTACCCCCCCCCCCCCCCCACACCCGAGTGACTTGAGTGAGAATTTTCCCAACTCCTACCTGTGAATTTCCCAATGCTTAAGAAATCTGAATGCAAGTTGGAAATCGTCTCTTTTAGTGCATGCATCAACGCGCCACCTGCAATGCATTAGCACTCACGGGACGAAATATTGACCCCAGTCAGATAATCCCATGAAATGCGGTCAATCAATTAAAGGTCGGCCACAAACGGTAGCGGGCTTCTGGAGAATATATGTATTCAGCTAAATTAATTAAGTTTCAAACAACACATAAAACACTCCTACCAAGGTTTCGGTCTATAGGAGACCTTGGTCTTGGTGCACATGGACTGAAGGAAAAAACAACACACACAAACGTAATTTATTTATTTATTGGGGGTTTAGCGACTCTTTCAACATCCAGGGTCACCTCGTGCCGGACAGTTTTACGGGTGGAGGAAGTCGGTGTATCTGGAGAGAACTACAGAAGAGCGGCGAGGAACTGTCAGACTCCCCAACGTACTAACTCCGATGAAGCAGGGTTAGCATTGGATGGAGACAAGAGCACCAATGACGTGCAGTGCGCCTTAGTTCACAGCACCACCATGGGGATGGGGGGGGGGGGGGGGGGGTACTGAATGCCGAACATAAACGAATACAATCCAACACAAATAAAATAATTCGACAAGTGTCCATTATAGTTTATATATTAGTAAACTGGGGGTATAAATATCACATATCAAGTTTCAAGTGGATTTGTTCACTCAAAGTGATTTATTATTAAAATTTCATTTCAACTGTTCGGCCAGGGAGTTCGGTAAGATTCTTGTGTTGGGCGTTTGGTAGCGTTCACACCTCTCGGTGATATCCGGCAACGGATTGAGATGAAGACAACAGAATTAGCGTCGCTGCATAGGCCTCGTGAAAGCCTCTCGACTCCTATGCTTTTCGGGTCTATATCCAATTCAAGGGCAATTCTCATCACTATTTAGACGAGCTTTGGACTGTCAGGCCGAAACATGGCTGGTTTAAAATTATTATTTTTCCATCATTCCATGTGCATTTGCACTGGCTTTGTTCCGTTTTGTCATCATTATATATATAGGCCAGTGTAGGCACTATTTTTATGTTTTAAGTTTTGTACTTTTCTCGCACTAGAACCCTTTTTGGGTCTCGGCACATTTACCCGCATTCAAGGAGCAGGGCCACCGAGAGCGAGGGCGGACCCAGGTAATGTGTAGAACGGGCGTTACGGGCCCTGCGAGCGTCGAAGTCGGGAAGCGATAAGCGGGGGGTCTGGGTGTCCTCCTCCAGAAATGTTTTTTTTTTTTTTGAAATTAGTCCCAGGAGAAGCATTCTCCGGCATTTTTTTTTACAATATCTACGCAAATATTTCTTTACAATTTGGGAAATATATTACTTGTATTTTTGTGTGTTTGGTGCATTTTATCTCGAAAGATAATCGTGGTCACCACGATGCAGTTAACCCTTTACCTAACATGAAAAGCAGACGACACTTGCAAAGAAAAATTCTTGAATAACTATTTTTTTCATTTTTTGTCTCAAAAACATAAGTTATGACCCCTCGTTGGAACGAACTCGTCGAGATTGTTCCAACGAGGGGTCATAACTTATGTTTTTGGGACAAAAAATGAAAAAAATAATGAAAATTAATTGGCGATTTTTGAGAATAGCGCTGGCCGGTTTTGACCGTTACGCTGGGTAAAGGGTTAAGACCGGTGGAAATCCAATTATTATTATTATATGTTATTCCACTCCTGAAGAAGGGCCTGCGTGAGCTGAGCGACGTTGTTTGGGGCGTTGGCGAGCTTCCAGACCCTCCTGTCCAGCTCGTCCCACAAATACTCGATCGGGGACAAATCTGGACCGTGGGGTGGCCAATCGAGAACTGTGACATTGTTTTGGTTGAGGACGTCACAAACTCTAGCAACGTGCGGCCTCGCATTATCCCGTTGCAACGCAAGGTTACGCGCAAAGATAAGTGGTAGGACGTGAAGCATGACCTGATCCCGATATCTTACGCTTGTAATATTGCCTTGGATGACCAGACCAGGAGAGGTGATTTGACGCCATGAGAAATCCACCCCCAAACCATAACAGACCCTCCCCCAATCTGTCGTTTTCCTTAACCCTTTACCTAACGAATCGCCCGCATCCGCCCGCGTAATATGCAAATTGAGCAGTTGAAAAATTAAAATTTTTCAAAATATTTCAACAAAACCCTATCATGTGACCCTCATTGGAACGAGCTCATTGAGCTCGTTCCAAGGAGGGTCACATGATAGGGTTTTGTTGAAATGTTTTGAAAAAGTTTTAAAAATTATATTTAAAATAATAAATTTTGATATCGTCTGCGTTGGGTAAAGGGTTAACGCACGCGTCAGAATATCGCTCACCTCGACGTCGATAGCAACTTTGTCGTCCATCTGACCAGCAAAGCGTGAACAGAGTCTCGCCAGTGAATAATCCAATGGGCCAAGTGAAACCGATTTGGTGCATGTGCCCGCAGCCATTGCAATCGACGTTGACGTCGCCTGGGTGTAAATTGCGGATCAACGTAGGGACGCCGTTGCCTTAAATTGAACTCCCACAACCGATTCCCGACTGTTCTTTGACACACTCGGCGACCATGATGAGTGGTTACAACCTGACTCGCCGTCTCTGTCTGAAATCGGCTACGGTGTGAGAGACGCATGCCTCTATCTTGACGTGGCGACGTAACGTATGGACCTCCGCTCCCGGGACGGTAAGCTAATCTTCCTGTGGCGATGAGACGCCCAACTAAACGAGCTATCGTTGACTCACGAACCCCAAATTGCTGAATGGCGAGACGTGATTGGCCCTGCATAATTAGAGCAATAGCCCTAACCCTATCAACTTCGGACATTCGCGGCATTTTCAATCGAGTTGAAATGAAATGTTGTGCAATCGATGTGTACAGTTCAAAACTTCGACTTGGTATGGTTTTCAAGTCCATAGCACGTGGGAGTGCCCCGGATGCACGCTTTGTCGAAAAATATGCTGAAAGCATGCAGCGTCGCACGTGGTCCTGGTTGAATGAATTTTAACCAAAGACTCTTTAGACAGTACACTGAGGCAGCTATGTGTCAACTTTTACTACATTTGGTCTAGGGTAAAAAAAATTGTATTACCAAAACTGAACTTGCATTTCTTTTTTCCGTCAGTATATTGGCCTCGGTACATCCCATACAGACATGTAATCTATTATATCTTGTTTGACAGAGCTCATCCAGCTCTGTCAAACAAGATATAATAGTTTAAATGCTCAGTTTATCACTCAGGTGCAGAAAAAATACCTAATTCCTGTTAATTGAATTATCATCACCAGTAAAGTGCTTATTCAATTAACCCTTCACCTAATGAACCATCTGAATCCGCTTGTGTAATTTACAACTTGAAAATTATTTTTCAAAATATTTCAACAAAACCTTCATTATGTGACCTTCTCATGGAACAAGCTCGGCCAGTGAGGGGTCATAGGATATGGTTTTGTAGAAATTTTTTGAACAGTTAAAAAAATAATCAAAATGACAAATTTTGATATTGTACCTATTGGGTAAAGGGTTTTACAGGATTCCACTGCTTCAGCAACTGGTATTGGCTCTTGAAAACTGCTTATTTATTTATTGGAATTTAAGGTCACTTTCAGCATCTACAGCTACATCATGACCACTACTTAGGTATAAAGTCAAGTTTAGTCAATTAGATTTGATGAACAAGAGGTGCACATCGGAGATGCAAGCATTAAGTTGTGTTAGAAATCGGAGAGTATTGTATATTTATAACCTGGTTATGAATAATATGCCGGTTGTCACATCTGCAACCTTTGTTCAAGTTATAATGTTAATAAGTTCAGAATTCGTAAAAATTAATTAAGACACATAACTCTGTAACGAAAAATTTGGCTGGACCAATTTTCGAACCCGCTTGAGATATTATTGCAAAAGACCTGTATGGCAAATATTAGTCAAATCGGAGAATGCTCGTTCAAGTTATTGCGCTAATGAGCTCAAAATTTGTAAAAATTTACTAATTAAGACCCATAACTTTGAAGCGAAAAATCGGTCTGGACCAGTTTTCAAAGTTGCTTGAGATATTATTGCAAACAAGAGCTGGACTTTCGTCTGGTGCATACCCCCACGTGGTGTAGCGCCTAGTGTGGGCATACCTTTGACCAACAAATATCATTTATGAATATTCTCGTATGGACTGACGGACGGATGCACAGATGCAATCCAGTATACCTCCCCCCACTTACATTTTCTTCGAAAGTTTTCAACAATTTCTAAGTCAAAAGGTATGGTAAATTGTTTGATGTTTGGAAGTTTTATGCAATGAGGCAGAAGCCTTTGTCATAGGCAAACTGCATGCCATATTTCACTGAAATCCACTAACCCCAAACCAGTATGCCCCCCCCCCCCCCCACCCTCTCCCATTTTCTTTGAAAGTTTTCAACAATTTCTAAGTCAAAAGGTATGGTAAATTGTTTGGTGTTTGGAAGTTTTAAGCAATGAGGCATAGGCAAACTGCATGCCATATTTCACCAAAATCCGATAACCCATGCCTGAGATACAGGCTGAACAGACAAATAATGTCTATTTCCTACAATTTCTAAGTCAAAAAAGGGGGATAACTCTAAAAAGGAGAATGCGAGAAATATCATTGAACCCTTTTCTTAAAGCCTATACCATAAGCAGTGTTCTTGGCAAATTTCATTGCAATAGAACATTTGATACCCGAGATACAGGCTGAACAGACAAAATTTGGCTCGGACGGACACAATTTCTAAGTGAAAAAGTAGTAAAAAAAAAAAATAATAAAAAAAAAAAATAACCAGTCTGGGCATACCTAAGACGAACAAATATTATAAAAAATAATAATTTACTTAAGTTATGAATATTTTCGGACGGACTCACACACAGACGGATGGATGGAGGGACAGACGGACGGACGAACGCTCCACATTTCGGGTTTATGGGCTACCAAAAAAACATTTTGTATGTCCAAAACCTTATTTTACCCAGAACCCCACCCCCTCCACACTAGAACTTATATTTAACCCTAACCCCACCCCTCCACCCCAAAACCACACCTTAACCCTACCCCACACAGACCCTAAAAGCCCCCCCCCCCATACCCTAATCCCTACCCACCCCTGGGACCTAACCCCTCCAACCTTAAGCCCTACTCTGGGGCTACCCCTAACCCCCACCCCACCCCAACCCACCCCTGACCCAACCCCACCCTAGCCAAACCAATAAGATTAGGAGCTATTTTTTGGTTTAGGGGCTACTAAAACTACCCCCCCCCCCCCCTGACCCCAATGCTACACCCCCCCCCGGGACCTAACCCTCCCCAACCTTAAGCCCTACTCTGGGGCTACCCCTAACCCCACCCCACTCCTACCCTAACACTACCTTAATTTGGAGGTAGCCCCTAATAATAATATCCCATAAACTCCCAATGTTGGCCCAGACAGACGGACAGATGGATGGACAGACGGACGCATGTAATCCAGTATACCCCCATTTTCTTCGAAAGTGGGGATATAAAAACCTTTATGGCAAATGTTAGTCAAATCGGAGAACGTTTGTTCAAGTTATTGCACTAACAGTGTGAGAACGGCCGCCTGGACGCATACCGACCGTCGCCAAACCACAGGGCTCAGTTGTTAACACAACTTGACCAAAAATTCATCTAAATGAATCTCAAGAAAGCATTGGTCAAAAAGTTCATGCAATTTACCAGTGGAAAATTTGGTCGTGTACAAATTATACTTATTTCAGTGGCAAGAGATTTCCTGTCCCAGGCAGGATTATCTGCCAGCAGCATGCAAAGAGTTAATTATGCAAGGAAGAAGAATCAAAGAAAGAAAAAACTATGTGCAATTCATTTGTATTTATTATTAACCCTGAAACCTGTATTCAGAAACACAATAAATCAAATTTTATATGAGAAAAAAGTAATTTAAATAAAAGAACAGCATAATTGTTTGATTTGGGTTTTATTACAAATGTTTATCCAGTATAAAATTGTCATTAACTTCTAGGACTCTGGTAGTATCATGCAACATGAAAAGTTTAACAAATTATATCTTGTTTGACAGAGCTCATAGAGCTCTGTCAAACAAGATATAATTTATTTATTAAGTTCTCAGTTGCATTGTGGGAAATATTTGATGCAGAAAACTTTGGTATTTTGACATCAGAATGTAGGGGCTAATTTGCAGTGACCTTGAAAACACTAACACATTTACTGAAAAAAATAATTAAGACTTGTTACCAAGAAGTATTTTCCAGTCATGTGACATCTGTCTATTTTACGCATGTGACGCCTGATTAAAAAAACTGCTCAGGTTATTACATATTTCCTCTTTACCTTAAAATTAATTTGTCAATGTCAAACAACATCAGCATCAACTCAACTCGACTTCAAGCATCTTGATTTTAAACTTAGGCTCTGCAAATCTCAATTTTCCACTCAAATCGTATCTTGTATTACATTGGGCAAAGGATATCAATTCAAATCAAATCTTGAACCTCATGTCAAAGGCAAAGGATATTGAATCTTAGATCAAATGTTGAGACTAGTAGAGTATTACTCGTACAGGAGCTATACAGTACGGCCACTGTGTACTGGTCACTTTCCAAAGGTGGGCAATATTTCCATGGATACAATAATAATAGATTCCAAACACTAATTATAGGAATAATTATCAAAAATTTCATTAACCCTTTACCCAACGAATCGCCCGCATCCGCCCGCGGAATATCCAAATTCAGCAGTTGAAAAAATATTATTTTTCAAAAAATTTCAACAAACCCATATCATGTGACCCCTCGTTGGAATGAGCTCATCGAGCTCGTTCCAACGAGGGGTCACATTATATGGTTTTGTTGAAATTTTTTGAAAAATTTAAAAAAATGATATTTAAAATAATAAATTTTGGTATCGTCTGTGTTGGGTAAAGGGCCCAATGAAGCACCGGGTATATCCTGGTGCTTCATTAACTGGTTGAGGGCTAGATTATTTTTGGTGGTCTGAATTTGTTATTTAACATTTGTTTATTACAAATTATTGGAAAGTGCTGCCAGGCACTCTCCAATAATTTGTAATCTAACAAATTTATATGAACAAAATATTATTTGCATTTGACAGAATATGAAACAAAGAAAGGACAAGAGGCCCCATGGGGCCTGAGGCACTCACCTGACAATAGTTGTTTAAAGAAGGTTTTAATTAGCATCTCCACAGAGGAATGAAGTTATTTAATTATTTATAACTTTGCTGTCCATGCCCGATGATTTTTTTCTAGTACTGGGATGCTACCACAGAAATAATGCCCCGATTTCCTGTAATGCAAAACTTCGGCGTCAAAATATCAACCTAGGAACTTAACTTGAACAAACTTGAGTCTGAGCCCTTTCCTTCCACCACCAGGATGCTGTATACCAAATGTGAAAGCAGTCTGACTCGAGAAACTGAAGAAGATTTTTAAAGAAATTTCCTCATACTGCACAAAGTAGAAATTTGGGCTACCATAGGGGGCCCAGATATTAACCCAAGGACCCTATTTGAACAAACTTGAATCCTTGTATACCAAACACAAAAGCATTCTCACTGGTGGATCTGGAGATGATTTTTAACCCTTTATCTAACATGGAAAGCAGATGACACTTGCAAAAAAAAAATTATTGAATAACTAGTTTTTTTCATTTTTTGTCTCAAAAACATAGGTTATGACCCCTCGTTGAAATGAGCTCATTCCAACGAGGGGTCATAACCTATGTTTTTGAGACAAAAAATGAAAAAATAATGAAAATTAATTGGCGATTTTTGAGAAGAGAGCCGGTTTTGACCATTATGTTGGTTAAAGGGTTTATTAAATTCCCTCATATTGCACGAAGTTAAAATTCAGGCTCCCATAAAAAGTCCAAATGTTAACTCAGGGACTTGATTTGAACAAACTTGAATCTGACCTCCCTAGAGATGTATACTAAATATCAAAACATTTCAAGAGATGGTTTTGGAGAAGAAGACTTCAGGCTGGTGGATCTGAATACGATTTTTAAAGAAATTTCCTCATATTACACTAAGTTAAAACTTGGGCTACCATTGGGAGCCCAAATATTAACCTAGGGACCCAATTTGAACAAACTGAATCTCATCTCCCTGGAGATGTTGTATACCAAATATGAAAGCATTCTGACTGGTAGATCTGAAGAAGATTTTTAAAGAAATTCCCTTATATTGCACTAAGTTAACATTCGGGCTACCATAGGTAGCCCAAATATTAACCCAGGCACTCGATTTGGAAAAAAACTTGAATCTGACTCCCCTAAAGATATTGCATACCAAATAAAGCATTTTTTAAAGATCATTCCCCTGATCGCCCTAAGTTAAACATTTGGGCTCCTGTATGTAAAGGGGCTTCATTTTAACACACTTGTATCTGACCCCCCCCCCCCCCCCCCCCCCCCTCCCTATGGATGCTGTATATCAAATATCAAAAGATTCTGATCAGTGGTTGTGGAGAAATGTTTTAAAAAAATTTGCGAAATATGCTGACTCGGCATTTTTTCTATTCCCAAATAGAACACCCTGACACAACTGATGGCAATTTTGTTTACCTTTCACATCTACTGGTCCCAAGGATGCTTCATACTAAATAACAGTTCTCTCTTCCGTGTGGTTTTGAAAATATGGGCATTTGAAAATATTTCTATTTTTAGCTCCTGGGGTTCCCACAGGGACACAGGAAATTTTTTTTTGCACGAATCAAGTACTTATGACTCAATAATACCACATATCAAATTTGGTTCAAATTGGACCATCGGCTCAGAAAATAAAAATTCTGGGTGGGGCCCAAAATCTTGCCCCTCACCATTACAAATGCAAATATTGATCCACGAACTTCATTTGAACAAACTTGAGTCTACACCTCTAAAGGAAGCTCCATAACATATATCAAGTCATTGTACCCACTGGTTCAAGAGAAGAAGATTTTTTTAGAAGTTTGGTGGATTTTCCCCCCACCCCTTCTCTTTGAGGCTGGAGATGTTGATTTAAAAAAAAAAAATGCGATGTCAGAAAAAGCAATCACCTCAAATGTAACTAAAATTGGTTCAGTGGTTTAGGAGGGGCAGGTGGAAACACCATCTTCATGGACGACAGATGGTGAGTGATCACTGTAGTTCATCCTGACTTTCAGTCAGGTGAACTAAAAATGCTGGATTTTGCTCTGGCACCCTAATTTTTTTTAAAGTTCCGATAGTGGCTTTCAGACTCAACCAGGTAATGAAATTTTGCCGATGATTTTATAACCTGCTAACTGTATGCGTGGACATCACTGCCCATGCATGGATTATGACCAGTTCACGGCAGCTGTACTGTATGTCCCGACAGGTTAAACAATGAAAGTCAGCAAATTTCCTTTGTCTACCAACTTGCAGTTTCTTGAATGCTCTCAAGCCAGCAATAACCCTCTGTACACTGATGTAGAAATATCAAAATTTCTAGATCAAAATTTTTTCAATAATGTAACAAGGAATTTATTTATTTATTGGTGTTTAAGGTCACATATTTCTGCACAAAGGCAAAGCAAGACAGCAACAGAGATATAAAGTTATCATTTATTCTCATCTTGCCCAATTTAGAGGATTTCCACCCACGGCATTGGTTGTCAGGTTCTAGTTCACCAGAAGAACAGAGCTTGTTTACCACAGTAAACAAGCACTGCTTCACTTCCTGGCATTTCCAAGTGGATAATTAGAAGTTTACCCAATTCAATCTTGTTTGACAGAGCTCACCGAGCTCTGTCAAACAAAACTAGATAGGGTAAATTCCTAGGTGAATTATGGGGAAAATTTGATCCGCGAACTTTTAATATTCTGAAATCCATGTACAGAGGGTTAAGGGTGCTAATACAATGGATGGAACAAATGTCAGTGTTATTGACTATTCCAAAATACATCTGTTGTGTATCGATTTTCAACTGTAACATTTCGGCATGTCATGAAAGCAAGGTGAATTTCTATTCTATTGCTTTGCCGGAGTGGATTGCAGATCGAGTGAATAAATGAATAACAAATGAGTGGATATTTAAACTAAACAAAAAAAATATATATTCTTTAATATTTCTTTTTGTACATTTTATTGATCGGAAATCATTATCTAAGTGAAGGTGGATATCAATAGGTGATGCACTTAAGTCATCTATTTTAGCTTTGGTACTCATAAATTGACCATACAGCTAAATTGAAATGAATAAAACAGAAACAAATATGTGGATATAAGTGATATATTTGTAATAAAAGATTCTTTTATTAAATATAATTCACTTGTATCAATATTTTTTTGATTTCAATCGTTATGATCGGAGTTTTGAAGGTCTTTGATTTAAGGCTGAACCTCTCAAAACAGAAATATTTTTGACTGTACTATTATCCAGGATTTTTGTCCAAAACAGATTCCCCTTCCGGAAGGCTGGGTACTATACTGAATTTATGGGATTTACCTCATGGACCTCATGCAGGCATTGTGCTTGGTGCAATAAAGAAATCATCTTTCTTCTCATGATAGCACATATAAAATGGTCTTTGTGATAATTCACACATTGAAGCCTCTATGATGTTACACTGTTAACATCAAAAAGCCACAAACAATATCTATAAATTGCAGTTTTCTTGCTTTTCAAACAAAGTCAGTTACATTTTCAGCTGCAGAAATAATGATCTGATAATATTTTTACAGGTAGTTTGCAGCCAACACTTTGCTGAAGGCAGAGAGGTCAAATCAGTATGAGCAAACAATTCCCAACCTTTATTTCCATGCAATTTTTTGACCTGCTTCTAATCAATGGCATTTCCAACATTTTGAATGAAATTTAAATTGGAAGAAATTTGGCCTAAAAAAATAAAAAATCTGTTTCTCAGGCCCTCTCACATGGTCCTTTTGGCTGCCACAAGCTCTCTTTTTATAACCAATTTAAACGTAAAAAGAATTAAAATTAAATGGTTTATGTCTGATATTTTACCCAAGTTAAAAAATATTGATGAATTTGTCCCTTGAGTGCAAGAAGGCTTTGCAATGCTTTAGCATTGCAAAGCCTTCTTGCACTTAAGGGATGAAATACACCACCACCCATGCTATTCTGTAGATTATGAGGCCTAAAACTTGAACCTAGAACATGAACTTTTGATGGCAAATAAGTAATTACTGAAATAAAAAATAAAATAAAAAACCGCTCGCCCGCATGCAATTTCACAAATAATGGCCCGAGAAACAGAAGATCTACTTTGTATGGCCTATTATAAATTTGTTACTTAAATGTTAGAGTGCTGGAAGCCCATATTTCATATTTGGGCTTTGTTCTGAAGAGCAGGTATCGCAACTTAAAAGCTTCATTTCTGCAGGTGTGCTTCATATTATATTTAAACTGAAATGATTTAAGCTGTAGGGATTATAGTCTTGTCACAATTTATGGGAGAGTGCCTATGAACATTTTCCCAAAACTTGTAACAAGGCAAAGATATGTGAAAAAAATCGCGACATCGACGCCGTAGCTGCGACGGGTGGTGCAATTTCACAAAATTTTAAGTTCATCAAGGGACATAACTCCAAGAAAAATATTTGGAACAACACATGCATTGAATAGTGGCTAGACATCAATAAGATACACTTACATGCCAAATATAAAGTCATTCCATCAAGTATTTCAAAAGTTATTGAGTTTTGAAACTCGTTGGTCACAGACAGACCGACCGACATTCTCAGTTCATCAAGGGCCATAACTCCAAGAAAAAAAAAATTTGGAACAACACATGCATTGAACAGTGGATAGACATCAATAAGATACACTTACATGCCAAATATAAAGTCATTCCATCAAGTATTTCAAAAGTTATTGAGTTTTGAAACTCATTGGTCACAGACAGACCGACCGACATTCTAAGTTCATCAAGGGCCATAACTCCAAGAAAAATATTTGGAACAACACATGCATTGAAAAGTGGCTAGACATCAATAAGATACACTTACATGCCAAATATAAAGTCATTCCATCAAGTATTTCAAAAGTTATTGAGTTTTGAAACTCGTTGGTCACAGACAGACCGACCGACCGACAGACAGACAGACCGACATTGCCACTTATAGAGCTGCTAGTCGCAGCTAAAAATTTTGATGACCAAAAATAATTCAGCACTCTTCCAGTTAAAATGAGCATAATTTATCAGTTTTCCAAACTGATGGCATGCGGAAACATGTCATTCCATCAGATAAGAAAGCAATTCCCCTTCACTTTTCCAGGTATTCTGCAAGGTTCTGTGTGGGAGAAAGAGGACTCTTGGGGGAGTCCAGAATGGGTTCTGGAAAGGGAGACGAGTAACCACCGACCACTTGTTTACAATATCACAATTGATAGAATCAATGAAAGTCAGTAAGAAAACAATGTGAAAAAAGCATATGACAGAGTATGGAGGTAAAGAAGGACCTTGGATTGGTAGTCCAGGCACATTAGACATAAAAATGAGAAAGTAAGGAAAAAAATCGGAGAAAGCTGATTTTTTTATATGTTTCCGGGACACACATTGCAGATAAAGTGTGAAAAGTCCCCGCAAATCCGAGTTGAGCTTTTTTAGTTATAGCGTTTTTTTGATGAAAAAAAAAATTCGACCCAGCTCCATATTTCTCATTCTTATTCGCCTTAGTAGGGTGAGAATCATAAATATCGTGCTGAATTATATTGAGAATACATATCCCCAACAGAAAATGCCAACTTTGTACCAATCCTCACACTCAATGGTGAAATATTCACGAAAATGTACAAAATTACGAAAAAAAATTTATTGTTTTCATACACACAACGGTACACAACGTCCATTAAATCAAATCTACGACTACTTTTGGAGTTAAATTATATATCAAAAATTGCAGAAAAGCAGTGGCTTTATAATGATATATAACAATAGTCATTTATTCCATAATGAACTGGTGAAACGTGTGAAATATTAACCATACCCCCTAAACTCAAATTCAAACGGCATCGACTTTTCTCATTCAAATACCGTATTATAGCATCATTGTTTCAATTTCCATGTTCGATTAAATCACATAAATCATATCAAAGCAGTGGAGATTGTGTCTTCGTCAGATAAGTTGACAAAAGTTTTCGTTAGACTCGGCGGCTTCCATATGATTATGTCATATTTAGGGGCAATTGGTTCGATCATGGCTGGTAGCGGCTTGGATGAACTTTGGGGGGACTGTTTATGCTGGTGGGTCAATCCATCATTTGATCAGTGGTCATGCATATTCAAGAGCAGTTCGTGCCCATTTGCTAACACAAATTGCCATTACAAAACTTGTGTTTGAAGAAAGCCGAACACTAGATAACATAGACTGCACAGAAGTCAATGAAATATTCTGTGGACTTGCCAGAGGTGACTGTACAACAGCTGACGCTGTCAATCAAGAAATTGTCAACCATCTACTGTCAAAATTACACGAACTGCTCCAGAATGCGTCCGTAGGACGCACAGGAAAGCTTTGGGTACAATACTTCGAGCAAATAGGTCTTCTCCAGTTGTTCTTGAGAGCAGAGCGCACAGGCGACTGGGAACTCCACACATATTGTGTTCGCAATATGATCCCAGTATTTCACGCAGGTGGTCATTTTGCATACGCAAAAAGTTCTCATCTCTATTTGCAGCAGATGAATGAGCTAACAGAAATAATGCAACAGGATGATTTGAAGTTGTTCACTGAGAAAGGTTACTTTACCATAAGGCGCTCAGATAAATTCTGGGACGGGATATATTCTGATCAGACCATAGAGCAGTGTTTAATGAGAATGTTCAAGCTCCCTGGTGGTCTCACACATGGCAGGGGAATAACCGATAGCACTGTTGCGAAATGGGTACATGGACTACCTCTTTGCCTTCCGATATGTAATGCTCTCGAAAATTTTGTTCATGTTTACATTGGTCATGGCGAACAACATCAGGATCTCCGTCAAAGTTCACAATTGACTGATGCCAATGATATCACCAAATTATTGAACTGGCTCAGAGTGCATTCCCCCTTTCAGAATAGAGATCCACTACAATTAGTCTCTATAGCGACCGGGCTTGTGGCCGACGAAACTGTGAACTGTGACCAAGTTCGCAAAATTGGTGAATGTTGCGTATCGAATGTTGTAAGCAAAACGTTCAACAGCATCAAACTACGACGTGTTGACACTGTGAAGTCTTTCGCATCGATGGCAAATAGCATCAAAGTCCGTGGAAGTAAGGTAGTGATTGACCTCACAATTCTGTTCAACCGCATCACAGGTGTTATTCAGTCATAAGCAGAGATGGAAGAGTATCTCAAATATGAACTCGCCCCGAAACCACCAGCATTGTTTGATTCTGCTGGAATGAGGAAGACACAGAAAAGCACGCTCGGTAAGATCCTCAAAACATACGGTTCCGAGCAAACTAAAATCCCAGAACATTCTCTGTTTGTTGTAGATGGTGGATTTTTATTGAGGGCAGTTGTATGGCCTAAACAGTCATCATATAAGGACATATGTACATCATATTCCAATTATCTAGTGAGACATTTTGGGGTGAACGTCGTGGTTGTTTTTGATGGTTATGCTTGTACAATGTCGACAAAGGGCATGGAACAAGCCCGTAGATCTAAAGACAGGTATTCCATTGATATCAATATCTCACCCGAGTTACCAGCCACCACACCCCAATCCGATTTCCTTGCAAATGCCAAGAACAAAACCCAACTGATCGATCTTCTAATGCAGGAGCTATCTGCTACCAATATTCAGTCCAAGCAGGCTGAGGCTGATGCTGATGTACTGATAGCCGAAACTGCACTTGACATCGCTCAAGATGACAACAATGTTGTCGTTGTGGGAACAGACACAGACTTGTTAGTCATTCTTACCTCTCGAGTTCAACCGGGATGTAATATTCACATGATGTATTCCATTATCCCAAACTTACTAGTTTCAGTTAGTGAAATAGCAACCAAAATGGGTGACCATAGAAGCAACCTCCTTGTAGCACATTCTATAAGTGGTTGTGACACTACTTCTGCACTCTTTCGAGTTGGTAGGAAGAAAGTATTCAGTACAATTGTCTCCGATGTTACTAGCGACTCACGACAGTATGTCAACACAATTTTGGCGGATGACAGTACACCAAGTGCAGTAGCCGCTGCCGGGGAACAACTTCTCCTGATCTTATACGGGAGTAAAACTGTTTCCTCTCTCGACCAATATAGATATGTCACTTACAAGCGTTATGTAGCAAAATCTAAACTGAATAAACCCATCGACCTAGCCTCACTCCCACCAAGCAGCGATGCTGCACAACAACATGTCTACAGATGTTATCTCCAGGTCCAACAATGGCTGGGCACTTCGCTTCCTCTGACGGATTGGGGGTGGTCGCTAGACAATAGACTTCTTGTACCGACTGCAGCCACAAAGCCATGTGCCCCCGATAACTTACTGAATCTGATCAGTTGTGGTTGCAAGAGTGCTTGTACAAAAAGGTGTGGGTGTAAGAAGGCAGGACTCTCTTGCTCAGGTTTGTGTAATTGCAGTTCGGATTCTTGTAACAACCACAGAAACGCTGTCCTGTCGGAAATTTCTGAGTTCGATGAATAATATGTATATAGGTCATGTCATTTCTGTATATAGCGTTGATAATAGTCAATGTAACTTAATCCATGTTGATTGATTTGTACATTCTGTAAATATTATTTATTGATTTTTGTACATTCTGTAAATATTATTTATTGATCTAATGCTGCCAGACACAGGCGTGTCTGTTCGGTCCCAAGCCCGAAAATAGTTGAGTTCTCATGCTGACGAATTTTATGCCAAAAGGGGAACTCGGCCAGAAGCAGAGGGGGTCTTCCATAATGTCTATTTTGTAAGCAATGATAAAAGTCTTCAAATGGTGGTGGATTTTTTATCGTCTGTCCAACTAACATCCCGTTCTGTACTACGACCCTTTGGGCAAATCCGTTAGGAAAATCGTAATTTTTTGCATAAATCCGATACTTTTTTGTGAATTTTCAATAATTTTTCGCAGAAATTGTCACAGAATGCACATTTTCCTCTAGGTAAATGTATATTAGACATTATGTAGCTCGAAATACGCGTAAACAAAAAATACAGTTGGGTCTATTCGAGGTTACAAAGTTCGTGCGATTTTTTTTTGATTTTTTTCAAACGCGTTTTCGAAAAAAGGCTGTAGAAAAAAAGCTCAACTGGGATTTTAGGGGACTTTTGTCTAATCGTTCAGTGACATGTACTCGACATTCCCTGAAAAAAATCAGCTTTCTCCGATTTTTTCCCTAGTGAAACCTAATGTTCTTGGGCTATGGGAGGAAGTTTTGTTAGAATCATAAAAGCACTGTACAAAGATGTGATGTGAAGAGTGTACATAACCTGGGAAAAATCACAACAAAAAGGGTCCAATGGAGATAGGCATTAAGCAGGGGTTCATCTTGTCACCGATTCTGTTTGCATTGTACTTAAAAGATCTAGATGAGTTGATTGCAAGCACAGAGGGGGTAAAGGTCAGTTAGACAAAAATTGCAGGACTTTTTTTTGCCGATGAAATGGTTTTATTTGCCGAGAGTGAAGAGAGACTACAAAAACTGTTAACCATAGTAAGAAAGTATGGGGATAAATGGTGTTTTGAACTTAATGAAAAAAAAAAGCAAGGAAATACCTATTGGGCGTAAGGTAGATGAGTCGTGAAGGTGGAGGTTGGGTAAATTCTCTATTGGGGAAGAGGAAAGCAAGGATATAACAGTGGTAGAAATGGGCGAAAATGAATACTTGGGATGAATCTATGTGTTACACAGGTAGAGGTATATACAGAAAGCACACAGATAAACTTAAGACAAAGAGAAAAAGAATACTCAATCAGTTGAAACTTCTGGGAACATGGTGTTCGTTGGAAAAACTATTTGGGAAAGGGTGGGATTACCAAGTATAACAAATGGAACAGATGTGATCCCTCTAAACCAAATGGTAGTGAAGAATTTGGAGATTCTACAAAATGATGTGGGTCGATGGATAACCAGATCAAGTAATGCAGTCATACTGGAAGAGATCTGAGGGGAACTCAGGTGGATGCTGAGAAAGATAGAATAGATATGGGAAAATTATGCTACCTAAATTACCTGGTAAACATCCCAAACAGCAGATGGTGTAAAACGACATTCAACCATGTATGGAACTTTAACATTTAGACTGGATGGATAAAGCTGGCAAGGGAGCTAACGGGGAACTAATCTATAGAGACTTAAGATCTAGAAGGAGGACAGCAGCAGTGGAGGAGTTTTAAAATGGAAAGGGTGCTTGAGGATTGCAATAGAAACTGGCGAGCTGGAATCAGGACCAAGAGTTCCCAAGATGGGTTATATAAAAGGGATTCTTTGGGGATCATTGTTGTTCCAAGTGAGATCCAAGTCACTGGAGTTGAGGGGAGAATCTGGAAAGGCAAAGAAAGAGTGTGCCAAATGTGTAACTTAGGTGTAACAGAGACCCTGGGGCATTTCATTTTAGAATGCCCTAAATATTTGCCTAGTAGAACAAGACTCCTTGGGGAACTAATGGAAAAATGGGAAGGAAACATGAAGGATAATTGGATGAGGAATGACATGAGGAAAAGGGTCAATTTTATACATGTAGTTGGGGAGATTGAGAAGGCGCCAATGGGAGGAATTATGAAACAGTTTTTGATTGAATGCTTGAAGATTAGGATTAGGAGGAAGAGTGGGGGAGGAATATCCCGGTGGGGCACTGGGTTAATGTACAGTACGTGGAGAGTGGATTGTTACTAGATCACCTGCAGGGTGGAGTTATCACCCAAGCTATAACTTTCAAATTTTGTACATATCGAACAAAAAACACAAGCAATGTTTCAGCCAATGGACCTCCGGGTTTAACCCGGAGATCCATTGGCTGAAACTTTGCTGGTGCTGGTTATGCTTTGCAACAAATTTGAAATTATTGCACGGGTGGAATCTCCACTCTGTGGGTGATTTAGTCATAATACACTCTCCACGTACTGTAGATGTATTTATTTATTTGAGTTTAACGACACTTTTGACGGCCAGGGTTACCTCGTGTCGGGATCAAGATGTTAAAATAGAAATGATCAAAATATTAGAATATATAACAAGAGGCCTGAGGCACTCACCTGACCAAAGTTGTTTAAAGAAGGATTTAATTACCATCTATGGCCAGTTAACACAATAGAGTTATTTAACTATTTATAACTCTGCTGTCTATGCCAGATGAGTTTTTTCTAGTGTTGGGATGCTACCACAGAAATAATGACCAAATTTTCAGTAATGGAAAACTAGGGAGCCCAAATATCAACCTAGGACTTGACTTGAACAAACTTGAAGGATGTTGCATGACAAATATCAAAAGATTCTGACAGGTGGTTCTGGAGAAAAGATTTTGAGAATATTACCAATTCTGCACTATGTAAACATTTGCCATATCAACTCAGGGACTTTCTTTGAACAAACTGACTATGAACCCTCAAAGGATGCTATATACCAAAATCGAAAGATACTGATTGTATCTCAAGGAGCAGATTTTGCAAAATTATTCCTCATATTGGACTAAGTTAATATTTGGGTTCCAAAATCGAGCCCAAATATTAACCTAAGGACTTGATTTGAACAAACTTAGATCCGACCTCCCTAACGATGCTGTAAACCAAATATCAAAAGATTCTGTCTGGTGAATCTGAAGAAGAAGATTTTTAAAGATTATTCCTCATATTGAACGAACTAAGTTAAAAGTTGGGCTCCCTTAGAGAGCCCAAATATTAACCCAGGCAACCGATTTGAACAAACTTGAATCTCACCCCCAGAGATGTTGTAATGAAATATGAAAGGATTCTGACTGGTGATACTGAAGAAGAAGATTTTTAAAGTAATTCCCTCATATTGCACTTAGTATAACTTTGGACTCCAACAGAGAGCCCAAATATTAACCCAAGGACCAGATTTGAACAAACTTGAATCTGACCCCCCCCTAGAGATGTTGTATACCAAATATGAAAGCATTCTGACTCAAGATCTGAAGAAGATTTTTAAAGATTATCCCCCATTTTGCACCAAGTTAAAATTTGGGCTTCCAGAGGAAGCCCAAATATCAACTGAGGAACTTCATTTGAACAATCTTGAATCTGACCCTCCTAGAGATGTTGTATAACAAATATGAAACGATTCTGACTGGTGGTTCTGAAGAAGAAGATTTTTAAAGATTATTCGCCATATTGCCCTAAGTTAAAAATTTGGGCTCCTATATTGAGCCCAACAATGAACCAAGGGGCTTCATTTTAACAAACTTCCATTGGAAGCACCAAATATCAACTGAAGAACTTGATTTGAACAATCTTGAATCTGACACACCTAGAGATGTTGTATACCAAATATGAAACGATTCTGACTGGTGGTTCTGAAGAAGATTTTTAAAGATTATTCCCCATATTGCCCTAAGTTAAAAATTTGGGCTTCTGTATTGAGCCCAAAAATGAACCAAGGGGCTTCGTTTTAACAAACTTGCATTTGCCCCCCCACCCCCCCCCCCCCCCCCCCCCCCTCCCCCTCACTCCATAGATTACGTATACCAAATATCAAATGATTGTGACCAATGGTTCTGGAGAAATTTTTTAACAAAATTTTTGCAAATATGCTGACTCATCATTTTTTGATGCCTCCCACAGAACACCCTTACAAAACCAATAGCAATTTTTTTCACCATTCAATTCTACTGATCCTAAGGATGCTTCATATTAATCATATTAAATAACAGTTCTCTGTTCCATGCGGTTTGGGAAATATGGGTGTTTGAAAAAAAATCTATTTTTAGTTTCTAGGGTTCCCACTGGGATACAGGACATTTTTTTTTCCATAAATCAAGTACTTGTGATTCAATAATACCACATACCATATTTGGTTCAAATCGGACTATCGGTTCAGAAAATATAATTTTGGGGCGGGGCCAAAAATTTTGCTCCTCTCATTACAAAGGCAAATATTGCTCCACGAACATTGTTTGAACAAACTTCATTTCACTCCTCAATAGGAAGCTCCCTACCAAATATCAAGCCATTGTATCCACTGGTTCATGAGAAGATTTTTAAAGAATTTTGGAGCATTTTCCCCCACCCCCCTCCCTATGGGGCCGGGCATGTTAATTTCAATAAAAACAAAATGCGATTTCAGAACAAGCACCGACCTCAAACTTAAATAAAATTGGTTCAGAGGTTTAGGAGGAGCAGGTGATAACACCAGGGACGGACAATGAGTGATCACTGTAGTTCATCCTGACTTTCAGTCAGGTGAGCCAAAAAAATATATAAAAACCTTTTCACATGGGCACTGGAAGTAAACTGCTATCAGCAGGGATGCTGGAAACATTGGGCAGAGGGGGCAATTGCTCTCCGACCTTAGGACCACAGATGCGAGAGGGGGCAGCAGTGTTTATGCTGGCATGTGCCAAATGCACATTTTTTAGAATTCTGGCACATAAATGTGAGCAATTGACATAAACATTTGGCACATGAATTCAAAATCACGAACCTGGTGTATTACTGATTTTCATCCATCAATATGAATGCCCACATCATTAATTACAAAACAGGTAATCTCGTACAACTGTGTATACAGTGACCAGTCACTCTCCAATCGTTCTTACCTGTGAACTCAGATTAAGAAGTTGTGTATTGTTTTTTCACCAGCAAACAATACATGTAGACCAGATTATCAATTGTCTTTAATTGTTGATGGTACTTTCACCACTGACCAAAATCAAAGATTAACACAGTAATAAAATGACAAAGGTTTCAATCCACATGTCAATCAGTTACCGTACTGATCGCCAAGGTGCGAATTTCTATATAAAAATGCAAACTAAAACAATAACAGTGTGGGAATGACAGGTGGATTTCGAATTATTATTATTATTATTAGAAATCTGGCACATAAATGTGAGATAAATTCAAAATCCTGAACCTGGTGTATTACTGATTTTCATCCATCAATATGAATGCCCACGTCATTAGTTACAAAAAAAGTAATCT
Source organism: Pictodentalium vernedei (assembly GCA_031216915.1). NCBI lineage: Eukaryota > Metazoa > Mollusca > Scaphopoda > Dentaliida > Dentaliidae > Pictodentalium > Pictodentalium vernedei. Next base: position 162,176,855 of record CM062297.1, read on the forward strand.
CGTACAACCATGTATACAGTGACCAGTCACTCGCCAATCATTCTTACCGGTGACCTCGGATTAAGAAGTCATGTATTGTTTCTTCACCAGCGAACAATAGAGCAGATTATCAATTGTCTTTAATTGTTGGTGGTACTTCCCCCACTGACCAAAATCAAAGATTAACACAGTAATAAAATGGCATAGGTTTCAATCCACACGTCAATCAGTTACCGTACAGATTGACGAAGTGCGAGTTTCTATATAAAAATGCAAAACTAAAACAATGACAGTGTGGGGATGACAGGTGGATTTCGAATTACTGTATGTTCTTGTCAAAACTTTAGGTCATAGACCTGCTGTTTGTAAGATTATATATGTTTCATGATATTTTATAATTTTATGTTCTGTTTTATGTTATATTTGGTTTCATGTAATTTTATGCTTTTGATCTTTCATGAATAAAATATGAAAAAAAATATTTTTATAGTTCTCCCACATAAAATATCCAAGGCACAAAAAATTCTCATTTGGCACAAAAAATATTCAGCTTTGGCAAATTGAAATATTGAACCAGCGTGAACACTGGGGGGGGGGGGGGGGGGGAGAGGGGGGTGGGGGGGAGGAGACAATTCCCTTCCCAGGTTAGTTACTCGTTTTTTTTGCAACAAGTTATTCTTGAAATGAAGCCCACCTCTCAAATTTCCCATCTCGGGTCTTCAGCCTTCAAAACATATATGCTTCAGCATGTCACGGTGGGACTGCTAGTGTGAGTAAATGCCCTTTTCCTGGAGTCTGACCCCTTCTCCACCCCCCCCCCCCCCCCCCCCCACCTCTTGCCCAGAAGTGCTTCCAGCATCTATAACTATTGGTCCTGAAGTGGGCCCTGCAAATAAGAATTTCTATCCCCAAATCGAATTGGCAGTCCGATGTTGACATCAACATTAAATCCAAATCGAATTGGAAACAGCGTAAATGTTTTCATGAAATCAGGCGTTATTTTACCAAACTACCATGCATATCCTTGTGGCTTTATAACTTCATGAAAAAGATGAGTTAATGCTTTGGAAACATATGAATCAGGAAGCTGATCTTGAATTAGACCATCAATACCAAAAAGGAATCAAAGCTCTGCAGGGTCCTATCTGATGGGATTGAGTTGGTGTAACTGGATTAACCCTTTACCTAACATGAAAAGCAGACGACACTTGCAAAAAAAATTCTTGAATAACTAATTTTTTTCATTTTTTGTCTCAAAAACATAGGTTATGACCCCTCGTTGGAACGAGTTTGACGAGCTCGTTCCAACGAGGGGTCATAACCTATGTTTTTGAGACAAAAAATGAAAATATTTTAAAAATTAATTGGCGATTTTTGAGAGTAGCGCTGGCCGGTTTTGGCCGTTACGTTGGGTAAAGGGTTAAGGACTTTAGCTTACAGGCAATATTAACTCTTAGCACACTGATGTCGAAATAGCAAAATTCCATGCTTCATAACGTATCCACAATGCAACTTGGAATTTAACCAATTCAGTCTATTTTGACAGAGCTCACCGAGCTCTGTCAAACAAAATTTAATTGTTTAAACTACTACCGGTAGTTGCATTATGGGAAAAAAAAGTTTGTTTGGAATTTTGACATCAGTGTGGGTTGGGTTAATTTCTACTTTTACAGTGAATACAGCAATTTCTAACCAACGATGCACTCAACAAATTGCTAAGGCTATTAAAAAAAAATTTTGTTTCTCCAACACTTCCCTTTTCACTACAATTCTGTACGTTCAGGTCGTTGAACTATAAATAACATATGACACTCAGGGCTGGATTGCCATGACTATGTTCCTTATAATTCATAGTCTCAACATTAATAAAAATAAAAATAAAATCCTCTCCCTTCATTATTGATTTGAAAAAAAATTCTTTTGGAATGAAAACTTTTTTTTTTGGGGGGGGGGGGGGGGGGGGGGGGAGGGGGGGGGTGTTATAAAGAAATTTTGTCAGCTGTGCAGCAAAGTTTCTGTTGGACCTCTGAGTCAAAAACCTGGGAGTCCAATAACTAAAATTTGCTTTGCGATTCAGGATATTTTTTTCTTAGAATTCAATTCACCTGGATAAAACTCCACTGTCTGGATGGATTATCGGCAAATTACTCTACCTGTATTGTATGTGAAACTTATCCCATCAGACTCCACAGCCCTACACAACAGACCAGGAATTAAAGTAAACCACAATACAGTAGAATCTATCTTGAGCGACCACACTTTTTGCCAGGCAACAGTGGTCTCTCAAAACCGATGGCCTCTCATGACAGGTCCACGACAAGAGTAAAACAACCAAACAGTACAAGGTCACAGCAGCCTCTCAAGACAGGTGGTCTCTCATGACAGTGGTTTCTCAAAACAGGTTTATTTACTCTATACATATTTCTAGAATATTTATACCACAATTGTTAGGCCACACAAAGTAGATCTTCTGTTTCTCAGGCCATTATTTGTGAAATTGCATGCGGGCGAGCGTTTTTTTTTATTTTATTTTTTATTTCAGTAATTACTTTTTTGCCATCAAAAGTTCATGTTCTTCGGTTCAAGTTTTAGGCCTCAATCTACAGAATAGCATGGGTGATGGTGTATTTCATCCCTTGAGTGCAAGAAGGCTTTGCAATGCTATAGCATTGCAAAGCCTTCTTGTACTCAAGGGACAAAATTCATCAATTTTTTTAACTTGGGTAAAATAACAGACATAAACCATTTAATTTTTATTTTCTTTAAGTTTAAATTGGTTATAAAAAAGAGAGCATGGTAGCCAAAAGGACCATGCGGGAGGGCCTGAGAAACAGATTTTTTATTTTTTTAGGCCTTAATGTATTCAACATCACCTGATACAATAGACATTGAGAAATATGCCAGATACATCATGCATGGAATCTGGCCTACATGTAAGAACATCATGTAAGAATGTATTTGATATGTCGTTATGCATCTGAATGACATTACAACATAAATGAAATGCATCAGCACAAAATAGTGTAAAGCAAGAATGTACACAAAATGCAAAGGTGATATTTTCTCTGAAAAGATAAAGCCCCCACAAAGTAGATCTTCTATTTCTCGGGCCATTTTATGTAAAATTGCATGTGGGCAGGCATTTTTTTATTTTATTTTTTATTTTTGTAATTATTTCTTTGCCATCAGAAATTCATGTTCCTTGTTTGTTTAATGTTTCAGGCCTCAAAATCTACAGAATAGCATGGGTGGTAGTGTATTTCATCCCTTGAGTGCAAGAAAGCTTAGCAAATGCTATTGCATTGCAAAGCCTTGTTGCACGCAAGGGCCAAATTTATCAATTTTATTAACTTGGGTAAAATATCAGATATAAACCATTTGATTTTAATATTTTTATTTTTTTAAGTTTGCATTGCTTATAAAAGGAGAGCATGCCGCAGCCAAAAGGACCATGCGGGAGGGCCAGAGAAAACAGATTTTTTTACTTTTTTAGCTTAATTCAAGTTTTATCGTGGTTTATTACAGAACACAAATCGAGTAGAGTACATGGGCATTGCCAGGATTTTTCAAAAGGGGTTCGACTTTGATGAAAAAGGCACACCAAGGTTACACTTGGCAGATGCCGAAGGCACAAGCATATTAGGGGGGGGGGGGGAGGGCTTTTGGGCGTTTTCTGGGAATTTTTTTTAATATAGTATCAAATTGAGCTCTCTAATGGACTTTTTGGGATTTATTTGCATTCTCTATTCTTGAATGCCTATGGAATACAGGGGACAGGAATCAACCAAATTCCGACATAAGAGTTTTTTCTATATTTGACTTGCACTTATGATGCTCATGAAACACCTGAAAAAGTTCCCTTACACTCAACCCTCATTGTGTTCTCTGTCAAGGTCTGACACACGCTGGGTCTAGACCACTTTCAACACTCATGTTTAGTATGAAGAATAAAAAAAAAAAAAAACACTGAATCAATACATCAGCAATAATAAAACTCTAATCGAAGATTATAAATGGTAAACTTTATTAAAAAAATTGTTCAAGCTTGAACATAATTATTTGGAATACAAAATAGGCAAGAATATTTGAGTAGAAAACAGGAGAATTATTTACGTTGTAAAGCACAGAAGATAAAATTTGATTCGCAGAATATGTTTGTACTCAAGAATTTGGTAGACGGAGGGTTAAAAATAAGTAAAAACATTTTATGAGTAGAAAGGATAAAAATATAAAGGAACAAACATTTCCAAAGAAATTTTAAAAATTGATTCTGAAAATTAAAACTGTAGTTGGGATTGAAATGTAGCATGATAAATAGTACTTTTCTTAAAGAAATTCTAAAAAAGAACTACATCAAAAATAGGCTGACTGCACCAAGACATAGTACTTTTCTTAAAGAAATTCTAAAAAAGAACTACATCAAAAATAGGCTGACTGCACCAAGACATAACCCTTTACTCAAGCTGAATAGCAGACAACGCTTGCCAAAACAAAAATCTTGAATACTTAAAAGTTTTTCATTTTTTGCCTCAAAAACATAGCATATGACCCCTGATTGAAATGGGCTCAACAAGCTCATTCCAATGAGGATCATAAGCAATGTACTGCAGACAAAAAATGAAACAAGAGGCCCCAAGGGACCTTAATCACTCTCATCAGGAAAAGTTGTTCAAAGCATGATTTACAATCAAATTCAGCATCTATGGCTAGTTATCCCTTAATGGACTATTTCCGACTTTGGTTAATTTTTACTATATTAGAACAGGTGCTCTAAGTTGCAGTGTTTGGGTAAACTTGCAATGTACACTCTAAGAACATTGGCTGTTGTTTCTAGGCAAGTCATGGGTGCCTACATAGGCACAACTGTTAAGTCAGGCCTGGCATTCTGAAAAATGCAGGAGGGCAAAAAATCGCTCTCCTCAATCAGCTTAGGAGAGCAATTAGCTTTACACAGCATTTTAAGTATCCAGTTGAACGAACTCATTGGAACTGAAACCAACAGACTACATCAGTGATTTTATTAACTTTACTAAGGTAAAGCAAAATCTCTTAGACATCTAGATGTCTCACTCAACAACCGAACACACACTTGAAAGACCCGTGTGTGTACCCAGACATGTTGTCCAAGAAAGTCATACGCCTATCACTACCACCTTCAACCCCCAAGGGGGGGTTGAAGGTGGTAGTGGTAGGCGTATGACTTTCTTGGACATCAGGTCTGCTTGAATCTACAGTCACATCCTGGTGCAAGTGCTTCAAGTGACAGGATAGTAGTAATGGTAGTATATTATAGTGTCAATATTCCTTGAATAATTACCCCTCAAACTGTGATGTCAGTTGTTGAACTTGAAACTGACAGAAAAAAAAATATTGCTGTGACCCATTTTGCTTCAAATGATTGCAACTGTGTTTGGGTATGGTTGCAGCCATTACCTTTTACCACTAAACCACTTTCAAAATGAAATTACGTGATGTTATGTGACTTCGAAGTTAAATTACATTTTTGCTTTACAACAAAAATTTAATGTGAGCATAATACATGTAATCTCAATCATCCCAGACCAAAATATTTAGGAGGGCAATTTTTCGCTCTCCTTAATTTTTTCAGGAGGGCAGCAAGAGCACTTAAAAAATCGCTCTCCTGAAATTGCCAAGCCTGTTAAGTCAAGGGGCAATGTCATAGTGTGCCAAAAATATATGAAAAATCTCCAGGCCTTTAAGGGTTAACAAGTAGAGTGCTGGAAGCCCACATTTGGGCTTTATTCTGAACTGCAGATACCTAAAGCTAAAGGCTTCATATTCTGTTGATGTCCTTCATATTATCTTGGAAGTAAAATTACTTCATCTCTTATCGATTTGAATTGTTACAATTTATTCAGCACTCCCATGAGGTTAATGAGGGTGCATAAACTCACTCAAAATCCTCGAAACTCATTTTAAAGCAAGAAAAAAAAAAATTTGGACACCCCCACCACTCTCAACCCTCCTGATGGGCTCCTTTGAACAAATGTTGATCTTATATCCACCAACAGAAACATGTCACCAAATTTAGCCACAATCAGCATCATCGCTCTGCACTCGGATGTCAATATACCAAAATGCCAAGACCCAAACTGCTCCCATAATGCAACTGGCAATTTTACCAATCCAATCTTGCTTGACAGAGCTCACTGAGCTCTGTCAAACAAGATTGGATTAGTAAAATTCCCATTTACATGTTGGGAAAAACATTCAGTTGGAAATTTTGATATTTCCACATCTGTGTGCAGAGGGTTAAATGAATGAATAAGTTACATTTCAAACCTTTCTAATGACCCACAAAATGAGTCAAGCATAATGCTTTGAACTTCAATATTGGAATCATAATAATTCTATATACCAAATATTAAAAGAGTCTCTCTGCTGGATATGAACAAGAAGATCTTTGAAGAAAATTCCTCATATAGTCTTAAATTAAAACTCAGGCTCCTACGGGGAGCACAAATATGAACCCAGGAGTTTGATTTCAACAAACTTGAATATGTCCTCCCTAAGGAAGCTAAATACCAAAAATCAAAAGATCTAACCGGTTCAACTAAAGAATAAAATTTTTAATGGTAATTTCTCAATTTCTCATACTGCACCAAGTTAAACTTCATTTCTCATACTGCACCAAGTTAAACTTCAGGCTTCGACTGGGAGCTCAAATATGAACCCAGGTCTTGATTTGAACCAACTTCAATTTGGGAGTTCATAGGGAGTCCAAATGTGAAGCCTGGGACTTGATTTGAACAAACTTGAATCTGCTCCCTATGAGGATGCTGGATACCAAAGATCAGAAGATTCTGACTGGTGGATCTGAAGAAGATTTTTAAAGAATATTCCTCATCTCGTACTATGTCAAATTTGGACTTCCAAAAGGAGACCAAAAATGAACCCAGATACCAAAAATAAAAAGATTCTGACTGGTGGATCTAAAAAAGAAGATTTTTGAAGAATATTGATGGGAGGGGGGGGAATAACAGAGTTATCCTGCTAGTGTCCCCCCCCCCCCCCCCTCCTGTGAGCATAGCAACTTTATTTTAATTAACATATGATGTGGTACATATATACCACTGGTTCACAATTCGGTCCTGTAGTTTATGAGAAGTCAGATGACTGATGTCAAGAAATCAGTAAAGTTCCCCCTGAGCTTTCCTCAGGTGAGCTGAAAGTAAAAATATTTCAATGGTAATTTTTTGTGAAGAGTGCTGACCAGTTTTAGCCTCTACCTTGAGTAAAAGGTTAAATGTCTGGAAATTGGTATAAGTTTACATTCTTCAGCTTTGCAGTTGTTTCTGAGAAAGGCTTCAATAGAAACAACTGCCAAGGTACTAAGAATGTAACATTTAAGTCTACCAAAGACTGCATGATGGGGCACGTGCTGCAATAAAAATGATGAAAGTCGTAATTAGATATTCAAGGGTTAAAATAAATATCAGAGACAAAGCCTGGAAATAAACAGAATGTCTTCTGCAGAATGAGGTTCTCAGAGGGTGAATTTGGTAATGCTATCCTGCTCAGCAGGTTAGCATTACTACATTTACACTCTTTGAACCTTAAACTGAATCAAGGTCTCGGGCCTAAACAGAAAGAGGTACCCAAAGGATAAATTGGGGGATTCTAGCCCACTGTATGGGATCTCATCAGCAAATTCAACCTCTGGGAACCTCATTCTGCATATGACAGACTGTTTATTTTCAGGCGTGTCAGAGACTATTTTTTAGTTATAATACAACATATCAAGGTACTGGAATGTTAACATTAACATCAGGGACCGATCAGGACTATTTAAAATACGCTCTGGCCTCGGAGCCTATTTTTTCAATTCATGCGCCAGATTTCAATTTACGGAGTCACACTGCTGTTTGTAACACACACTGCAAGTATGTAATAGCTCTCATCATTTTCATTTAGTACACTATAGCAAACATTAATCTTCACTGTGGTTTCTGATCAAGTCTTGGCTGCCTATTTAGGCAGCCAAGACTTGATCAGAAACCACAGTGAAGATTAATGCTTGGTAATTAAGACTTGAAGTATTAACTTAAGCACTCTACAACAATGATAAATGATAATCATATATATAATACATGTAAGAGTGTCTCTCTCGATTATCCATCGAAAGAATATCAAAATATGATCTGAGAAGTAACGCGTCAACTGAGAAGCCTATTTCTGAGATTTAAGAGCCAGGTCCTGATGTTTCAGAACCAAATATGCACTGGCGCATGCCCAGGTCGGTCCCTGATTAACATATGCTAAAATGAGTCTCAGATAATAAACATATATGCATCAACCCTTTACTTGGCATGAATGATCATTTATGTTACATGAGAGTTGCATCATTTGTAAAATACATAAAGAAACTACTGGTTACAATAAAATAATACAGTGGAGCCCACTTAATAGGATATCTTTTAATTGTATATCCCTGTTAATTGAATATAATTTTCAAATACAAAACCATTTACCATACATTCAGTACAAATTTGATCTGTTAATTGCATATGGGTTGTAGAGTAAACTCCTGTTAATTGTATATAAATTTTTGTAATATGTCAAAAAAATTACTGTGACACGCACCAAATTCCCCTTATTTATCAACCTTTTTGGCCCCCACTACATCCAATACAGGCATTTATTCTATTATATCTTGTTTGACAGAGCTCTATGAGCTCTGTCAAACAAGATATAATAGAATAAATGCTCAGTTTACCTCCAGAACACAAGAAACTGACCAAATCCCTGTTAATTGTATACTCCTGTTAATTGAATAATTTTCACTGGCAAAATGGATATTCAATTAAGAGGATTCTACTGTAGAATATAAATTTGAATTCCTAATCCTGCATGTTTTGCCTAACAGACCTGACATTCTTTCGGGACTAATTTGACTCAAAGTTGAGCACTGCATACACATGTGGATAGAATGGCATAACAATGAAATCTTAACCCTTTATACAACGTAACGGCCAAAACCGGCCAGCGCTATTCTAAAAAATCGCCTATTAATTTTAATTATTTTTTCATTTTTTGTCTCAAAAACATAGGTTATGACCCCTCATTGGAACGATCTCGTCGAGCTCGTTCCAATGAGGGGTGATAACCTATGTTTTTGAGACAAAAAATGAAAAATGAAAGTGTCAATGACACTGTAGCTCAACTTGTCAAGACAAAGACATGTACATGTATAGTATGTGACACAGCAATGACAAACATCTAGGTAATGACCTGATAACAAAGGTACATATAAAGTATTGTAACGGTCTGTACATGAATACTGACCGTTGCCTGTAACAAATGTATAGGTAAAGTATTGTAAAGGTGGGTGACAGTCAGATGCTGAACTAGAAAAAATCTTTGAGTCCCAGAGTGGGTCTGACTGAACCCCAAAATATTTGTTCTCATAGCACAGTGATAACAAAGGCACCCCAAAACACACTCGTTCCTGTCCCAAGGTGAAAACAAAAGTACTCAAGAAGTTTTGTGAAGATCAGTTCATAAATACGAGCTGTATAGAACTTGTGACAAAAAACTGAATGGACCTAATTTCGGTACAAAATGGCCACTGGCAGCCATCTTGAATTTTGGACCGTACCCAGAAACACTCATTCTCATCCCAAGGAGATAACAAAGGTACCCAAGAAGTTTTGTGAAGATCGGTTCATAAATACAGCCTCTACCCTGAGCCGTATTGACATGTGTGCTTACATTGTGTAAATAGCACTGAATAAATCAAAGTTCATCTAATTTGCATAATTTCGGCACGAAAAAAAACACCTTACAATATGTGATGTATTCCATGTTACTAAACATTCATACAAAAATTTATTCAAATCAGAACTTTCATACAGAAGTTCTATACAAAAGACTGATTGCACTAATTTTGGTACAAAATGGCTGCTGGTGGCCATCTTGAATTTCGGACCACACCCAAAAACACTCGCTCTCATCCCACGGTGATAACAAAGGTACCCAAGAAGTTTCGTAAAGATTGGTTCATAAATATGGCCTCTAGTCTGAGCTGTATAGAAGATGTGTACAAAAAACTGATTAGACCTAATTTCGGTACAAAATGGCCACTGGCAGCCATCTTGAATTTTAGACCGCACCCAGAAACACTCGTTCTCGTCCCAAGGTGATAATAAAGGTACCCAAGACATTTCGTGAAGATCAGTTCATAAATACAGACTCTAGTCTGAGCCGTATTGACATGTGTACTTACTGTGTGTAAGTCGCACTGAAAAAATCAAAGTTCATCTAATTTGCATAATTTCTGCACGAGAAAAAAACCCGTATTATATGTGATGTATCCCATGGTACTAAACATTCATACAAAAAATTATTCAAATCAGAGCTTTCATATGGAAGTTCTGTACAAAAAACAGATTTCTGCATCGTCAGTACAAAATGGTGGCTGGCAGCCATCTTGAATTTCTGACCGCACCCAAAAACACTCGTTCTCGTCCCACGGTCATAACAAAGGTACCCAAGAAGTTTCGTAAAGATCGGTTCATAAATACGGCCTCTAGCCCGAGCCATAGCAGCTTGGCACTTACAGCTCTGAAAGGAACACTAAATAAATCAAAGTCAGTCTAATTTGCATAATTTACGCACGAGAAAAAAACCCGTATTATATGTGATGTATCCCATGGTACTAAACATTTATACAAAACTTTATTCAAATCAGAACTTTCATACAGAAGTTCTGTACAAAAAACTGATTTTTGCATCATCGGTACAAAATGGCCACTGGCAGCCATCTTGAATTTCGGACCACACCTAAAAACACTCGTTCCCGTCCCAGGGTCATAACAAAGGTACACAAGAAGTTTCGTAAAGATCGGTTCATAAATACGACCTCTAGCCCGAGCCATAGCCAATTGTTGACGTACGGACAGACGGACAGACGGCCAGACGGCCAGACGGACCATGACAATAGCTCAAATTTGACTTCGTCAAAGTTGAGCTAAAAATAGTTATTCAAGAATTTTTTTGGCAAGTGTCGTCTGCTTTTCATGTTAGGTAAAGGGTTAACATAACTTCTGCCAAAATAATAGTGAGTTGTTGCTATTCATTTTGCTGAAAATTCTCTTATTACGTAATAAAGCCTGGAAAAAAAACAGACTGTCATCTGCAGAATAAGGTCCCCAGAGGGGGAAGTTTGTGATGCTACCCTGCACATTGTGCAGGGTAGCATCACCAAATTTAGCTACCCTGCACATTGTGCAGGGTAGCATCACCAAATTTACCCTCTGTGAACATCAATTTGAATCAAGGTCTCAGGCCTAAACAGAAAGAAGATATATTGGGGAATTCTTGCCCACTGTATGGGATAGCATCAGTAAATGCACCCTTTGGGGACCTCCACCTGCAAATGACAGATTGCTTATTTCCAGGCTTGGACGTAACCATCATGGCTGATGAAGTAAAAATAAAGATGGGAGAAAAGCATCTCAGCACTTTTTATCAACAGGTTACCAACATGTTATATAGTGTAACATGCTAATGGGTTACCATGTGAGCTCTTTATTTCCAGGCCTGCAACTAGAAGATGTCACATGCCAAAAATGGTTTGATTTTATGCCCAATACACAACAACTTACCGTACAGACCCGGGCATAAGCCCATAATTGAAAATAAGCCCACCTATCCACTTTCCCAATTTCAGTTCATTGTCCTCTCCTTGAAAATAAACCCTTGACTTTGGAATGACAACATCAACAAGTCTTGCTGGCCAGTTGTTACAACCAAAAAGAACTCCTTACCCAATGTATAACAAAATTTGTCATTTTAAATAATTTTTTTTCAAACGTTTAAAAAAATTTCAACAATACCATATCATGTGACCTCTCTTTGGATGAGCTCAACAATCTTATTCTAATGAGGTGGTCACATAGTATGGTTTTATCGAAATTATTTTTAATTTTTTCTTCTTCAACTGTTAAATTTGTAAACTATGTGGGCATATGCGGCTGATTTATTAAGTGAAGGGTTACAGCATCTTTCTTCTGGGATTGACTGGGTCACCGAACTTTGAGTCAACTTTGAGTCCAAATTCTCATGCAGGCTTCACCTCTTGAAAACAAGAGGCCCCACGGGGCCTGAAGCGCTCATCTTGTACAGAACACAATTTAAACAGAGTCCAAGAATGAGTCTACATTAAGCAAGCCATCTCCATAGGCTACACTGTCAATCCTGGAGTCCCTCAGGAGTGACAAAAATAATCTGGGCATCATGCCTTTTCTTCAGTTGATCAAAAGTAAAATGTAGAGCTCCCCTATGAAGCCCCTTGATACAACCTATGTGGATTAATCTTAGTACCTCTAGAGGGTATTGAATACAAAATTTTTAATTCTTCAGCAAAATGGCCAATTCCGGCTCCCATAGACAGCCCAAATATTAACCCAGACTCTTGATTTGAACACAGTTAAATCTGACTTCCTTAGAGATGTTGTGTACCGAATATGAAAGCATTCTGACTGTTGGATCTGAAGAAGAGAAATTGTAAAGAAATTTCTTCGAATTGCTCTAAGTTCAAATGTGGGCTACCATAGTGAGCCCAAATATTGACCTATGGATCCAATTTGAACAAACTTGAATCTGACCCCCCTAGAGATGTTGTATACCAAATGTGAAAGCATTCTGACAAGTGAATCTGAAGAAGAAGATTTCTGAAGAAATTCCCTCATATTGTACTAAGTTAAATTTCATGTTCCCATATGGAGCCCAAATATTAACCTAGGCACTCGAATTGAACAACCTGGAATCTGACCCCCCTAGAGATGTTGTATACCAAATATAAAAGCATTCCGACTGGTGGATCTGAAGAAGAAGATTTTTAAAGAAATTTTCTCATATTGCACTAAGTAAAAATTTGGGCTACCATAGTGAGCCCAAATATATACCTAGGGATCTGATTTGAACAAACTTGAATCTGACCCCCATAGAGATGTTGCATACCAAATATCAAAGCATTCTGACTGATGGATCTGAAGAAGAAGATTTTTTTAAATTACCCTCCATATTGAACAAAGATAAAATTTGGGCTTCCGTAGGAAGCCCAAATATTAACCTAGGGACTTGGTTTGAACAATCTAGAATCTGACCCTCATAACAATGATGTATACCAAATATTAAAAGATTCTGACTGGTGGTTCTGAAGAAGAAGATTTTTAAAGAATATTCCCCATATTACCCTATGTTAAAACTTCGGGCTCCTGTAGAGAGCCCAAATATGAACCAATGAGCTTTATTTCAACAAACTTTTATCTGACCCCCCCCCCCCCCCCCCCTATGAATGCTGTATACCAAATATCAAAAGATTCTGATGATTGGTTCTGGAGAAAAGATATTTTTAAATTTTTGCAAATATGCTGACTCAGCATTTTTTTCGATGCCCATTACAGAACACCCTAACATAACCGATGGCAATTTTTTTTTACCATTCAATTCTACTGGTCATAAGGATACTTCATACCATATAAAAGCTCTCTGTTCCGTGGGGTTTGGGAAATATGGGCGTTTGAAAATATTTCTATTTTTAGCTCCCAGGGTTCCCATGGGGATGCAGGAATTTTTTTTTTTGCATGGGTCAAGTACCTATGACCCAATACTACCACAAACCAAACTTGGTTCATACTGGACCATCGGTTCAGAGAATAGAAATTTTGGGCGGGGCCAAAAATTTTACCCCTCCTATTACAAAGCCAAATATTACTTTACGAACTTCGTTTGAACAAACTTGATTCTACACCTCATATGGAAGCTCCATAGCAAATATCAAGTCATTGTACACACTGGTTCTTGAGAAGAAGATTTTAAAAATATTTTGGAGCATTTTCCCCCACTCCCTCCCTATGGGGCTGGGCATGCCGAGTTGAACAAAAATGAAATGCCCCTTTGGGACCATCACTCACACAAACTTTCACTTGAATTGGCCCAGTGGCTTTGGAGGAGAAGACCAAAACGTGGTGTTGACGGACGACGGACGACAGACGACGGACGGGAAGCGATGAGATTAGCTCAGCTTGACTTTGTCAAGATGAGCTAATAAATATGCTCACCTGTATATTTTTTCCCTCTTTTACTTCGCCCCTGTCGCCGGTCTTTCTCCTTAGTCAGTACGGTATGACCCCTCACTGGAACAAGTTTATTCTTATAAGGAGCGATAAATTATGGTTCAGAGGGCAGAAATTGCCATTTTTAGTTTTTCAGAGAAAATTATTTGTTTTGTCGGCAACTTGTGTAAATTGTGCCTTTAATATGTGTATGGTGGTGGGTTATCATCTGTACTAAACTGATTTTTTTGTATATAAAAATCAAACATAAATGAAAGTGTCAATGACACTGTAGCTCAACTTGTCAAGACAAACACATGCACATGTATAGTATGTGACACAGCAATGACAAACATCTAGGTAATGACCTGATAACAAAGGTATATATAAAGTATTTTAACGGTCTGTACATAAATACTGACCATTGCCTGTAACAAATGTATAGGTAAAGTATTGTAAAGGTGGGTGACAGTCAGATGCTAAACTAGAAAAGAAAACTTTAGTCCCAGATTGGGTCTGACTGAACCCCAAAATATTTGTTCTCATAGCACAGTGATAACAAAGGCACCCCAAAACACACTCGTTCCTGTCCCAAGGTGAAAACAAAGGTACCCAAGAAGTTTTGTGAAGATCAGTTCATAAATACGAGCTGTATAGAACTTGTGACAAAAAACTGATTGGACCTAATTTTGGTACAAAATGGCCACTGGCAGCCATCTTGAATTTTGGACTGTACCCAGAAACACTCATTCTCGTCGCAAGGTGATAACAAAGGTACCCAAGAAGTTTTGTGAAGATCGGTTCATAAATACAGCCTCTACCCTGAGCCGTATTGACATGTGTGCTCACATTGTGTAAGTAGCACTGAATAAATCAAAGTTCATCTAATTTGCATAATTTCAGCACGAAAAAAAACTCCTTACAATATGTGATGTATTCGATGTTACTAAACATTCATACACAAATTTATTCAAATCAGAACTTTCATACAGAAGTTCTGTACAAAAGACTGACTGCACTAATTTTGGTACAAAATGGCTGCTGGTGGCCATCTTGAATTTCGGACCACACCCAAAAACACTCGCTCTCATCCCACGGTGATAACAAAGGTACCCAAGAAGTTTCGTAAAGATCGGTTCATAAATACAGACTCTAGTCTGAGTCGTATTGACATGTGTACTTACTGTGTGTAAGTCGCACTGAAAAAATCAAAGTTCATCTAATTTGCATAATTTCTGCACGAGAAAAAAACCCGTATTATATGTGATGTATCCCATGGTACTAAACATTCACACAAAAAATTATTCAAATCAGCGCTATCATATGGAAGTTCTGTGCAAAAATCTGATTGCACCTAATTTTGTACAAAATGGCTGCCATCGGCCATCTTGAATTTTGGACCGGACCCCAAAACACTCATTCTCGTCCCACGGTGATACCAAAGGTACCCAAGAAGTTTCGTAAAGATCGGTTCATAAATACGGCCTCTAGCCCGAGCCGTATTGGCATTTGCACTTACAGTGCTGAAAGTAACACCAAAAAACATCAAAATTAGTCTAATTTGCACAATTTACACACGAGAGAAAAACCTGTATTATATGTGATGTATCCCATGGTACTAAACATTCACACAAAAAATTATTCAAATCAGAGCTTTCATATGGAAGTTCTGTACAAAAAACAGATTTCTGCATTATTGGTACAAAATGGCGGCTGGCAGCCATCTTGAATTTTGGACCGCACCCAAAAACACTCGTTCTCGTCCCACGGTCATAACAAAAGTACCCTAGAAGTTTCGTAAAGATCGGTTCATAAATACGGCCTCTAGCCCGAGCCATAGCAGCTTGGCACTTACAGCTCTGAAAGTAACACTAAATAAATCAAAGTCAGTCTAATTTGCATAATTTACGCACGAGAAAAAACACCGTATTATATGTGATGTATCCCATGGTACTAAACATTTATACAAAACTTTATTCAAATCAGAACTTTCATACAGAAGTTCTGTACAAAAAACTGATTTTTGCATCATCGGTACAAAATGGCCGCTGGCAGCCATCTTGAATTTCGGACCACACCTAAAAACACTCGTTCCCATCCCAGGGTCATAACAAAGATACACAAGAAGTTTCGTAAAGATCGGTTCATAAATACGACCTCTAGCCCGAGCCATAGCCAATTGTTGACGTATGGACAGATGGACAGACGGATGGACGGACGGACGACGGGCCATGACAATAGCTCAAATTTGACTTCGTCAAAGTTGAGCTAAAAACTACTAATTGCTGAATTAAATTATGATTAAAAAAATATAAAGCTAAATTTAAAATGAATAAAAAGAATTTGAGTTTTAAAATTTTAAAAGTAATATCAAGTTTCATAAAATAAAACTAACAATGTAAAATATCACACCATCAGCTCAATCTCAAATGATCTAATCTGCATAGGTGATAGGTCTATGGTCAACTGATCTTCAAACTTCTTTGGTTGATTATCTGAAAGAAATATAAACAAGTATTGTAAAGTTCAGGTTTCAAGTCATACTTTACGTGTTGTTACAGAAATTATTTTTGCAATTCCCTTGTTATGCTTTATCAATGAGACCAGTTGGGTTTGGTAAAGAATAATACAAGACCAGGATATTTGGACGAATACCCTGGGTCAAGTGTATTGTCTGACTTAACCTTTTAACCAACATAATGGTCAAAACCGGCCAGCGTATTCCCAAAATTCTCCATTCAATTTTTATTACCTGTTAATTTTTTGTCACAAAAACATAGCTTATGACCGCTCAATGGAACGAGCTCAACGAGCTTGTTCCAATGAGGCATCATAAGCTATGTTTTTGATGCAAAAATCACAAAAAATAGTGCTTCAAGAATTTTATTTGCAAGTGTTGTCTGCTTTTCGTGTTAAGTCAAGGGTTGAAACCCCCCTTGGGAGCATGGGGACTCAGTGATTACAGCATTGAACTTCAAACCGGAAGGTCCACGGTTCGATCCCCGCTAGGGATAACTGTGTTGTATCCTTGGGCAAGGCACTTCATCTCAATTGCTCATGTAAGGGCACTGTGCACTAAGGCATACTGCACGTCGATGGTGCACTTGTCTTCAACCAATGCTAATCCTACTCGTGCAAAATTAGTAGGTTGGGGAGTCTGACAGTTGCTCACAATTGCTTGGTGGCTGTCTCCGGGTATTCTGACTTCCTCCACCCGCAAAACTGTCCAACAAGAGATGACCATGGCTGTCAAAAGTGTCACTAAACCCCAATAAATAAATAAAGTGGAGCCCACTTAACTGGATATCTCTCAACTGAATAGCCCTCTTAATTGAATATAATTTCCCAACACAAAACCATTTACTACATCTCCAATACAAATTTGACCCTTTAATTGAATATAGGTTATAGAGTAAACTCCTGTTGAGTAAAACATCTTGTAACCTGTCAAGAAATTACCCAGACTCTTCCCAGGTTTCCTTTGTTTATAGACCTATTTGGCCTCGGTAAATCCAATATAGGCATTTAAACTATTATATCTTGTTTGACAGAGCTCATGGAGCTCTGTGAAACAAGATGTAATAGATTAAATGCTAAGTTTATCTCTATAATACAAGAAAGTGACACAATCCCTGTTAATTGAATACTCCTGTTAATTGAATATTTTCATTGGTAAAGTGGCTATTCAATTAACGGGGTTCCACTGTATACATTTAATTTATCCAAAAATAAAGTACTAAAAAGTCTCAAGATTTTTTTTTTTAATTATAATCCTGACTAATATTCCAACTTCATCATCATCCAATTAACAACTAATGCTCCATCTATATCATGAAGATGGAATATGTGATCAGTAGGAACTTGAGCAATCACAGTTGGGACAAATCAGGTTTAACCCCCTCCTCCCACTGTAACCCCCAATTGGTTATTTTTGCATTGCCCCTCCAATGGCTGAAACTCTGCTTCTCATCCTTCATTAATCCTTTACCCAATGTAACATCCCAAATTGGCCAGCACTATTCACAAAAATCATCATTCGATTTTCATTATTTTTTTCCATTTTTTTTGTCTCAAAACCAAAGCTTATGACCCCCTTTTTGCAACAAACTCATTGAGCTCGTTCAAATGAGGGGTCATAAGCTATGCTTTTGATGCAAAAAACTGAAAAAAGTTAAAAAATTTATAGTAATTTCTATATTTTTTATACTTACCAATGACCCAGACATAGCTGGTGCTAACTCTTAAAATATAGGGCCAAACACAAATTTTGCCCCCCAATCCCCAAAATTTGCATCTAAAACCAAAGAAAACATGTCCTGAATGGCCCTCCACACTTCACCTCTACTGCGCATGCGCAGTGTCAAGGACGTTCCGAAATTGGCGCCATTAATCATTCTAATAACCAGTGCCTGGTAAGCGCTATGTACTCAGCGGGGAGGCAAGAGTTCCCAACTCCTGGGAGGGCCATCCCCGTCTGGGTCATTGGTAAGTATAAAAAATATAGAAATTACTATAAATTCTTTAACATTTTTATACTGTACCAATGACCCAGACATAGCTGAATAGTAAAAAGGCTGGAGGGCCAAGGACATAGAGCAAGATGGAATACGCTCAATAATATAAAATAGAGTCATCCCCTCTAGGGAAAAAGAAGTAATAGGCCTTACATGTATCTTTCTTATTTATGATAAATTAGAAAGATACAACACCTTCCAAAATTGAGCATCATACATCCATGTACTCTATTAATATCCAATATAATCTTTATACTAATAACTTTTAAAGTAAGCCAATAAATAAAGTAAGTCTAGAGAATAGAGACTCTTATACTCCTTAAAAGTGTCTGAGGATTGCATAAACATGTCCGTTGACACGTGCTATATTCAAAAGCTATACTTTAACAAGAGGCCCCACGTGGCCTTAATCGCTCACCTGACAAAGTGACTCTAAGAAGTATTTTAGGTCACCTTCACCATGTCATGCCTCATCAACATTAACTGGTTGAGTGATAGATTTTGTTTGAAGTTCAACATTTGTTACCTAAAATTAGTTTTATTTAAAATCATTGGTGTGTGGCCAATCTCCAATGATTTTTAATAAAGCAAATTTATCTCTGCAGACAAACTGGTTTAGCATGAAGCACAAACAAGGAATGTGAAGAGATAGCCTTGGACATCTCTCCCCAACTGTGGATATCTTCCATGTGCTACATGTATATATTTGCATGCAAGAAAACAAAAATTTTCACAAATTTTATTTTTTTTTATCATCATTGGAACAAGCTCAAACAGCTTATTCCAATAGGGGTATGGGAAGATCAGGTATATTTTTGAAACAGAAATGTGAATATATAAATAATGGTGTTTTTTTGTGAATGATGCTGGAGAATTTTGCGTAAAGATATGGTAAATGGTTTGTTCTAGATACAGAATGATGCAAAAGTATTTAAATTTGATTAGGCAAGTTGTTCCTATAATGCATTTAAAAATTGAAGTAACTGTTTTTTTGCTGACGAACTTTTAGATGTGTGTGTCTGTGTTTGTGTGTGTGTGTGTGTGTGTGTGTGTGTGTGTTTGTGTGTGTGTGTGTGGGGGGGGGGGGGGGGGTAAGAGTGTTCTTGCAAACAAAATTCCTGAATAAATGGAAAATTTTATTTTTTGTGTGAAAGACATAGTGCGTGAATGTTGATTGGAACAAGCTTAGAGAGCTCATTTTAATGTGAAGTCATAAAGCTGTGTTTTACGTACGAAATTATGGAATAACTAAAAAAATTGCTTATTTGACTCAAAAAGCATGGTGTGCGACCTCTCATTGGAATGAGCTCAAAAAGCTCATTCCAATGGGGTATTTACAAGCGATAAGTACATGTATGTTTAAGAGACAAAAATTAAAATTTGAATAGCGATTTTTGCGAAGAATGCTGACAAGTTTTGGCAGTTATGCTGGTAAAAAGGTAAGATATGCAAAGTGGTTGTTTTTTAGAGGCGACATTTAATTAAGGGGAATTAACCCTTGATTACTGAGGTAACTTCTAAAAGTACTGAAATTTCATGAAGCAATGTGAATAACAGACAACAGTTGCCTAAAAATTTCATGAATAAGTAAAATTTTTATTCCTTTGTCTCGAAAACATGGCATATGACCTTTGTTGGAATGAGCTGAATGCGTGTGTTCCAATGAGGGGTCATAAAATTTGAACGAAGATTTGTGTGAATAATGCATTAGTACTGCTAGATTTGGGTAAACGGTTCACCCTGGATACCACCCCTTCTATAGTAGATCTTTTCTGCAAATTTTGTCTGAGATTCTATCAACTTTACAAATAAATATGTTCATGAATCACAATCAGATCCACCCTACAATGTTGCATACCAAATATCAAAAGATTCTGCCTGCTGGATCTGGAGAAGAAGATTTTTTAAGAAATATGCCTGAAATGCACTAAGTTAAAATTTGGGCTCCTATACGGAGCCCAAATATAAACCCAGGGGGCCGATTTGAACAAACTTGAATCAGATCCACCCCACAATGTTGCTTACCAAATATGAAAAGATTCTGAAGCTGGATCTGGAGAAGAAATTTGCCTGAAATGCACTAAGTTCGAATTCGAGCTTCTATAGTGAGCCCAAATATGAAACTAGGAAGCCGATTTGAACAAACTTGAATCAGATCCACCCCACAATGTTGCATACCAAATATCAAAAGATTCTGCCTCTGGATCTGGAGAAGAAGATTTTTTAATAAATTTGCCCGAAATGCACTAAGTGCGAATTCGGGCTTCTATATTAAGCCCAAATATGAATCCAGGGGGCCGATTTGAACAAACTTGAATCAGATCCACCCCGCAATGTTGCATACCAAATATGAAAAGATTCTGCCTGCTGGATCTGGAGAAGATGATTTTTGAAGAAATTTGCCTTAAATGCACTAAGTGCGAATTCGGGCTTCTATATTAAGCCCAAATATGAATCCAGGGGGCCGATTTGAACAAACTTGAATCAGATCCACCCCGCAATGTTGCATACCAAATATCAAAAGATTCTGCCTGTTGGATCTGGAGAAGAAGATTTTTGAAGAAATTTGCCCGAAATGCACTAAGTTTGAATTCGAGCTTCTATAGTGAGCCCAAATATGAATCCAGGGGGCCGATTTGAACAAACTTGAATCAGATCCACCCCGCAATGTTGCATACCAAATATCAAAAGATTCTGCCGCTGGATCTGGAGAAGATGATTTTTTAAGAAATTTGTCTGAAATGCACTAAGTTCGAATTCGAGCTTCTATAGTGAGCCCAAATATGAATCTAGGAAGCCGATTTCAACAAACTTGAATCAGATCCACCCCACAATGTTGCATACCAAATATCAAAAGATTCTGCCTGCTGGATCTGGAGAAGAAGATTTTTTAATAAATTTGCCCGAAATGCACTAAGTCCGAATTCAGGCTTCTATATTAAGCCCAAATATGAATCCAGGGGGCCGATTTGAACAAACTTGAATCAGATCCACCCCACAATGTTGCATACCAAATATCAAAAGATTCTGCCTGCTGGATCTGGAGAAGAAGATTTTTGAAGAAATTTGCCCGAAATGCACTAAGTTTGAATTCGAGCTTCTATAGTGAGCCCAAATATGAATCCAGGGGGCCGATTTGAACAAACTTGAATCAGATCCACCCCGCAATGTTGCATACCAAATATCAAAAGATTCTGCCTGCTGGATCTGGAGAAGAAGATTTTTTAAGAAATTTGCCTGAAATGCACTAAGTTCGAATTCGAGCTTCTATAGTAAGCTCAAATATGAATCTAGGGAGCCGATTTAAACAAATTTGCATCAGATCCATCCCACAATGTTGCATACCAAATATCAAAAGATTCTGCCTGCTGGATCTGGAGAAGAAAATTTTTTAAGAAATTTGCCTGAAATGCACTAAGTTCGAATTCGAGCTTCTATAGTGAGCCCAAATATGAATCTAGGAAGCCGATTTGAACAAACTTGAATCAGATCCACCCCACAATGTTGCATACCAAATATCAAAAGATTCTGCCTGCTGGATCTGGAGAAGAAGATTTTTTAATAAATTTGCTTGAAATGCACTAAGTTAAAATTTGGGCTCCTATACTGAGCCCAACTATAAACCCAGGGGGCCGATTTGAACAAACTTGAATCAGATCCACCCCACAATGTTGCTTACCAAATATGAAAAGATTCTGCCTGCTGGATCTGGAGAAGAAGATTTTTTAAGAAATTTGCATGAAATGCACCAAGTTCAAATTCGAGCTTCTATAGTGAGCCCAAATATGAATCTAGGAAGCCGATTTGAACAAACTTGAATCAGATCCACCCCACAATGTTGCATACCAAATATCAAAAGATTCTGCCTGCTGGATCTGGAGAAGAAGATTTTTGAAGAAATTTGCCTGAAATGCACTAAATTCGAATTCGAGCTCCTATAGTGAGCCCAAATATGAATCTAGGGAGCCGATTTGAACAAACTTGAATCAGATCCACCCTACAATGTTGCATACCAAATATCAAAAGATTCTGCCTGCTGGATCTGGAGAAGAAGATTTTCAAAGAAATTTGCCTGAAATGCAGTAAGTTCAAATTTGGGCTCCTATACTGAGCCCAAATATAAACCCAGGGGGCCGATTTGAACAAACTTGAATCAGATCCACCCCACAATGTTGCATACCAAATATCAAAAGATTCTGCCTGCTGGATCTGGAGAAGAAGATTTTTAAGAAATTTGCCTGAAATGCACTAAGTTCGAAATCGGGCTCCTATACTGAGCCCAAATATGAACCCAGGGGGCCGATTTGAACAAACTTGAATCAGATCCACCCTACAATGTTGCATACCAAATATCAAAAGATTCTGCCTGCTGGATCTGGAGAAGAAGATTTTTTAATGTTTTTCCCATTGCCTACAAGTGTTAAAAAGTGCTGACTCAGCACTTTTTCAAAGTCCCGAAACTGTACCCTATGATAAAACCGATGGCAATTTTTTTTTACCAATCCTTTCTGTTGGTCCTAAGGAAGCTGCACACCAAATAAAAATTCTCAGTGCCGTGCAGTTTTGGAGATATGGACGTTTTAAATTTTTTCTATTTTTAGCTCCTGCGGTTCCCACGGGGCTGCGGGAAAATTTTTTTTTGCATAAATCAAGTACTCATGACCCAATAAGCCCTCACATAAAATTTGGTTCAAATCAGCCTCTCGGTTTGGAAAATAGAAATTTTGGGCGGGGCAAAAAATTTTGCCCCTCTCATAACAACGCCAAGTATAGCCCCACAAACTTCTCTTGAACAAATCTGAGTCTACACCTCAAAAGGAAGCTGCACACCAAATATCAAGTCTCTGCTACTGCTGGTTCATGAGAAGAAGATTTACAAAGATTTTGGTGCCCCTTGGGGGCGTGGCACCACCCAGGAAGAGGGGCAACTTCATTTGAACAAATCTGAATTGGCATTAGGTAATAAACATTTAGCCAACATTTGAATAAAATTGGGCTAGTGGTTTAGGAGGAGAAGTCGATAATGTAAAGTTAACGCCGGACGGACGACGACGGACGACGGACGACGGACGCTGGACGACGGACGACGGACAGAAAGTGATTAGTAAAGCTCCCCTTGAGCTTCGCTCAGGTGAGCTAAAAACTAAGACTTGAATGAATTTTTAAAACATAAACTTCTCACTAAACAACCATCCCAATAACAGCTCAGAATTACTAACTCCGGAGGAGGTATCCCCTTGTTTTCATAGTAAAACAGGTGACCCAAGGGAACACCCTCCCCCCCCCCCCCCCTTTTTCTTGCCCTGGGTCAAATAGCCCAGAGCGAAGAGGCCAGCAGAACAGAGTCACTGCCGAAACAGACAGCCTACCTAGCTATAGTAGCAACTGTTAAGTGAATGACATTCTGAGCAGCAGATAATAGACCTAACAATAGAGGCCTCCAGAAATGGACTCGATATTTCTGAGATAAAAATTCATGAATGTGGATGGCTGAGCGCAATGAGCAGCCTTCAAAAATATATAATAGCGACACTATTAATGTAAGCCCAAGATGTAGAAGAACTCTTACTTCATGAGCCGAAATCTTAAGCACAACTGCTGAGTCAATGATATACCATAAGCAGTACCGATAGCTAATTGAATCCATTAGCAATAGAATGGAGCGTAACGTCCTTCTATTAGGCATCAAAGACAGAAGAAGCTTACGCCCGTAGTAATAAACAGATATCTGTTTATAAATACATAAACTCTAACCAGACAGAGTAAAGGCCTATGCCCGTACGAAGATGGAAGGACCTTAATAACAATAGGTTCCGGATATTAGGAGCCTAACTCTTATGCAAAAATCCAACCTAAATAGTAAAGGAAGTAGTGATTCCGGAACTACGAAAGTGAAAATCATCCATCGATAGTGCATGAAACTCACTGACTCTTCAGTAAAAGAGAAGCCAACAGAATTACTGTTTAAAAGGTCAGAATTTGAAAACTACTGTTTCTAGAGGCTCAAATGATTACTTAGCTAAATAAGAACCGAAGTTAAATTCCATATAGGAATTTAATCTAAAGATCTATTTATCAGAAAGTTACTAACTGACTTAGATAAAGAGACATAAGACTCAATTGTAAACTATCATAGAGTGCATAGGTATGGGGTAACATAAACCTATAACCTTAATAATAACAGGCTGCAGTAGATCTTGTCAAACAAGTATACTAAAAAGTTGCAATGAGTAGTATGGAGGGATCAACAATATGAACATAGTGATCCCTACACCAACGACGGAAGAGCCTCCACTTTAGCCGCATAGAATAGCGAAGAAGAGGATCTCCTATAGTAAGAGATCGCGTCCAAAGCTCGTCCAGTACAATGCTTACAATGCAATACGGACCACACAATGGAATACGTGAAGGTTGCGACCTTGCGGGTTGTGATAAAGATGACACGATTTACCCAGCGAAAAAAAGATCCTCTCATTGAGGAAGATTTCGCGTTAAGTCCCACAGTAGACATCAGAGTAAATTACCCACGGTCTCTGTGAAGATAGAGATGCTATCAACAGAAATGTATTGTGGTTGTTAATCTTAGCAATACCTGCTGAAACAACAGCGCCGGAGGATACGCGTATCCTATCATTCCGTCCTATTAGATCAATAGAGCGTTAACAACATTAGCTCAGAGATCCGGACAAGCCAACACATACGTCTGCAATTGATTAGCAAGCTGTGTCGTAAATAAATCATCATTGGGCGCTCCCATAGATAGCAAATCTGATTGAATACTTGTTTGTTGAGAGTCCATTCTGACGGCACCAAGCGACCCCTAAGTGAACGGGAGTCCGGTAAAACAATCAGACGACCCGGAATATGACGGACCGAAACAGAACTTGGTGTACTATAACCAACAGACGGATTCTTTCCATTAAATTGAATAACGGAAACGAATGAGTGCCTCCCTGGTTCCGGAGATACGCCACTACTGTCGAATTAACGGACAGGATTGGACATGCGTTTCTGAATAATGTTCATGCATTGACATAAAGCAAGCCTAAAAAACATTATTCCGCAGAAGATAATTGCTTGCTTAGAGACTGCGGAACCCAAAGACCCTGGCACTTCGAATCCGTTGGGATCAATATTATATCCCAATCTGTTTGACTGGCAACCGTCATAACTATAACACTCGGATCCGGCAACTGCAGTGGCACTCTCTGAGTCAACCACCGAATGTTTGCCCCAGTCTGAATCTCTTGTAACACTAGATAGACAAGAGAACGTGTAAATCGAGCAATTCATGGATTGCTGAAAAGTTGCCGTCGAAGAGAGGCTTCTCCGAGAACGAAGCGACTCTGAGAGAGTTCTTCACCTTACTATCCACGCACGTGGATGTAGCTAGGGCTGCGTCACGTCTAACCAACTCCAATCAGCCACTGAAGGGCGGAGTTATACATGAACAAACTACTGCCCTCAAAAGAAATCACATTGAGAATAATATCCCGTAAATCTTTTCTTGAAGACGTAATGATAACGCCTCAGTAAGGTGGATTACGTATGATAAAGCGTCTAAGTTAAGTCTACTAGACATCATTGTCGTTTCCAACATTGTGGTTGGAAAAGACATAGACGGCGAAAAAGAATATTTCCAGTCTTTAACCATGCCGTCTAGACGCATATGAACTCTCGGTATGCCCTGCTCTGCCAAAATAAATTATTCGTATAAATGATAAAACGGCAGAAATGAGCAACGCGGACAAGAAACTAAACTATCATGCTTGGTAGCAGGCTTGTATGCATATATAGCGTCGAAAAATAAAACACATGTTGTAATGACATTATTGGACTGCGTCGGTAAGTCAGGGACAATGTCCCTGAACCGATCCAAAATTCCGTGTCCAATGACGCTATAAGTCTCTTATCCAACATCGCAGCAATGTAGTCCGAAATAACAATCACTGGAAGATAATGCCAGAAGATATGAATGGCAGCTTACGATGCTACCAAAGGGAAAACTCGAAATCTTTCGAATCCCTTTCGCCATCCTGTCGGACCCTATAAAGCGTTCGGTCGTCCGTACCCGATGCAACCGCAGACCGCACCGACCCAGCGCCGTCAGATAATTCCTGATTCGAGTAAGAAACTGTCGATTGCTGGTAT
The DNA here is from genome assembly GCA_031216915.1 of Pictodentalium vernedei. NCBI lineage: Eukaryota > Metazoa > Mollusca > Scaphopoda > Dentaliida > Dentaliidae > Pictodentalium > Pictodentalium vernedei. The sequence goes on from CM062297.1 coordinate 162,203,580, forward strand.
GCTGCGAAACAACTGTGCTAACTCGGATAGCACGTCCGTCACTGAGGCCTGAGGAGAAGCGGTCCTACAATGCATTGCCGCTGGAAGCTCCGTGATCGTTACCCCGTGCATACTACTAATATGCGAGCGAACGGAGTGTATAGGCCTCGTGTCCCTTGGCTACCGGATGGCGTGACCTATTCGCCGTGGAATCACTGAATGACGAAACTGATCGGATACTCGAGGTCACGTAGCCAATGTGCGGTCATGTGCCCTGCTGTGAGGATGAGGAAGCATTATCGACAGTCTCTCGGACTGTCAATATAACAGAGCGTCCCGACCGACAGACATATGCTCCAAATGTAAAAAATCTGAACCACAACATGCGGTCCCCTATGTTGTTGGACGAGAGAGGGACCTCTCTCGCTCACAGCCCGGACGGACCTGGACAAGCCAGGAACTGGACTAACAGGCTTCCTCCGATCTGTCCTCAATCTGCCGTCACTGGGTGAGTACTAAAGTAATTAAAGTGCTCGCATCACCCAAATCTCCTTCCTAGACCGCAACGGACGAACCCGGCAGCCGAACCATTCGATGAATGCACGCTACACCGGGTGAGCTAGCGAATGTCACTCCGTCGATCCTACAAGGGATCTCTTAGGCGATAGACATAATCCATGAGCACTTATTGCCGCTAGCTCTTCATTAACTATGACGACAGAGGCACACTTTTGAAAGGCATCTCCGTAACTTTGCGATCAAGAAACCAGAAATGCTTGGTTATAGCAAGCATATAATAATATTATATATAGCGTCGTTCAATAATTCGAAAGTTTGTGTGACATTATTGGACTATGTCGGAACTGAGGGACGATGTCCCTGAACCGAACCAAAAATTTCTAAGTCCACCGACGCTATCAGTTTCTTATCCGGCATCGCAGCATTCTGGTCCGATGAAAGAAGCTGTAGAAGATCAAGTCAGATGACATACACAACAGCATATGTTGTTCCGAAAGGGAAAGCTCGAAATCCTCCAAAACCCTTTCGGTATCCCGTCGGACCGGATGAAATTTTCGGACGTCCGTACCCGCTTCCGCGGAGCGTCCCGACCCAGCATTGTCGGCTAAAAAATATGCGACAGATTCAGTTGATGCTGGGATGCTGCGATAAACTGTGCTATTTAGGAAAGCACGTCCGTTCCCGAGGCCTGTGCAGTAGCGGTCTTACGATGCATTGCCGCCGGAAGCTCCGTGTACGTTGACTCCCGCACACTTCCTATGCGAACGTCCGGTGTCTGCAGGCCTCGTGTTCCTGGCTACCGGATGGTGTGACCTGGTCGCCGATGATTCTCTGACTGGCGAAGCTGACTGGATATCCGAGGTCACGTAGCCAAGAGCGGTCGTGTGCGCTACCATGAGAATGAGGAAGCCTTATTGACAGTCTACTCCGGACTGACTATATGTCGGAGCGTCCCGAGCGACGGACGTATGCTCCGAATGCGAAACATTTTGTACCACAACATCTGGGGCCAGATGTTGTTGTACGAGAGAGGGGCCTCTCTCGCTCGCCGTCCGGATGGACCAGAACGAGCTATGAACCGGACTAAAAGGCTTCCTCCGTTCTCCCTCTAATCCGCCGTCACTGGGTGTGCATTTGGTTGATTTATAGTGCTCGCATCACCCCAAAACTCCTTCTAGACCGTAACGGACGAACCTGGCTGCCGAACCATTCGATGAATGGACGCTACACCGGGCGAGCTAGCAGACGTCAAAGGCCGTCGAACCTACTAGGGTCCTCTTAGGCAATTGGCGTATTTACATGAGCACTTTTCCGCTAGCCCTTCATTAATTGTGACGACGGAGGCACACTGTTGGAAGACATCACAGATACATCACCCTAATCTTGATCGTCTGAAATAGAAATTGATAAAGTAGAGTGACCCTGCGGGGAAAGGACCGGAGTGTCCAATTCCCCACTAACATACCGTGACATATGCTTCCCATGTTGTCATCGAAATCATACGATACAGAACAGGAGTTAATGCGAGTACACTGACCACATATAGAATGATTATAAAAGTCAGAGGAAGACTTCCTCTTATTACAATTGATCAAAATCCTTTCAATGTGAAAAGAAAACAAGTCCTGGTACTCGCACCAACCCCTGGCAATCAAAATGCATAATAATAATATGATCCATTAATATAGAAAAAACAATTTATTCAACACTTACGAACAATAATAATGTATCTAGTTATGATTAAAATAACATCAAGATATTATTTTCAAGAAACCCCCCCCTCACACAGAGGGCTGTTGTAAATGTAAACAATGAATGTAAAAACACTAAAATAAGACTCCAGGCACCCAGGCCCGGAATCAGTTACCAAAAATACACCATCTGATGCAAAACAGAGACTTCCAGGGAAGAAACTGCAGAACATCAGATGGTAGATGCAGAACACAACGCCTAACCACCCGTAGGTGAAGACATAAACATGGGGAAAAGAACAGAATTCATTCTGTTATTCAGCTAAAACTCCCAAGAAAATTTAGTAATAATAATTACAAAAACTATGTCAAAAGCATGGGAGAATAGCAAGGGGGGACTTAAAGGACAGGGAGAGAGGAAAACACTGAAAAATCAGTGTAACTAAATAATCAGAATGACAACAAAATGGCTGCTGCCTCGAAAATAGGTAACTTAACATAATTTCATCAAAAAATTTTAAGTTACAGCCCTGATTATATTCTGTCACACATTTTTCCTCTCCTCCTTCTCTATCCTCCTTAGAATCACCATTTCACTAATATTTATGTGTCTGGCATCATTTAAACTGAGATTTACAAGCACAAAGATCAGTCAGATGTTAACTGATGAAGGGCCAAACTTAGAAAGATTAATGGCGTCAATTTCGGAACGTCCTTGACACTGCGCATGCGCAGTAGAGGTGAAGTGTGGAGGGCCATTGAGGACATGTTTTCTTTGGTTTTAGATGCAAATTTTGGGGATTGGGGGGCAAAATTTGTGTTTGGCCCTATATTTTAAGAGTTAGCACCAGCTATGTCTGGGTCATTGGTACAGTATAAAAATATTAGTTATTTAAGAATTTTGTTTTCGAGAGTCATCTGCCTTTCGTGTTAGGTAAAGGGTTAAGAAGAAATAAGTTACTGCTTGACTGGTGAGGGCTCAGTGGTTAGTGCATTGAATTTTAAACTGCAAGTTTGATGGTTTGATCCTGACCAAAGGTAACTGAGTTGTGTTCTTGAGTAAGACACTTAACCCTTTACCCAACGTAACGGCCAAAACCGGCCAGCGATATTCTCAAAAATCGCCAATTAATTTTCACTATTTTTTTCATTTTTTGTCTCAAAAACATAGGTTATGACCCCTCGTTGGAACGAGCTCGTCGAGCTCGTTCCAACGAGGGGTCATAACCTATGTTTTTGAGACAAAAAATGAAAAAAATTAGTTATTCAAGAATTTTTTTTGCAAGTGTCGTCTGCTTTTCACGTTAGGTAAAGGGTTAATCCTGATTTCCCATGTAGGGGCAAAGTGGCATTGTGTACTAAGGTGTACTGTACGTTCACTTCATGGTGATGGTGCACTTGATGGTGATGGTGCACTTGCCTTCAACTGCAGCTAACTCCTCTTGTGCAGAGTTAGTAAGTTGTAGAGTCTGATTTAATTTATTTATTGGTGTTTAAGGTCACATATTTCTGTGCAATAGCTAATCAAGACCAGAACAGTTTTACGGATGGAGGAAGCCAGAGTACCCAGAGAGAACCACAAAGCAGCTGTTAGCTCCCAAACATACTAACTCTACGGGGCAAGCAGGGTTAGCATTGGTTGAAGACAGGTGCACCATCAACGTGCAGTATGCCTTAATACACATCACCATACCCCCACATGGGCAATGGGGGTGAAGTGTCTTGGCCAAGGACACAACGCAGTTGCCGCAAGTGGGATTCCAACCGAGCAGCCTGCACCTTTAAAACTGAGCCACCACACTTCCGTAGAGTCTGATAGTTGCTCTCTCCACTGGTTGGTGGATTTTCTCTGGGTACTCCAGCTTTCTTCACCTGTAAAACTCTCTGACACCTTGTGACCCTGCCTTTTGAAAATGTTAACCCTTAACGGCATGGAGAATTTTATACATTTTCACTATACTTTGAAAGTTAAAAAATTTATAGTAATTTATAAATTTTTTATACTTACCAATGACCCAGACATAGCTAGTGCTAACTCTTAAAATCTAGGGCCAAACACAAATTTTGCCCCCCAATCCCCAAAATTTGCATCTAAAACCAAAAGAAATCATGTCCTGAAGGACCTCCATACTTTGCCCCCACTGCGCATGCGCAGTGTCAAGGACGTTCCGAAATTGGCGCCAATCACCATTCTTGCAAGCAGTGCCTGGTCAGAGCTATGTACTCAGCGGGGAGGTATGAGTTCCCAACTCCTGGGAGGGCCATCCCCGTCTGGGTCATTGGTAAGTATAAAAAATATATAAATTACTATAAATTTTTTAACATTTTTATACTGTACCAATGACCCAGACATAGCTGAATAAAAAGGCTGGAGGGCCTAGGACATAGAGGAAAATCCAATAAGCTCAACTATATAATATAGAGTCAACCCCTCAAGGAGAAAAGGGGTATTAGGCTTTACATGTATCTTTCTTATTTATGATAAATTAGAAAGATACAATACCCTTCATAATTGAGCACAATAACATTCATGTTCTCTATTAACATCCAGTATAACCCTTTATACTAATTAAGCCAATAAATAAAGTTAGTCCAGAGAATTGAGACTCTTTATATTCTTTAAAAGTGTCCGAGGATTGTATATTAACGCCCGTTTGACACTTGACATATACAAATGCTTCACACCGAGCTACACTTTAAAAACATGACATGAATGAATTTTTAACATTAATATTACACTTTAAAACCATCCCGGAAACGACTCAGAAATACTGACTTCAGAGGAGGAATTCCCTTGCTTTTCACTATAAAGCAGGTGACCTAAGGGAACACCCTCCCCCCCCCTTCCCCTTGCCCTGGGTCAAATAGCCCAGAGCGAAGAGGGCAGCCGGACGGAGTCACTGCCGGAACAGAAAGCCTGCATAACTATAGTTGCAACTGTTTAATGGACGACATTCTGAGCAACAGATAACGGACCTAAACAATGCAGGTCTCCAGAAATGGACTCAATATTTCTGAGATAAAAATTCGTGAATGTGGATGGCTGAGACCAATAAGCAGCCTTCATTAAATCTGTAATAGCAATACTATTTGCATAAGCCCAAGATGTAGAAAGAGCTCTTACTTCATGGGCCGAAATCTTAAGCACAGACTGCTGAGAAGAAGATAAATTTTCATAAGAAGTACGGATAGTTAATTGAATCCATCTAGCAATAGAATGGACCGAAATATCCTTTCTATTAGGCATCAGAGACAGAAAGAAACGTTTTCGTCCCTTTCTGATAAACTGAGATCTCTGTTTATAAATACGTAACGCTCTAACAGGACAGAGTAAAGGCCTATGCCCGTCTGAAGACGGAAGGGCCTTAATAACAATAGGTTCCGGATATTTATTAGGAGCCTGATTCTTAGCTAAAAAACCCACATTAGTAGTGAAGGTGATAGTGTTCCCGACACTACGATAGTGAGAATCATCCACCGACAGTGCATGAAGCTCACTGACTCTTCTAGCAGAAGAGAAAGCTAAGAGAAAAGCTGTCTTATAAGACAAGAATTTGAAATCTACTGTCCCAAGAGGTTCAAATGGCTTTTCCTTCAGTTTAAGAAGAACCCAAGCTAAATTCCACTTAGGAATTAACCTAAGAGTTCTGGGTCTATTTATCGAGAAGTTTCTAACTAACTTAGATAAAGAGACATTAGATCCAATTTGTAAACTATCATGATGTGCACAGGTATCAGATAACATAGACCTATAACCCTTAATAGTAACAGGCTGCAGTTTGATTTCGTCAAACAAGTATACTAGAAAGTTTGCAATGTCTGGTATGGAGGGATCGAAAATATCAACAGAATGATCCCTACACCAATGACAAAAGACCTTCCACTTAGCCGCATAATTTAGCGAAGAGGAGGTCCTCCTACAGTTAGAAATCGCGTCCACTGCTCGTCCTGTAAAGTGCTTGCCTTGCAAGAGGGACCGCACAACGGAAAAACGTGAAGGTTGAGACCTTGCGGGTTGTGATGAAATTGACGCGGTTTCCCCTGCGAAAGAAGATCCTCCCGTGGAGGAAGCTTTCGCGGTAGGTCCCACAACAGACACCTGAGTAGATTTATCCACGGTCTCTGTAGAGACAGAGATGCTACCAACAGAATCTTGCATTGAGATTGTTTTATTTTTAGCAATATTTGCTGAATCAACGGCGTTGGGGGATACGCATATCCTATCATTCCGTCCCAAGGGATCGACAGAGCGTCTACTGCAAATGCTCTTGGATCCGGACATGGAGACACATACGTCTGCAACTGATTGTTGAGATGTGTCGCAAATAAGTCTATCATTGGCCGTTCCCATTGGTAGCAAATCTGATTGAATACTTGTTTGTTGAGAGTCCACTCCGACGGCAACAAGCGACCCTTTCGTGAAAGGGAGTCTGCTAGTACATTCAGACGACCCGGTATATGACGGACCGAAAGTAGAACTTGATGTTCTAGAGCAAACAGAAGGATTCTTTCTGTTAGATTGAATAACGGAACTGAATGAGTGCCTCCCTGGTTCCATATATATGCCACTACTGTCGTATTGTCGGACAGGATTTGGACATGAGCATTGTGAATAATGTCCATCCAATGACGTAACGCAAGCCAAATTGACATCATTTCCTTGATGTTTATGTGTTTGCGTAGGAATTGCGGATCCCAAAGACCCTGGCATCTCGAATCCGTTGGGATCAATGATGCACCCCAACCTGTTTGACTGGCGTCCGTCATAATCGTAAAACTCGGATCCGGCAACTGCAGCGGAACTCCCTGAGTTAACCACTGAATGTTTGCCCAAGTCTGAATCTCTCGTTTCACTTGATCTGACAATAGAATGTCTATGTCGGGCGAATGAATTTTCACACTCCAATTCTGAGTCAAGAAAATTTGGAGAGGACGAGTGCGTAACCGCCCCATCAGAATGAGATCCGCAGCGGCTCCGCACAGACCTATCAGTCTCATGAACTCCCTCGCTGTGACTTTGTCCGTGTGAAGACAATAGCGAGCGTAACAACTGACTAATTTCGCTCTGGTTAACGGCAGACGAACGAGATTGTTGTGCGTCTCAAAGCTCATTCCCAGATGTGTGAATGACTTGGACGGCACCAGATCCGACTTCTCTTCGTTTATTATAAAACCGAGACGTCGGAGCAATAGAAGCAGATTCTGCACATCGTTCTGAAGCATTAACTCGTTGCCGTACCTCTGAAGAATGTCGTCCAGGTAGGCCGACGTTACCGCAGACGAATGAGCTCGGAAATACATCATTACCGAGTTCATTATTCTAACCGAGTGAAAGCCCAGGGTGCTAGGTTCAATCCGAAGCACATCGCCCGGAATTGATACACCACTCCTAGGACTGCGAAGCATAGATACTTACTGAATGTCGGATGTACCATGACGTGAAAGTATGCATCTTTGAGATCTATGCTTGTAGCATAATCGTTCACCCGAATACTCGCTCTGACCGATCGAATCGTCTCCATATAGAACTTCGGAGCGACGATCAGCTTGTTTATCCAGCTCAAATCTATGACTGGACGGAACGAGCCGTCTGGTTTCGGAACCAGGAACAGATGGCTGTAGAATCCCGGTGTTTCCTGGTTTTCTACGACCTCTACCGCATTCTTCATTAAAAGAGACTGCACCTCTGATAACAGAGTGTCTCTTTTCTGCGAATTTGACGGAAGTTGAGTCCATTTTGGACTTCGAGTTAATGGAGGCTTTCGTTTGAAGGATATTCTTAGACCTTCCAAAATCACCCCTCTCACCCAAGGGTCGTCCGTAATCGACGCCCACTCTTCTGAAAAACTCGACAACCTTCCGCCAACCGGAACTCGATAGAGGTTGAAGCCATCACCTCCTGGACCTGCGAGGCCTGCGGGAGGAGAAACCACGTCCTCCACGACCCGCACCTCGTCCCGTCGACCTCGGGGCGTCCGACCGATTGTCCCGGCCCGAAGGACGTCCCGCACGTGAGTTGCTGCCTTGACGGTCTCTTGAATAAGACCAAGAGGACGCACCGGAACCTCTATAGGAACCTCTCTTGGGCGCATTAGACCCAGAAGTGCCTGTCTTACTCTTATCTGCCGCGTCCGTCTTCTTGGAAGCGGATTTAAAGAGCAGAGAATCCGAAGCTTTCTTAGTAATTTTATCGTAAATTGCAGAAAGCTTGCCGTCGAAGAGAAGTTCTCCGGAGACCGAAGCGACTCTGAGAGAGTTCTTCACCTTACTATCCACGAGTGTGGATGTAGCTAGGACTGCGTCACGTCTAACCAACTCCAGATTTGCCACTGAAAGGGCGGAGTTACACGTGGAATAAGCTACTGCCCTTGAAAGAAGTCTTAAAGAGGATTGAACATCCTGGAATTCTTTCTCTTGAAGACGCAGTGATAACGCCTTTGTAAGGTGGTCTGCGTAAGATAAAGCATCTAAACTGGCTCTGTTAGACGAAATAGTCGTATCCAACACCGCGGTTGGGATAGACGTAGACGACGGTAATGATAATTCTAAGTCTTCCGCCTCGTCGTCCAAACGCAGAGGAACTCTCAGGATACCCTGTTCTGCTGTATCGAATTTATTCCTTGCATTAATGAAAGGCAGGTTAAGAGCATTGGCGGACAAGAAACCCGCTTTTCCAGTTTTGGAAGCAAGCTTGAATATAGCGTCGTTCAATAATTCAAATGTCCTTTTGACATTATTGGACTGAGACGGAAACTCAGGAGCAATGTCCTTGAACTGCTCGAAGTAATCAGTGTCCAATGACGCTATAATTCTCTTGTCCGGTACTGCAGCAGTCTGGCCCGACGGAACAACCTGAGGAAGAAAGTGCCGGATGAAGTCCACGGCAGCTTTATGTTGTTCCGAAAGGGATAACTCCAAGTCATCCGTATCCCTTTCACCATCCGGTCGGACCTCATGATGCTCCCGGTCATCCGCACCCGATGCTTCAGCGGAGCGTACCGACCCAGCGCCGTCGGATAATTCCCGATCCCACACCGTTTCTGTCGGTTGCTGCGATAAGCTGTGCTATTTGAGCAAGCACGTCCGACATCGAGGCCTGCAGAGGCGCAGTCTTTCGCTGCTTCGCCAAGGGCAGCTCCGCATCTAGTGACTCCCGCATACTCTTCCTATGCGAACGTCCGGAGTCAACCGGCCTCGTGTCCCTGGCTACCGGATGGCGTGACCTGGTCACCGAAGAATCCCTGATCTGCAAAGCTGGAAGAATATTGGCGGTCACGTAGCCAAGGTGCGGTCGTGTGCGCTGGTGAGAGGAAGGAGAAGCCTGAGCGACGGACGTGTGCTCCGCTAACGACACATTTTGTACCACAACATCTGGTCCCAGATGTTGTTGTACGAGAGAGGGGCCTCTCTCGCTCGCAGTCCGGATGGACCTGGACGAGCTAGGAACCGGACTAGAAGGCTTCCTCCGATCTCTCCTACTATCCGTCGTCACTGGGTGTGCAACTTGAATGTTTATAGTGCTCGCATCACCCAACATTTCCTCCTGGACCGCATCGGACGAACCCGGCTGCCGAACCATTCGGTGAATGGATGCTACACCGGGCGAGCTAGCGGATGACAGCGCCGTCGATCCTACTAGGAACCTCTTAGGCAACTGTCGTATCTCCATGAGCACTTTTGCCGCTAGCTCTGCATTCAATTGTGACGACGGAAGCGCACTTGCGGAAGATAACATGGAAACATCACCCTGTTCTTGTTCCTCTGAAATAGAAACTGATAGAGTAGAGTGACCCTGCGGAGAAAGGGCCGGCATAGCCCTCTCTCCACTAACAACATATCGTGACACACGTTTCCAATGTTTGTCATCCCAAAATTGATATATTGAACAGGGATTAGTGCGAGTACACTGACTACAATTAATACAATGATCATGAAAGTCAGAGGAAGATTTCTTCCTATTACAATTTGAACAATATCCTTTCATTGTGAAAAGTCAACAACAAGTCCTAGTACTCGCACAAACCCCTAAACACAAAGATACATAATAACATGATCCATTAATAATGAAAAAACAATTGAAAATCAAAATAATTTTTGAAAAATATTTTTTCAGCGAAGCCCAAGTTTCTGAAAAGTAACGTTGAGCCCCAATGGATCCCAAGGTTAAGTGTGGTCAAAAATTTTAAAAATATATTAAATAATTAATGCAACACTTACGGATAATAATAATGTATCTTATAATGAGATAAACTACTCCAAAGGCAAACAGCCCCCCTCAAAAGAGACTGTTGCCAATGGAAACAAACAGTGTAAAAACACCAGAAAACATGACTCCAGGCACTGAGAAAACTGGCCCAAAATCAGTCATCAAAATTACACACTATCTGATGCAAAACAGAGACTCCCAGGGGAGAATCTGCAGAACATCAGATGGTAGATGCCTAACACAACGTTTAAACACCCATGGGTGAAAACATAAACATGGGGAAAATAACAGAATACATTCTGTAACCAAGCTAATTCTCCCAAGAGAATTTAGAAATGATCTTTCTCAAAAATATGCCAAAAGCATGGGAGAATAGCAAGGGGGGACTTAGAAGACCAGGGGAGAGGAAACACTGAATAAGCAGTGCAACTTTAAAGCAAGAATGACAACAACAGGCCCATGCCTCGAAAATAGGCAACTTAACATAATTTCATTAAAAAAATTTTAAGTTACAGCCCTGATTATTTTCTGTCACTCCTTTTTCCTCTCCTCCTTCAATATCCTCCTTAGAACCACCATTTCTCCAATAATTATGTGTCTGGCATCCTTTAAACTGAGATTTACAAGCACAAAGATCAGTGAGATGTTGACTGATGAAGGGCCAAACAAAGAATGATGATTGGCGCCAATTTCGGAACGTCCTTGACACTGCGCATGCGCAGTGGGGGCAAAGTATGGAGGTCCTTCAGGACATGATTTCTTTTGGTTTTAGATGCAAATTTTGGGGATTGGGGGGCAAAATTTGTGTTTGGCCCTAGATTTTAAGAGTTAGCACCAGCTATGTCTGGGTCATTGGTACAGTATAAAAATATCTACCTCCTGTAGCTTTGCAGTTGTTTCCAGTGAAGTTTTGGATGCCTATAGAGGCAGCCAAGACTTGCCTAGAAACAACTGACAAGGTACATGGAAAATAAGTTTTGAGTTTAGGCCTAAAAAAATAAAAAATCTGTTTCTCAGGCCCTCCCGCATGGTCCTTTTGGCTGTCGCATGTTCTCTTTTTATAACCAATTTAAACTTAAAAAAAAAAAAAAAAATTAAATGGTTTATGTCTGATATTTTACCCAAGTTAAAAAAAATTATGAATTTGTTCCTTGAGTGCAAGAAGGCTTTGCAATGCTAAAGCATTGCAAAGCCTTCTTGCACTCAAGGGATGAAATACACCACCACCCATGCTATTCTGAAGATTATGATGCCTAAAACTTGAACCAAGAACATGAACTTTTGATGCAAAGAAGTAATTACTGAAATAAAAAATAAAATAAAAAACCGCTCGCCCGCATGCAATTTTACAAATAATGGCCTGAGAAACAGAAGATCTACTGTTTCTCAGGCCCTCCCGCATGGTCCTTTTGGCTGCCGCATGCTCTCTTTTTATAACCAATTTAAACTTAAAAAAAAAAAAAATTAAATGGTTTATGTCTGATATTTTACCCAAGTTAAAAAAAATTATGAATTTGTTCCCTGAGTGCAAGAAGGCTTTGCAATGCTAAAGCATTGCAAAGCCTTCTTGCACTCAAGGGATGAAATACACCACCACCCATGCTATTCTGAAGATTATGAGGCCTAAAACTTGAACCAAGAACATGAACTTTTGATGCAAAGAAGTAATTACTGAAATAAAAAATAAAATAAAAAAACGCTCGCCCGCATGCAATTTTACAAATAATGGCCTGAGAAACAGAAGATCTACTGTTTCTCAGGCCCTCCCGCATGGTCCTTTTGGCTGCCGCATGCTCTCTTTTTATAACCAATTTAAACTCAAAAAAAAAAAAAATTAAATGGTTTATGTCTGATATTTTACCCAAGTTAAAAAAAATTATGAATTTGTTCCTTGAGTGCAAGAAGGCTTTGCAATGCTAAAGCATTGCAAAGCCTTCTTGCACTCAAGGGATGAAATACACCACCACCCATGCTATTCTGAAGATTATGAGGCCTAAAACTTGAACCAAGAACATGAACTTTTGATGCAAAGAAGTAATTACTGAAATAAAAAATAAAATAAAAAAAACATTCACCCACATGCAATTTTACAAATAATGGTCTGAGAAACAGAAGATGTACTTTGTGTTGCCTTACCCAAACAATGAATGTTGGGGCACCTATTCCTTTGCATTAAAAGGTTATCAAAGTCAGATTTAGGCCCTACAGGGTTAAACCCCAATAAACAAACAATCTGCCTGGCAGGATATCCATTTTGCATGTGTTAACTTTAGTGCTGATTCACTCCTAACATACTGTTGGTGTTTGTCATTTCTAAAGTGTGCTGATATACCGTAGCTAGATATTGGTCAATATGAATTCATGTGATTAACTGATTAATCACTTGCCCTAATAGGTAGCTGAATAACTGCCATACCATTGATGATTTACAGCATTAACCCTTTACCCAATGTAACAGACAAAAACGGCCTGCGCAAAAAACAGCAAGAGGCCTGAGGGTGCACACCTGACATGGTAGCCTGAATATCAACCCAGGGAATTGATTTCAACAAGTTGCATCTGCCCCTTCTAAGAAAAGCTTACACCAAATATCCTGATTCTGACCAATGGATCTAAAAAAAAAAGATTTTTAAAGAATATTCCTTATATTGAACTAATAAATAATTCGGGGCCCCACAGGGAGCCCAAATATGAACCCAGGGACTTGGCCTGAACAAACTTGAATCTCACCTCCAGTGGGATGCTGTTTACCAAATATCAAAAGATTCTGACTAGTGGATTTGAAGAAGGAGATTTTTAAAGAATATTCTTCATACTGAACTAAGTTATAATTCAGACTCCCACAGGGAAATATCAACCCAGGGACTTGGCTTAAACAAACTTCAATCTTACCCCCCTAAGGTGGCTGCATACCATATATCAAAGCATTCTGAATGCTGGATCTGAAGGAGATGATTTTTGAAGAAAATTCCTCAATTAGAACTAAGTTATAATTCAGGCTCCCACAGGAAGCTCCAAATATCAACCCAGGGACTTGGCTTAAACAAACTTCAATCTTACCCCCCTAAGGTGGCTGCATACCATATATCAAAGCATTCTGAATGCTGGATCTGAAGGAGATGATTTTTGAAGAAAATTCCTCAATTAGAACTAAGTTATAATTCAGGCTCCCACAGGAAGCTCCAAATATGAACCCAGGGACTTGGCTTCAACAAACTTGAATCTCAACCTCCTAAGGATGCTGCATAACAAATATCAAAACATTCTGACTGCTGGATCTGAAGAAGAGTTTTAGTGAAAAATTCCACATATTGAACTAAGTTATAATTCGGGCTCCAACAGGGAGCCCAAATACGAAAGCAGGGACTTGGCTTCAACAAACTTGAATCTCATTCCCCTAAGCATGCTACATACCAAATATCAAAACATTCCGACTGCTGGATCTGAAGAAGAAGATTTTCAAAGACAATTCCTCATTCTGAACTAAGTTACAATTCCAAAGATGTTATATGCGAAATTTGAAAGCTTTTGGAGAAGTGGTTTGAGAGAAAAGTAGTCTTAAATGTTTTTCCCATTACCCACAGTGTTAAAAAATGCTGACTCAGCACGTTTTCAACGTCCCCAAAAAGTACCCCATGATAAAATAGCAATTTTTTTTTTACCATTCTATTCTGTAAAAAAAAAATTGCTATTTTATCATGGGGTCTTTTTATTGTACTGGGAGACTCTGACTTCACACCAAATAAGAATTCTCAGTGCTGTGTAGTTTTTGTGATATGGGCATTTTAATTTTTTTCTATTTTTAGCTTCCCATGGGGCGACGGGAACATTTTGTTGACATAAATTAAGTACTTATGACTCAACAAGCAAATTCAGTGAATTCATGTCTCCCGCTGGGCAGCAGTTTCAAAGGGAATTAATGCATCCAGTGGAATATAGTTGAGTTGCAAGTGGAAGTTATTTAGAAGAAACAGAACAGACAGTGCTTCAGACAGTGGTTATCAGATTTATTTTTACAGAGGTCACTGTCAAAGCAAGTAAAGTGATGTGGAGTATAACTGTGACAATCACTAAAAATTAAGACTGTATGATAAGACATATTACATTAAACTGATGTGAAAAGTGTTAACCAACCTGTAAAGCTTGTGATTGGAAGTTAATGAAACCTTAGAAGTGATGTCCAGATAATATGGTGGTCTTTATATGGTACTGGGAGAGTCTGACTTTGTAGAGTTGCAAAAGAAGAAATGATGAAGACATATTCTGGTCTCACAATGATAACAAAGACACAAAGATACACAAGAAGTTTTGTGAAGAACGGTTCATAAATACGTCTTTTAGTCCGAGGTACGTTGATGCATGGGCAGACAGACAGACAGACAGATTTTCGGTACAAAATTTCCCACATTCGAACTTAACCTAGGTATTGATAAAAGTAATCCATATATGAAATTTCATTGAAATCTGTTGACTCTAAGGAAAGTTAGAGCCTGGAAACCATCAGCCAATCAAATTTAAGCAACCTAAGTAAATATGCGTGGAAAAGGCCCATGTTCGAACTTGGACCCACAATTGATGAAAGTGATCTACTACAAAATTTCATCAAAATCAACTGACTGTAAGGAAAGTTAGAGTCTGGAAACAAAAAACACAGAAGGTGTGCACTGACTGTGTATTAGTAGTAGCACTGAATAAATCAAAGTTTCCCTAATTTACACAATTTTTGCACGAGAACAAAACCCATATTATATGTGATGTATTGCATGTTACTAAACATTCATACAAAAATTTATTCAAATCCGAACTTTCATATAGATGTTCTGTACAAAAAACTGATTGAATTTTGGACCAAACCCCAAAACACATGTTCTGGTCTCACAATGATAACAAAGGTTCCCAAGAAGTTTCGTGAAGATCGGTTCATAAATATGGCTTTTAGTCCGAGGTGAGTTGATGCTCGGGGCAGACGGACAGGCAGACAGACCGATTTTCGGTACAAAATTTCCCCACATTCGAACTTGACCTAGGTATTGATAAAAGTAATCCATATATGAAATTTCATCGAAATCGGTTGATTTTAAGGAAAGTTAGAGTCTGGAAACCGTCAGCCAATCAAATTTCAGCAACCTAATGAAATATGCGCGAAAAATGCCCATATTCGAACTTAGACCCACAATTGATGAAAGTGATCTACTACCCAAATTTCATCGAAATCCAGTCACTGTAAGGAAAGTTAGGAAACAGAAAACATGGAAGGACAGAAGGACACCCGGAATTTAATATCTCCCGTTGTTTTCAAAAAGCGGGAGACAATAAGCCCTCGTATCGAATTTGGTTAAAATCTGCCTTTCGGTTTGGAAAATAGAAATTTTGAGTAGGGCAAAAATTCTTGCTCCTCGAACTTCTCTTGAACAAATCTATTCCTCAAAAGGAAGCTGCACACCAAATATCAAGTCTCTGCTACTGCTGGTTCAGGAGAAGATTTTTTAAGATTTAAGCACACTTTTTGGGCGTGACCCTACTGAGGGGCGAGGCAACTTGATTTGTACAAAATCAAAATGCGATGTCATAACTATTATCTCAAATATCAATTAAATTGGTTCAGTGGTTTGGGAGGAGAAGATGCAAACACCATGTTCACGGACACCGGACGATGAGTGATCACTATAGCTCCCCTGACTGAAAGTCAGGCAAGCTAAAAATCTCCATTCAAATTTTATTATGTTTTCAATTTTTGTCTCAAAAACATAGCTTTTGACCCGTCATTGGAATGTGCTCATTGAGCTTACTCCAATAAGGGGCCCAAAGCTATGTATTTTAGACAAAATAGAAAATTTTGAGTAATTCAAAAATTTATTTTACAAGCACAGTCTGCTACCCGCATTGGGTAAAGGGTTAAGAATTACCATTTCCAACAACTGATACAGTATAATCATCATGCAAGTGAACAAGTATGTCAGCATGAAACATGCATGCTTTACTCTGTCTCATATAACTGATGTGAGTCAGTGTGACAATGTTTGACTGTTTTGGAGCAAGTTTTTTTCTTTGTTAACTCATATAATACAGTAGTTCAAAAGTAACGGTTAATCGACCAATCACTTTTTTGATTAATCAAGACATTGCGCATTGGTTAATCGATTAATCAGTTAACCATTTCAGCTTTAAACAAGAGCTCATGTATCGCTGAAGCAATACAATGTCCCCTACCGGACTAATGAGCATTAATAATTATACAAATGTTATAACCTAGATGTGATCTGCATGAATTCCGTTGAAGCATTTCCAAAAAAAGTCTGGAAAACTGATATTTTGGCGCTTTTCCATATTTCCAAGGGCCATAACTCACACAAGAATAATGCAATCAGCATGAAACTCAAACTTGATCTGTAAGTCATCATTCTATAGTAGGTTACCAAGAATGAAATCATTCGGTTGAAGCATTTCCAAAAAAAGTCCGGAAAACTAAAGAGTGACTGACAGACTGACTGACAGACTGATGGATGAGTGCAAATAAAACTTGATCTGTAAAAATTCAGGGCCAAAACACAAATTTTGCCCCGCCCCCCCCCAATCCCCAAAATTTGCATCCAAATAAAAAAAACTAATGTCCTATATGGTCCTCCATACTTTTACCTACTGCACATGCACAGTGTCAAAGAAGTACCGAAATTGGTGCCAAGCCTCATTCTTACAACCAGTGCCTGCTAAAATGTTATATAATCAGCGGGGAGGTATGAGTTCCCAACTCATGGGAGGGCCATCCCCATCTGGGTCATGGGTAAGTATAAAAAATATATAAATTACTATAAATTTTTTCATATTTTTATACTGTAACTAATGACCCAGACTTAGCTGAATAGAAAAAAGGCTGGAGGGCCAAGGACATAAAGGAAAATCCAATAGGCTCAATTATGTATAAAGAATTATCCCCTCAAGGAGAAAAGGAGAGAAAGGATTTACATTTATCTTTCTTGTTTATTAGAAATAAGAAAGACACATTACCGATCAATAATTGAGCACAATAACATCGATGATCTCCATTAACATCCAGTATAACCCATTATACTAATTCCTTAAAGGAAAGCCAATAAATAAAGATAGTTCAGAGAATGAGACTCTTTATACTCATTTAAAAGTGTTCGAGGATTGTATATTAACGCTCGTATGACACGTGACATATACAAATGCTTCACACCAAACTAAACTTCAAAAATATTACATAAATGAGATAGACATTAGCTTTACACTTTAAAACCATCCCAGCACCGACTTGGAATTACTGACTTCGGAGGAGGTATTCCCTTGCTTTTCACACCAAAGCCGGTGATACAAGGGAACACCATCACCCTCCCCTCCCCTTCCCCTTGCTCTGGGTCAAATCACTGCTGGAACAGAAAACTTACATAACTATAGCTGTAATCGTTTAGTGAATGATATTCTGAACAACAGATAACGGACCTAAACATCTAAGGTCGCCAGAAATACGGTAAAAATTTGTGAAAGTAGAAGGCTGTGACCACTAAGCAGCCTTCATAAGATCCGTAATAGCAATACTGTTAGAATAAGCTCAAGATGTTGACAGCGCTCTAACTTCATGCGCTGAAATCTTAAGCACAGACTGTTGATTACTTCTTAGGAGCCTGATTCTCAGCCAAAAATCCCACATTTGTAGTTAAAGTTATAGTATTACAAATACTACGATAATGAGAATCATCAATAGACAGAGCATGAAGCTCACTAACTCTTCTTGCGGAAGCAAAGGCTAAGAGAAAAGCTGTCTTATATGACAAGAATTTGAAGTCTACAGTATTCAGAGGTTCAAAAGGAACTTCTTTGAGCTTCAGTAGAACCCAAGCTAAATTCCATTTAGGAATTAACCTAAGAGTTCTAGGTCTATTTATTGAAAAGCTTTTTACTAACTTAGATAAAGAAATATTAGATCCAATTTGTAAGCTATCATGATGAGCATATGTGTCCGATAGCATATACCTATAACCCTTAATGGTTACTGGCTGCAGTTTGAGTTCATCAAGCAAGTAGACCAAAAAAATAGCAATGTCTGGAATGGAAGGATCATAAACATCTATCGACTGATCCTTACACCAACGAGAGAAAACTTTCCACTTTGCTGAATAATTTAGCGAAGAGGAGGCCCTCCTACAGTTAGAAATTGCGTCTACTGCTTGTCGTGTAAATTTCTTGCTGTGCAAGAAGGACGGCACAATGGAAATATGTGAAGGTTGAGACCTTTCAGGTTATGATGCAGTGTACGAGATATCCCCTGAGAGAGAAGGTCCTCCCACGGCGGAAGCTTCCAAGGAACATCCCATAACAGACACCTGTGTAGATTTATCCATGGTTTCTGAGACGACAGAGATGCTACCAACAGTATCTTGCAGTGCGATCGCTTGATCTTTAGCAAGATCTGTTGAATCAACAGAGTTGGAGGATACGCGTATCCTGATACAGTATAATCATCATGCAAGTGAACAAGTATGTCAGCATGAAACATGCATGCTTTACTCTGTCTCATATAACTGATGTGAGTCAGTGTGACAATGTTTGACTGTTTTGGAGCAAGTTTTTTTCTTTGTTAACTCATATAATACAGTAGTTCAAAAGTAACGGTTAATCGACCAATCACTTTTTTGATTAATCAAGACATTGCGCATTGGTTAATCGATTAATCAGTTAACCATTTCAGCTTTAAACAAGAGCTCATGTATCGCTGAAGCAATACAATGTCCCCTACCGGACTAATGAGCATTAATAATTATACAAATGTTATAACCTAGATGTGATCTGCATGAATTCCGTTGAAGCATTTCCAAAAAAAGTCTGGAAAACTGATATTTTGGCGCTTTTCCATATTTCCAAGGGCCATAACTCACACAAGAATAATGCAATCAGCATGAAACTCAAACTTGATCTGTAAGTCATCATTCTATAGTAGGTTACCAAGAATGAAATCATTCGGTTGAAGCATTTCCAAAAAAAGTCCGGAAAACTAAAGAGTGACTGACAGACTGACTGACAGACTGATGGATGAGTGCAAATAAAACTTGATCTGTAAAAATTCAGGGCCAAAACACAAATTTTGCCCCGCCCCCCCCCCAATCCCCAAAATTTGCATCCAAATAAAAAAAACTAATGTCCTATATGGTCCTCCATACTTTTACCTACTGCACATGCACAGTGTCAAAGAAGTACCGAAATTGGTGCCAAGCCTCATTCTTACAACCAGTGCCTGCTAAAATGTTATATAATCAGCGGGGAGGTATGAGTTCCCAACTCATGGGAGGGCCATCCCCATCTGGGTCATGGGTAAGTATAAAAAATATATAAATTACTATAAATTTTTTCATATTTTTATACTGTAACTAATGACCCAGACTTAGCTGAATAGAAAAAAGGCTGGAGGGCCAAGGACATAAAGGAAAATCCAATAGGCTCAATTATGTATAAAGAATTATCCCCTCAAGGAGAAAAGGAGAGAAAGGATTTACATTTATCTTTCTTGTTTATTAGAAATAAGAAAGACACATTACCGATCAATAATTGAGCACAATAACATCGATGATCTCCATTAACATCCAGTATAACCCATTATACTAATTCCTTAAAGGAAAGCCAATAAATAAAGATAGTTCAGAGAATGAGACTCTTTATACTCATTTAAAAGTGTTCGAGGATTGTATATTAACGCTCGTATGACACGTGACATATACAAATGCTTCACACCAAACTAAACTTCAAAAATATTACATAAATGAGATAGACATTAGCTTTACACTTTAAAACCATCCCAGCACCGACTTGGAATTACTGACTTCGGAGGAGGTATTCCCTTGCTTTTCACACCAAAGCCGGTGATACAAGGGAACACCATCACCCTCCCCTCCCCTTCCCCTTGCTCTGGGTCAAATCACTGCTGGAACAGAAAACTTACATAACTATAGCTGTAATCGTTTAGTGAATGATATTCTGAACAACAGATAACGGACCTAAACATCTAAGGTCGCCAGAAATACGGTAAAAATTTGTGAAAGTAGAAGGCTGTGACCACTAAGCAGCCTTCATAAGATCCGTAATAGCAATACTGTTAGAATAAGCTCAAGATGTTGACAGCGCTCTAACTTCATGCGCTGAAATCTTAAGCACAGACTGTTGATTACTTCTTAGGAGCCTGATTCTCAGCCAAAAATCCCACATTTGTAATTAAAGTTATAGTATTACAAATACTACGATAATGAGAATCATCAATAGACAGAGCATGAAGCTCACTAACTCTTCTTGCGGAAGCAAAGGCTAAGAGAAAAGCTGTCTTATATGACAAGAATTTGAAGTCTACAGTATTCAGAGGTTCAAAAGGAACTTCTTTGAGCTTCAGTAGAACCCAAGCTAAATTCCATTTAGGAATTAACCTAAGAGTTCTAGGTCTATTTATTGAAAAGCTTTTTACTAACTTAGATAAAGAAATATTAGATCCAATTTGTAAGCTATCATGATGAGCATATGTGTCCGATAGCATATACCTATAACCCTTAATGGTTACTGGCTGCAGTTTGAGTTCATCAAGCAAGTAGACCAAAAAAATAGCAATGTCTGGAATGGAAGGATCATAAACATCTATCGACTGATCCTTACACCAACGAGAGAAAACTTTCCACTTTGCTGAATAATTTAGCGAAGAGGATGCCCTCCTACAGTTAGAAATTGCGTCCACTGCTTGTCGTGTAAATTTCTTGCTGTGCAAGAAGGACGGCACAATGGAAATATGTGAAGGTTGAGACCTTTCAGGTTATGATGCAGTGTACGAGATATCCCCTGAGAGAGAAGGTCCTCCCACGGCGGAAGCTTCCAAGGAACATCCCATAACAGACACCTGTGTAGATTTATCCATGGTTTCTGAGACGACAGAGATGCTACCAACAGTATCTTGCAGTGCGATCGCTTGATCTTTAGCAAGATCTGTTGAATCAACAGAGTTGGAGGATACGCGTATCCTATCATTCCGTCCCAAGAGATCGAGAGAGTGTCTACTGCAAACGCTCGAGAATCTGGGCATGGCGACACATACGTCTGCAACTGATTGTTGAGGTGTGTCGCAAACAAGTCTATCATTGGTCGATGCCATTGGTAGCATATCTGATTGAA
Source organism: Pictodentalium vernedei (assembly GCA_031216915.1). Taxonomy (NCBI): domain Eukaryota; kingdom Metazoa; phylum Mollusca; class Scaphopoda; order Dentaliida; family Dentaliidae; genus Pictodentalium; species Pictodentalium vernedei. The sequence goes on from CM062297.1 coordinate 162,225,135, forward strand.
CACTCGCTTGTTGAGAGTCCATTCTGACGGTAACATGTGACCTTTCCGAGAGAGTGAGTCTGCTAGAACATTCAGACGACCCAGAATATGACGGACCGACAGAAGAACATGATGCTCTAGAACAAACAGAAGAATTGTTTCCATTAGGTCGAATATCGGAATCGAATGAGTGCCTCCTTGGTTCCGAATGTACGCTACTACCGTCGAATTGTCCAACAGTATTGAACCTGTGAATTCCAAAATCCAAGTTTACATCACATCTCTTTGATGTTTATGTGCTTGTTCAGGAACACCGGATCCCAAAGGCCCTGGCACCCCTAATCTGTTGGGCTCAATGTTGCGCCCCAACCTGCTTGACTCGCATCTGTCATAATCATAAAAAACAGATCTGGCAGTTACAGTGGAACTCCGGAGTCAACCACTGAATATCTGCCCAAGTCTGAATCTCTTGTTTTACTTGGTTCGATAAAACGATATTTGTTTCGAGTGATTGAATCTTCACACTCCAATTTTGAGTGAAAAATATCTGGAGTTGACGTGTGCGCAAGCGACCCATCGGAATGAGATCCGCCGCTCCGCATAATCCCATCAGTCGCATGAATTCCCTCACTGTTACTACGTCTGAGTGTAGACAAAAACGAGCATAGCAACTGACTAACTTCGCTCTGGGCAACAGAAGATGAACCAGATTGTTGTTAGTCTCGAAGCTCATTCCCAAGTGAATGAACGACTTGGACAGAGCTAGATCTGACTTCTTTTTGTTTATGATGAAACCAAGACGTCGGGGCAATTGAAGCAGCAGACTCTGAACATCTGAAGAACTGTTTTGTTGCCGTACCCCTGAAGAATGTCATCCAAGTAGGCTGATGTTACCGCAGACGAATGAGCTCGGAAATAAGCCATTACCGAGTTCATAATTCAAGTGAAAGCCCAGAGTGCTAGATTGAGTCCGAACTACATCGCTCGGAACTGATAAATGACTCCTAAGACGGTGAAGCGAAGGTACTTTCGGAATGCCGGATGTACCATGACATGAAAGTACGCATCCTTGAGATCTATGGTTGATGCATAATTGTCCACTCGAATGCTCGCCCTCACTGATCGAATGGTCTCCATATAGAACTTTGGAGCCACGATCAGTTTGTTTATCCAACTCAGATCTATAACTGGACGGAACAAGCCGTCTGGCTTCGGTACCAGGAACAGGTGACTGTAAAAACCCAGGGATTCCTGGTTTTTCATGACCTCTGTTGCATTCTTCTCCAAAAGAGATTGCACCTCTGATAGAAGTGAATCTCTTTTTTGAAGATTGTATGGAAGCTGAGTCCAGCGCAGACTTCATGTTAACGGAGGTTTTTCTCGGAAAGATAGCTTTAGGCCAAAAGATAACCTCTTTTACCCATCGCTCACCTGTAATTGACAACCAATTGGTCAAAAACTTTGTCAGCCTTCCGCCCACCGGACCGCAATAAAGGTCCTGACCATCACCTCCTGGATCTGCGTGCGAGGCCTGCGGGAAGAGAAACTACATCCTCCCCGTGCAGCACCTCGACCTGTCGACCTAGGGGCATCGGACCGGTTGTCTCGGGCAGAACTATGTCCCCTACCTGAGTCACTACTCTGACGGTCTCTGGAGTAAGAGCTAGAGGATTTTTTATATCCTTTATAGGAGCTTCCCTTGGACGTACTCGAACCAGAGGCGCCTGTCTTACTCTTCTCTGATGCATCAGGTCTTTTAGAAACCGACTTAAAAAGCAGAGAATCTGAAGCATTCTTGGTAATCTGTTCATAGATTGAAGAAAGCTTACCATCAAAGAGAAAATCCCCGGAAACCGGAGCGACTCGAGAGTTTTTCACCTTTGAATCCACCATAATGGATGAAGCCAGGGCAGCATCATGTCTAACCAACTCCAAATTAGCCACTGATAAGGAGGAGTTATACGTGGAAAATGCAATAGCCTTAGAAAGAACTCTTAAGGATGAGCGAACGTCCTTGAATTCTTTACCGTCGAGACATTGCACTAACGCTCTTGAAACGTGATCTGCGTATGACAATGCGTCTAAATTCGCTCTATTAGACAAAATCATCGTCTCCAAAGTACTAGGGAGAATAGACAAAGCTGAAGGCAGGGACAATACTAAGTCCTCAGCCTGATGGTCTAAATGCAGACGAACTCTCGGTATGCCCTGTCCTGCCATTGCAAATCTATTCTTACTATTGATGAACAGCAGATGCAGAGCACGTTGAGATAAGAAACTGTTCTTGCCTGACTTGGAGGCTAAATTAAAAATAGCGTCATTAAGCAATTCAAACGTCAATGAGACACTGCTGGACTGGACCAGATAATCAGGAACATCTTCCTTAATATAGCTAAAAAAGTCAGTATCCAATGACGCTATCAGTCTCTTATCCTTTGTCATAGTAACCTGGTCCGATGGAACAACGTCTGGAAGGTGTTGACGGATAAACTCCATCACCGCCTTATGTTGTTCCAAAAGGGAAAAATCCAGCTCAGTAATTTTCCTTCACCATCCGACTGGACCAGATGAGAATCCCGGTTGTCCCTGTCTGACCTTGCATAGGAACGAACCGACCCAGCTTCATCCGACAGTTCCTGATCCGAAACTGTTGTAGGATGTTCCGTAGGTTGCTGGGATGCTGCGATGAGCTGCACTATCTGTGATAGCAAGTCCGTCATGGAAGCCTGTGGAGCTGAGGTCCTTTGTTGCTTAGCCGCTGGAAGTTCCCTGGAACGGTGTGTCCCACATAATCCTTTTATGCGAATGTCCCGACTGATGAGGCCTCGTGCCCCTGGCTATTGGATGGTGTGACCTAGCCGACATGGAATCCTTTGTCAGCGAAGCAGGCTGGATATGAGGTCACAAAGCCAAGGTGTGGTCGTGGGTGCCGATGTGCTGAAGAGGAAGCCAATAGACTAGCCGATGCCGGCTGTCTATAAGACGAAGCATCCCGAACAGGAGGTGTGGACGTGTACTCCGACTGATAAACGTTATGAACAACAACATCTGGATACGGCTCGGGCTAGAGGCCGTATTTATGAACCGATCTTTACGTAACTTCTTGGGTATCTTTGTTATGACCGTGGGACGAGAACGAGTGTTTTTGGGTGCGGTCTAAAATTCAAGATGGCTGCCAGTGGCCATTTTGTACCGAAATTAGGTCTAATCAGTTTTTTGTACACAACTTCTATACAGCTCAGACTAGAGGACATATTTATGAACCAATCTTTTCGAAACTTCTTGGGTACCTTTGTTATCACCGTGGGATGAGAGCGAGTGTTTTTGGGTGTGGTCCGAAATTCAAGATGGCTGCCAGCCGCCATTTTGTACCGACGATGCAGAAATCTGTTTTTTGTACAGAACTTCCATATGAAAGCTCTGATTTGAATAAATTTTTTGTTTGAATGTTTAGTACCATGGGATGCATGACATATAATACGTTTTTTTTCTCGTGCGTAAATTGTGCAAATTAGACTAATTTTGATGTTTTTTGGTGTTACTTTCAGCACTGTAAGTACAAATGCCAATATGGCTCGGGCTAGAGGCCGTATTTATGAACCGATTTTTACGAAACTTCTTGGGTACCTTTGGTATCACCGTGGGACGAGAACGAGTGTTTTGGGGTCCGGTCCAAAATTCAAGATGGCCGATGGCAGCCATTTTGTACAAAATTAGGTGCAATCAGATTTTTGCACAGAACTTCCATATGAAAGCGCTGATTTGAATAATTTTTTGTGTGAATGTTTAGTACCATGGAACACATCACATATAATACAGGGTTTTTTTGTCGTGCAGAAATTATGCAAATTAGATGAACTTTGATTTTTTCAGTGCGGCTTACACACAGTAAGTACACATGTCAATACAGCTCAGACTAGAGTCTGAATTTATGAACTGATCTTCACGAAATGTCTTGGGTACCTTTGTTATCACCTTGGGACGAGAACGAGTGTTTCTGGGTGCGGTCTAAAATTCAAGATGGCTGCCAGTGGCCATTTTGTACCGAAATTAGGTCTAATCAGTTTTTTGTACACAACTTCTATACAGCTCAGACTAGAGGACATATTTATGAACCAATCTTTTCGAAACTTCTTGGGTACCTTTGTTATCACCGTGGGATGAGAGCGAGTGTTTTTGGGTGTGGTCCGAAATTCAAGATGGCCACCAGCAGCCATTTTGTACCAAAATTGGTGCAATCAGTCTTTTGTACAGAACTTCTGTGTGAAAGTTCTGATTTGAATAAATTTTTGTATGAATGTTTAGTAACATGGAATACATCACATATTTAAGGGTTTTTTTCGTGTAGAAATTATGCAAATTAGATGAACTTTGATTTATTCAGTGCTACTTACACAATGTAAGCACACATGTCAATTCGGCTCAGGGTAGAGGCTGTATTTATGAACCGATCTTCATAAAACTTCTTGGGTACCTTTGTTATCACCTTGGCACGAGAATGAGTGTTTCTGGGTACGGTCCAAAGTTCAAGATGGCTGCCAGTGGCCATTTTGTACCGAAATTAGGTCCAATCAGTTTTTTGTCACAAGTTCTATACAGCTCGTATTTATGAACTGATCTTCACAAAACTTCTTGGGTACCTTTGTTTTCACCTTGGGACAGGAACGAGTGTGTTTTGGGGTGCCTTTGTTATCACTGAGCTATGAGAACAAATATTTTGGGGTTCAGTCAGACCCACTCTGGGACTCAAAGATTTTTTTCTAGTTTAGCATCTGACTGTCACCCATCCTTACAATACTTTACCTATACATTTGTTACAGGCTACGGTCAGTATTTATGACGCCAAAGTTGAGCTAATAAAAATTATAAGTTACAGCCCTGAACACATCCAACCACTGTTTCTTCCTCTCATCCTCTTATTGCATCCTTGGATCCACCATTTCCATCATGATATTGTGTCTGGCATGATTTTAACTGAGATTTATAAGCACAGAAGTCAGTGAGATGTAACTGACAGAAGGGGCAAACAAAGAATGAGGCTTGGCGCCAATTTCGGTACTTCCTTGACACTGCACATGTGCAGTAGGTAAAAGTATGGAGGACCATATAGGACATTAGTTTTTTTGATTTAGATGCAAATTTTGGGGATGGGGGGGGGGGGGGGGGGGCAAAATTTGTGTTTGGCCCTGAATTTTTAAGAGTTAGCACTAGCTTAGTCTGGGCCATTGGTTACAGTATCAAAATCTGATATTTTGGCACTTTTCCATATATCCAAAGGCCATAACTCACACAGAATAATGCAATCGGCATGAAACTCAAACTTGATCTGTAAGTCGTTATTCTATAGTAGTTTACCAAAAATGAAATCATTCTGAAGCGTTTCCAAAAAAAGTCTGGAAAACTGATATTTTGGCTCTTTTCCATATTTCCAAGGACCATAACTCACACAAGAATAATGCAATCAGCATGAAACTCAAACTTGATCTGTAAGTCATCGTTCTATAGTAGGTTACCAAAAATGAAATCATTCGGTTGAAGCATTTCCAAAGAAAGTCAGGAAAACTAAAGTGTGACTGACAGAGAGACCGACAGACTGATGGATGGACAGAGTGCAAATCTATATACCCATCCGGTGATGCCGGTAGGGGACTAATAATCGTGCACTCTTCCTGTGCTCTATACATTTTTCTTGTAAGAGTTTTATTGGGAAACCTCTTTATTATTTATAAGTTCAAGAATAAAAATGCATGTCTTGGGAAAGGACCATGACAATAAGCAGTATACTTAGAACTGGAAGTTCAATGTGTAGCAAGCTTCTTTCACAGTTTTTTTCTATATAATACAATGTTCCAATAAGAGTAAAATCCTCACCCTCTGATTGGATGACAGCTGGCGTACTTACTTTTATGTTTCAGCTCCAGTAGCAAATGTTACCGTCTGACGTCACCACATGATACATTTGAAATGACGCTGCCTGTTTTGTAATTGCTTCATCAACTTAGTGACCAGCAAGCTGCTTCATTTTTCTAGATTTTTTGCATGTGCAGGAGACAGTGTTTCAGATGAAGCATTGTTTAAATTACAAACTGATTTACAATTTGAACAGAGATGGAATGAGTTTATCTGGTTTATTGATTATTTATCCAGTGCCATCGTGTGTACATGGGAGGTTTATTTACTAAACCTGTGGTCGTTAAAAGTTGCCTTGAACAAGGCAACTTTTAACGATCACAAGTTTAGTAAATAAGCCTCCTGTGTTCCATGATGTAGGTATTGGGATATAGGTAGTGTCTTATTGGAACATATGCGTTATTGTGTTGAACCACCGAGCATCGATGAGCAACTGTCAGCTCCTCAACATTCTAACTCTGTTCAGGCTCCGCTCAAGCAGAGCAACAGCAGTTGAAGGCATGTGCACCATCGACGTACAGTATGCCCTAGTACACAGGGTCATCGAGCCCACATGGAGGCAACCAGAATAAAGTGTCTTGCCTAAGAACATTATACAGGTTGTCCTGGATGGGGATCGAACTCGGAGGCCCACTATTTTGGCATAGTTAACTTCAAGCTTGCAATATTTATAATGCAGAAGAACCCTATTGATAAGGCCCCATAAAGTAGATCTTCTGTTTCTGAGGCCATTTTTTGTAAAATAGCATGTGGTGGGCTGTTTTTTTATTTCATTTTTTATTTTTGTAATTATTTCTTTGCCATCAAAAGTTCATGTTCTTGGTTTGTTTTATGTTTAAGGCCTCATAATCTACATAATACCATGGGTGGTGGTGTATTTTGTCCATTGAGTACAAGAAGGCTTTGCAATTGTTAAGCATTGCAAAGCCTTGTTGCACTCAAGGGTCAAATTATCAATTTCATTATCTTGGGTAAAATAACAGACATAAGGCGTAATAAAATTAAAAATCTGTTTCTCAGGCCCTCCCACATGGTCCTTTTGGCTGCCGCATGCTCTCTTTTTATGACCAATGCAAACTTGAAAAAATAAAAATTAAATGGTTTATGTCCGATATTTTACACAAGTTAATAAAACTGATAAATTTGTCCCTTGAGTGCAACAAGGCTTTGCAATGCTTTAGCACCCAAGGGTCGAAATACACTACCACCCTTGCTATTCTGTACATTATGAGTCCTAAAACATAAAATAAACCAAGAATATGAACTTCTGATGGCAAAGAAATAATTACAAAAATAAAATATAAAATAAAAAACCGCCCGCCCACATGCAATTTTACAAAACTTGGCCTGAGAAACAGAACATCTACTTTGTGTGGCCTAAACCATTCAATTTTGTAAGTTTGCATTGGTTATAAAACGAGAGCATGCAGCAGACAAAAGGACCATGTGGGAGGGCCTGAGAAACATTTTTTTAGGTATAATATATAACTTTTAAAAGACAAATCGTTCACCACACCTTTTATACAAATGTACCCAGGAAAACCTTTACCTAATAAATCGGCAGCATCTGTCAACGTAATTTAGCAGTTGGAAAGAATTTGTTTTTCAAAAAATCTCAACAAAAACAATAACTTGTGACCCTTCATGGAATGAGCTCAACAAGTTCGTTCCAATGAGGAGTCACATAACATGGTTTGTTCAAAGTTTGGGGAAAATTTGGAAAAAAATAGTATTTAAAATAACAAAATTTTGATATCCTGGGCATTGGGTAACGGGTTAATGGTATATAGGTTATAAAGTAAAAACCTGTTAATAAATGAAAACAAATTAAATTGATAATACCCTAATGGTCGAACATCAACATTTAATCCATTGCGTGTTGTTTGACCCTGCTCCATGAGCTCTGTCAAATAAAGTACTATAGGAGAAATTTACCACTAAAATGTGGGAGAATACCCATTTGTGGGGTAACTGAATAAACCTGTCAACAGAACAAGTGTAAAAAGAATTATTTCAGCAATGTTTGACCTAAAACTTACTTCCAGAAATGTCTTCACTATCAGTTGTTTTCCATTTGAGTCTATGTAGATCAGCTGATTTTAAGTTACCACCGAGAACTAACTCCACTATACTTGATATTTTAAATGGAACAAATAAATTCTGCAACAAAAATAAATAACTTGATGACAAAAAGAAATCAAGGCTCATATATTTGATAGATTTTCTTATTTCAAAATGACATTTTATTTTTAGAGTCAACAAGTCAAATAAGAATGGTTGTTCACTGTGGCACTGATTTGTCCCAACTGGAAGGGTGCAGAATAGTTTGTAAAAATCTGAGATTCAAAGATTTATTCTTATAGATTAACCCTCAAATCTTACAGACCTTCGGTTTTTAGGCATGCAATTGTGCTTGCACACCATCACACACCTGGTTTCCAAAGGCTGGGTACTAAAAGTGGGCACCTCACAAATTGTGGGCATGCAGACATAGACTGAAGCTAGCGATATTCAGTATTTTGTATACAGTGGAACCATGTTAATTGAATTAGCCAGTTTGCCAATAAAAATTATTCAATTAACAGGAGTATTCAAATAACAGGGATTGTGTCACTTTTCTGTATTCTAGAGATAAACTTAGCAATTATTCTATTATATCTTGTTTGACAGAACTCCATGAGCTCTGTCAAACAAGATATAATAGATTAAATGCCTGTATTGGATGAACTGAAGACAAATAGGTCTATAAACAAAGACTTAGATGTGAGTCTTCCATGGAAGACGTGTGTCGCCTGTTCTAAGTGGAAAAGGGGCATAACTCTGGAAAAAATACAGCGGATCAAAAAATAAAATAGGAGGTGCACAATGCCATTATGTGATAAAGAATCACTGAAAGTTTCATTAAAATCCATTCATAGGTTAAAGAGGAGTGGCGGATAAGAGAAAGTGTGACGCGGAAGATGCAGACGACGACGCGGACGATGCAAGACGACAAAAGTAATCTCTGTATGTCGCTCCCCACTTCGTGGGGCAGGCGACACAAAAAACTGGGGAGAGTCAACGTAATTTCTCGACAGGAACAAGATTTTTTATTCAGTTAACAGAAGTTTACTCAATAACCTGTATTCAATTAACAGGTCAAATTTGTACTGGAGGTAAGGTAAATGGTTTTGTGTTGAGAAATTATATTCAATTAACAGGGTTATTCAGTTAAGAAATATCCAATTAAGGGTATTCCACTGTAACAAGAATCATCAGTACATTTTTCAATACTGTCACTGATACGGCAAATTAAAACATAATCAGTGTACTAAAAAGTCGGTTTTATCCTGGTATGCAAATTTCAACTCGCTTATCATGATTTACAGAAAGTAAATTTTCTTCACTGGTGCAGATTATAATTGGTTTAAACTAGAGTTGTAGGTTAACCGAAACCAAACCAAGGTTTTTATTTTCTTTTAAAAACCGAAACCGTCGACATCCCGTAATTTAAGGTTTTTCATTTAAATACTCTCTTGCTGCAGAAATTCACAGAATGTAGCCACCCCAGAGTAGTGAGAGTACCCAGACACTGCCAATGGCAATCTTGGGAAAGATTAAAATAGAGAGTATTTTATCCGCGTTAGGTTCTTCCACTGTAGTGCAAGCCTGTTGTAAACAATTGAGGTAGGTTGATAAGAAATTCACAGAATGTAGCCACCCCAGAGTAGTGAGAGTACCCAGACACTGCCATTGGCAGTGTCTGGGTACTCTCACTACTCTGGTAAGGCTACATTCTGTAAATTTCCGACATTTCAGTTTAGTTGTGTTTGCAGCTTTCCTCAAGTTGCGTGTAGGTGTCAGACCTCGAAAAATGGCCAAGCACAATAAAAGTTCTGTATATTTAGGTAATTATTATATTGGCCTTCCTGATTCTTCATGTATTATAGCTTATTTCGGGCATTCGTTGAGTTTCACTCAATTTCACTACCATTCAGTTATAACTCCGGACATAAGAATGAGTTTTATTGAATTTTACATGGCCTCATGAACAAACCGAAAACCGAACCGAACCGAGGTTTTTCTCCACCTGAAAAACCAAAACCGAAACCGAACAAGAAATTTAAAAACCTACAGCTCTAGTTTAAACTTGGGTTTTTTCCATTTTACCACCCTGTCTGCCTTCGCAGACCATGGAATGTTTCTTTATTATTTTTCTTTCCCAACTCTTCAAGTGCTTTGTCCAACAGTCACCATTATTACGAAAGCAAATGAATATTGTTTACCTTGAATTTGAAACAAGTTCAGGTGAGATGAGAAGACACATATATTACAGCATGCACATTGGACATTTCGACCAATGACATTCCTGCTATTAAAAACCTGGAAATTTTCCTTGGGAAATGCCAAGGAATTCGCTGTATTTTACATTTGTATTTCAAAGTGATTGGCTGTTTGCACACGCTGACGTCATGATAGCATCTTGCCTATAAAGTAGTGTACACAAAGGTGTTTGATACAAGACCTATGCAAGATACTTTATTGTTTTCAAACAAACAAAAGTTAGTCATTTGTGCTTCCTTAGTCAAGATAGATGAGATGAAACTTAACCAGACCATTACCACAATCATTTAACTAGAGGGGGTATCAGTACCCCGTGGCTCACCAACAGGTGGCCAATGTAAAGGGGTGGCTGGAGTAAAAAAAAAAGTTCAAAACCTGTACACAAAAGTCCAAAATTAAAGTAATTTAGCAGCTAAAGGGTTAAATAATATAATAATAGCCCCTAAGAAGCATCCTAACATAACATAGGAACCATGGCATTATGCTACAAGGTAAGTCTCCACTTTGAAGAGAAGAAAGACAAACCTCAAAACCTGCACATAAAAGTAAAAAAAAAAGTATCAAATTTGTTTCAATGGGTTAAAATTGAGAAAAAATACCCTGATAATGTCACAGTAACCACCATGGCAATATGCCAGTAAGGTGAAACTCTACCTGAAAAATATCCACTTTTAAGAAAAGAAAGAAAAACCTCAAAACCTGCACATAAAAATCAAAAAAGTATCACATTTGTTTCAAAGAGTTAAAATTTAGAAAAATACACTGAAAATGTTACAGTAACCACCATGGCAATATTCCAGTGAGGTAAAACTCCACTTGAAAAAAATATCAAAACCTGCACACAAAGGTACAAAACCTGCACAGAAAAGTCCAAAATTAAAGTAAATAAGTAGCTAAAGGGTTAAATAATATACTAATAGCCCTAAGAAGCATCCTAACATAAAATAGGAACCATGGTAATATGCTATAAGGTAAGTCTCCACTTTGAAGAAAAGAAAGACAAACCTCAAAATCTGCACAAAAAAGTAAAAAAAAAAGTATCACATTTGTTTCAATGGGTTAACCCTTTACCCAACGAATCCCCCGCATCCGCCCACGTAATATACAAATACAGCTGGTGAAAAAATATTATTTTTCGAAAAATTTCAACAAAAACACATCATGTGACCCCTCTTTGGAACGAGCTCCTCGAGCTCATTCCAAAGAGGGGTCACATGATATGGTTTTGTTGAAATTTTTTAAAATGAAAGTGTCAATGACACTGTAGCTCAACTTGTCAAGACAAAGACATGTACATGTATAGTATGTGACACAGCAATGACAAACATCTAGGTAATGACCTGATAACAAAGGTACATATAAAGTATTGTAACGGTCTGTACATAATACTGACCGTTGCCTGTAACAAATGTATAGGTAAAGTATTGTAAAGGTGGGTGACAGTCAGATGCTGAACTAGAAAAAATCTTTGAGTCCCAGAGTGGGTCTGACTGAACCCCAAAATTTTTGTTCTCATAGCACAGTGATAACAAAGGCACCCCAAAACACACTCGTTCCTGTCCCAAGGTGAAAACAAAAGTACTCAAGAAGTTTTGTGAAGATCAGTTCATAAATACGAGCTGTATAGAACTTGTGACAAAAAACTGATTGGACCTAATTTCGGTACAAAATGGCCACTGGCAACCATCTTGAATTTTGGACCGTACCCAGAAACACTCATTCTCATCCCAAGGAGATAACAAAGGTACCCAAGAAGTTTTGTGAAGATCGGTTCATAAATACAGCCTCTACCCTGAGCCATATTGACATGTGTGCTTACATTGTGTAAGTAGCACTGAATAAATCAAAGTTCATCTAATTTGCATAATTTCTGCACGAAAAAAAACCCCTTACAATATGTGATGTATTCCATGTTACTAAACATTCATACAAAAATTTATTAAAATCAGAACTTTCATACAGAAGTTCTATACAAAAGACTGATTGCACTAATTTTGGTACAAAATGGCTGCTGGTGGCCATCTTGAATTTCGGACCACACCCAAAAACACTCGCTCTCATCCCACGGTGATAACAAAGGTACCCAAGAAGTTTCGTAAAGATTGGTTCATAAATATGGCCTCTAGTCTGAGCTGTATAGAAGTTGTGTACAAAAAACTGATTAGACCTAATTTCGGTACAAAATGGCCACTGGCAGCCATCTTGAATTTTAGACCGCACCCAGAAACACTCGTTCTCGTCCCAAGGTGATAACAAAGGTACCCAAGACATTTCGTGAAGATCAGTTCATAAATACAGACTCTAGTCTGAGCCATATTGACATGTGTACTTACTGTGTGTAAGCCGCACTGAAAAAATCAAAGTTCATCTAATTTGCATAATTTCTGCACGAGAAAAAAACCCGTATTATATGTGATGCATCCCATGGTACTAAACATTCGCACAAAAAAATTATTCAAATCAGGGCTTTCATATGGAAGTTCTGTGCAAAAATCTGATTGCACCTAATTTTGTACAAAATGGCTGCCATCGGCCATCTTGAATTTCGGACCGGACCCCAAAACACTCGTTCTCCTCCCACGGTGATACCAAAGGTACCCAAGAAGTTTCGTAAAGATCGGTTCATAAATACGGCCTCTAGCCCGAGCCGTATTGGCATTTGCACTTACAGTGCTGAAAGTAACCCCAAAAAACATCAAAATTAGTCTAATTTGCACAATTTACGTACGAGAAAAAAACCCGTATTATATGTGATGTATCCCATGGTACTAAACATTCATACAAAAAATTATTCAAATCAGAGCTTTCATATGGAAGTTCTGTACAAAAAACAGATTTCTGCATCGTCGGTACAAAATGGCAGCTGGCAGCCATCTTGAATTTCGGACCGCACCCAAAAACACTCGTTCTCGTCCCACGGTCATAACAAAGATACCCAAGAAGTTTCGTAAAGATCGGTTCATAAATACGGCCTCTAGCCCGAGCCATAGCAGCTTGGCACTTACAGCTCTGAAAGTAACACTAAATATATCAAAGTCAGTCTAATTTGCATAATTTACGCACGAGAAAAAAACCCGTATTATATGTGATGTATCCCATGGTACTAAACATTTATAGAAAACTTTATTCAAATCAGAACTTTCATACAGAAGTTCTGTACAAAAAACTGATTTTTGCATCATCGGTACAAAATGGCCACTGGCAGCCATCTTGAATTTCGGACCACACCTAAAAACACTCGTTCCCGTCCCAGGGTCATAACAAAGGTACACAAGAAGTTTCGTAAAGATCGGTTCATAAATACGACCTCTAGCCCGAGCCATAGCCAATTGTTGACGTACGGACAGACAGACAGATGGCCAGACGGACGGATGGACAGACGGACGACGGGCCATGACAATAGCTCAAATTTGACTTCGTCAAAGTTGAGCTAAAAATTTTAAAAAATGATATTTAAAATAATGAATTTTGAAATCGTCTGCCTTAGAAACCTTAGAAACAGATTTTAAATTTTTTTGGCCTTATTTTAAGTTTTGAGGCAAGCTGATTTAAACATTTCTTGTGAGAAATGCAAATGCACACTTCAGAATGTGATGTCTGTTGTGAAGATAATATTATGAAGACTCATCAGAGTCTGTTTCATTCCGAAGTCAGGAATTACACCTGAAATGTCCACTGCAATCACGAACAAAGTATCTGCTGATTAACCGACATTTTGAGTGAAATTATTAGCAGATGTTTTAGTCTATCAGGCAGGAGTTTTGGGTGAACTTGCTAGCAGACGTTTCGTCCCTACATGTTGTTTGGCAGCAAACAGTAAAAAGTAATCAGTACAAAAAAAAGTGTGTCGGAGTTAGAAGAAAAAAAAACATTATTATTTTTGTGACTATATTTTTCCAAAATTGAAGGACTGTCCTTAAAGGTCTGGAGATTTTAAATATTTTCGCTAAATGTTTACAGTCTACATCCTGTGACTTTGCAGTTGTTTGTTCGCAAGTCTTGGCTTCCAAGTTGCAATCAGCAAGTTCCCCACCGATAGAATATGGTGAAAGCTTCAAGCATCAAGGTATCCTCTCATAAAAAAATTTCAAACAACAAGTCACTCCAAGCAACATATTTAGAACACACAAAATAGAGAAAAGGCTTCAAGCTTCTTGGGAAAAACTTCAAACAGCAGCAAGTTACCCACTCAATCTTTAAGTTATCCAGTCAAGCTTCAAGATATCCACTCATAAAACCTAGAAACGTTTCAAGCAGCAAGTACCCACTCAAGCTTCAAGTTATCCATTCATAAAACCTGCAAAAACTACATGTAGCAAGTAACACACTCATACTTACAAGTTATCCACACAAAAGACCTAGAAAAACTTTAGGAAAAAAAGTTACCCACACAAAAAATCTGTGAAAAGGCAGCAAGTTACAGTACAGTTACCGTGGACTGTCATAATCCATGCATGGACAGGGATGTCCACGCATGCATTTAACAGGTAATTAAAATCAGCAGCAGCAAAATTTTAATTAATGAAGCACCAGGTTGTACCTGGTGCTTCATAAATTCAATTTTTGATGATTATTTATATAATCAGTGTTTGGAATCTAATATTATTGCATCCGTGGAAGCATTGCTCACCAGTGAAAGTGACCAATCCATAGCAACCATACTGTACACATTCAAGCAGCAAGTTATCCACTCAAGCTTCAAAGTTATTCACTCATTAAACCTGGAAAAGTTTCAGGCAAGAAGGTACTCACACATAAACCTTTAAAAAACTTCAGGCAGCAAGTTACTCACTCAAGCAGCAAGTAACCCACTCATAAAACCTTGAACACCTTCATGCAGCAATTTACTCACTCATAAAACCTTGGACAGCTTCAAGCAGAAAGTTATGCACTCAAGTCACAAGACACAAATTTAAGCTTCAAGTTACCTACTGAAGCTTCAAGTTATCCACTCATTAAACCTGGAAAAGTTTCAGGCAAGAAGGTACTAACACATAAACCTTTAAAAAACTTCAAGCACAAGTTACTCACTCAAGCAGCAAGTTATGCACTCATAAAACCTTGAACAGCTTCAAGTAGCAAGTTACTCACTCATAAAACCTTGGACAGATTCAAACAGACAGTTACTCACTCGAGCAGCAATTTACTCACTCAAGCAGCAAGCTACCTACTCATAAACTTTGGAACAGCTTCAAGCAGCAAGTTACCCAATCATAAACCATGGAACAGCTTCAAGCAGCAAGTTACTCACTCATGAAACCATGGACAGTTTCAAACAGCACGTTACACATTCAAGAAGCAATTTACTCACTGAAGCAGCAAGTTACACACTCACAAAACTTTGAACAGCTTCAAGCAGCAAGTTACCCATTCATAAAAACTTGGAACAACTTCAAGCAGCAAGTTACCCACTCATAAAACCTTGAACAGCTTTAAGCAGCAAGTTACCTAATTATAAAACCTTGAACAGCTTCAAGCAGAAATTACGCACTCACAAAATCTTGAACAGCTTCAAGCAGCATGTTACTCACTCATAAAACCTTGAACAGCATCAAGCAGCAAGTTACCCAATTATAAAACCTTGAACACCTTCAAGCAGCAAGTTACGCACTCAATAAACCTTGAACAGCTTCAAACAGCACGTTACTCACACAAGCAGCAAGTTACCCACTCATAAACCTTGGAACAGCTTCAAGCAGCAAGTTACTCACTCATAAAACCTTGGACAGATTCAAACAGCAAGTTACTCACTCAAGCAGCAATTTACTCACTCAAGCAGCAAGTTACTCACTCATAAAACCTTAAACAGCTTCAAGCAGCAAGTTACTTAGAGGTTAGTACTTGGTTAGCTTAATATCGGTCAATATATCTGCCCGAGGTGACTTCAGATCAACCTGATCGCAAAGGTTGAAAGCTGATGAGAAGTTACCGAAGGCTGATATCTCAGCCAATATGAAACTAACCAGGTAAATTCCTTTTCATTTATAAACCCAAATAAATAATTCAAAAATGTTCTCATAACTGTTACAGATTTCTGACATTGTTATTGTTTCTTATTCTTTTCACTATGTTCGAAGTTTCCTCTTCTCCTAGTTCAGATATCTGAACATCTTGGCTTTCCCTCTGGTGAAGCTGTAATATTCATATACAAGCCTGAAAATATGCTATTTGACATTTGCAAAATGAGGTTCCCAGCTGGTGAATTTGGTGATGCTATCCCATACAGTGTGCCAATTTATCTTCTGGGTACCTCTTGCTGTTTAGGTTTGAGACCTTGATTCAAAATGAAGTTTACAAAGGGTAAATTTAGTGATGCTACCCTGCTGTGCAGGGCAGCATCACCGAATTCACCCTCTGGGGTCCTCATTCTGCAGATGACAGTCTGCTTATTTTCAGGCTTGTTCATATAGCTGAAGTACATAGTCTACAACTTTGACTAATCTCAGCTTATGACTATGAATCTTAGTTTGCACAGAATTTTCTGTACAACTCTCTTCTTCCACCTAATCCTTACATACTATAATCAATAATTCCTTGCCATACAAAAACTCAGCTTCAAGCTACTCCATTATGCCCGGTAACAGCAATTTTCCTGATTGCGTTCGATGAATAATGAGGAATGTTAATGATGGAAACATATTAGATGTGAGTGGGGGCCGAGTGTATAAGTGCGCTGGTCTCTCCTGCCAGAGGTCCCGGGATCAATCCCTGGTTGGGGAAATTTCTTGAGGTGTCCGAACACTCTCTGTCAGCATCAATGGTGGGGTTGATTCTGTCACAGCATACCGTCCTATCGGGGTGGGGGCGCAAAATGGCTGTCCTCTGTGCGGAGAGAGACACACTCCGTGCAGGCTAAAGAGATCCCTCCGTAGTATTCAAGAAGAGCTAGGCCACGAAGTTGCCACTATGAAGGTCATCACACACACCTACGCCATTGGGCCAAGGAGAGCCGTTAATATAAGTTGCATAACTTGTTCACCAATCCTTGTAAAACAAATAAGATTAAATAAAAAATATTAGTTGTGCCTAGTAATGAATCAAGTGGGACAACTCTAGCTTGCTATATATTGGCCGAGATCAGTCATATCAGCCTAGTCCGAAATCATACCTGCTGAGCTTAATTATGGGCACTTCTGAAAGAGTCACGTGTAATAAATAACCACTCATAAAACCTGGAAAAATCTTCAAGCAGCAAGTGACCCACTCAAGTAGCAAGTTACTCACTTATAAAACATGGCAAGTTACCATTGGTTAACTCCTTGCATGCTGCTGGCAGATATTCCTGCCCAGGATGAAATTCCATTTTCCACTGATATAAGTATAGAAGATATTTTTCACCAATGATTTCTTGAATTAAATTTAGATAGATGAATTTTTCAATAAATCTAGTCATGGCTGCTTCACAGATTTGATGAAAAGTTAAAAAATTTATAGTAATTTATATATTTTTTATACTTACCAATGACCCAGACTTAGCTGGTGCTAACTCCAACAAAACCAGGGCCAAACACAAATTTTGCCCCCCCAATCCCCAAAATTTGCATCCAAAACAAAAAGAAATCATGTCCTAAAGGACCTCCATAGTACGCCTCTACTGCGCATGCGCAGTGACGCACTCGTCCCGAAATTGGCGCCAATTTTCATTCTTACTGGCAGTGCCTGGTCAGCGCTATGTACTCAGCGGGGAGGCAAGAGTTCCCAACTCCAGGGAGGGCCATCCCCGTCTGGGTCATTGGTAAGTATGAAAAATATATAAATTACTATAAATTTTTTAACATTTTTATACTGTACCAATGACCCAGACTTAGCTGAATAGTAAACAGGCTGGAGGGCCTAGGACATAGAGGAAAATCCAATAAGCTCAACTATATAGTAAAGAGGTAACCCCTTAAGGAGAAAAGGAGTATTAGGCTTTACATGTATCTTTCTTATTTAATATTAAATAAGAAAGATACACTACCCTTAATAATTGAGCACAATAACATTCATGTTCTCTATTAACATCCAGTATAACCCTTATACTAATTATTTTTAAAGCAAGCCAATAAATAAAGTAGTCCAGAGAATTGAGACTCTTTATAATCATTTAAAAGTGTCCGAGTATTGTATATTAAAGCCCGTTTGACACTTGACATATACAAATGCTTCACACCGAGCTACACTTTAAAAATAAGACATGAATGAAATTAAACATTAATATTACACTTTAAAACCATCCCGGAAGCGACTCAGAAATACTGACTTTGAGGAGGCATTCCCTTGCTTTTCACTATAAAGCAGGTGACCTAAGGGAACACCCGCCCCCCCCCCCCCCCCCCCCTTCCCCTTGCCCTGGGTCAAATAGCCCAGAGCGAAGAGGGCAGCCGGACGGAGTCACTGCCGGAACAGAAAGCCTGCATAACTATAGTTGCAACTGTTTAGTGGACGACATTCTGAGCAACAGATAACAGACCTAAACAATGCAGGTCTCCAGAAATGGACTCAATATTTCTGAGATAAAAATTCGTAAATGTGGATGGCTGAGACCAATAAGCAGCCTTCATTAAATCTGTAATAGCAACACTATTAGCATAAGCCCAGGAAGTAGAAAGAGCTCTTACTTCATGAGCAGAAATCTTAAGCACAGACTGCTGAGAAGAAGATAAATCTTCATAAGCAGTACGGATAGTTAACTGAATCCATCTAGCAATAGAATGGACTGAAATGTCCTTTCTATTAGGCATCAAAGACAGAAAGAAACGTTTCCGTCCCTTTCTGATAAACTGAGATCTCTGTTTATAGATACGTAGTGCTCTAACAGGACAGAGTAAAGGCCTACGCCCGTCTGAAGACGGAAGAGCCTTAATAACAATAGGTTCCGGATATTTATTAGGAGCCTGATTCTTAGCTAAAAAACCCACATTAGTAGTGAAGGTGATAGTGTTCCCAACACTACGATAATGAGAATCATCCACCGATAGTGCATGAAGCTCACTGACTCTTCTGGCAGAAGAGAAAGCTAAGAGAAAAGCTGTCTTATAAGATAAGAATTTGAAATCTACTGTCCCAAGAGGTTCAAATGGCTTTTCCTTCAATTTAAGGAGAACCCAAGCTAAATTCCACTTAGGAATTAATCTAAGAGTTCTGGGTCTATTTATCGAAAAGTTTCTAACCAATTTCGATAAAGAGACATTAGATCCAATTTGTAAACTATCATGATGTGCATAGGTATCAGATAACATAGATCTATAACCCTTTATAGTAACAGGCTGCAGTTTGATTTCGTCAAACAAGTATACTAGAAAGTTTGCAATGTCTGGTATAGAGGGATCAAATATATCTACAGAATGATCCCTACACCAACGACGAAAAACCTTCCACTTAGCCGCATAGTTTAGCGAAGAGGAGGTCCTCCTACAGTTAGAAATCGCGTCCACTGCTCGTCCTGTAAAGTGCTTGCCATGCAAGAAGGACCGCACAACGGAAAAACGTGAAGGTTGAGACCTTGCGGGTTGTGATGGAGTTGGCGCGATTTCCCCTGCGAAAGAAGATCCTCTCGTGGAGGAAGCTTCCGCGGTAGGTCCCACAACAGACACCTGAGTAGATTTATCCACGGTCTCTGTGGCGACAGAGATGCTACCAACAGAATCTTGCATTGAGATTGTTTTATCTTTAGCAATACTTGTTGAATTAACGGCGCTGGAGGATACGCATATCCTATCATTCCGTCCCAAGGGATCGACAGAGCGTCTACTGCAAATGCTCTTGGATCCGGACACGGGGACACATACGTCTGCAACTGATTGTTGAGATGTGTCGCAAATAAGTCTATCATTGGCCGTTCCCATTGGTAGCAAATCTGATTGAATACTTGTTTGTTGAGAGTCCACTCCGACGGCAACAAGCGACCCTTTCGTGAAAGGGAGTCTGCTAGCACATTCAGACGACCCGGTATGTGACGGACCGAAAGAAGAACGTGATGTTCTAACGCAAACAGAAGGATTCTTTCCGTTAGATTGAACAACGGAACTGAATGAGTGCCTCCCTGATTCCGTATATACGCCACTACTGTCGTATTGTCGGATAGGATTTGGACATGAGCATCGTGAATAATGTCCATCCAGTGACGTAACGCAAGCCAAATTGACATCATTTCCTTGATGTTTATGTGCTTGCACAGGAATTGCGGATCCCAAAGACCCTGGCATCTCGAATCCGTTGGGATTAATGATGCACCCCAACCTGTTTGACTGGCATCCGTCATAACGGTAAAACTCGGATCCGGCAACTGCAGCAGAACTCCTTGAGTTAACCACTGAATGTTTGCCCAAGTCTGAATCTCTTGTTTCACTTGATCTGACAAGAGAACGTCTACATCGAGCGAATGAATTTTCACACTCCAATTCTGAGTCAGGAAAATTTGAAGAGGACGTGTGCGTAGCCGCCCCATCGGAATGAGATCCGCGGCGGCTCCGCACAGACCTATCAGTCTCATAAATTCTCTCGCCGTGACTTTGTCTGCGTGCAGACAATAGCGAGCGTAACAACTGACTAATTTCGCTCTGGTTAACGGCAGACGAACGGAGATTGTTGTGCGTCTCGAAGCTCATTCCCAGATGAGTGAATGACTTGGACGGCACCAGATCCGACTTCTCCTCGTTTACTATGAAACCGAGACGTCGGAGCAATAGAAGAAGATTCTGAACATCGTTCTGAAGCGTTAACTCGTTGCCGTACCTCTGAAGAATGTCGTCCAGGTAGGCCGACGTTACCGCAGATGAATGAGCTCGGAAGTAGATCATTACCGAGTTCATTACCCGAGTGAAAGCCCAGGGTGCTAGATTCAATCCGAAGCACATGGCCCGGAACTGATACACCACTCCTAGGACTGCGAAGCGTAGATACTTTCGGAATGTCGGATGTACCATGACGTGAAAGTACGCATCTTTGAGATCTATGCTCGTTGCATAATCGTTCACCCGAATACTCGCTCTGACCGATCGAATCGTCTCCATATAAAACTTCGGAGCGACGATCAGCTTGTTTATCCAGCTCAAATCTATGACTGGACGGAACGAGCCGTCTGGTTTCGGAACCAGAAACAGATGGCTGTAGAATCCCAGAGATTCCTGGTTTTCTACGACCTCTACCGCGTTCTTCATTAAAAGAGACTGCACCTCTGATAACAGAGCGTCTTTTTTCTGTGGATTTGACGGAAGATGAGTCCACTTTGGACTTCGAGTTAATGGAGGCTTTCGTTTGAAGGATATCTTTAGACCTTCCGAAGTCACTCCTCTCACCCAAGGGTCGTCCGTAATCGACGCCCACTCTTGTGAAAAACTCGACAACCTTCCGCCAACCGAAATGCGATAGAGGTTTAAGCCATCACCTCCTGGACCTGCGAGGCCTGCGGTAGGAGAAACCACGTCTTCCACGACCCGCACTTCGCCTCGTCGACCTCGGGGCGTCCGACCGATTGTCCCGGCTGAAGGACGTCCCAAACGAGAGTCGCTATCCTGACGGTCTCTCGAATAAGACCAAGAGGACGCACCGGAACCTCTATAGGAACCTCTCTTGGGCGCATTAGACCCAGAAGTGCCTGTCTTATTCGTGTCTGCTGAATCCGACTTTTTAGGAGCCGATCTGAACAACAGAGAATCATTAGCTTTCTTTTTAATTTTATCATAAATAGCGGAAAGCTTGCCATCAAAGAGAAGTTCTCCTGAGACCGAAGCGACTCTAAGAGAGTTCTTCACCTTAGAATCCACTAGTGTGGATGTAGCTAGGGCTGCGTCACGTCTAACCAACTCCAGATTTGCCACTGAAAGGGCGGAGTTACACGTGGAATAAGCTACTGCCCTTGAAAGAAGTCTTAAAGAGGATTGTATATCCTGAAACTCTTCCCCTTGAAGGCGCAGTGATAACGCCTTAGTAAGGTGATCTGCGTAAGATAAGGCATCTAAATTGGCTCTGTTAGACGCAATAGCTGTTTCCAACACCGCGGTTGGAATAGAAGCTGACGACGGTAATGATAGCTCTAAGTCTTCTGCCTCGTCGTCCATACGCAGAGGAACTCTCGGTATACCCTGTCCTGCCGTATCGAATTTATTCCTTGCATTAATGAAAGGCAGGTTAAGAGTATTAGCGGACAAGAAACCTGCTTTCCCCGTCCTGGAAGCAAGTTTAAATATAGCGTCGATCAATAATTCAAATGTTCTTGCAACATTATTGGACTGCGACGGAAACTCAGGAGCGATGTCCCTGAACCGCTCAAAAAATTCAGAGTCCAATGACGCTATAATTCTCTTGTCCGGAAGCGCAGCTGTCTGGCCCGACGGAACAACTTGAGGGAGAAAGTGCCGGATGAAGTCCACGGCAGCTTTATGTTGTTCCGAAAGGGATAGCTCCAATTCATCCGTATCCCTTTCACCATCCGGTCGGACCTCCCGATGTTCCCGGTCGTCCGCCCCCGATGCTTCGGCGGTGCGTACCGACCCAGCGCCGTCGGATAATTCTCGATCCGACACCGTTTCTGTCGGCTGCTGGGATGCTGCGATAAGCTGTGCTATCTGCACAAGAATGTCCGACGTCGAGACCTGCGGAGGCGCAGTCTTTCGCTGCTTCGCCGAGGGCAGCTCCGCATCAGATGGCTCCCGCATACTTTTCCTATGCGAACGTCCGGAGTCCATCGGTCTCGAATCCCTGGCTGCCGGATGGTGTGACCTGGTCGCCGAAGAATCCTTCATCGGCGAAGCTGGTAAAATATCGGAGGTCACGCAGCCAAGGTGCGGTCGTGTGCGCTGACGAGAAGAGGAAGCCTTAACAGTCTCTGCGGACTGCTTATACAACGGAGCGTCCCGAGCGACGGACGTATGCTCTGCTAAAGACACATTTTGTACCACAACATCTGGTCCCAGATGTTGTTGTACGAGAGAGGGACCTCTCTCGCTCGCGGCCCGGCTGGACCTGGACGAGCTAGGAACCGGACTAAAAGGCTTCCTCCGTTCTCGTTTACTATCCGCCGTCACTGGGTGTGCATCTATTATGTTTATAGTGCTCGCATCACCCAAAATTTCCTCTTGGATCGCATCGGACGAACCCGGCTGCCGAACCATTCGGTGAATGGACGCTACACCGGGCGAGCTAGCGGACGACATTTGTCTAATCTCCATGAGCACTTTTGCCGCTAGCTCTGAATTCATTTGTGACGACGGACGCACACTTGAAGAAGATAACATGGAAACATCACCCTGTTCTGGTTCCTCTGAAATAGAAACTGAGAGAGTAGAGTGACCTTGTGGAGAAAGAGCCGGCATCGCTCTTTCTCCAGAAACAACATATCGTGACACACGTTTCCAATGTTTCTCATCCCAATGTTCACATATAGGACAGGGATTAATGCGAGAACACTGACTACAATTAATACAATGATCATGAAAGTCAGAGGAAGATTTCTTCCTATTACAATTTGAACAATGTCCCTTCATTGTGAAAGAACAACAATAAGTCCTAGTTACTCGCAAAAACCCCTGACACAAAGATACATAATAACATGATCCATTAATAAATGAAAAAACAATTGCAAAACAAAATAATTTTGAAAAAATATTTTTTCAGAGAAGCCCAAGTTGCTGAAAAGTAACGTTGAGCCCCGATGGATCCGATGGCAAAGTGTGGTCAAAAATTTTAAATTTATATAAAATAATTAATGAGACACTTTCGGATAATATAAATGTATCTTATAATGAGATAAACTACCACAAAGGCAAACAGCCCCCCTCAAAAAAGGCTGTTGCCAATGAAAACAAACAGTGTAAACACACTAGAAAACATGACTCCAGGCACTGAAAAAACTGGCCCGGAATCAGTCATCAATTACACTCTATCTGATGCAAAACAGAGACTCCCAGGGGAGAATCTGTAGAACATCAGATGGAAGATGCAGAACACAAACGTTATACACCCATGGGTGAAAACGTAACTATGGGGAAAATAACAGAAAACATTCTGTAACCAAGCAACTCTCCCAGGAAATTTTAGAAATGAAACTTCTCAAAAATATGCCAAAAGCATGGGAGAATTGCCAGGGGGGACTTTAGAAGGCTAGGGGAGAGGAAACACTGAATAAGCAGTACAACAAATAGCAAGAATGACAACAAGAGGCCCATGCCTCGAAAATAGGCAACTTAACATAATTTCAACAAAAAATTTTAAGTACAGCCCTGATTATTTTTTGCCACTTCTTTTTCCTCTCCTCCTTCTATCCTCCTTAGAATCACATTTTCTCCAAAAATTACGTGTCTGGCATCCTTTAAACTGAGATTTACAAGCACAAAGATCAGTGAGATGTTGACTGATGAAGGGCCAAACAGAGAATGATAATTGGCGCCAATTTCGGGACGACTGCGTCACTGCGCACGCGCAGTAGAGGCGTACTATGGAGGTCCTTTAGGACATGATTTCTTTTTGTTTTGGATGCAAATTTTGGGGATTGGGGGGCAAAATTTGTGTTTGGCCCTGGTTTTGTTGGAGTTAGCACCAGCTAAGTCTGGGTCATTGGTACAGTATAAAAATATATCTTAAAAATACTCAGTGGGTTAAGTTATAATTTATTTATTGGTGTTTAACCCTTTCAACACTGTGGTATCTTCCATGCTAGTTAAATGGCAGAAATTGGAAGAGTTCATATCCATTATTTGGGGGTAGAGCAATTAATATTTTCAATGTGCAGCCTTCAGGCTCCACACTGAAAATATTAATTGTTCTACCACACACGTTCACTTAGTAGCCATCCTACTTAATGAAATTATGATGTGTTGTGTTCCTGAACCGGAAAAGCGGCCTCTCGTGCTGAAAGAGTTAAGGTCACATATTTTTGCACAATGGCTAATCATGACCACAACATGAGTATCAACTGAAGACCAGGGGTGAGCGTTAAGCCTTGTTGCCCATTTTAGAGAGGGTTTGCACCTCCCAAGCATTGGTGACTGGGTCCTATTTCACCAGTAAAACAGAGCCTGTTTACCGCAGTGTACAGGCACTGCTTCACTTCCCGAGGTTCCAGCGGGGAACTCAGTGGGTTAAGAGTTAATGTAGTCTATACTTACATTTAGATCAACTTTAACAGGCTGTGATAGATGATCATCCTCATTTTTCTCATAGATGTGCTCTAACCTCAACAAAAGAGTTGGGTTTGATCCATTCAAAAAGGACTTTCCAGTAAACTTCTCTAATGTCAGTAGATGAACATTATGTGGTAAGGCTCTTTGTAAACCACTCCACTGAAAGAATTCACAATTTAAACCTTTGACTCATAAATTAGAACATATTCCCAAAGCTACACACAACTAGAACTATCACTGAATGTGAATAATACCCCCACCTCCTGCTTACTAGAATGCACCTCTGAATGTAGAGCTTGAAAACTACCGTATTTACTCTATATATTGGGACACTCTATAATTTGGGACACACATTTTTTCCAGAAAATTTTTTTTTTTTTTATGCTCCAATGTTTGGGACACTCAGGAGACTTGTTTCCAGTTGGTCCAGTCACTTGAAAACGGTGCAAAATGCTCAATATTAAAGCTAAGTTTGTGTTTAATTTTCCTTTTTAAACAATAAAAATTGATAATACATACCGATTTGTGTTGTTTTTATTTAAATCTGTTCCTAAGTTTTAATATTTACAGTCCGGACTGACATGAGGAAGACTATTTAATATTACATTGTGACAGTCTTCAACCCTTTACTGAACGCTAGTGGCAGATGACACTCATAAAAAGAATTCTTGTGTAACTAAAAATTTTCATTTTTTGTTCCCAAAACATAGCTTATGACCCCTAATTAGAACGGCGCAATGCGCTCGTTCCAATGAGGGGCATAAGCTATGTTTTGGAAGCAAAAAATGAAAATCTAAAAAAAAATTGGATGGCGAGTTTCATATATAGCGATGGAAAAGGAATCACACACAACTTGCTTCAGCATCAAAACAAGACCAGGTTGTGTTTTTTCCCCATTTTCTAAGATGTGAGACATCTGTGAAAATATTTATTTTTAGCTGTCCCAATACATAGAGTAAATACGGTAATAATAAATCAAAGTTCAAGGAGATAACCTAGTTAAAATTATCACAGATCAAAAAGTTTGGAAAATGCGTAAAGTAGAACCTGTCTTGAGAGACCGCCCTTTGGGCCACACAAAAGTGGTCTCTCAAGACAGGTGGTCTCTCATAACAGGTTTCAGGTTTTCTCAAGTCAGTGAATAACCAACCACAAAATTCAGAAATGGAGAAGAATAGATTTTTGTAATTACTTTGTAGTTGTTCTTTTTTATGAAGTTTTTGTAACAAATTGAAATGGACTGTTATAAAAATTATAAAAATAAATTAGTGTTGAAAATCTTCATACATAATATATAATTCTCTATTTAATGCAAGCATAAACCGTTATGCTAATTTGGTGAAGGAAAACCAATATATAAAAATAGTCCAGAGAATGAGACTCTTTATACTCATTTAAAAGTGTCCGAGGATTGAAAATTAATGCTCGTTTGAAAGGTAACATATACAAATGCTTCACAGTGAGCTACACTTTAAAATAATAAGTACATAAATGAGACATAGTCATTGCTTCACACCGAGCTACACATTAAAACCACCCGAGCACCGGCGCAAGATTACTATCACCGGAGGAGGTATTCCCTTGCTTTTCACCATAAAGCAAGATGATCATAAGGGAAAAACTGTCCCCCCTTCCCCTTGTTCTGAGGTAAAATTCCACATAATGAAGAGGGCATCGAAACAGCACCACAGCAGGAGCAGACTGCCTCAAGACCATATAGATGTAACATTAGTGGACAACCTTCTGGACAAGCTTTCAGCTGGAGCTGGACATATCTAAATCCTCGGCCTGCGCATCTAAATGCAGAGGAGCTCTATGACCATCTTCTCCAACCGTTTTAAATGAACACGGTCCAAGGAACAGTATATTTATGGAAGATGTTGATAAGAAACTGCCTTTCCTCTTCACACTAGAGAGGTTAAATAAGACGTCGTCGACATGGCTGAAGGCCTGCAACACCTGTCTAAACTAAATGGGAAAAGAAAGAAGTTCTTCTTTCCTCCATATAAAGTCTGCATCTAAAGAAAGACGACAACAGTTTCTCCCTTGTTACTGCAGCTTGCTGATTAGGTGGAACAAATTCAGGATAGTATTGATGGATAATCCATCGCTATCATATGTTGTTCCAAAAGGGTAGGCTTATCTTCGTCCTTATCCCTTTCACTATCCTCCCGAATAGAAACTTGCTGGCTTTCTCTCTATTTCTGTCGTCGCTGGGGAGCTTTTGATTTTAAGGTGCTCGCTGTACCCAAATCTACACTTCCTTCGACCACAACAGACATACCCGGTGCTCCCACGGATGGAGTAACTGCTTCACCGGTCAAGCTAGCTGCTTGCACGGGATTAAGCACACTAACTTGTGACCTTATCCATAGCTCAATATTCATGAGCACATTAGCAGCTAGCTCTGTTTGCTCATCAAAGCGATGATGGTAGCACAGTTTTGGCGGGTGTCACAATACCATCACCATGTTCTTGTTCCTCTGAAAAAGAAACTGAAAAACTTGAATTATCTTGCAGTGAGAGCACTGGTATAGGCATCTCACCGCCAACAACGTACCGTGACACCCATCTCCAATGGTTGTCATCCCAATTCACACATGTACGACAAGAATCTGCAGGAGTACATTGACTACAGGCAAGGCAACAAGCATGTAAATCTGAGGAAGACTTCCTCACCTTGCATTTAGAGCAGTAAGCTTTCATGATTCAATCAAAATAAGTCGATAGTACTCCTACAAACTCCACAATAAATATATGATAAAGATACATAAATAATTGCAATCAAAATCAAAATTGAAAAATTAAATCCAAAAACTTTTTCAAACAAATTTTGAAAGAGCCTAAGTTCCCAAAGGGAACAAGAAGAGCCCAAGTGCATCCCGATAGAGCCTAAGTGTGGACAAAATCCAAATTTTTTGAGCTACACTACAGGAATTATAATTAATGTATCTTACAATAATCCTACAGTAATATAATACCTACTACTACAGACATTGCCAATGTAAACAACGTCAAAGGAAAAACCAGAAACAAGACACCAGGCACAGAGAGAAGGCCCAAAGTTATTATTTATTTATTTATTGTTGTTTAAGGTCACATACTTCTGCACAATGGCTAATCATGACCACAACATGGAGACAAAGTCAAGGTCAGTCAATCGTTTATACCCCATGTTGCCTATTTTAGAAGACTCGCACCGCAAGCATTAGTGACTGGGTCCTATATTACCAGTGAAACAGAGCTTGTTTACCACAGTAAACAAGCACTGCTTCACTTCCCGGGGTTCCCACGGGGGAGGCCCAAAGTCAGTAACATATTTTAAAGCTACCAGATGTAAAGCTAGATCTTCATAAAAAGAAAAAATGATACATCGGATAGAAGATGCAAGATCAAAACGACCTAACACCCCTAGGGTGAGAACGTAACCATGGGGATAAACATTCTGTAATACACAGTAAACTCCAAAGAAATTTAATAAAAAATTTTGATAAAAAACAGCCAAAAGGTTTAGGAGTTTAACAGGAGGGCTTCAAGGAGGGATAGGGAAGGAATACTTAAAAAACAGTGGAAAAATATTAGCAAGAATGATGACATCAGGTGTATCTCCCGAAATTAGGAAACATGAAATAATTTTTATAATTATTATAAAGTTACAGCCCTGAACGTTTCTAAGCACCGTTGTTCACTTCCATCTAAGGCTTCCACATTTACACGTGTAAACGTGAACATTTCGTTTATGGGCAACACGGAAAAAAAATCCAACTTTGCAATGCAATATTTTGGTAATGCTTCAGAAAAACTGTGTACTGGTTCCGACTAGCGCCGCCGCCACAGTAACCGAACGAAATCATCTTCAAATCATGTGATATCATATGTGACACAGTCACGTGAGCTGCATGGCACGTGCTTATCTTTGGTGTTTCCTTTGAAACATGTGTGGGATGCTTTAGTTTATTCGGATTTACATGTATATTCCAAAGGGTTAAACAATTGTTCTCGATGATTTCGTTCACTTGACATGGATTATTAATTTATTATTCACACATGGGATGATCTTAGGATCGATTTATGGAGTTTGACAGACAGACTGGCACTTGCGTGTTTGAAAATTTGGATTCCCCTGCATGGTTTGTAGACTTTGTTTATTTTTGCGACATTGCATTCCACTCTCAAGTCCGGCATTGTCACTATTGTGTGCCATGGCAACTCGCTCCAACATAATTACTGTTTGAAAAAACACAAGGAATTTCACCCCGAACCCACCAGAATGAGCTCAGAGACCCCGATAAATTTCAAAATTTACCTGGGGCACCCATAGACCGAGCGACTTTGCCTTCGGCATCTGCATGCTGTGATCGTTCGTCTACGTCGTTTTTGGACGAACTGTAAATCGGCTGTCTCAATAACATAAATTGTATGCCCTGTACGCAAAGATATGATGAACTTACTGTGTATTATTACACACTTCTATCAAATATTGACTACTTGCATTGTTACTGTTAGTACGTGTAAACGTTTCCGTTTCGTTTACAGACAGTCGTTTAAACGTTTACAATTTTGTCTAAACATGGAAGCCTTACTTCCATCATACATTTCTAGCCTTGGACCCACCAATTTTACCATTGATTTGTGACTGGCATCCCCATTGATCTGTGACTGGCATCCTAAAAAAGGAGATTTAAAAGCACAGATGTCAGTTCATTGTTGCTGACTTTAAGGCCAAAGAATGACAGTTTGCGCCAATTTTGGTACCTTCGTGGATACTGTGCATGCACATATCTCACAAGAATGGAGAACAATCTAGGACTTAATTTTTTCGGTTCTGTATGCAAATTTTGGGGACTAGGTGGCAAAATTTGTATTTGGTCCTGAATTAATTTGAGTTAGCACCAACTAGACTGGGCCATTCTTGGTAGTATAAAAATCTTCTAAGATGAGGGGCAGATAACCTGGTAAAAGTCATCACAGATGAGAACTTTGGAAATATGCGCATGTTCACTCATTAGTGGCCATGTTTAAGAAGTTTCATAGATATCGGTTTAATAATGTAGGAGGAGTTGTACACACAAGAATCTCATTTGAAAATCCATATTAAATCTAAGTTCATTGGAGATAACCTGTTAAAACTGTCACAGATGATTTTTTTTTAGAATATGTGCATGTCCACTTGTTAGTCATACTGTTTGAGACATTTGATCAAAATTGGTTACAAAATGTAGGAGTAGTTGCATGTACAAGTATGTACGGATGGATGGATGGATGGACGGATGTGCAGGGCAACGACCTTACCTCCCCCACTTCTCTGAAATGGGAGATTACAAATCATC
The DNA here is from genome assembly GCA_031216915.1 of Pictodentalium vernedei. Classification (NCBI taxonomy): domain Eukaryota; kingdom Metazoa; phylum Mollusca; class Scaphopoda; order Dentaliida; family Dentaliidae; genus Pictodentalium; species Pictodentalium vernedei. The sequence continues at coordinate 162,255,778 of CM062297.1, forward strand.
ATTCAAATTACATATTTTAAAATGTGAGTTTCCAAAACATTGTTTCTGACTCCACTTTGGATCCAGCTTATCAACCTTATTTTAATGATGGGTCACATGAGAGCTTTTGGAAGAAATTTTTTTTAAAACTTCAAATATACCCATAGTAGTTTGGTGTACCAACTGTTCACTACGAGAGATGAATTGGTCTTAATTGTGAGCCTTTAGCTTGCAGTTAACACCACTTCACTACGAGTGGTGAACATTTGGTACAACAAGCTACTCTGGATATATTTTATTTATATCATAATTGTCAGATTAATAAGAGATTAAATGTTAAATTAATATTCACACATGTGAATCTGTTTTTGTTTCTATGAGCCCTGGTGGACGGTACTTCCACTAACAATTTTATCACCAAAACAAAATAGAAAACAAAACATGCAAATTACAGGGCCTTTTTCATTTTAGAAACATAATAACAAACTATTTCGAGTTGTGGAAGCTTTATTAACATGAGACAATGTATGTTTGTTAATTTTTATTATCTTATCAGGTAAACTTATTTAAAAACGTAATAAATAATTACCGGTTTCATTTCACTCTTTATGAAAATGAGTTTGCATTCAAGGCGATGTCTAGAGTTGAGACGGTACACCAAATTCACGGTGTACATATCTAGGTACACGAGTCATGATACGACATGCATCAAGATACAAATCTTGATATTCATCCTGGTATTGAAGCTACAGTGAAGACCACATGGACAATGGTTGAGCCAGCAATTCATAGTTGGGGAGCACATATACATTAGGGATGGGGGGGATCAACTTCAGCCCCCCCCCACCCCAATTTCCCTTATTCTATCACTTACAGCACTGACTGGTCACGTGTGACTGAGCTCATACTCTGGCATAAGCCCGTCCATAACTTTACAAATGTGAGTTACCAAGTGGCCCCTCTGAGCCTTAGAACATCCTTCTACTTTTCAGTTTTAGAATAAAGACGATTTTAGTCACAGGTGCTGGTAAATTACGAAGAAATACATAAATATTCATCTGATGATCATTACAACTAACCTTATCAAATACATAAAAAAAGCTGGAGTACCCTGGTCTTGTAGGGTGGCAATGAAAATACATCAGTGATTGAGACATGCTCTGGCAGTTTATGGTTCGACTTACAATTTTCAATTTTCAAATTGATTCACCTGAACGAAAAAAGTTGTGGAAGATGATTACGAAGAATAACTGGTGCACATCAAGGGGGCTAATTAATAGGCACCGACATCGTAGAAAACATGAGTGAAGTTTTATCAACTGCTTTGAAAACACTCGTAAAATGGTGACGTTCATAATAAATTGGTGTTTTGTTGCACTGTTTATCTGTAGTTTTGCCATTTTTGGATCGGAATGTTGGATGAGCACTTGAAATATTGAATCGCACCATGCAAGCGAAATTTCGGTGATAAGATCGCATCTGGGAGATCATGCTTCGCAAACAGCGATCCAAGCCCAAACTAAAAATACCCTGATTTAATAATCGGTATTCCGGTGCATCCCAGTGTTATATTCTGAATTGCGGGGTATTTGAGTTGGCCAAATCACCTAAGCCTAAAATGTGTTGTGTTGAATGTTTTGAGAGTGAAAGAGTTGAATTTCAAGATTGCTGACTGGCCTATATAGTGGTATTGCAATACGACATAATTTGGACGTCCGCACCGGTACCTACATCATGGGTTGCTGTAACGGTACGTTTCGGACTACTGGGATATCGTCCCAAGCCTAGCGAGGTTACAAAGGTCAACTTGGATGTAGTTCCACTGTAGGTGTAAATTTTAACTACTGAAATCTGATTGCTGGTGTATGGTATAAAATAAGAATAAATATTGCTGGTCTTGTCTATAAATCTTGTTAGCCTCTCATCACCCCCCTCCCTCCTGCACACTGACATCAAAATACAAAGATGTCAAGCAGCAAAATTTTCTCAATGCAATAAGAATTCAATCAATCCAGTCTTGTATGACAGATCTCAATGTAATCTGTCAAAAAAAGACTGAATTGATTCAAGTCCTTGTTGCGTTATGAGAAAAATTTGCAGCTTCAAATTTCCATAGTTTGACATGATAGTTGTTGGAGTTAAGTGGCAGGTTAAACAAATCTCATTTGCTAATTTTCTTATCGAGCGGACCCTGGGAAGAGTGCTTGATAGTTGAATGAATAAAACAAGCCTGTCATTTTGAAAATCACACGAGAAAGACTAAAGTGCTCCTGGGAAAAGTTTCAGGAGGGTGAATGCCCTCATAGTATAACAGTGGTTTTACTAGGAGAGCAAACCCTGAACTGTAGACTTTTCTTTAATACCTACCATCCACTGGGAGCTATTAACAGTCAAAGGTCTTTATCCTAATTTGTCAAACTGCATAATTTAACATACAATCAAGAAACAATTCTGTGGATACTAGTCAAACAAGGGCACTGGAAGCAGGGTTTCAGCTGCTCCCTCCGTCTGCCCTACCCCAAGGTGCATGCCAATTTTTCACTAGTGGAAAAGACTTTACATTCTGAGAACTCTCAGAAACTCTTAAGTATTAGTTTCTAATGTATTTTACGTGTGCAAATGCCAATAGGGAGGGGATTCGGGCATAATGATAGACTGGGGGCTGGAATCAATGACTCGAAGAGGAGAGTTGTTAATTCCTACACCCCATACTCTACCCAAGTTGTGTTCTGTATTTATACAAATGAACTTGAATTAAGTGAATAAAACTTATATTAGTCAAGAAAAATATCACATTCGGAAGTCTGATAACATTCTTGCTTGACACTTTTTTCACACATGCAGCAAACAGTGTTCCAGATAAAGTGTTGTTTAAATCACAAACCAACTGACGATTTGAACTAAGATGGATTGAGTTTACAGTAGAACCTGTCTTGAGAGACTGCCCTTTGGGCCACACAAAAGTGGTCTCTCAAGACAGGTGGTCTCTCATAACAGGTTTAAGGTTTTCTCAAGTCAGTGAATAACCAACCACAAAATTCAGAAATGGAGAAGAATGGATTTTTGTAATTACTTTGTAGTTATTCTTTTTTATGAAGTTTTTGTAACAAATTGGAAAAGACTGTTATAAAAATTATAAAAATAAATTAGTTTTGAAAATCTTCATTGAAGATTTTCAACACTAATTTATTTTTATAATTTTTATAACAGTCCATTTCAATTTGTTACAAAAAGATTTTCAACACAAATTTATTTTTATTTCTTTCTGTCACATTTCAGGTATGTAGGAAATTGTTTATTCAGCAATAATACTAATCTTTTCACAGGGGTCTTATAAAAACATCTCAATCTTTAATGAGTTAGCAATTGAAATCCAATTAAGAGCTTTTAATACTTTTAATTATGTTAGTATAACCACAATGGATTTTCCAATTCCAGAACAGGTAAAAAGTTTTTGTCATGGTTTCAGTCTTCAAAGGGGCGGTCTCTCAAGACAGGTCCATTATGGCATAAAAATACAAGTTGGTACCAGGTCACAGTGGTCTCTCAAGATAGGTGGTCTCTCAAGACAGGTGGTCTCCCATAGCAGGTCCATTATAGAGTAAAACCAATCGGTGCCTGGCAGATGTTGTCTCTCAAGACAGGTGGTCTCTCAAGACAGTGGTCTCTCAAGACAGGTTTTACTGTATCTGGTTTATTGATTATTTAGCCAGTGCCATCATGGATACACAAGAGGTTTATTTTCTAAACCTGTGATCATTAAAAGTTGCCTTCTGCAGAGAGGTTTATTTACTAAACCTGTGATTGTTAAAAGTTGTCTTGCAGAAGGCAACTTTTAACGATCACAGGTTTAGTAAACAAACCTCTCGTGTTTCACAATGTAGGTTTTGACATATGGGTAGTGTCTTATTGGAACATAAACGTTATTGTGATGAGTTGACAGTAACATGGTCTGAGGTTTGAGGCTCAGAGTGTATGTTCAACCTCGACGCTTCACATCTCGGTGGAACATAAGCTCCGAACCACAAACCTCAGACCATGTTACCGTCAACTCATTACAATAACTTATAATGTCATAACGTCACTCAGACATGCAATGTCCAATAAGAAGCGTTCTTACATGATGTTCTTATGCGTAACTCCGATAACATGTGTGGTGTAGTTAGCACATTTCCCATGTCAGTATTGTATTGTATAATGTTGAATATGAACAACACATCAGTATTGTATGTATAATGCTGAATATGCACAACACATCAGTATTGTATGCATGATGTTAAATATGCACAACACATCAGTATTGTATGCATGATGTTAAATATGCACATCAATCATGGTATTAAAGTCAAGACATGATTACAAGAGTTCTAGCAGTACAGTAAAACCATATTAATTGAAAAGTCAATTTGCCAGTGAAAATCATTGAATTTCAACCAACAGCAGTATTCAATTAACAGTGATTTGGTCACTTTCTTGTATTCTACAGGTAAACTGGGCATGTATTAAACTTCATCTTTATCCAGGCCTCATGCATAATCTGAGAAGGTTTGAGCATGTGTAAATAAGAAAAATAGTTGAAACAAAGTTAACTCACCATAGTTCTAAAATATTTCACCCATTCTTGCTCCTTCATTGTTGTTGCAACAAAACTTGAGGATGGGGACATGTATAAACGCTGAGCCAAGTCTCGGTGAACTGATGCAGATTTTTTTATAGTCTCTAAAATAACATAGTGCTTGCCTACAAGCAAAAACAGAACACGTAGTTTAAATATCTTTTGGAAGAACTGTGAAACACATTACTGGTTACTTTTTTCATCAATGCAAAAATAACAATATTCCTCTTCTTAACCCTTTTTCCCAACATAACGGCCAAAACCATCCAGCGCTATTCTAAAAAATCGCCAATAAATTTTCATTATATTTTCATTTTTTGTCTCAAAAACATAGGTTATGACCCCCTCACTGGAATGAGCACATTGAGCTCATTCCAATAAGGAGTCATAACCTATGTTATTGAGACAAAAAATGAACAAGCAAATTCAGTGAATTCATGTCTCCCGCTGGCCAGCAGTTTCAAGGGGAATTAATGCATCCAGTGGAATATGGCTGAGTTGCAAGTGGAAGTTTTTTAGAAGAGACAGAACAAACAGTGCTTCAGACAGTGGTTATCAGATTTATTTTCACAGAGGTCACTGTCAAAGCAAGTAAAGTGATGTGGAGTATAACTGTGAGAATCACTAAAAATTAAGACTGTATGATAAGACATATTACATTAAACTGATGTGAAAAGTGTTAACCAACCTGTAAAGCTTGTGATTGGAAATTAATGAAACCTTGAAAGTGATGTCCAGATAATATGGTGGCCTGTATAAGGTACTGGGAGAGTCTGACTTTGTAGAGTTGCAAAAGAAGTAATGATGAAGACATATTCTGGTCTCACAATGATAACAAAGGTACACAAGAAGTTTCGTGAAGTTCGGTTCATAAATACGGCTTTTAGTCCAAGGTGTGTTGATGCCTGGGCAGATGGACAGGCAGAGGGACAGATTTTCGGTACAAAATTTCCCACATTCAAACTTGACCTAGGTATTGATGAAAGTAATCCACACATGAAATTTCATTGAAATCGGTTGACTCTAAGGAAAGTAAGAGACTGGAAACCATCAGCCAATCAAATTTAAGCAACCTAATTAAATATGCACGGAAAAGGCCTATGTTCGAACTTGGATCCACAATTGATGAAAGTGATCTACTACAAAATTTCATCAAAATCGACTGACTGTAAGGAAAGTTAGAGTCTGGAAACGAAAAACACGGAAGGTGTGCACTGACTGTGTATTAGTAGTAGCACTGAATAAATCAAAGTTTCCCTAAATTGCATAATTTTTGCACAAGAACAAAACCCTTATTATATGTGATGTATTGCATGTTACTAAACATTCATACAAAAATTTATTCAAATCCGAACTTTCATATAGAAGTTCTGTACAAAAAACTTATTACACCCAATTTCGGAACAAAATGGCCGCCAGGCATAATTTTTGCACGCGAACAAAACACGTATTATATGTGATGTATTGCATGTTACTAAAAATTCATACAATAATTTATTCACATCCGAACTTTCATATAGAAGTTCTGTACAAAAAACTGATTACACCCAATTTCGGAACAAAATGGCCACTGGCGGCCATCTTGAATTTTGGACCACACCCCAAAACATATATTCTGGTCTCACAATGATAACAAAGATACCCAAGAAGTTTTGTGAAGATCGGTTCATAAATACGGCTTTTAGTCCGAGGTGCATTGATGCACAGGGCAGATGAACAGGCAGACGGACAGATTTTCGGTACAAAATTTCCCACATTCAAACTTGATCTCGGTATTGATAAACGTAATCCATATACGAAATTTCATCAAAATCGGTTGATTTTAAGGAAAGTTATGAGTCTGGAAACCGTCAGCCAATCAAATTTCAGCAACCTAATTAAATATGCACGGAAAATGCCCACATTCGAACTTAGATCCACAATTTATGAAAGTGATCTACTACCCAAATTTCATCGAAATCCGGTCACTGTAAGGAAAGTTAGAGTCTGGAAACGAAAAACACGGAAGGACACCCAGAATTTAATATCTCCCGTTTTTTTCAAAAAGCGGGAGACAAAAAAAATTAGTTATTCAAGAATTTTTTTTACAAGTATCGTCTTCTTCTCATGTTAGGTAAAGGGTTAATTTGTAGGGGTTATTCCTGTTCAGCCGGCAGGCTGTATTAATTAACAGGGAAAGGCTGACATATAGTCAGTATCTAATTAATTGTGTTGACTTGTTTGCCGGATGATGTTGTTTTAGCCAGCTACCAATACCTTGTTGGACGAACAGAATTAAGTTAATCCGTGGCAAACATATTTTGTTATTGGAACCGTTAGTAAAAACAGTATATTATAACAAACTTGTTGGTAGTTTGTGATAACAGTAAATTTAATAAGATAGCCTAACATCTTAGTCGGCATTAGGTTAATAATACCAATAGTAATAACAATAAATTTAGTGAGATATGTTCACGTGAACATTAGTCTATTTGTTTGTAAAGTGGGAGATATATATAGGGGTAGAAAACTGGCAATGTCATATCACAATGGCTAACGCACAAGTAAATACACAATACATTCCCAAAGGAAGAGGAGGACAGTATCTTATATTTGACAGCTTCAAATTCTCCATCAAGTCCAGAAGAAATCAGCGTATCCACTGGCGTTGCTGCCAAAAGACATGTCCCGCTTCACTCAATACCACTGATGACATCATTACAATGGCGAGCGGCAGACCTACACACAACCACCCATCAGACATAGGGCAAGTAGCAGTAGATGTCTTTCTGCCAGAGCTGAAATCTACAGTCAAGAATGATTCCAGGCCGATAACAGCAATATACCAAGAAGAAGTAGCGAAACTGAGAACAGATGAAACCCATGAAGATGTATTGGCGAAGATCCCCACATTTTATAGCATTAAAACAGCACTTTATAGTTCAAGGGCCAAGACACGTCCAAATCAACCAAGACAGAGGTCAACACTACTCCTTCCAGAACCATACACAAAGACAACAACTGGTGATGATTTCCTGCTAGCTGACGATGGCGAAGTTGACAAAATTTTGATTTTCTCTACTGACCGAAATCTGCAACACATGGCTACCGCTAACACACTGTTCTGCGATGGAACTTTTGACAAATGTCCAGCGATATTCTTCCAACTCTACACAATCCATGGTTTCGTCGCAGGAAAGATGTGTCCACTTCTTTATGCCTTTCTACCCAACAAGACACAGCAGACATACCAACGGTTTTTCGATCTCATTAAGCAGAAGTCCCAAGAAAAAGGAATTAACATTAATCCAGCAATATTCTTCACAGACTACGAGACTGCTGCACAGAATACCATAGCTGCCACTTTATTTGATTATTATTGCATTTATTTGATTATTAGGATTATTTTTATTTGACAATACAACACTACATAATAAAATAATATATGGAATGAAATTTTAGTTTTAGTCATGTATTTGCCCATGAATATATATATTCCAGTTTCCAATTTCCCTATTCAGCTGGCAAATAGTTGAAAATCTTAGTCAAATAGTTGATAATCTACGTTAACAAGAAGTCGAATGAGGTACACCTTTAATGAACCAAACTATAGTCGGTTCTTCTTTGATGTCACGGATTATCACACTTCTACCCGAAACAATAGCTGCCGGGTGAACAGGAAGACCCCATTTGTAGAGTGGCTAAACTATATTTGGTCACCTAAATTTGTTCATGTGTATTTGCCTTGTTACAATACATAGGAGAGTGCACTCTCCCATAAACTGTAACAAGAAAAATCCATACAAAATAATTTCAATTTAAAGATATGAAGCACATTCACAGAATATAAAGCCTTTAAGTTACGATACTTGCACTTAAGAATAAAGCCCAACTATGACCTCCCAGCACTCAACCTGTTAATTCACTCCAGGATTTCACTGCCAAATTCAAAATTCCCAATGTCATAATCACTGCAATCCCCACTACTGTAACTGCATTGTGTCCGTGGGAAAGATATTCAATCCCACCTGCCCACATGGGAGCACAGTGGAGCCATGTACTAAGGTATACTGCATGTGGATGGTGTGCATGTCTTCAACCAATGCTAATCCTGCATGTGCGGAGTTAGCATGCTGGGAAGTGTGACGGTTGCTCCCCACTGCTCAATGGTTCTTTCCAGGTAATCCGGATTCCTCCACCTGTTGAAAGTGTAGGCTGTGTTCACGAAAGTTAAAAATTTATAGTAATTTATATATTTTTTATACTTACCAATGACCCAGACATAGCTGGTGCTAACTCTTAAAAATCTAGGGCCAAACACAAATTTTGCCCCCCAATCCACAAAATTTGCATCTAAAACCAAAGAAATCATGTCCTAAATGGTCCTCCATACTTTCCCTCCACTGCGCATGCGCAGTGTCAAGGAGGTCTCGAAATTGGCGCCAATAATCATTCTTACAAGCAGTGCCTGGTAAGCGCTATGTACTCAGCAGGGAGGTATGAGTTCCCAACTCCTGGGAGGGCCATCCCCATCTGGGTCATTGGTAAGTATAAAAAATATATAAATTACTATAAATTTTTTAACATTTTTATACTGTACCAATGACCCAGACAAAGCTGAATAGTAAAAAGGCTGGAGGGCCTAGGACATAGAGGAAAATCCAATAAGCTCAACTATATAAAATAGAGTCATCCCCTTGAGGAGAAAAGGAGTATTAGGCTTTACATGTATCTTTCTTATTTTATGATAAATTAGAAAGACACAACACCCTCCATAATTGAGCATAATAACATTCATGTTCTCTATTAACATCCAGTATAACCCTTTATACTAATTATTTTTAAAGTAAGCCAATAAATAAAGTTAGTCCAGAGAATTGAGACTCTTTATACTCTTTTAAAAGTGTCCGAGGATTGTATATTAACGCCCGTTTGACACGTGACATATACAAATGCTTCACACCGAGCTACACTTTAAAAATATGACATGAATGAATTTTAAACATTAGCTTTACACTTTAAAACCATCCCGGTAACGACTCAGAATTACTGACTCCGGAGGAGGTATCCCCTTGCTTTTCACTATAAAGCAGGTAACCTAAGGGAACACCCTCCCCCCCCCCCCCCTTCCCCTGGGTCAAATAGCCCAGAGCGAAGAGGGCAGCAGGACGGAGTCACTACCGGAACAGAAAGCCTGCATAACTATAGTTGCAACTGTTTAGTGGATGACATTCTGAGCAACAGATAACAGACCAAAACAATGCAGGTCTCCAGAAATGGACTCAATATTTCTGAGATAAAAATTCGTGAATGTGGATGGCTGAGACCAATATGCAGCGTTCGTTAAATCTGTAATAGCAACACTATTTGCGTAAGACCAAGATGTAGAAAGAGCTCTTACTTCATGGGCCGAAAACTTAAGCACAGACTGCTGAGTTGAAGATAGATTATCATAAGCAGTACGGATAGTTAATTGAATCCATCTGGCAATAGAATGGACCGTAATGTCCTTTCTATTAGGCTTCAGAGACAGAAAGAAGCGTTTTCGTCCCTTTCTGATAAACTGAGATCTTTGTTTATAAATACATAAATCTCTAACTGGACAGAGTAAAGGCCTATGCCCGTCTGAAGATGGTAGGGCCTTAATAACAATAGGTTCCGGATATTTATTAGGAGCCTGATTCTTAGCCAAAAATCCAACATTAGTAGTAAAGGTAATAGTGTTGCTGACACTACGATAGTGAGAATCGTTCACCGATAGTGCATGAAGCTCACAGACTCTTCTAGCAGAAGAGAAAGCTAAGAGAAATGCTGTCTTATAAGACAAGAATTTGAAATCTACTGTCTCAAGAGGCTCAAATGGCTTTTCTTTTAGTTTAAGAAGAACCCAAGCTAAATTCCATTTAGGAATTAATCTAAGGGTTCTAGGTCTATTTATCGAGAAGTTTCTAACTAATTTAGATAAAGAGACATTAGATCCAATTTGTAAACTATCATGGTGTGCATAGGTATCAGATAACATAGACCTATAACCTTTAATAGTAACAGGCTGCAGTTTGATCTCGTCAAACAAGTATACTAGAAAGTTTGCAATGTCTGGTATGGAGGGATAAACAAAATCAACAGAATGATCCCTACACCAACAACGAAAGACCTTCCACTTAGCCGCATAGTTTAGCGAAGAGGAGGTCTTCCTACAGTTAGAAATCGCGTCCACTGCTCGTCCTGTAAAATGCTTGCCGTGCAAGAAGGACCGCACAACGGAAATATGTGAAGGTTGAGACCTTGCGGGTTGTGATGAAGTTGACACGATTTCCCCTGCGAAAGAAGATCCTCTCGTGGAGGAAGTTTTCGCGGTAAGTCCCACAGCAGACACCTGAGTAGATTTATCCACGGTCTCTGTGGAGACAGAGATGCTACCAACAGAATTTTGCATTGTGATTGTTTTATCTTTAGCAATATTTGCTGAATCAATGGCGCTGGAGGATACGCATATCCGATCATTCCGTCCGAGATCGATAGAGCATCTACTGCATATGCTCGGGATCCGGACATGGCGACACATACGTCTGCAACTGATTGTTGAGTTGTGTCGCAAATAAGTCTATCATTGGCTGCTCCCATTGGTAGCAAATCTGATTGAATACCTGTTTGTTGAGAGTCCATTCTGATGGCAACAAGCAAACCTTCCGTGAAAGGGAGTCTGCTAATACATTCAGACGACCCGGAATATGACGGACCGAAAGCAGAACTTGGTGTTCTAGAACAAACAGAAGGATTCTCTCCGTTAAATTGAATAACGGAACGGAATGAGTGCCTCCCTGGTTCCGGATATACGCTACTACTGTCGTATTGTCGGACAGGATTTGGACATGTGCTTTCTGAATAATGTTTCATCCAATGACGTAGTGCAAGTCAAATTGACATCATTTCCTTGATGTTTATGTGCTTGCCTAGAAACTGCGGATCCCAAAGACCCTGGCACTTCGAATCCGTTGGGATCAATGTTGCACCCCAACCTGTTTGACTGGCATCCATCATAATCGTAAAACTCGGATCCGGCAACTGCAGTGGGACTCCCTGAGTCAACCACTGAATGTTTGCCCAAGTCTGAATCTCTTGTTTCACTTGATTTGACAAGAGAACATCTATATCGAGCGAATGAATCTTTACACTCCAATTCTGAGTCAAGAAAATTTGGAGAGGACGAGAGCGTAACCGCCCCATCGGAATGAGATCCGCAGCAGCTCCGCACAGACCTATCAGTCTCATGAACTCTCTCGCTGTGACTTTGAGTGAAGACAATAGCGAGAGTAACAACTGATTAATTTCGCTCTGGTTAACGGCAGATAAACGAGATTGTTGGGCGTCTCGAAGCTCATTCCCAGATGAGTGAATGACTTGGACGGCACCAGATCCGACTTCTCCTCGTTTATTATAAAACCGAGATGTCGAAGTAATAGAAGCAGATTCTGCACATCGTTCTGAAGCGTTAACTCGTTGCCGTACCTCTGAAGAATGTCGTCCAGGTAGGCCGACGTTACTGCAGACGAATGAGCCCGGAAATGTATCATTACCGAGTTCATTATTCGAGTGAAAGCCCAGGGCGCTAGGTTCAAGCCGAAGCACATCGCTCGGAACTGATATACAACTCCTAGGACTGCGAAGCGTAGATACTTTCTGAATGTCGGATGTACCATGACGTGAAAGTACGCATCTTTGAGATCTATGCTTGTAGCATAGTCGTTCACTCGAATACTCGCTCTGACTGATCGAATTGTTTCCATATAGAACTTCGGAGCGACGATCAGCTTGTTTATCCAGCTCAGATCTATGACTGGACGGAACGAGCCGTCTGGTTTCGGAACCAGAAACAGATGGCTGTAGAAAACCGGTGATTCCTGGTCTTCTACGACCTCTACCACGTTCTTCGTCAGCAGAGACTGTACTTCTGATAAAAGAGCATCTCTTTTCTGCGGATTTGACGGAAGCTGAGTCCATTTTGGACTTCGAGTTAATAGAGGCTTTCGTTTGAAGGATATTCTTAGTCCTTCCAAAATTACCCCTCGAACCCAGGGGTCGTCTGTAATCGACGCCCACTCGTTTATAAAACTCGATAATCTTCCACCTACCGGAACACGATAGAGGTTCAAACCATCACCTCCTGGACCTGCGAGGCTTGCGGAAGGAGAAACTACGTCCTCCACGACCCGCACCTCGTCCCGTCGACCTAGGGACGTCTGACCGGTTGTCTCGGCCAGAATAACGTCCCGTACGTGAGTCGCTGCCTTGACGGTCTCTAGAATAAGACCTAGAGGACGTATAAGTTCTTCACCTTACTATCCACGTGCGTGGATGTAGCTAGGGCTGCGTCACATCTAACCAACTACAGGTTTGCCACTGAAAGGGCGGAGTTATACGTGGAATAAGCTACTGCCCTTGAAAGAAGTCTTAATGAGGAATGTATATCCTGGAATTCTTTCGTAATGATAACGCCTTAGTAAGGTGGTCTGCGTATGATAAAGCGTCTAAGTTAACTCTGTTAGACATTATTGTCATTTCCAACGTCGTGGTTGGAATTGACATAGACGACGGTATAGACAATTCCAAGTCTTCAGCCTCGTCGTCTGGACGCAGAGGAACTCTCGGTATGCCCTGTCCTGCCGTTTCGAATTTATTCCTTGAATTGATGAAAGGCAGATTTAGAGCATTTGCGGACAAGAAACCAGACTTGCCTGTTTTGGTAGCAAGCTTATAAATAGCGTCGTTCAATAATTCGAATGTTCTTGTGACATTATTGGACTGTGTCGGAAACTCAGGGACGATGTCCCTGAACCGATCAAAAAATTTTGTGTCCAATGACGCTATCAGTCTCTTATCCAGCATCGCAGCATTCTGGTCCGACGGAACAACTTGTGGAAGATAATGCCAGATGAAATCTACGGCAGCTTTATGTTGTTCCAAAAGGGATAGCTCCAAATCCTCTGAATCCCTTTCGCCATCCTGTCGGACCCTATGAAGTTCTCGGTCGTCCGTACCTGATGCTTCAGCGGAGCGTACCGACCCAGCGTCCTGATCCGACAGAGATTCTGTCGTTTGCTGGGATGCTGCGATAAGTTGTGCTATTTGGGATAGCACGTCCGTCACTGAGGTCTGTGGAGTAGCGGTCTTACGTTGCTTTGCCGCTGGAAGCTCCGTGTACGTTGACTCCTGCATACTTCTCTTATGCGAACATCCAGAGTCTACAGGCCTTGTGTCCCTGGCTACCAGATGGCGTGACCTGGTCGCCGTGGAATCCCTGATTGGCGAAGCTGGCTGGATATCCGTGGTCATGTAGCCAAGGTGCAGTCGTGTGCGCTGCCGTGAGGATGAGGAAGCCTTATCGACAGTCTCTCCGGACTGTCTATATAACGGAGCGTCCCGAGCGGCGGACGTATGCTCCGAATGCGAAACGTTTTGTACCACAACATCTGGTCCCAGATGTTGTTGTACGAGAGAGGGACCTCTCTCGCTCGCAGCCCGGATGGACCTGGACGAGCTAGGAACCGGACTAATAGGCTTCCTCCGTTTTCTCCTCTGATCCGTCGTCACTGGGTGTGCACTTTTGTCTATTTATAGTGCTCGCATCACCCAAATCTCCTTCCTGGACCACAACGGACGAACCCGGCTGCCGAACCATTCGATGAATGGACGCTACACCGGGCGACCTCGCGGACGTCAACGCCGTCGATCCTACTAGGGACCTCTTAGGCAATTGACGTATTTCCATGAGCACTTTTGCCGCTAGCTCTTCATTTAACTGTGACGACGGAGACACACTTTTGGAAGACATCACGGAAACATCACCCTGTTCTTGTTCCTCTGAAATAGAGATTGATAAACTAGAGTGACCCTGCGGAGAAAGGACCGGCATGGCCTTTTCCCCGCTAACAACATACCGTGACACACGCTTCCAATGTTTGTCATCCCAATTGACACATACTGAACAGGAGTTAGTGCGAGTACACTGACTACAATTAATACAATGATTATGAAAGTCAGAGGAAGATTTCCTCTTATTACAATTTGAACAATATCCTTTCATTGTGAAAAGAATACAAGAAGTCCTAGTACTCGCATCAACCCCTGAAAACAAAGATACATAATAACATGATCCATTAACATAGAAAAAATAATTGAAATCAAAAAAAATTTTTGAAAAAATATTTTTTCAGAAAAGCCCGAATTTCTGAAAAGTAACGTTGAGCCCAAATGGATCCCAAGAAACCTAAGTGTGGACAAAAATTTTAAAAATATTAAAAAAAATTAATGCAACACTTACGTATAATAATAATGTATCTTGTTACGATTAAGCTAATACAAAGACAAGAAATCCCCTCCACAGAGACTGTTGTCAATGTGAACAAGAAGTGTATAAACACCAGAAACATGACTCCAGGCACTAATAACCATGGCCTGAAATCAGTTACCAATAACACACTATCTGATGCAAAACAGAGACTTCCAGGGAAGAAACTGCAGAACATCAGATGGTAGATGCAGAACACAACGCCTAAACACCCATGGGTGAGGATGTAAACATGGGGAAAAGAACAGAATTCATTCTGTTACCCAGCTAAAACTCCCAAGAAATTTTAGTAATAATATTACAGAAAATATGCCAAAAGCATGGGAGAATAGCAAGGGGGGACTTAAAGGAAATGGAGAGAGGAAACACTGAACAAGCAGTGTAACTTTGTAGCAAGAAGGACAACAACAGGCCCATGTCTCGAAATTAGGCAACTTATCATAATTTCATAAAAAATTTTTAAGTTACAGCCCTGATTATTTCCTGCCACTAATTTTTCCTCTCCTCCTTCTATTTCCTCTTTAGATCCACCATTTCTCTAATATTTATGTGTCTGGCATCATTTAAACTGAGATTTACAAGCACAAAGATCAGTCAGATGTGAACTGATGAAGGGCCAAACAAAGAATGATTATTGGCGTCAATTTCGAGACCTCCTTGACACTGCGCATACGCAGTGGAGGGAAAGTATGGAGGACCATTTAGGACATGATTTCTTTGGTTTTAGATGCAACTTTTGGGGATTGGGGGGCAAAATTTGTGTTTGGCCCTAGATTTTTAAGAGTTAGCACCAGCTATGTCTGGGTCATTGGTACAGTATAAAAATATTGACATGAGAATTTTTGCTTTCTTCCATTTTTGCCCCCAAAACATAGATAATGTCCATCACCAGAATGAGCTCATAGAGCACATTTCATTGAGGGGGTAATATACTATGTTCCAATAAGACTAAAATTCTCCTTGCTCACTTAGTATATTCTATGTTTACGACTCAAGTGGCAAATGATACCATCTGACATCACAACGCGAAATATTTGAAATGATGTCGCCCGTTTCCTAATTGCTACACCAACTGAGAGATGAGGAAGCCGCTTCATTTATCTATTTTTCACTTGTGCAGTAGACGGTGTTCCGGATGAAGTGTTGTTTAAATTACAAACTGATTTACGATTTGAACTGAGATGGAACGAGTTTATCTGGTTTATTGATTATTTATCCAATGCCGTCGTGGGACATGCGAGAGGTTTATTTACTAAACCTGTGATTGTTAAATGTTGCCTTGAACAAGGCAACTTTTAACGATTACATGTTTAGTAAATAAACCTCTTGTGTTTCACGATGTAGGTTTTGGGCTATGGGTAGTGTCTTATTGGAACATATACATTATTGTGATGAATTGACGGTAACATGGTCTGAGGTTTGCGGATCGGATCGTATGTTCAACTGAGATGCTTCACGTCTCAGTTGAACATATGCTCCGAGCCGCAAACCTCAGACCATGTTACTGTCAATTCATCACAATAACTTATAATGTTTTTGAGACAAAAATGAAAATATTTAGTTATTCATGTTTTCTGTAAATGTCATTTGCTGTTTGTATTAGGTACACAGTTAATAAAAAATACGAGAAGATTAATTCAATTCAACTTCGGAAACCAACTCACTCACAAAATTATGACATTGACTTCTGATGTCATTCCCATATTAGACGTGTTGTGAATGATATTTTCCATAATAAGGTATTTGATGATGATTATGTGATAAATATGTAGCCTAAACCAATATATTATCTGCACTGGACACAGAGTTCATTATGAAGTTTCAAGTTTTGTTAAGCATACAATGAAAACACTTAGGCACCACAAAGTAGATCTTCTGTTTCTCAGGCCATTTTTCATAAAACTGAATGTGGACAGGCGTTTTTTAATTTAATTTTTTATTTTGTAATTATTTCATCGCCATCAAAAATTCATATTCTTGGTTTGTTTTATGTTTTAGGCCTCATAATCTGGTGCAGGCGAAAACGGCACCGTGTAAAAATGGCACCAACTCTTGTTGGCGAAAGTTAAAAAATTTATAGTAATTTATATATTTTTTATACTTACCAATGACCCAGACTTAGCTGGTGCTAACTCCTTAAATTATAGGGCCAAACACAAATTTTGCCCCCCAATCCCCAAAATTTGCATCAAAAACCAAAATTCAATGTCCTATATGGTCCTTCATACTTTCTATCCACTGCACAGTGTCAAGGAGCTCTCGAAATTGGCACAAATGTCATTCTTACAACCAGTACCTGGAAAGCGTTATGTAATCAGCGGGGAGGTATGAGTTCCGAACTCATGGGAGGGCCATCCCCGTCTGGGTCATTGGTAAGTATAAAAAATATATAAATTACTATAAATTTTTTAACATTTTTATACTGTACCAATGACCCAGACTTAGTTGAATAGAAAAAAGGCTGGAGGGCCTAGGACATACAAGAAAATCCAATAGACTCAATTACATGAAAACAGAATTATCCCCTCAAGGAGAAGAGGAGCACAGGTTTTATATGTATCTTTCTTGTTTGTATCAAAAAAGAAAGACACAATACCATTCCGTAATTGAGCACAATAATTATCAATGATCTCTATTAACATCCAGTATAATTCCTTATACTAATGTTATTAAAGAAAAGCCAATAATTAAAGGTAGTCCAGATAATGAGACTCTTTATACTCATTAAAATGTGTTCGAGGATTGTATATTAGCGCTCGTATGATCCGTGACATATACAAATGTTTCCCACCAAGCTACACTTTTAAAATATTATATGAATTAGCTTTACACTTTAAAACCATCCCGTCACCGACTTGGAATTACTGACTCCAGAGGAGATATTCCCTTGCTTTTTCCTATAAAGCAGGTGCTATAAGGGAACACCATCCCCCCCACCCCTTCCCTAGCCCTGGGTCAAATACCCCAGAGCGAAGAGGGCAGCAGGACAGATACGCTGCCAGAACAGATACTTCATGCACCGAAATCTTAAGCACAGACTGATGAGTTGAAGATTATTTTTCATAAGCAGTATGGATAGTTAATTGAATCCACCTTGCAATAGAATGGACCATAATGTTCCTACTATTAGGCAGCAGAGACAAAAAGAGACGTTATGTCCCTTTCTGATAAACTCAGATCTACGTTTGTAAAAAACGTATAGCTCTAACAGGACAGATTAAAGGCCTATGCCCGTCTGAAGACGGAAAAGCCTTAATAACAACAGATTCCGGATACTTATAGTAGCCAGAATCTAGTCAAAAAGCCAACCTTAGTAGTCAAGGTAATAGTATTACCTACACTACGAAAGTGAGAATCCTGAACAGATAGTGCCTGAAGCTCATCTAGGCAAAGTGAAGGCTAAGAGAAAGCTGTCTTATAACATAAGAATTTGAAGTCCATTGTATCAAGGGGCTCAAATGGCGCTTCTTTAAGCTTAAGAAGAACCCAAGCTAAATTCCACTTAGGAATTAATCTAAGGGTTCTAAGTCTATTTATCGAAAAATTTTCCCTAACTTAGATAAAGAGACATTAGATCCAATCTGTAAACTATCATGATGTGCATATGTATCACAGAATGATTCCTACCTCACCGTGAGAAAACCTTCCACTTAGCAGCATAATTTAGCGAAGAGGAGGTCCTCCTACAATTAGAAATTGTGTCCACTGCTCGTCCTGTAAATTGCTTGGCGTGCAAGAAGGACCGCACAATGAAAATACGTGAAGGTTGAGACCTTATGGGTTGTGATGCAGTGTGCGCGATTTCCCCTGCGAAAGAAGATCCTCTCGTGGAGGAAGCTTCCGCAGCATGTCCCACAGCAGACACCTGAAAAGATTTATCCATGGTCTCTGGGGTGAAAGAGATGCTACCAACAGAATTTGCAGTGAGATTGCTTTATCTTAAGCAATATCTGCAGAATCAATGGCGCTGGAGGATACGCGTATCCTATCATTCCGTCCCAAGAGAACGAGAGAGCGTCTACCTCAAACGCTCAAGGATCTGGACACGGCGACACATACGTCTGCAACTGATAGTTGAGATGCGTCGCAAAAAAGTCTACCCTTGGACGATCCCATTAGGAGCAAATCTGATTGAAAAATCGTTGTTGAGAGTCCATTCTGACGACAACAAACGACCTATCCGAGAAAGGGAGTCCGCTAAAAAAACCCACATTAGTAGTGAAGGTGATAGTATTCCCGACACTACGATAGTGAGAATCATCCACCGACAGTGCATGAAGCTCACTGACTCTTCTAGCAGAAGAGAAAGCTAAGAGAAAAGCTGTCTTATAAGATAAGAATTTGAAATCTACTGTCCCAAGAGGTTCAAATGGCTTTTCCTTCAATTTAAGAAGAACCCAAGCTAAATTCCATTTAGGAATTAATCTAAGAGTTCTGGGTCTATTTATCGAGAAGTTTCTAACCAACTTAGATAAAGAGACATTAGATCCAATTTGTAAACTATCATGATGTGCATAGGTATCAGATAACATAGACCTATAACCCTTAATAGTAACAGGCTGCAGTTTGATTTCGTCAAACAAGTATACTAGAAAGTTTGCAATGTCTGGTATAGAGGGATCAAAAATATCTACAGAATGATCCCTACACCAACGGCGAAAAACCTTCCACTTAGCCGCATAGTTTAGCGAAGAGGAGGTCCTCCTACAGTTAGAAATCGCGTCCACTGCTCGTCCTGTAAAGTGCTTGCCATGCAAGAAGGACCGCACAACGGAAAAACGTGAAGGTTGAGACCTTGCGGGTTGTGATGGAGTTGACGCGATTTCCCCTGCGAAAGAAGATCCTCCCGTGGAGGAAGCTTTCGCGGTAGGTCCCACAACAGACACCTGAGTAGATTTATCCACGGTCTCTGTGGCGACAGAGATGCTACCAACAGAATCTTGCATTGAGATTGTTTTATCTTTAGCAATACTTGTTGAATTAACGGCGCTGGAGGATACGCATATCCTATCATTCCGTCCCAAGGGATCGACAGAGCGTCTACTGCAAATGCTCTTGGATCCGGACACGGAGACACATACGTCTGCAACTGATTGTTGAGATGTGTCGCAAATAAGTCTATCATTGGCCGTTCCCATTGGTAGCAAATCTGATTGAATACTTGTTTGTTGAGAGTCCACTCCGACGGCAACAAGCGACCCTTTCGTGAAAGGGAGTCTGCTAGCACATTCAGACGACCCGGTATGTGACGGACCGAAAGAAGAACCTGATGTTCTAGTGCAAACAGAAGGATTCTTTCCGTTAGATTGAACAATGGAACTGAATGAGTGCCTCCCTAATTCCGTATATACGCCACTACTGTCGTATTGTCGGATAGGATTTGGACATGAGCATTGTGAATAATGTCCATCCAATGACGTAACGCAAGCCAAATTGACATCATTTCCTTGATGTTTATGTGCTTGCACAGGAATTGCGGATCCCAAAGACCCTGGCATCTCGAATCCGTTGGGATCAATGATGCACCCCAACCTGTTTGACTGGCATCCGTCATAATGGTAAAACTCGGATCTGGCAACTGCAGCGGAACTCCCTGAGTTAACCACTGAATGTTTGCCCAAGTCTGAATCTCTTGTTTCACTTGATCTGACAAGAGAACGTCTACGTCGAGCGAATGAATTTTCACACTCCATTTCTGAGTCAAGAAAATTTGGAGAGGACGCGTGCGTAACCGCCCCATCGGAATGAGATCCGCAGCGGCTCCGCACAGACCTATCAGTCTCATAAATTCTCTCGCTGTGACTTTGTCTGCGTGCAGACAATAGCGAGCGTAACAACTGACTAATTTTGCTCTGGTTAACGGCAGACGAACGAGATTGTTGTGCGTCTCGAAGCACATTCCCAGATGAGTGAATGACTTGGACGGCACCAGATCCGACTTCTCCTCGTTTACTATAAAACCGAGACGTCGGAGCAATAGAAGTAGATTCTGAACATCGTACCTCTGAAGAATGTCGTCCAGGTAGGCCGACGTTACCGCAGACGAATGAGCTCGGAAATAGATCATTACCGAGTTCATTACCCGAGTGAAAGCCCAGGGTGCTAGATTCAGTCCGAAGCACATCGCCCGGAATTGATACACCACTCCTAGGACTGCGAAGCATAGATACTTTCTGAATGTCGGATGTACCATGACGTGAAAGTACGCATCTTTGAGATCTATGCTTGTTGCATAATCGTTCACCCGAATACTCGCTCTGACCGACCGAATCGTCTCCATATAAAATTTCGGAGCGACGATCAGCTTGTTTATCCAGCTCAAATCTATGACTGGACGGAACGAGCCGTCTGGTTTCGGAACCAGAAACAGATGGCTGTAGAATCCCGGGGTCTCCTGGTTTCTACGACCTTAACCGCGTTCTTCATTAAAAGAGACTGCACCTCTGATAACAGAGCGTCTCTTTTCTGCGGATTTGACGGAAGTTGAGTCCACTTGGGACTTCGAGTTAATGGAGGCTTTCGTTTGAAGGATATCTTTAGGCCTTCCGAAGTCACTCCTCTCACCCAAGGGTCGTCCATAATCGACGCCCATTCTTGTGAAAAGCTCGACAACCTTCCGCCAACCGGTACGCGATAGAGGTTTAAGCCATCACCTCCTGGACCTGCGAGGCCTGCGGTAGGAGAAACCACGTCCTCCACGACCCGCACCTCATCCGGTCGACCTCGGGGCGTCCGACCGGTTGTCCCGGCCCGAAGGACGTCCCGAACGAGAGTCGCTACCCTGACGGTCTCTCGAATAAGACCAAGAGGACGCACCGGAACCTCTATAGGAACCTCTCTTGGGCGCATTAGACCCAGAAGTGCCTGTCTTATTCTTGTCTGCTGTATCCGACTTCTTAGAAGCAGATTTGAACAACAGAGAATCCGAAGCTTTCTTTGTAATTTTATCATAAATAGCAGAAAGCTTGCCGTCAAAGAGAAGTTCTCCGGAGACCGAAGCGACTCTAAGAGAGTTCTTCACCTTAGTATCCACGAGTGTGGATGTAGCTAGGGCTGCGTCACGTCTAACTAACTCCAGGTTTGCCACAGAAAGGGCGGAGTTACACGTGGAATAAGCTACTGCCCTTGAAAGAAGTCTTAAAGAGGATTGTATATCCTGAAATTCTTTCCCTTGAAGGTGCAGTGATAACGCCTTAGTAAGGTGATCTGCGTAAGATAAGGCATCTAAATTGGCTCTGTTAGACGAAATAGCTGTTTCCAACACCGCGGTTGGAATAGAAGCCGACGACGGTAATGATAGCTCTAAGTCTTCCGCCTCGTCGTCCATATGCAGAGGAACTCTCGGGATACCCTGTCCTGCTGTGTCGAATTTATTCCTTGCATTAATGAAAGGCAGGTTGAGAGTATTGGCGGACAAGAAACCTGCTTTCCCCGTCTTGGAAGCAAGTTTAAATATAGCGTCGTTCAATAATTCAAATGGTCTTGCAACATTATTGGACTGCGACGGAAACTCGGGAGCGATGTCCCTGAACCGCTCAAAAAATTCAGAGTCTAATGACGCTATAATCCTCTTGTCCGGAACCGCAGCAGTCTGGCCCGACGGAACAACTTGAGGGAGAAAGTGCCGGATGAAGTCCACGGCAGCTTTATGTTGTTCCGAAAGGGATAGCTCCAAATCATCTGTATCCCTTTCACTATCCGGTCGGACCTCATGATGCTCCCGGTCATCCGCCCCGGATGCATCGGCGGAGCGTACCGACCCAGCGCCGTCGGATAATTCTCGATCCGACACCGTTTCTGTCGGCTGCTGGGATGCTGCGATAAGCTGTGCTATCTGCACAAGAATGTCCGGCGTCGAGACCTGCGGAGGCGCAGTCTTTCGCTGCTTCGCCGAGGGCAGCTCCGCATCAGATGGCTCCCGCATACTTTTTCTATGCGAACGTCCGGAGTCCATCGGCCTCGAGTCTCTGGCTGCCGGATGGTGTGACCTGGTTGCCGAAGAATCCTTGATCGGCGAAGCTGGTAAGATATCGGCGGTCACGTAGCCAAGGTGCGGTCGTGTGCGCTGACGAGAAGAAGAAGCCTTAGCAGTCTCCGCGGACTGCCTATACAACGGAGCGTCCCGAGCGACAGACGTATGCTCCGCTTGCGACACATTTTGTACGAGAGAGGGGCCTCTCTCGCTCGCGGCCCGGCTGGACCTGGACGAGCTAGGAACCGGACTCAAAGGCTTCCTCCGATCTCGCTTACTATCCGCCGTCACTGGGTGTGCACATTGAATGTTTATAGTGCTCGCATCACCCAACATTTCCTCCTGGACCGCATCGGACGAACCCGGCTGCCGAACCATTCGGTGAATGGACGCTACACCGGGCGAGCTAGCGGACAACATTTGTCTAATCTCCGTGAGCACTTTTGCCGCTAGCTCTGAATTCAGGGGGGACTTTAGAAGGCTAGGGGAGAGGAAACACTGATTAAGCAGTGCAACATTTAGCAAGAATGACAACAAGAGGCCCATGCCTCGAAAATAGGCAACTTAACATAATTTCATAAAAAATTTTAAGTACAGCCCTGATTATTTTTTGTCACTTCTTTTTCCTCTCCTCCTTCTATATCCTCCTTAGAATCACCATTTCTCCAAAAATTACGTGTCTGGCATCCTTTAAACTGAGATTTACAAGCACAAAGATCAGTGAGATGTTGACTGATGAAGGGCCAAACAGAGAATGATAATTGGCGCCAATTTCGGGACGTCCTTGACACTGCACATGCGCAGTGGGGGCGTAGTATGGAGGTCCTATAGGACATGATTTCTTTTGGTTTTGGATGCAAATTTTGGGGATTGGGGGGCAAAATTTGTGTTTGGCCCTGGTTTTGTTAGAGTTAGCACCAGCCAAGTCTGGGTCATTGGTACAGTATAAAAATATACGCTACTACTGTCGACTTGTCGGACAGAATTTGAACATGCGAACTCGGAAGAATGTTCATTCATTGACGTAGCGCAAGCCATATTGACATCATTCTTGATGTTTATGTTCTTGTTGGGAACTGCGGATCCTAAAGACCCTGGCACCCTGAATCTATTGGGATCAGAGTTGAGCAGCAACCTGTTTGACTCGCATCCGTCATTAAACTCGGATTCGGCAGTTGCAGTGGTACTCTCTGAGTTAACCACTGAAAAACTACCCAAGTCTGAAACTCTTGTTCACTTGATTAGACAAGACAATGTTCGATTCGAGCGAATGAGTCTTCACGTTCCAATTCTGAGATAAAAATATCTGTGGAGTGGACAAGTGTGTATCTGCTTCATCGGAATAATATTCGCAGCGGGTACACACAAACCTGTCAGTCTAATGAATTCTCTCGCTCTTACTACATCTGAGGGAAGGCAAAAGCGAACGTAACAACTGACTAAAATCGCTCTGGTTAACGGCAGACGAATGAGATTGTTGTACGTCTTTAAGCTCATTCCCACGTGGGTGAATGAATAGGACGACACTAGATCCGAGTTCTTTTCGTTTACTAAGAAACTGAGATGTCGGAGCAATTGAAGCAGACTCAGAACATCTATCTGAAGCGTTAACTTGCTGCCGTAACCCTGAAGAATGCCGTCCAAGTTCTTCTTGGTAAGGTGATCTGCGTGAGATAATGCGTCTAAATTCTATCAGACAATACTGTCGTCTCCAGTATACTGGAGTAATAGACATGGATGCCGGCAATGACAATTCCAGGTCTTCAGCCTAGTCGTCCAAACGCAGAGGAACTCTCGGCACGCCTAGTCCTGCCATTTCAAAATTATGTCTTGCATTGATGAAAGGCCGCTGAATAGCGCTAGGCAATAAGAAACCTAATTTTCCAGTCTTTGAGGCTAGCTTGAATATAGCTTCATTCAAAAGTTCAAATGTCCATGACATTTCTGGACTGGGTCGGAAACTGAGGGACGGTGTCCTTAATGCGGCCGAAAAAGTCTGTGTCCAGTGACGCTTTCAGTTTCTTATCAGGCAACGCAGCATTTTTGTCCAGAGAAACAACTTCTAAAACGTGATGCCGGATGAAAACTACGGCCACCTTAAGTTGTTCGGAAAGGGAAAATTTCAGCTGTGCTGATTCCCTTTTACCATCCGCCTGGACCACATAAAATTTTTGGTCGTCCCTTACTGACTCTGCAGGGGAACGAACCAACCCAGCTTGCTCAGATAGTTCTTTATTGAAAAAGTTTCTGATAGCTGCTGAGATGCTGCGATGAATTGAGCTATCTGCAATAGCAAGTCCGTCACGGAGGCCTGTGGAGCCGCGGTCTTACATAATTAGCCGCTGGAAGCTCCAGGGACGTTAATTCCTGCATTTATATAATATGCGAACGTCCCAGCTGGAAATGCCTCGTGTTCTTGTCTAGCAGATGGCGTGACTGGTCGACGTGGAATCACCTCCTGGTCCTGCGAGGATTGTGGAAGGAGAAAACAGATCCTCCACGACCAGCACCTCGCCCAGTCGACCTAGGGGCATCTGACCCGCTATCTCAGGCCAGCATTACGACCCCTATGTGAGTCGCTACTCTGACGGTCTCCGGAGCAAGACGTAGAGGCTATGATCCTCTGTAGGAACTTCCTTTGGATGTATTTGCCCCCGAAGAACCTGCCTTACTCCTCCCTGCTGAGTCCAACTTTTTCAAAGCGGAATAATGCAGAGAATCCGGAGCTTTCTTAGTAATCTAATATAGATTGTAGAAAGCTTAACGACGAAGAGAAGCTCTCCTGAGACCGGAGCGACTGGAAGAGAGTTTTTTTCACCTTACTATCCACTCTTGTGGATGCAGCCAGGGCAGCATCACGTCTGACTAACTCCATATTGCCACTGAAAGGGCGGAGTTATACGTAGAATATGCTATAGCCCTCGAAAGAACTCTTAAGGAAGATGGAGATCCTGGAATTTTCGCTTCGAGACGTAGTGATAACGCTCTGGTAAGGTGATCTGCGTGAGAAAATGTGTCTAAATTGTGTTCTCCAGTATACTGGAGTAAATAGGCATGGACGCCGGCAATGACCGTTCCAGGTCTGCAGCCTAGTCGTCCAAACGCAGAGGAACTCTCGGTGTGCCTTGTCCTGCCGTTTCAAATTAATGTCTAGCATTGATGAAAGGCAGCTGTAGAGCGCAGGTGATAAGAAACCGGATTTGCCAGTCTTAGAGGCTAGCTTGAATATAGTGTCATTCAAAAGTTCAAATGTCGATGACATTTCTGGACTGGGTCGGAACTCTCAGGGACGGTGTCCCTAATCCGGCCGAAAAAGTCTGTGTCCAGTGATGCTTACAGTTTCTTATCAGGTAACGCAGCATTTTTGTCCAGAGAAACAACTTCTAAAGGTGATGCCGGATGAAATCTACGGCACCTTAAGTTGTTCAGAAAAGGAAAATTTCAGCTGTGCTGATTCCCTTGTACCATCGGCCTGGACCACATAATAATCTCGGTCGTCCCTACTGACTCTGCAGGGGAGCGAACCGACCCAGCATGCTCAAATAGTTCTTTATTGAAAAAGTTTCTGATAGCTGCTGGGATGCTGCGATGAATTGAGTTATCTGCGATAGCTAGTCCGTCACGGAGGCCTGTGGAGCCGCGGTCTTACGTAATTAGCCGCTGGAAGCTCCATGGACGTTTATTCCTACATTTATATAATATGCGAATGTCCCAACTGGAAAGGCCCCATGTCCTTGGGTAGCGGATGGAGTGACCTGGTTGACGTGGATTCCCTGGTCGGCGAAGCAGGAGCTCCAGGGACGTTCATTCCTGCATTTATATAATATGCGAACGTCCCCTGGAAATCTGTGGTGACATAGCCAAGGTGCAGTCGTGTGTGCTGACGTGAGGATGAGGAAGTCAATAGAACAGCCGTGTTGGACTGTCTATGCAATGGAGCGTCCCGAGCAGGAGGAGTGGACGTATGCTCTGACTAACGAACGAACATACAACAACATCGCGGCCCAGATGTTGCTGTAAGAGAGAGGGGGCCTCTCTCGCTCGCGGTCCGGATAGACCTGGACAAGCTAGCTACCGGACTGACAGGTTTCCTCCGTACTATCCTCTGATCCGTCGTCGCTGGGTGTGCACGTTCAATGTTTATAGTGCTTGCATAACTCAAACTGCTTCCCTGGACTGCAACGGACGAACCCGGCTGCCGAGCCATTCGATGAATGGTCGCTACACCGGGCGGACTAGTGGACGATCAACGCCTTCGATCCTACTAGGGACCTCTTCGGCAATTGTCGTATTTCCATGAGCACTTAGCCACTAGCCCTAGTACTGCAATGACGGAGACACATTTGTTGAAGACATCACAGAAACATCACCCTGTTCTTGTTCTTCTGAAAAAGAGACTGATAAACTAGAGTGACCTTGCGGAGAGAGGACCGGAATGGACCCCTCACCGCTAACAATATACCGTGACACACATCTCCAACGTTGTCATTCCAATTAGCACACACTGAGCAAGAATTAGTGCGAGTACATCGACTACAAGAAACACAATGAACATGAGAATCAGAGGAAGACTTCCTCGCATTACAATTTGAACAATATTCTTTCATCATGAAAAAATATAAACAGTCATAGTACTCGCACTAACCCTTGAAACAAAGATACATAATATAATATAATCCATTATAACATTTCAAAAAAAAAAAATTTTTGAAAAATTTTCAGAAGAGCCCAAGTTCCCAATGGGAACAATGAGCCCAAATGGATCCCAAAAAAGCCTAAGTGTGGACAAAATATTTTAAAACATTTTTCAAAATTAATGCAACACTTCCGGACAATATTAATGTATCTGGATATGAGCAGAACTAATAGAAGACAAGTAATCATTATCAGAAGTAAACATTGTCAACATAAACAAAAGTGTACAGAAACCGGAAACATGACTCCAGGCACTGAAACCATGGCCCAAAATCAGTAACCAATTTAAACACTATCCGATGTAAAACAGAGTCTTCCAGAGAAGAAACTGCAGTACATCAGATGGTAGATGCAGATAACAACGCCTAAACACCCAAGGGTGAGGACGTAAACATGGGGAAAAAACAGAATAATCATTCTGTTACCAAGCCAAGACTCCCAAGAAATTTTAGTAAGAAAAAATCCAAAATTATGCCAAAAGCATGGGAGAATAGCAAGGAAGGGGGGGGGGGGGGGGGGCATTAAGGAAAGGGAGAGAGGAAACACTGAACAAACAATGGTAAGTTCATAGCCAGAATGACAACATAAGGCTCATGCCCCGAAATTAGGGAACATGAAATAATTTCGTAAAAAAATTATAAGTTACAGGCCTGAACACATTCTGCCACTGTTTCTTCCTCTTATTTCATCCTTAGATCCACCATTTCTTTCATAATTATGTGTCTGGCATCATTTAAACTGAGATTTACAAGCACAAATATCAGTGACATGTTAATGATTTTGGGGCCAAACAAAGAATGACAATTTCGAGAGCTCCTTGACACTGCACATGCGCAGTGGATAGAAAGTATGAAGGACCATATAGGACATTGAATTTCGGTTTTTGATGCAAATTTTGGGGATTGGGGGGCAAAATTTGTGTTTGGCCCTATAATTTAAGGAGTTAGCACCAGCTAAGTCTGGGTCATTGGTACAGTATAAAAATATGGCACGAACTGGTGAAAACGGCACCAAGTGTGGCTGGCGAAAATAGCACCAAATTGGCAAAAAACGGCACCAAATGCAGTTGGCAAAAAGGGAACCAAACCAAAAGAAGAACAACACTATGATACACGATCAAATATTTAATTTTCCTCAGATCATCGTTTTGATTTTTTTAGCTTTTATCACATATATACATTAGTATCGAATTTGAACACAGTATATTACACATTTGGCCACGAGTTATTCTCGTCAATACAATATACAACTACAACATTTACTCATTCATACAGAGACAGTGCAAGCCTGATGAAAATACGTGTGGATGGGGCAATTGAGCAGGCACGTAACAAGTGTTTGCTTTTGATGGGTGTGGGGAGGGGCGTCAAACACATAAATAATCCTTCACATTTTAATATATATATTTTTTGTATATGGGCAGCCTGCGAATGGTAGCGACCTGACCAGCATGTGTCACTAAGATGAACAAGTTCTTTAGCACGCACGTTATCCCTCTCCTGAATTTCCATAAACCATCTATGCACATGTGAATGGGACAGAAACACGTACAAACTTTCCACTAGGGCGAAAAAATTCATCTGCTGATTTAACACTTCTACACACATCAACAAGAACCAGGTTTAATCGATGTGCATAACATTGCACACAGAAAGCATTGGGAAACTGCTCAAACGGGTTTGAACACAGGCAGGTGTACTGACATAACATTTGCATCCTCATAACACTGGGCAACAAAATTAACACTACCTAACCGAAGTGATTTATTTCTCTCACAATTTGTTGGGTAAGAGCTTCAGCACTTAGGTTGTCTGCCCTATGAAATTGGAGAAATTCCTCTTTTACAACATGAATATAATGTGAGATCAAATGGTTTCGCACAGCGAAACCATTGAAGTAATTAGCTGAAGCTTTTTCACAGATTACGACCACGACAGGAAGTAGCAGAGGAGGAAAGTCCAAGGGAGGAGGCTTTGGTGCTCTTATTGGTGATCTGGTCAAGGTGTCAAACCTCCCTCGGGCGAGGACCAGTGTGAGAGGGGGCCCTCTCGACAAAGGTGTTACCTCTCCCCGAGGGTAATGTGGTGTCTTTTTGTGTAAGTATTCATAGCAGTTATAATAATTCCGTAATGGTAATTGTGGAAAAGAGAAAAAAAAAATGGAAAAGAAGTGTGTTTGTGTTAAGTGACTGTCTTTGTCTTGTAACTTATCCCTGTCAGCCAGCTGGATTAAATTCACTTTCAATGACCAAAATATGCTCTATCAACAACAAGCCTATACAAGTGGAAGTGTAACTTTATCCCTCTGGGGCAGGTGGATTAAGTAGCATTATTAGTGAAATTAGTTAACTGGCATAACATAATAAACTCGACCGACAGTAATTAACTTAATACGGAACAACCGAACTCTAAAATCTACATATATATTTTTAATAAATTTAAATTTATTTTCTAGGATAATTTAGGAAGGGGAGGGGGGGGGGGCATGCCCCCTCGGTTACCTCCTTGCAATTGAGTAAGAGTAAGCCCGGGTCTTGGGATTTTCGAGTTAGGACTGCCCCCAGTTCAAACATGGCCCAAAAGGCCGTGTTTTAATTTTTTGTTTTGATGCTCCTTTGAAAGGACGTACCAAACCATAAAATTCAAATACGGGCTTTCAGGTTCTGACTTCTGCACCAATAGTAAACAAGGGGGTTGTATCATGAATCCGGGTTGGATAGTAGTAACCCCGGAGCCCGGAACTTTGTGGGGCCTGGGTTTTGGCCCAGGATTCTTAGGTTAGGGCTGCCCCAAGTCCAAACATGGACGAAAACTAAATGACCGTGTTTTAATTTTTGCTTTGGTGAGTCCTTTGAAAGGACGTACCAAACCATCAAATTAAAACACGGTCATCTAAGCAATGTTTGGACTACACCCGCCCCAATGTTTTGAATTCTGCGCCAACAGTAAAGAAGGGAGCTGAACTGTGAATCCGGATGGCGCTTACAAAAAGGGACTCAGGGCCAATGCTCGCCTCTTCAGGGGTCGATGACCATCTCTGGGGATGGAGTGAATGATTATCAAGAGTCCATAATGGTTATGAAATGTCCATAATATAATTTCAAAAGTTGAAATTAGAGTCTTGGTAGACTACAGGGTGTTTATTGATGAAGCTATCTATAGCGTGTTTCACTTTGTTGTCATAACCAGGGCCTTCATGTGGGCGGTGAGTTTTCTTGAGGATGTCAGCATCCCGGCAATTGGTCGATGGAGATTTCTTCTTCGTTCCATGTTTCTGTTCTGCTGGCCCTTGTGGTTTCAGTGATGGTGGTGATTTCTTTCACTTCCTCTGGTGTGGACCAGTGCGGGCGGGCCTGCAAAAGGTGCTACCACTCTCAGAGGTGGGTTTCATCCAATACTCGACGGTGAGCAGAATGCAGCCACTCTCAACATGGACATCCCAGTTGAGAAGTGAACTGGTGTCCAACACCATCAGGGTGTCCTTAATTTTTTGCGGCAGGAAATCCCTGGCTAATTAGTTAAAGAACCTAAAATTCACCTGCAAGCTTAAATACTCAGTTTCAAAACAAAGCATAGAAAATGGCAGAGTGAAATGAATTAAACAATGGTGCCGTTTTCGCCATCTGAACCAGTGCCATTTTCGCCATCCCATGGAGCCATTTTCGCCAGCACAATTGGTGCCGTTTTCGCCACCGTTAGTGCCGTTTTTGCTCACTTGGTGCCGTTTTCGCATGGTGCCATTTTTGCTATAACCCTCATAATCTATATAATAGCAAGGGTGGTAGTGTATTTTGTCCCTTGACTGCAAGAAGGCTTTGCAATGCATTGCAAAGTCTTGTTGCACTCGAGGAGCAAATTTATGAATTTTATTAACTTGGGTAAAATATCAGACATAAACCATTTAATTTTTATTTAAGTTCCATTGGTTATAAAAAGACAGCAAGCAGCAGCCAAAAAGACCATGCAGGATGGCCTGAGAAACAAATTTTTAATTTTTTTAGGTCTTACCTCTAACAATTAATCCTTTCCCATCAGAACCTAATTCATCAAGTGGTTCTCCAACACCTCGCCCATCATCCATTAATAATCTCCTGTGAACCTGAATGTAACATAAAAAATCATCAGCAATCTAAATACATGAAAGAACAAAAAACCTTTCCAGTTTGTCCAAAAAAAAAAAAAATTTAAAATTTTTCTAGCAAATTTTCCTCCATTCTATGACGAGGGAGGTCATCTTTTCTTTCTAATATCATAAAACAGTACGAAAATAATTTGAACTAGAGGTACTGTGAGCAAGCTCACAAAGTGATACCCCCCACACCTGTCAGAACAGAATTATATTGCTTCATGCACATCTTCATATGGAGTTCTTCCATTGTGTAAAGTTTCATGAAAATTCTTCAAACGGTTTAGGAGGAGTTGCACTGATAAGGATGGACACACGGACAGGTGGACAGATGGTCGGACGGATGACCAGACAGGGTGATTCCTATATACCCCCCAAACTTTGTTTGCGGGGGTATAATTATGACAGAAATTCAGCTTTTGCACTCAGATGTCTGTCGAACAACACAAGTTATCAGCTGAAAACATTTTCCATAATGCAGTTTAGGATGTACAGTATTTACTCTATATATTTGGACACTCTATAATTTTGGACACACCTTTTTTCCAGAAAATTTTTTTTTTTATGCTCCAATGTTTGGGACACTCAGGAGACTTGTTTCCAGTTGGCCCAGTCACCTGAAAATGGCACAAACTGCTCAATATTAAAGCTAAGTTTGTGTTTAATTTTCCTTTTTAAACAATAAATGAAAGTGTCAATGACACTGTAGCTCAACTTGACAAACTTGAACTTAAGTTATAAATGAAACTGCAAAATTGAAGATCATTGGTACCAATGTTATATGATGAAATTTCAACATAACAGCATTGTGTGTGCACAACGTCAAGAGTAGTCCATGCATGTTTAAATGTAAACTGCAAGACTGGCTAAAGGAAGAATGTTGATACACAAATGAAGTATGTTCAGAGGTTACTGTAAATGGCAACTTTTTTCACAGAAGTGAATGCTAATCAATAGCTCTTATCTAAAGGTCTTGCCTAATGAGCACACCAAGTTCAAAAACAATCCTATGATAAATGTGACCTGCAGGCCATGTCAACGAATGTTGATGCACAAATGCAATAAATTCAAAGATTATTGCTAACAGCAACAGTTTTTGATTTTTGATGGAAATGAAAAGAAAATCAATAGCTCCTATCTTTGTCATCCTGCATAAGCTTACAAAGTTTCAAAACAACCTGATAATGAATGTGTCCTCAGAGGCATGCCAAAGGAAGATGTTAATGCACAAATGCACTAAGTAGAAGGTCAATGCTTGCGGCAATGGTTTTTTTTGTTTTTTTTCATGGAAATTCATAAATATACCCTGCTGAGAGTGCAAAAGGGATAAGTTGATGCACAAATGCAGAAAGTTCAAAGGCTGGTGATAACGACAATGATTTTTTATGGCAATAGCTCACATATAGAGGTCATCCCGAACACACATACCAAGTTTCAAAGTGATCCTATCATAAATGTGCCCTAAAGGGTGTGTTAAAGGGAAATATTGAGGTCTGACTAAACTAAGTTCAAAGGTCAGCGGCAACATTTTTTGACAGAAATGGAAGAAAATCGACAGCTCCCGTATAGATGTCACCCCTCACAAGCACACCGAGTTTGCAAGCGATCCAATCATAAATGTGCCCTGCAGGGTGTGTCAAAGGGAAATATTGATGCTTAACTGCACTAAGTTTTTATTAAATTCATCGAAGGTCATTGCCAGTGGCAACATTTTTTGACGAAAATCGATAGCTCCCATCTAGAGGTAACCCCAAACAAGTATACAAAGTTCCAAACCGTCCTGATCATAAATGTGCCCTTTATGGCATGCCAAAGGAATATATTGATGCCTGACTAATCTATGTTCAAAGATCGTTGTCAGCGGCAACATATTCTGACGGACGGAAATGGAAGGAAATCGAAAGCTCCCATCTAGAGGTCACCCCAAATAAGCATGCCAGGTTTCAAAGCAATCCAATCATAAATGTGCCCTGTAGGCTGTGCCAAAGGGAAATATTGAGATCAGACTAAACTAAGTTCTAAGCTGTGGCAACATTTTTGGATGGAAATGAAAGAAAATCGATAGCTCCCATCTAGAGGTCACCCCAAACAAGCATACCAGGTTTCAAAGCAGTCCGATCATAACTGTGCTCTGTAGGGTGTGCCAAAGGGAAATATTGAGGTCTTCTGACTAAACTAAGTTCTAAGAACATTGGCCGCAGCAACATTTTTAGACTGAAATGTTAAAAAATTGATAGCTCCCATCTAGAGGTCATCCCCAAACAAGCATACCAGGTTTCAAAGCAATCCAATCAAAAATGTGCCCTGTAGGGTGTGCCAAAGAGAAATATTGTGGTCTGACTAAACTAAGTTCTAAGAACATTGGCTGTGGCAACATTTTTTGACAGAAATTGAAGAAAATCGATAGCTCCCATCTAGAGGTCATCCTAAGGAAGCATACCAGGTTTCAAAGCAATCCAATCATAAATGTGCCCTGTAAGGTGTGCCAAAGGGAAATATTGTGGTCTGACTAAACTAAGTTTTAAGAACGTTGGCAGTGGCAACATTTTTTGACGAAAATTGAAGAAAATCGATAGCTCCCATCTAGAAGTCACCCCAAACAAGCATACCAAGTTTCAAAGCGATCCAATCATAAATGTGCCCTGTAGGGTGTGCCAAAGAGAAATATTGAGGTTTGACTAAACTAAGTTCTAAGAACATTTGCCGTGGCAACATTTTTTGATGGAAATTGAAGAAAATCGATAGCTCCCATCTAGAGGTCACCCCAAATAAGCATACCAAGTTTCAAAGTAATCCGATCATAAATGAGACCTGTGAGGTGTGCCAAAGGAAATTGTGGACGTACGTACTAACGTACTAATGTACATACGTCAACGGATGGGAAGTGATTGCAATAGCTCAGCTTGACTTTGTCAAGTTGAGCTAAAAATTGATGATAATACTTACTGATTTGTGTTGTTTTTATTTAAATCTGTTCCTAAGTTTTAATATTTACAGTGCAGAAGACTCTTTAATATTATATTGTGACAGTCTTCAATCCTTTACTGAACGCTAGTGGCAGATGACACTCATAAAAAGAATTCTTGTGTAACTAAACATTTTCATTTTTTGCTTCCAAAACATAGCTTATGACCCCTCATTAGAATGAGCGCAATGCGCTCGTTCTAATGAAGGGCATAAGCTATGTTTTGGAAACAAAAAATGAAAATCTTAAAAAAAATTGGATGGCAATTTTCGTATATAGTGATGGAAAACGAATCACACACAACTTGATTCAGCATCAAAACAAGACCAGGTTGTGTTTTTCCCCATTTTCTAAGATGTGGGACATCTGTGAAAATATTTATTTTTAGCTGTCCCAATATATAGAGTAAATACGGTAACTAACAATATCTTGTTTGACAGAGCTCACACAAAATTGGAATGTCAACAAAATATGAACGAAATGGTTTAATTTGTAATTTGAACAAACTTATATCAACCCCATGCCTCTCCCCCCATTCCTCTTTTATTAATTTTGTATACCAAATATATCAAATGATTCTGATTAGTGGCTCTGGAGAAGGTGATTTTTTTTATAATTTTTGAAAGTTAAAAAATTTATAGTAATTTCTATATTTTTTATACTTACCAATGACCCAGACATAGCTGGTGCTAACTCTTAAAATATAGGGCCAAACACAAATTTTGCCCCCCAATCCCCAAAATTTGCATCTAAAACCAAAGAAAACATGTCCTGAATGGCCCTCCACACTTCACCTCTACTGCGCATGCGCAGTGTCAAGGACGTTCCGAAATTGGCGCCATTAATCATTCTAATAACCAGTGCCTGGTAAGCGCTATGTACTCAGCGGGGAGGCAAGAGTTCCCAACTCCTGGGAGGGCCATCCCCGTCTGGGTCATTGGTAAGTATAAAAAATATAGAAATTACTATAAATTTTTTAACATTTTTATACTGTACCAATGACCCAGACATAGCTGAATAGTAAAAAGGCTGGAGGGCCAAGGACATAGAGCAAGATGGAATACGCTCAATAATATAAAATAGAGTCATCCCCTCTAGGGAAAAAGAAGTAATAGGCCTTACATGTATCTTTCTTATTTATGATAAATTAGAAAGATACAACACCTTCCAAAATTGAGCATGATACATCCATGTACTCTATTAATATCCAATATAATCCTTATACTAATAATTTTTAAAGTAAGCCAATAAATAAAGTAAGTCTAGAGAATAGAGACTCTTATACTCCTTAAAAGTGATTGAGGATTGCATAATCATGTCCGTTGACACGTGCTATTTTCAAAAGCTATACTTTAAAAACTAAGACTTGAATGAATTTTTAAAACATAAACTTCTCACTAAACAACCATCTCAATAACAGCTCAGAATTACTAACTCCGGAGGAGGTATCCCCTTGTTTTCATAGTAAAACAGGTGACCCAAGGGAACACCCTCCCCCCCCCCCCTTTTTCTTGCCCTGGGTCAAATAGCCCAGAGCGAAGAGGGCAGCAGAACGGAGTCACTGCCGAAACAGACAGCCTACCTAGCTATAATAGCAACTGTTAAGTGAATGACATTCTGAACAGTAGATAATAGACCTAACAATAGAGGCCTCCAGAAATGGACTTGATATTTCTGAGATAAAAATTCATGAATGTGGATGGCTGAGCGCAATGAGCAGCCTTCAAAAATCTATAATAGCGACACTATTAATGTAAGCCCAAGATGTAGAAGAACTCTTACTTCATGAGCCGAAATCTTAAGCACAACTGCTGAGTCAATGATATACCATAAGCAGTACCGATAGTTAATTGAATCCATTAGCAATAGAATGGAGCGTAACATCCTTCTATTAGACATCAAAGACAGAAGAAGCTTACGCCCGTAGTAATAAACAGATATCTGTTTATAAATACATAAACTCTAACCGGACAGAGTAAAGGCCTATGCCCGTACGAAGACGGAAGGACCTTAATAACAATAGGTTCCGGATATTAGGAGCCTAACTCTTATGCAAAAATCCAACCTAAATAGTAAAGGAAGTAGCGATTCCGAAACTACGAAAGTGAAAATCATCCATCGATAGTGGATGAAACTCACTGACTCTTCAGTAAAAGAGAAGCCAACAGAATTACTGTCTAAAAGGTCAGAATTTGAAAACTACTGTTTCCAGAGGCTCAAATGATTACTTAGCTAAATAAGAACCGAAGTTAAATTCCATATAGGAATTTAATCTAAAGATTCTAAGTCTATTTATCAAAAAGTTACTAACTGACTTAGATAAAGAGACATAAGACTCAATTGTAACTATCATAGAGTGCATAGGTATGAGGTAACATAAACCTATAACCTTAATAATAACAGGCTGCAGTAGATCTTGTCAAACAAGTATACTAAAAAGTTGCAATGAGTAGTATGGAGGGATCAACCATATGAACATAATGATCCCTACACCAACGACGGAAGAGCCTCCACTTTAGCCGCATAGAACATAGAATAGCGAAGAAGAGGATCTCCTATAGTAAGAAATCGCGTCCAAAGCTCGTCCAGTACAATGCTTACAATGCAATACGGACCACACAACGGAATATGTGAAGGTTGCGACCTTGCGGGTTGTGATAAAGATGACACGATTTACCCAGCGAAAAAAGATCCTCTCATTGAGGAAGATTTTGCGTTAAGTCCCACAGTAGACATCAGAGTAAATTACCCACGGTCTCTGTGAAGATAGAGATGCTATCAACAGAAATGTATTGTGGTTGTTTATCTTCGCAATACCTGCTGAAACAACAGCGCCGGAGGATACGCGTATCCTATCATTCCGTCCTATTAGATCAATAGAGCGTTAACAACATTAGCTCAGAGATCCGGACAAGCCAACACATACGTCTGCAATTGATTAGCAAGCTGTGTCGTAAATAAATTATCATTGGGCGCTCCCATAGATAGCAAGTCTGATTGAATACTTGTTTGTTGAGAGTCCATTCTGACGGCAACAAGCGACCCCTAAGTGAACGGGAGTCCGGTAAAACAATCAGACGACCCAGAATATGACAGACCGAAACAGAACTTGGTGTACTATAACCAACAGACGGATTCTTTCCATTAAATTGAATAACGGAAACGAATGAGTGCCTCCCTGGTTCCGGAGATACGCCACTACTGTCGAATTAACGGACAGGATTTGGACATGCGTTTCTGAATAATGTTCATGCAATGACATAAAGCAAGCCTAAAAAACATTATTCCGTGGAAGATAATTGCTTGCTTAGAGACTGCGGAACCCAAAGACCCTGGCACTTCGAATCCGTTGGGATCAATATTATATCCCAATCTGTTTGACTGGCAACCGTCATAACTATAACACTCGGATCCGGCAACTGCAGTGGCACTCTCTGAGTCAACCACCGAAAGTTTGCCCCAGTCTGAATCTCTTGTAACACTAGATAGACAAGAGAACGTGTAAATCGAGCAATTCATGGATTGCTGAAAAGTTGCCGTCGAAGAGAGGCTTCTCCGAGAACGAAGCGACTCTGAGAGAGTTCTTCACCTTAGTATCCATGCACGTGGATGTAGCTAGGGCTGCGTCACGTTTACCAAACTCCAATCAGCCACTGAAGGGCGGAGTTAAACGTGAACAAACTACTGCCCTCAAAAGAAATCACAATGAGAATAATATCCCGTAAATCTTTTCTTGAAGACGTAATGATAACGCCTCAGTAAGGTGGATTACGTATGATAAAGCGTCTAAGTTAAGTCTACTAGACATCATTGTCGTTTCCAACATTGTGGTTGGAAAAGACATAGACGGCGAAAAAGAATATTTCCAGTCTTTAACCACGCCGTCTAGACGCATATGAACTCTCAGTATGCCCTGCTCTGCCAAAATAAATTATTCGTATAAATGATAAAACGGCAAAAATGAGCATTGCGCACAAGAAACTAAACTATCATGCTTGGTAGCAGGCTTATATGCATATATAGCGTCGAAAAATAAAACACATGTTGTAATGACATTATTGGACTGTGTCGGTAAGTCAGGGACAATGTCCCTGAACCGATCCAAAATTCCGTGTCCAATGACGCTATAAGTCTCTTATCCAACATCGCAGCAATGTAGTCCGAAATAACAATCACTGGAAGATAATGCCGGAAGATATGTATGGCAGCTTCCGATGCTACGAAAGGGAAAACTCGAAATCTTTCGAATCCCTTTCGCCATCCTGTCGGACCCTATAAAGCGTTCGGTCGTCCGTACCTGATGCAACCGCGGACCGCACCGACCCAGTGCCGTCAGATAATTCCTGCTTCGAGTAAGAAACTGTCGATTGCTGGGATGCTGCGAAACAACTGTGCTAACTCGGATAGCACGTCCGTCACTGAGGCCTGAGGAGAAGCGGTCCTACAATGCAATGCCGCTGGAAGCTCCGTGATCGTTACCCCGTGCATACTACCAATATGCGAGCGAACGGAGTGTATAGGCCTCGTGTCCCTTGGCTACCGGATGGCGTGACCTATTCGCCGTGGAATCACTGAATGACGAAACTGATCGGATACTCGAGGTCACGTAGCCAATGTGCGGTCGTGTGCCCTGCTGTGAGGATGAGGAAGCATTATCGACAGTCTCTCGGACTGTCAATATAACGGAGCGTCCCGACCGACAGACATATGCTCCGAATGTAAAATATCTGAACCACAACATGCGGTCCCCTATGTTGTTGGACGAGAGAGGGACCTCTCTCGCTCACAGCCCAGACGGACCTGGACAAGCCAGGAACCGGACTAACAGGCTTCCTCCGATCTGTCCTCAATCTGCCGTCACTGGGTGAGTACTAAAGTAATTATAGTGCTCGCATCACCCAAATCTCCTTCCTAGACCGCAACGGACGAACCCGGCAGCCGAACCATTCGATGAATGCACGCTACACCGGGTGAGCTAGCGAATGTCACTCCGTTGATCCTACAAGGGATCTCTTAGGCGATAGACATATTCCATGAGCACTTATTGCCGCTAGCTCTTCATTAACTATGACGACAGAGGCACACTTTTGAAAGACATCTCCGTAACTTTGCGAACAAGAAACCAGAAATGCTTGGTTATAGCAAGCATATAATAATAATATATAGCGTCGTTCAATAATTCGAAAGTTTGTGTGACATTATTGGACTATGTCGGAACTGAGGGAAGTCCACCGACGCTATCAGTTTCTTATCCGGCATCGCAGCATTCTGGTCCGGCGAAAGAAGCTGTAGAAGATCAAGTCAGATGACATACACAACAGCATAAGTTGTTCCGAAAGGGAAAGCTCGAAATCCTCCAAATCCCTTTCGGTATCCCGTCGGACCGGATGAAATTTTCTGACGTCCATACCCGCTTCCGCGGAGCGTCCCAACCCAGCATCGTCGGATAAAAAATATGCGACAGATTCAGTTGATGCTGGGATGCTGCGATAAACTGTGCTATTTAGGAAAGCACGTCCGTTCCCGAGGCCTGTGCAGTAGCGGTCTTACGATGCATTGCCGCCGGAAGCTCTGTGTACGTTGACTCCCGCACACTTTCCTATGCGAACGTCCGGAGTCTGCAGGCCTCGTGTCCCTGGCTACCGGATGGTGTGACCTGGTCGCCGATGATTCTCTGACTGGCGAAGCTGACTGGATATCCGAGGTCACGTAGCCAAGAGCGGTCGTGTGCGCTACCATGAGAATGAGGAAGCCTTATTGACAGTCTACTCCGGACTGACTATGTGTCGGAGCGTCCCGAGCGACGGACGTATGCTCCGAATGCGAAACATTTTGTACCACAACATCTGGGGCCAGATGTTGTTGTACGAGAGAGGGGCCTCTCTCGCTCGCCGTCCGGATGGACCAGAACGAGCTATGAACCGGACTAAAAGGCTTCCTCCGTTCTCCCTCTAATCCGCCATCACTGGGTGTGCATTTGGTTGATTTATAGTGCTCGCATCACCCCAAAACTCCTTCTAGACCGCAACGGACGAACCCGGCTGCCGAACCATTCGATGAATGGACGCGACACCGGGCGAGCTAGCGGACGTCAAAGGCCGTCGAACCTACTAGGGTCCTCTTAGGCAATTGGCGTATTTACATGAGCACTTTTCCGCTAGCCCTTCATTAATTGTGACGACGGAGGCACACTGTTGGAAGACATCACAGATACATCACCCTAATCTTAATCGTCTGAAATAGAAATTGATAAAGTAGAGTGACCCTGCGGGGAAAGGACTGGAGTGTCCAATTCCCCACTAACATACCGTGACATACGCTTCCCATGTTGTCATCGAAATCATACGATACAGAACAGGAGTTAATGCGAGTACACTGACCACATATAGAATGATTATAAAAGTCAGAGGAAGACTTCCTCTTATTACAATTGATCAAAATCCTTTCAATGTGAAAAGAAAACAAGTCCTGGTACTCGCACCAACCCCTGGCAATCAAAATACATAATAATAATATGATCCATTAATATAGAAAAAATAACTGAAATCAAAATATTTTGAAAAAATATTTTTTCAGAACAGCCCAAGTTTCTGAAAAGTAACGTTGAGCCCCAAATAGATCCCAAGCCTAAGTGTGGACAAAAATTTTAAAAATATTTTAAACAATTTATTCAACACTTACGAACAATAATAATGTATCTAGTTATGATTAAAATAACATCAAGATTATTTTCAAGAAATCCCCCCTCACACAGAGGGCTGTTGTAAATGTAAACAATGAATGTAAAAACACTAAAATAAGACTCCAGGCACCCAGGCCCGGAATCAGTTACCAAAAATACACTATCTGATGCAAAACAGAGACTTCCAGGGAAGAAACTGCAGAACATCAGATGGTAGATGCAGAACACAACGCCTAACCACCCGTAGGTGAAGACGTAAACATGGGGAAAAGAACAGAATTCATTCTGTAATTCAGCTAAAACTCCCAAGAAAATTTAGTAATAATAATTACAGAAACTATGCCAAAAGCATGGGAGAATAGCAAGGGGGGACTTAAAGGACAGGGAGAGAGGAAAACACTGAAAAATCAGTGTAACTAAATAAACAGAAAGACAACAAAATGGCTGCTGCCTCGAAAATAGGTAACTTAACATAATTTCATTAAAAAATTTTAAGTTACAGCCCTGATAATATTCTGTCACACATTTTTCCTCTCCTCCTTCTCTATCCTCCTTAGAATCACCATTTCACTAATATTTATGTGTCTGGCATCATTTAAACTGAGATTTACAAGCACAAAGATCAGTCAGATGTTAACTGATGAAGGGCCAAACTTAGAATAATTAATGGCGCCAATTTCGGAACGTCCTTGACACTGCGCATGCGCAGTAGAGGTGAAGTGTGGAGGGCCATTCAGGACATGTTTTCTTTGGTTTTAGATGCAAATTTTGGGGATTGGGGGGCAAAATTTGTGTTTGGCCCTATATTTTAAGAGTTAGCACCAGCTATGTCTGGGTCATTGGTACAGTATAAAAATATGTACCGACTCAGTAGACTATGACACAACCAGTGGCAATTCTTTTACCACTCGATTCAACTGATGCTCACAATGCTTCATACCAAATAACAGTTCTCTCTTCTGTGCGATTTGGGAAGTATGGGCATTTTAAAATATTTCTATTTTTAGCTCCTGGGGGATTCCTATGGATTTGCAGAATTGTTTTGCATGATCAAGTATTTATGACTTAATAATACCACATACCAAATTTGGTTCAAAATGGCTCATAGTTTCTGGGAATAAAAAGTCTGGGCAGGGCCCAAAAATTTGTCTCCTCCCATTATAAAAGGAACTAGAGATGGTTTGTAGCCCGGTACACCCCACCGTGGCATACCGCATAATGTGGGTGACTGAAAAGGGGCATTCAATTTTTCTAAGTAACATAATCCAATATGGCTGCCAGTCGGCCATCTTGAAACCGAGTGGCTAAAAAATCATGTCACGCACTTCTGCTCATCATGTTGATCATTTTTGTAAATTTTCATGAAAATGTGGCCCAAACTGTGGAAGTAGTTTGCTCCACAAGTTTACGTGTGCAACGGACAGACGATGACAGACCAACTAACCGACGGACAAGTTGACTCCTTTATACCCCCCTAAACTTTGTTTTGTGGGGGTATAATAATTGCCCTCTGAACTTCGTCTGAACAAACTTTATTCTGCACCTCAAAAGGAAGCTCAGTACCAAATATCAAGTCATTGTACCAATCGGTTCATGAAAAGATTTAAAAAAAAAAAAAAACCCAAAAACAAATGGGAGCATTTTCCACATCCCCACACCTTTGCCGGACAGCAGATTTAAGTGGCAAGAGTTCATAGGGAGGGGGGGGAAAGAGAGTCCAGTTTCTTCCTTGTACGATAGTTGCATCAGTTAATGTACAAACACAGTTAAATTGTTTGGTTAGTTTTTGCTGTGCTTTACGGTTCAGTTTTCTGGTTTCCCGCAAAAAACAGAATCGAATCAGGCAAAAAAAAAAACCCACACAGCTCTAAAAAGAAAGACACCGGGGTAAGATCCACATGTGGTTTCTCACTTCCTCTGTCATATTTCAGATCTTGCACATGATATGGTTTACATTGAAAACTGACTGGTTGCTTCATAAAAACTAGAAACCTAAGGGGTTTTAATCACTCACGTGACAAAGTGGTTCAAAGAACTATTTTGGGGTCAATTCAGTTAGTGATTATTCATCAACACTACAAAGGAATGAAGTCTTGAAATTATTCATAACTCTAATGTCCATGTCAGAGGATTATTATCCTGGGTCTTCCTGACTGCTTCCAATTCTATCAGCTGTAGACAAGCACTGCCAAACTTCCAAGAGTTGTTGCCCCCCCCCCCCAACCCCTATCAAATAGAGAGCCCAAATATTAACCCAAGGACCCGATTTGAACAAACTTGAATCTCACACACACACCCTAACACCCCGTCCCCTCCCCACCCACACCCCCACCACCCCTAAAGGTATACCAAATATGAAAGCATTCTGACTGAAAAAGATTTTTGAAGAAATTTCCTCATATTGCAGTAAGTTAAAATTTGGGGTTCCATAGCGAGCCCAAATATTAACCCAGGGACTCAATTTGAATCAACTTGAATCTGACCCCCCACCCCACCCCCAAATATCAAAAGATTCTAACTGATGGTTCTGGAGAAGAAAATTTTAAAGAAATTCCTTCATATTGCACAAAGTTAAAACACGGGCGTAGCCCAAATATTAACCCCTGGACTTGCTTTGAACAAATTTGAATCTGATCCCCTAGAGATGTTGTGTACCAAATATGAAAACATTCTGACAGGTGGGTTGGATGAAGAAAATTTATAAAGAAATTTCATCATATTGTACCAAGTTAAAATTCGGGCTCCCATAGGGAACCCAAATATTAACACAGGAACTCAATTTGAACAAACTTGAATCTGACACTGTCCTCCCCATCAAATAGAGAGCCAAATATTAACCCAAGGACCCGATTTGAACAGACTTGAATTTCACACACACACCCTAACACCCCCTAGAGATGTTATATACCAAATATCACAAGATTCTAATCGATGGTTCTGGAGAGTTTTTTTTTAAATTTTGTTAAGCAATTCATGAGCGCTATCAGAGTAATGTCCCTTGTGGTGCCCCCTGTGGATGTGGCAGTTTTATTTG
Organism: Pictodentalium vernedei; assembly: GCA_031216915.1. Taxonomy (NCBI): domain Eukaryota; kingdom Metazoa; phylum Mollusca; class Scaphopoda; order Dentaliida; family Dentaliidae; genus Pictodentalium; species Pictodentalium vernedei. The sequence goes on from CM062297.1 coordinate 162,300,172, forward strand.
AGCAAACTTGAATTGACATATGATAAGGAACATGCACATCCAATTTGGTTCAATTCGGCCCAGTGGTTTATGAGGAGAAGTCGAAAATGTAACGTTCACGCGGGATGGATGGCCAATGGATAGAGAGTGATCACTTGGGCCACACAAAGTAGATCTTCTGTTTCTCTGGCCATTATTTGTGAAATTGCATGCGGGCGAGCGGTTTTTTATTTTATTTTTTATTTCAGTAATTACTTTTTTGCCATCAAAAGTTCATGTTCTTGGTTCAAGTTTTAGGCCTCAATCTACAGAATAGCATGGGTGGTGGTGTATTTCATCCCTTGAGTGCATGAAGGCTTTGCAATGCTAAAGCATTGCAAAGCCTTCTTGTACTCAAGGGACAAATTCATCAATTTTTTTAACTTGGGTAAAATATCAGACATAAACCATTTAATTTTTATTTTTTTTAAGTTTAAATTGGTTATAAACAGAGAGCATGCGGTAGCCAAAAGGACCATGCGGGAGGGCCTGAGAAACAGATTTTTTATTTTTTTAGGCCCTAGCTACTGCTGACTTTCAGTCAGGTGAGCCAATTATTACAGAAATGCTCACCATTAATTCTAAGTTGCCATCTTGCACACTTGCACCTCCTAGTGATCTATCTGTGAGCACAGTGAACTGTACCTTCTTTGTTTCATCCTGCAAAAAAAAATTTCCATTCACAACTTACTCACTACTTGAAACAACAACTATCTAGAATGGTGGATGGTTGTTTTTGGCACATGGATGTTTTGGAATAAAATGTTTCGGTCAAAGTAGTATAATGAAATAGAACGTATTCATGAATAACTGATTTGTAACAATTTATTGGACAGCCACTGTGATAATGAGGAAACATCTGAAGAAAGTTAGAACTGAATTTCTATATATAACTGACAAATAAGACATTGAAATAAAACAAAATTTATGACCAAAAATGACAAATTCATAACTTATACATTTTTATACTTGCCAATGGCCCAGACATAGCTGGTGCTAACTCTAAAATATCTTGGGCCAAACACAAATTTTGCCCCCCAATCCTCAAAATTTGCATGCAAAACCAAAAATTAGAAGTCCTAACTGGTCCTCCATACATTTACCCTCTGCGCATGTGCAGACATCAGTAAGTGATCGGAATTGGCGCCAACACCATTCTTTGTAAAAGAGAGTATTACATAATAATTCAGCGGGGAGGTATGAGTGCCCACTCATGGGAGGGCCCTTCCCGTCTGGGACATTGGTAAGTATAAAAATATGTAAATTACTATGAATTTGTTATATTTTTACAGAGTATACCAATGGCCCAGACATAGCTGAATTGTAAATAGGTGGAGGGCCTAATACTTCTGAAATAATTCCAATTCTGCAATCCATGATGAAGGAACTTAGAATAGTTAGGAATTACATGTATGTCTCTCTATACAGTAAACAAGGTAAAAGAGGAGACATATTCTAAATAAGGAGCCCAATTTTAAGTAATTCCTTATTGTAAGCATGAAGACAAGTTCCTAACTTTTAAGGCTAGTCCGGACTAAGCCCCAAAAATTAGGATGGCGTAGCTTGTTCAGATATTGTTGGACAACTCAATATTGGTAGCATACATCAGGAACCAGGGCGGCACCCATTCAGTTTTGTTATGATATCTAACGAAGAAGAATTTTCATGTTTCATTTCTCTATCCATCATATACCAGGTCGTTTGAACGTACTAGCAGATTCTCTCCTCAGAAAGGTCGCCTGTTTCATTTGTATGCATTTATTTGTACAGTTTTGCTACCAGTGGGATCACCCCATGATTGTTCAGTTTGCGGCGCACCGGAACAATTAGTAACCGTCATTTGTGTTGCCATGCTCAGATTATTGAGCGCAGGCAGTTGACGCTTGCAAAATTCATGAGGGGTCTTCTTTCAGGGGAAGTTTTATTCTTCACCTCCTTCTCAGCCCATAGTGGCATCATGGAGTCAGTTAGACATGTGGGAACCATCGCGGTTCCTATATTTTTCTGTTAACTGACACAAGAATGATTAAATAATGCGGGTGAGGAGATTTCGATGTGACAGTGACCGTTGGGAATGGCGAGCGATCGCGCCAGCGCACCATCGCGCACTGCTTTTTCGTATACCGCGAGTAATTAGTCGCGCACGTTTATCTTCCGGTCGTGTTCAAAGCCTTCGTCGGAGAAGTGCAAAGTACAGAAGAACCTGTCATGAGCAGGGGTCAGCCGAGTGGGCGACTTGGGCGAAGAAGTCGCCTTGTCATTCCTCAAGTCGCCTTGGCTTACATTGGGGGCAAAATTCAAGTCGCCCTCCCAAACTTCCTTGGGAGACATGGCAGTTTACTGTATTTTCTTATGTTTTATTTTTTAAAAACACACGCTTCCGCAAAAAACAGTAAACACGGTTGCTGTTAAAGTCCGTCACACGGCTATGAAAATAGCCTAAACTAGCCCAATTTTATATTTTTGAAAAGAATTGCAATGGCGTAGTCGTTCGAACAATTCGCCCCAACTGATAGCAACCAGCACAAAATGGCTATTTAAAAACAAAGTACCAGACAACAACGAATCACACAAGACACGCATCGAGTTAATTAGAATTTATTAAAGTTAACCATCGTTTCAAAACAAAAAAAAATGTATTGGAGACAGTTCGTCCATATCGAAATTGCTTGCGGTTACGCTCTGTTCCACTGAAAAATTGGCTGCATTGAAATTTGCCCCGCAATTTGCATTGAATGTTTTTCTTTGAAAACTTGTGAAGTTTGTTGGAAGGGGGTTAAATGTAATAAGGCTACAATAGAAATCACAGGTATTTGGATGGATAAGAATGGCAGACCTTCAAAGCACCAATGGCACGTGTCAGTGAAAGATGGTTGGCAGAAATTGTCAGTTTTCTGAACAGTGTATTATTAGTTTACCCAGCGCAGCTGGGAAGGGAGACAACTGAAATGTTTTGTCATTTACCAAAGAAATTAATTAACTCAAATTGTTAATAACGCTTAATTTACGAAGGATATCGAAAACTTTTTTAACTACGCTTTTCAACTCAGTTAGGGTATTCAGAAACCATGAATGACCCAGCTTCTTATATGAACTTGAAATTTATTTTAAACACTTTAAATATTTTTTTAAAAAGAATATACCTTCTGTTACAGAGAAGAACACTCTCACCAATGACCATGGGTCATACTAAATTTCAAATCCACATCGTTGAGGCAAATACAAAATCAACTGCACGGTAACCTTAGTCATCACGGTTAGGCAAAGAGTTAGGGGGTATTCAGAAACCATGAACGACACAGTTTTTTGTAGGGTGGGGTGGGGGATTTTAACCTACATTCTGTTATGTAACCATCTTGACTTAGTTTTGTGTGTGTTTGTATAAACTTTTATTTATTTTTTTCTCCACAATTGTGTCCTCTATGTTCATTTATTTTGTCACGATGTCATATACGTTTTATGTTTTTTTTTTCTGATTTCTCCTTCATGTCCACTGACTTCTCCCTCCTGGGTCCTGACTTCTCCCTAAAGTCTCTGAAGGGAGAAGTCACTTCTCCCTAAAATCAGCTGCCAGGCTGACCCCTGGTCATGAGCGACCACCCTTGGGACTTGCCAAAAATGGTCGTTAAAGACAGGTGGTCGCTGACGACAGGTTTGCTGAGAAGGGGTGCATTTCGAGTTTCGCTTTCACGATGCTTGAAGAGAGAAACGAAATGCGCCGATACTGGCGATAGCATACTTTAACCCCTCCACACAATCACATCTAAAAAAGAATTACCGAATGTGAAGACGTTTCGGCCCAATTTCTAAGACGTTTTGGCCTCTTAGGGCCGAAACGTCTCAAGGCCGAAACGTCATAAAACCAATTATTTTGGAAATCGCGCGTTATTAGGCCTACTGATTTCTCAACAGCAATCACCACCAATCCTCGTTATACCACCTGGGGGCGAATTGGCCTGAGGCATTATTTTAAAAATCACTCTCCTAAAATTTTTCACTCTCGTAAAATCTAAAAGTGGAGAGTGAATTTCCACTCTCCTGCTCTCCCGCTCCCAACGGTCACTGATGTGACTTCGAATTCCCCCCTACTCGCACACACTGCCTTATGTGTTTAGAGGCAACTACTGGGCAAGACGTAATTTTCTTCCCTCAATCATATAATTTAAATTTAATACATGCATACTATGCATTTACGTCGTGTTCTATGGCGACCTCATGGGCTCATCCCCTTTTTAGCTGAATTAATGCCCTGTTATTTTTGTTGATTTCTTATATATGAGCGCTTATTTATAAATCATCACAATTAAATTGCTACTTTTAAGTACCTCGCAGACTGCATATTCCATTAACTGGTATTCAGATGATTTTTTTTGCTTTTTTTTATATTAGTGTTTAAGGTCACATATTTATGCACAATGGCTAACCATGACCGTAATCAGATGATTACATGCTAAATATAAATGCTATTGGGCATTTGGTGGACCTTGCAATCATAATCTATTTTGGGGGGCGGTTCGTGTAGGAGCCTGTTAATCATGCCTTTGTACATCTCTAGATCCAAGTTTCTATTTTGTGTTGTACTCATCTTACACGTGTCTTTATGCTCACAGATATCGGATAGTACACGTTGGAGAGTGTTGTTACTGGAATTTATTGTACAGTGTGGCTGTCTATGGATTACGTAGGAAGTGTGTTTTCTCTTCAGGAATTGTTCATTGTGGCTTGATCAGATATGTGTATGTTATATTTTTATATATCACCGGTTTTCGATGTATCTGTTAAAATGAATGTTTGAGTGATTGACTATGCTATAAGCATCGATCTAAGGATAGCTTCGGTCTGAAGATAGCACCCTGTGCTGTCACTCAAATATTAAGGGCCTATATAAGTAATGAAATTTTTTTTATTTTGAAATTCTCACCTCTCATATTCCTTAAATTCAGATTAAATATACACAAATTGTACATCAAAATGAAGGTTGGGATGTATAGAACACGAAACACATATGTAATCAACTCATGGAGTCGACTGTAGGCACCACTGGTTCCTGGAAGTCAGCTACTGTATTCTCACCAGAACTGATAATAAAATAATATTTCATCAGAACAACTTGTGGCCAAATGTACTTCATATATCCAAGAACAAAGCTAGGCATTCAAAACACTTTCGAATACAGTGATAGGTCTGCATTTTGGAAAACAACAACACTGTCTGCATTTTTTATTGAAGATGGTTTCCATGCTCGACAGACATGTGCAAATCACTTGTTATCATGAATTTCCTTCAAAAAACAAAATCGTAATCCTGAGAAATTTCAACAGGTATCATAATACCTTGCATTGAATATGGCAACTGTGCAATCTCTATCTAATAACAGTGTACTGTATGAAGGCGATCTTTTTCATTATTTGATTTTAGATGGCGTTGTTTTTACATGCTTTTTCTGTCCGATGACGTCGACCGGAAATTGAAGGTATACTCATATGTAAACAAAAGCAAAGGCTTTAGAATTTTCCCCAATGCAGCTCTGTCGTCGTGTTTTGAAGAATTTTTATCCCCAAGCTTTGTTCTTGGATATGTAAAGCACATTTGGCCACAAGTTGTTTTTGTGAAATATTATTAAATTATCAGTTCTGGTGCGAATACTGCAGCAGACTTCGAGGAACCAGTGGTGCCTACAGTTGACTCTATGATTACAGTTGATTACACATGTGCTTTGTGTTCTATACATCCCAACCTTCATTTTGATGTACATTTTGTGTATATTTAATTTGAATACAAGGAATATAAGGGGTGAGAATTTTCAAACTAAACAAAATTTCATTACTTATATAGGCCCTTAACTTGGTAATGTCTCATAACAGTCTGGTTCATCTGCTATTATCCAGAACGAAATTAGTTTTATGCGACTGATGGGGCTGTGTTGAGCGGTTATGCATCTTGTTCAGATGGGTTGCTTGTGCACACGTCCCCTCAAGTTATTCTTACCCAGAACTGGAGTGTGATAAGTCATTTGCTCAGGACCAGTACTGTTTTAACGGATCTAGTAAACAAAAGGGTCCATATTGGGGCAGCTATTCAGTGGTTAACTCATGAGCTCCGCTGCAATTGCCAGATCCGGCTTTCACGATTATGATGGGTATGAGTCAATAGTTTGGGGCACGACCCTGAGTCCGACAGACTCTAAATGCAAGGGTCTTGGGACCCTTGGTTCCTGGAGAAACACATAATCATCAAGAATGATGTCAATATTGTTAGCGCTGCAAGGCAACCAACATGTAAATAAGAGGAAAGACTTCCTCGCATTGATTATTGAGCAATATGCTTACATAATGAAGCAAACTAAGTCGATCGTATACCCACCAATTCCACATAAAATAAAATAAAAAGACACATAACAAAAAAGATTCAAAATATAAATCCCAAAATAGTTTACACAAAAAAATTTTCGAAAAATTTTGACAAGAGCCCAAGTTCCCAAAGGGAATGAAGTGCCCAGATATATCCCAAAAGAGCCCAAGTGTGGACAAAATTAATTTTTTTCATCCAAAAAATGTAACTGCCACACTATGGAACTGGATAATGTATCTTGCAACAGACCTACCATATAATAAATAGGAACTTACATATAAATAAAGAACGTTGCTAATGTAAACGTCGGACTGAAAACCGGAAACAAGATCTCAGGCAACACAGCCCGAAGTCAGTAACAAATTTCTGAACTATCTGATGTAAGGCAAGATCTTCATCAGAAGAAAAAAACGATTTATTGGATGTATGATGCATGACCAAAAATGCCTAAACACCCTAAGGGTGAGGACGTAACCCTGGGGATATACAGAATAAACTTTCTGTGTAACATGTTAAACTCCCAAGAAATTTTATAAAAAAAACTTAAAAAAAAAAAAGCCAAAAAGCTTGAGAGTTTAACTGGGGGTGGGGGGTGGAGGGTGGGGGGAATCAAGGGAGGGTAGGGAAGGAATACTTAACCAACAGTGGAAAAATCATTTTCAACAATGATGACGTCAGGCCCATGTTTCGAAACTGGGGAACATGAACTAATCTTTATAAATACTATAAAATTCCTTCCTTCATCCAGTTTTGTCCTTGGATCCACTAAATTAATTGATTTGTGTCTGACATCATTATTAATTGAGATTTAAAAAGTACAAAAGTCAGTTTGTTGTTATCTGACAAGGGCCAAACAAAGAATGGTGTTGGCGCCAATGCCGGTCACTTCCTGGCGTCTGTACATGCGCAGAGGGTAAATGTATGAAGGACCAGTTAGGACTTCTAATTTTTGGTTTTGTATGCAAATTTGGGGGATTGGGGTTTGGCCCTAGATATTTTAGAGTTAGCACCAGCTATGTCTGGGCCATTGGTATACTGTGTAAAAATATAAACTTTAGGCCACACAAAGCAGATCTTCTGTTTCTCAGGCCATTATTTGTAAAATTGCATGTGGGCGAGCGTTTTTTTTATTTTATTTTTTATTTCTGTAATTATTTCTTTGTCATCAAAAGTTCATGTTACTGTTTTATATTTTAGGCCTCATAATCTACGGAATAGCATGGGTGGTAGTGTATTTCGTTCCTTGAGAGCAAGAAAGCTTTGTAATGCTAAGACATTGCAAAGCCTTCTTGCACTCAAGGGACCAATTTATCAATTTTTTAAATTGGGTAAAATAGCAGATGTAAACCATTTTAATTTTTATTTTATTTAAGTTTACATTGGCTATAAAAAGAGAGCATGCGGCAGCCAAAAGGATCACATGGGAGGGCCTGAGAAACATATTTTTAATTTTTTTAGGCCTTAGTTTCAACATATATATTTTATACATCACTCTGAGAGTGTGGTAGCTCAGTGGTTACGACACTGAACTTCAAACCTAGAGTTCCATGGTTCGATCTCTGCCAGGGGTAACTGCGTTGTGTCCTTGGTCAAGTCCCTTAATACTGATTGCACATGTGGGGGCAAGGTGGCACTGCGTACTAAGGCGCACTGTCAATGGTGCACATGTCTACAACCAATGTTAATCCGGCTTATGTGGAGTTACATATTAGAAGATTTTTTATTCAATTAACAGGAGTTCACTCCATATCCTACATGCAATTAACAGGTCCAATTTGTACTGAAGGTATGTAAATGGTTTTGTGTTTGGAACTTATAATTCAGGTTCATACAGGGTGTGAAGTTCAAGCACTTTCAAGAACTTTTTCAAGGACTTTTTAAATTTTTTCAAGTACCTGAACACAAATATAAAAAGTAAAATACAATTATTGAGTTTGTACATGTATAATAATAGTATAGTGGAACCCTGTGTTAATTGAATAGCCATTTTGCCAATGGAAATTATTCAATTAACAGAAGTATTCAATTAACAGGGATTGTGTCACTTTCCTGTATTCTAGAGATAAACTTAGCATTCATTCTATTATATCTTGTTTGACAGAGCTCCATGAGCTCTGCCAAACATGATATACTAGATTAAATGCCTGTATTGGATGTAATGAGGCCAAATAGGTCTATAAACAAAGGATAACTGGGGAGAGCCAGGGTAATTTCTCGACCGGTTGCAAGATTTTTTATACAAATAACTGGTTGAGGGCTAGATTATTTTTGGTGGTCTGAATTTGTTATTCGAAACTTGTTTTATTACAAATTATTGGAGAGTGGCTACAGGCACTCTTCAATAATTCATAAAAAAACAGATTTATATAAACAAAAAATAATTTGTGTTTGACTGAATATGAAATATAAGCAAGGAAAGGGTTTTTGCTCTGGTATCTTCATTTTTATAAAGCCCTGATAGTGGCTTCTTGAACTCAACCAGTTAACAGGAGTTTACTCTATAACCTATATTCAATTAACAGGTCAAATTTGTACTGGAGGTATGGTAAATGCTCTTGTGTTGAGAAATTATATTCAATTAACAGGGTTATTCATTTAAGAGATATCCAATTAAGTGGGCTCCACTGTACATCAACTCACCAATCTGGTAGTGTGAACACAACATCATGCACAGAATAACATTCTCACATCATCATTCTGTCATCATTTGAAAAATTCCATTCCACTTTCATAAGAGCCCAAAGGATTTCAGCATTCCATGTCTCTTCGTGAATTATCCAAATGGGCTGACTGGAAGAGCCTTATTTTGAAGTGGACATTTTGTTATTTCGAGCTTCATCCAAAATACCTGACCGCTCGGCACTTTGATGCTCACTGCAGGAAAAATGCGTTGCTGATGGTCCTTTGAAGCCATGTGGCTTTCGACTGAAGATTACCACATGTTTGTTATGCTAAACGACTTATCACAAACTCGAGAGTGAGCACTATGTTCTTTATTTTTAACAGGCAGCCACCAGTTATGATACTCTGGTTTATTCAGCCAAGCAAGGTGAAACTTACATTTCCCTGGCCTATTTTGAAATGAAACAAGAAGAATGTTAAAAGTAACACATGCCCCCCTCCCCACCCCCCTGTGACCTTCACCTTGCAGATGCAGCGGAAACTATTATATGCGACACACCTTCTGATTGTCCTTAACATTTGTAAAAAGTTTAACAATTGTACTTGAAGATACGAACCCGGCTATGGCGTGTGACACATCCTCCCATGGTCCTTTATAATTGTGTGAAGTTTGATGATTGTGGCCCTAACAGTTTTCGAGTTATTGGCTCGGACACACACACACACACACATGGACACACACATGGACGGACGGACAAACACACGCACACTTCAATCACTATATGCCACCCAACTTAAGTCAGGGGGCATAAAAATAATTCAACTTCTTTAATCACAAAAGAATTATGCAGACACAACATGAATTACATTTTAGTAAAAACAAATGTGACTGGTTAAATCATTCACTTTCACAAATATTCTCCAATCAGCTTCACCATATCATCAAATGATTGGCCACTGTATTACACCATACAAATGAGAGACTCATGGTGCAGAGAATGGAGGGGTCTACCTAAATACCCTAAAAACCTGGAATCAACTGCACCAAAAGTTTTATGTTATAAACTACCGGTATTATTAAGATGAAAGTGTCAATGACACTGTAGCACAACTTGACAAACTTGAACTTGGTAAGTTATAAATGAAATGGCAAAATTGAAATTCATTGGTACCAGTGTTATTTGATGAAATTTCAACATAACAGCATTGTGTGTGCACAACGTCAGAGTAATCCATGCATTTTTTAAATGTAAACTGTAAGACTGGCTAAAGGAGAAATGTTGATACACAAATGCAGTATGTTCAGAGGTTATTGTAAATGGCAACAGAGTTGCAGGAGTGCACGATTGAGGAGGGCTTCAACACAATGATGAAAAGAAAGGTCAAGAGGTGTAGGAGTTTCATTCCTCAGCCGTGCTCTTCTGGCACTGCTCTGTCAGCAGGCCCATCAGGTAATAGTAGTGCCATGAGAAAGGACAGTTTCACCAGCTATCCAAAGACCACGGATGGGTCACTAAGCCAGTCGAATCAGTCAAATCAGCCAACCCCGTCAAATCCCACACAGATGCCATTGCCAATGCCGCTAATGGAATTGGACTTTTCTGATGTTGTCAAAAGGACAGCAGATCTGTCGCTAAGAAAACCCAAGAGACAAGGGAAAGTGACTCCCCCCCCTCTGAGAAAAAGACAATACCATTTATCATTGTCGTAACCCGGGTTCAGCCAGAAACCCCCAAGGAACCCATCTCAAGGGGGTTGCCAGAATGTGAATGGGAGAGGTTCACCTCAAAACCTCAAAAGCCACGGGCAAATGCACGTGGAGACTGAAGGTGAACTGCCCTAATAGAGAAGTGAAACAAAAATTAATCGCGAACGGAGTAATCATCAATGGTAGGAAACATGTGGTGGAGAAGTACAGAACTACCCCTCCACCAATCCAGTGCCACAAGTGTAAAAAATTTGGGCACGTAGCCACAAAATGCAGGGGGAATCTGACCTGCATGAGATGCGGAGGTAATCACCTCACAAAAGCATGCAGATCAGACTCTCCCTCATGCCCAAACTGTAATGGGGAGCACACTAGCAATTATCGCGGGTGTCCCCACTTCAAAAAAGTGAAAACAAACATAGAGTTAAAAAAAACTTGAACCTGAAAAATCCCAACACTGCCTCTTCCCCACACACAATTTACAAGCATGTCAGTACAAATCTGTCTGACATCTGTCAAGATATTAGCCGGCCGGTCAGTGTCCCAGCTTTTCAAAACCCAAATATCTGAATCTTTAATTAAAGCCGCAATCAACACCCAATAAAGCCACCAATCACCTCTAACCAAACACCGCGACTAAATTGCTACCCCGATCATGAATAAGCTACAAATAGCCGTGTGGAACGCTAGAAGCGTTGATAACAAAAAACTTCAGATCAGCCGATATTTCGAAGATACAGACATTGTTTGTCTCTGTGAAAGTTGGCTTCAACCCAACAAAAAATTTTCTGTTAGTGGGTTCAACACTATTAGACAAATCACTAAAGGAGGTGGCGTTGCTCTTCTAATAAAGCAGAACATCAAAACTAAAACCATAAAAACTGATCACCTCGATGCAGAGGTGATTTCAACTGAAATCACAGTCGACAATAAAAACATCGCGATTGTTATTATAACGACCCAAAGAAAATTGTTTCTGATAATGTCTTTGATTTCTTTATGAGGAAATACAAACACTGCATCTTCCTCGGTGACTTCAATGCCAAACACCTGTACTTTGGCTGCAACAAAACCAGCCTCAATGGTGAAGCCCTTCTCGAAATCACAAAAAAAACATAACCTACATGTGGTTATGAACGACAACTCAGCAACTTACATCAGTAGCAACCCACTATTCCCATCAGAAATCCTTGATCTAATTATCGCCAGCGACTCCCTGATAAATCACATCGACGACCACTAGGTCAACAATGATGACCTAGGCAGCGACCACCTCCTGGTCCATGCCTCAATCCAACTAGGCAATGGCCCACTCAGGTACCCCCCGCCCCCCCCCCCCCCCCACACTCTCTGCAGGAATTTTAGGAAAATCAATTAGAACCTCTACCGCGACATCATTAATGTCAAATTCATAAAAAACACCCACTTCCAATGTAACTGAACTTGAAACCCAATGCGAGGGCATAGAAAAAATCATTAACTTGACCCTAAACGAAATATGCCCAAAAGAAGAAGTACGCCCCTGGAGAAATACTATCTCGGGCGGCACATTCTCACTAATCTAAACCAAACAGAAAGCTCTTCGCACTTTTTAAACCGAAAACAGATCATCCGTATCCAGGTCCGGGCAACAATGACACCATCATAAATGCCATTGATGACTTCATCAATGAACACCCGGATATCTACCGTGACCCCAAATTCGATAACGAGCCAGAAGACGGGGATGACGATGACCTTGTCACCCCCATCACCAATGACAAAATCATCAACGCCATAAAAAAGTGCAGAAATTCATCCTCACCCAGCGAGGGCAAAGTGAGTTACAAAATTCTAAAACAAAGCCCAAATTCCCTAATCGAAAAACTGAACAAAATGTAAAAAGCATGCCTCACCCATGGCTACTTTCCTAAATGCTGGAAAACAGCCATCAGTGTCATGATACCAAAATGTGACAAGGACCCTTCTGATCCAGCCAGCTACCACCCAATCAGCCTCCTCAGCTGCAATGGCAAGACATTCAAACGAATCCTTACCAATAGGCTCAGGGGGCACCTTGAAGACGATTTTTTTAATAAGTGGCAAAGAGCCTTTAGAAACCGTAGACCTGAAACTAATGGATAAAGTCCTCTCAGAATGCAAAGAGGCAAAATTCCTCGGCATCACCATTGATAAAAAACTGTCCTTTAATAAACACACCAATGATATGGCGAGTAAAGCAACCAAATGCATTAACTTATTAAAAATGCTAAAGGGAACTTCCTGGGGAGCCAACCAGTCTACCCTACTTAAACTATACAAAGCCTTTGTGTGCCCAGTACTCGAATATGGGGCAATCATCCTAAGTGAGCTCAATCAAACTAATATGGGAAAACTTCAGAGGTCCAAAATCACGCGCTTAGGGTCATCCTCCGTGCCCCATGGGACACACCTATCAAAACACTCTACGACAAGAGCTGATATCCCCACCATAAAAGACGGCCTTGCCTCTCTACCTGCGAAGAACCATGACCGGCTAGCAGATAGCCAACTAAGATCCGAACTACAGGTAATTTGTGAAAGCAGACAAAACCCCAGAACGTCAAAACTTAAGGAAATACTAACTAGGATTTTTTACTGAGGGCAAATCTCCCAAAACCTTAAGGAAATAATAACTAGGACTTATATCCGAGGGCAAGACACGAAAGTAACACCTCTGGGTGTGGCTCTGTGTGTAATCCTGTTCTTCGCTACCTCAACAATCCAAAATAGGCTGTTCATAAAACTAGGACTTCTAAACGAGGACAAGACAGGAAAGTAACACCCCCGGGTGTGGCTCTGTGTGTAAGCCTGTCCTTTGCCTCGAAATAGGGAACAAGAAGGTTAACTAACAGCTTAGCTGTGACCTTCTGCCGACTCAGCAAAATTACATCACATTTAAAGACTATTTAAAACCAAGTATGCTATGTTTTCCATCTTTTATATAATCTAATGAAAAGTAATTCTGCCTTCTTCTTTTAGCAGGTACACAGAAGATGCTTTTCGACCAGCACACCAATACCCGCTATGGATACTATAACCATTATGGAAACTGTAACCCCCATGGTTCCAGAACATCCTCCACTCCACCCCTAGAAGTGGTTGACCACTTCAAGGGAGGTGAGCGTTGGTCCTGCGTCCGGCCTCTGCCCCTTTTTATAAGCGTCCACATTGCGTATCTTTTGTCCCAACCAAATAGGATTATTATGCAGGCCTGCCCCCGAACCAGGAAAGTTCGGGTCTTCTTTCTGGTGGTCCCCAAAAGGGGTCGTTGTTGTTTTCTTTCTATGATGTCCTACCACACAAACAAGACAGCCTGAGGCAGATTACACTTGCCAGTGATGGCCCGCGATTGAAATTATCTTTGAAGTGGCAGACTATACTTGCCCGAAAACTTCAGACTACTGCACCCTCGGGGAGAGATAGTACCTTTGTGAGATGACCCAACCTCCAACACTGGTCTTCACCCGAGGGTTCAACCTACATCAGTCAAGGAAGCCACACACCGGTTACACCTCAACCGGAGACACCTGCTGAGTACCAGAACCTCTTCCTCCTTCAACACACCTTGACATGAGACAAAATTGAACAAATACAGTCACTAGGGATCGAAAGGGGCTTGCTCCAAACCGTCCCTGCGTGTCTTCAGTGTGCGAAACTATTCCGTCCTCTGCAGTTCATTTTCTGATTGCACTAATTTTGGTACAAAATGGCCACCGGCAGCCATTTTGAATTTCGGACCACACCCCAAAACACTCGTTCTCCTCCCACGGTGATAACAAAGGTACCCAAGAAGTTTCGTAAGGGTCGGTTCATAAATTCTAGCCCGAGCCGTATTAGCATTTTTTTTCATAAATACACTGCTGAAAGTAACATTAAATAGATCAAAATTAGTCTAATTGGCATAATTTATGCACCAGAAAAAAACCTGCATTATGTGATGTATCCCATGGTACTAACATTCATACAAAACAATATTCAAATCAGCGCTTTCATATGGAAGTTCTGCACAAAAATCTGATTGAGTCTAATTTTGTACAAAATGGCTGCGGCCATCTTGAATTTCAGGTCGGACCCCAAAACACTTGTTCTCGTCCCACGGTGATAACAAAGGTACCCAAGAAGTTTCATAAGGATCGGTTCATAAATACGGTCTATAGCCCAAGCCGCATTGGCATTTGCAGTTCCAGTGCTGAAAATAACACTAAATAAATCAAAGTTAGTCTAATTTGCATAATTCACGCACGAGAAAAAAACCTGTATTATATGTGATGTATCCCATGGTACTAAACATTCATACAAAAAATTATTCAAATCAGAGCTTTCATATGGAAGTTCTGTGCAAAAATCTGATTGGACCTAATTTTGTACAAAATGGCTGCCAGCGGCTGTCTTGAATTTCGGACCGGACCCCAAAACACTCGTTCTCGTCTCACGGTGATAACAAAGGTACCCAAGAAGTTTCGTAAAGATCGGTTTATAAATACGGCCTCCAGCCCGAGCCATGTGTACGGCGTGACGGATGGACAGACAGACAACAGGCCATAACAATACCTCAAATTTGGCTTCGCCAAAGTTGAGCTAAAAAATCAACCCATGAACATCTGAGAAAATCTCTGGAGAAAATTCTAGGCAATTCAGGCACTCTAAGACAAAAAAGGGCCATAAATCTGGCAAAAATACACCGATTAAAACTATAATCGCAGGTGCATAGGATCCCAGGGCAGTGCACATCCATACTAAGTTTCAAAGGAATCGACCCAAAAACATCTGAAAATATCTCCGGACAAAATTCAGACATTCAAAGACAAAAAAAGAGCATAACTCTGGCCAAAAAAACAATCAGAACTCTAATTGCAGGTGCACAGGTTCCCATGGTAACAAACATCCATACCAAGTTTCAAAGGCATAAACATCTGAGAAAATGTCTGGATAAAATTCTAGGCCTGCTTTTTCAAGTTGAAAAGGGGGCATAATTCTGGCAAAAATAATCCGACCGCAGATTCACTGGTTCCCATGGGGGTGAACATTCATACCAAGTTTCAAACAGATTGGTCCATAAACGTCTTGAGGGAGGGAGGAAGGGATGGACGGACAGACAGATGGATGGACGGACGGACAGGTGGACGGACAGACAGACAGATGGATGGACAGATGGATGGATGGACAAGATGATTCAAGTACACCCCTGCAACGAGTTATAAAAACCCTGTTTTTCAAGGTCTGGAAAAAACAGTTGTCAAATTCAAACACTTCAAGGACATGTGCGAACCCTGTTGTATTCAATTAAGAAATATCCAATTAAGTGGGCTGAACAGTATTGTTATGACACCAATACAACACGGTATATATGATATTCAACCCAGATCCAGGTTTTACCAAAACTAACTTAGATGCAAATAGATGCGAATAATGAAATATATCTTACTCTGATGTAGATGCGACTGTTTACTGGGTAATAGTTTCCAGCTACAGGCTGTGTAACATGCAATTTCCATGTTGGTCTGTAATCTCGTCTGAAAAACATATTAAAGAACAATTTAACTGAAATAAATTTCTTCTATAATTTTAGAACTAGTTAACCCTTTACCCAATGCAGACGATATCAAAATTTATCATTTTAAATATAATTTTTTTAAATTTTTCAGCAAATTTCAACAAAACCATATCATGTGACCCCTGATTGGAACAAGCTCAATGAGCTCATTCCAATGAGGTGTCACATGGTATGGTTTTGTTGAAATATCTTGAAAAATTTAATTTTTTCAACAGCTCAATTTGCATATTATGTGGGCGGATGCGATTCGTTAGGTAAAGGGTTAATAGGTACCTTTCTAAGAAAGTAAGTTTTAATGATAAGGCCCCACAAAGTAGATCTTCTGTTTATCAGGACATTTTTTTGCTAAATTGACAGCAGTGGGCTGGCTTTTTTGTATTTCATTTTTTATTTTTGTAATCATTGCTTTGCCATGAAAGTTCATGCTCTTGGTTTGTTTTATGTTTCAGACCTCATAATCTATAAAACAGCATGGGGATGGTGTAATTCATCCACTGATTGTAAGAAGGCACTGCCCCCAAACCCACATGAGATTTTCTGACTGATCCATCAAGAGCTGTGACCTGTAAGGTGTGCTAAAGGAATTGTAGGATAATTTATATCCAAATCCAAGATGGCTGCTGGCAGCCATGTTTTTCAATGAAATTCGAAAGCTCCCAAAGCCACATATGAAATTTGGAACTGCTTGGGTGAGAACTGCGGCCTGTATGATGTGCTAAAGGAATTGTGGATGTATGTACAGAACGACGGATGAACAACAGAGCACAACCCATTCCAATAGCTCATACTTGACGTTGTCAAGTCGAGCTAAAAATAATTTATCACTCTACAATACCAGTTATAAAAAATAAAAAATAACTAGAGGTACTGTGAGCAAACTCACAAAGTGATACCCCCCGTGCCTGAAATGTATAAGTTAGATTATCTCCCCTTGGAAATATCAGAATGGAATTATATTGCTTCATGCACTTCTTCATATGGAGTTCTTCCATTGTGTAAAGTTTCATGAAAATTCTTCGAACAGTTTAGGAGGAGTTGCACTTACAAGGATGGACAGACGGTATAAGTTAGATTATCTCTCCTTGGAAATGTCAGAACGGAATTATATTGCTTCATGCACATCTTCATATGGAGTTCTGCCATTGTGTAAAGTTTTCATGAAAATTCTTCAAACGGTTTAGGAGTTGCGCTTACAAGGATGGACAGACGGACAGGGTGATTCCTATATACTTTGTTTGCAGGGGGGAGGGGGGAGGGGGGGGAATATTAATAATAAATTTTATAATTGTTGATTTGAAAAATTCAATGCTCAAGAACCAAACATACTTTTTTATTTGGCCTAAACCTGTCACAATTGTAAGTCTAAAATGTTTATACTTGTTTTTTAGACTCCACAAAGTAGATCTTCTGTTTCTCAGGCCATTTTTTGTAAAACTGCATGTGGGTGGGTGTTTTTATATTTTATTTACTTTTCTAATTATTTCTTTGCCATCAAAAGTTCATGTTTGTTTTATGTTTTAGGCCTCATACTTTACAGAATAGCATGGGTGGTGGTGTATTTAGTCCCTTGAGTCCAAGAAGGCTTTGCAATGCTAAAGTATTGCAAAGCCTTGTTGTACTCAAGGAACAAATTTATTAATTTATTAACTTGGGTAAAATGTCAGACAAAAACCATGAAATTTCAATTTTTTAAAGTTTGCATTGGTTTATATAAAAAGAGACCATGCAGCAGCCAAAAGGACCATGGGGCAGGACCTGAGAAACAGATTTTTTTATTTTTTAGGCCTTAGGGGAAAATTCCTTTTTGAAATTCCTGTATTTTGACATCTGTATGTAGTGGGTTAAGGAAAGTCCTACAGCTAAGGTGTTCCCATCATAGTGACATAACAGCTAAATAATGAGGCAATCACTCCCTTGAACCTAATTCCAGGAGGGCATTGGCCACTCTCTCATGATTTTCAAAACTACACATTTGTGACAGCATCACTAGACTATGCTATATGGTGGCTCAAAATGTAAACAAAACTTAAAAGGTCTCAGTTAACCAATCACATTAGGGAATTTGAAAAAGATAGGGTGAGAGATGTGGCTTGCAGAATGTGCTAATGGAATTGATGGCAGTTTATATCCCAAATCCAAGATGGCCACTGGCAGCCATGTTTTTCAATAAAATTCAGAAAAAACTGACAGACATCACACCAAAGCTACTGTCAAGGTGATAGCTAAATGTTGCAATTTTTTTGTTTAATAAAAGTGTAAATATTTTCGATAATCTTTCTAAATGGGTTAAACATGAAACGTAAATATAGGTATATAATGGACCGCGAAAACCAATTTGTCACTTAAACAGATCATCAATAATTTGAGAGCTGTTAAGAGAAGTATGAAATTGAAGGTCCATTATTGAGCATTTGTTGAATGCCACATGGGCTATCTGATAACAGATCAATAGTGAGAGAAACAATATTATATAATATTATATCTCACATGACTTCCTTGCATTCTGATTGGCTGAAAGATGATACCCTATTTCGTGTAGTTTGCATCCACATAACTGACCAGACACTACACCAAGGCACTACACATTTTCTATTTTTAGCACACTACTATATCAGTTTTCTTTTCATACTGGGCGAATAAAACTAATCAGGCTAAATTTAAAAATCGATTCACAGAGGCACAACATCCACAAAACGACCCGGAAAGAAATCTTTGTAGAAAAATGTATCGCTTTTCCATTGTTGAAGTCACATTTTTCGAGGCGTTCATTTTATTCCTTGAGAAGATGATCCATATCTCATTTCGAAGAGAATGATCCATACCTAGGTCCAACTTTCATGAGAACGCGTCCGGATATGAAAAATCATTTGTTTCACTGCTCATATTATTTCGCTATTTAATTGTATGCTTTGGGCAGTAAACGAATAAATAATGGAATTCAGTTGAATCTTCAGAGTTTGTATCCCGTACTGACCCATTCGGTAATGTATATGTGTGGCAAATGTGTGGAAATTATCAAACTGCGTTGTCAAATTTTGAAAATTTTAGTTTTCATTCGCGAGTTGCGCGATTCTAGAATACACAGTTCCGTTTGGGGAAAATGTTTTGTTTACCCTTGCCAACTGATTCAAAATCTGTCTTCTGCTCATATCAGTAATCCAAGTTAGCCGTGTTTTGGATGAAGAAAATGTTTTTTAAAAACTACATGGTATTTTTTTTCTATATAACGCTGGTTGGTAGGGCTGCTACCTTGGTAATAGATTAACAAATCGGACAGATGTTTTTCTTGATGGGTGTTCAATATAATATAAGGATTAGTGCATGTCTTGTCGTTGACTACGCCCATATAGTGCCCAGTGAGGTGGCGTAGTTCCCTCCGCTTCGCGGGGGGAACTACACCACCTGACTGGGCACTATATGGGCGTAGTCAACTCCAAGCCATGCACTATTCCTTAATAAGGCCTCACAAAGTAGATCTTCTGTTTCTCAGGCCATTTTTTGTAAAATTGCATGCGGGCGGGCGTTTTTTTATTTTATATTTTATTTTTGTAATTATTTCTTTGCCATCAGAAGTTCATATTCTTGGTTTATTTTATGTTTTAGGCCTCATAATTTACAGAAAAGCAAGGGTGGTGGTGTATTTCGTCCCTTGGGTGTAACAAGGCTTTGTAATGCTAAGGCATTGCAAAGCCTTGTTGCACTCAAGGGACAAATTTATCAATTTTATTAACTTGTGTAAAATATCAGACATAAACCATTTAATTTTTATTTTTTCAAGTTTGCATTGGTCATAAAAAGAGAGCATGCGGCAGCCAAAAGGACCATGCGGGAGGGCCTGAGAAACAGATTTTTAATTTTATTAAACCTAACAGATCAATAGTGAGAGAGACAATATTCTCCTGTAGTCATTATCCATGTAATTATGGCCAGTTAATAGGTAATTTCTGTAAATACGGTACATCACATATGTTCTGGACACACACCCATATTAGGCAGCTAGCCTGGCACAGAATGTCAAAAGATATCAAAGTATGAGTCTTTCAAAGGAACTTAAAAGCGAATATTAAATGAAGATAGATCTAAGCAGCCAAGTTCAAGAGAAGTGAATAAACTGAGAATTAATGTTCTGCCTATAAAACTAAAAAGGGGGGTGGAGGGGGGGTTCTCGAGAAATTCATTTCAGTCTGAAGGTGTGTAAGGCTGTGGGTCATCACAAGTAGATGGGGATGTCCCATGCTATAGGTTAGAGGAGGTGCGTTGTGATGTAGGGGCGCCACAGAGCTCATATTTAGAATAGGAGCAGTCGCAGGCCAAGTCGGTGGCCATATATGAGAATAAGATCAGAAACACGAAGAACAAGCTCAGGGAGCTAATTTGTATTTAGGTAAAGGGCATTACCTGTTTTAGAAGGCAAGCCATATGCAGCCAGAGTAGGCTTTGCCTGTAAGAACATTATTCTGATATAGACGTAGGGGAGAGTTTAACCCCATTGGTGGTAACTGCTTGAGTGAAAAGCGTCAAGTAAAGTGACAATAAGCTAGTGGCCCTGCGACAGCAGTGGTAAAGTGACATTCTGTTACTTGGTGAAGGAAAGGCGTCCCGATAAAGTGATAATACGTTAGTGTCGTGCCACAGCAGTGAAAGGGTGAAGTGAAGAGGCGACCAAGGAACAAATACCAAAGAGGAAGAACCAGCGACAACAGAGAATGTGGGCCCGCAAGTGACACAAAAACTGTGTGGGTAGGGGGTGATTGACGTTTTGTTTTCTTATTCTTTTGGATTCTATGTAAGTCACAAATTAACATATTTATTTATATGTACATTCAAGAAGTTATTAAGCCCTACAGGATAAGAACTGCCCCAACAAAAGTAGAACAGGTGGTTTATCACGGTGAGACATTCATTAGCCCATGGATTCAAGCGACACTACTTGAGTTTGGCTGAATACGTGGTGTGAATCTATTTCTTCCAGCAGCGACAAAGCTCGGTTTCCGAAAGTTACATATGAAATTCGAAAAAGATGGGGAAAGGAATGTGGCATGTAGGGTGTGCTAATGGAATTGTTGACAATCCATATGCCGCATCCAAGATGGCTGCTTGTGGGCATATTTTTTAATGAAATTCAGAAAAATTTGATAGCTCCCATCTAAACATCACACCAAAGCTGTATATGAGATTCTAAAAAGATCAGATGAGAGATGTGGCCTGTATGGTGTGCTAATGGAATTGTTGATAATTTATATCCAAATCCAAGATGGCTGCAGACGGCCATGTTTTTCAACAAAATTGAGAAATATTCGATAGCTCCAATCTTGACATCACACCAAAGCTACATAGGAAATTTGAAAAATTTCGAGTGAGGGATGCAGCTTGTAGGGTGTGCTAATGGAATTGCTGACAATTTATATGCCAAACCTAAGATGGCCACTGGCGACCATGTTTTTAAATGAAATTTGGAAAAATCTGATAGCTCTGATTTAGACATTGCCCCAAAGCCACGTCTGAAATTTGTGACTGACTGAGCAAGAGCTGCGGCTTGTAGGGTGTGCTAAAGGAATTGTAAGATAATTTATATCCAAATCCAAGATGGCTGCTGGCAGCTAAAATTTTCAATAAAATTTGGAATATTCTATAGCTGCCATCTGGACATTGCCCCAAAGCAATGTATGAAATTTGTAATTGCTCAGGTGAGATCTGTGGCCTGTAGGGGGTGCTAAACGAATTGTGGACATACAGACGTATGTATAGATGGATGATGAATCACAACCCATCCCAATAGCTCATACTTGACATTGTCAAGTTGAGCTAAAAATAATTGATCACTCTACCATACCAGTTATCAAAATTGAAATAATAATAATAAATATAATAATTGTTGATTTGAAAAATTCAATGTTCGAGAACCACATTTTTTTATTTGGCCTAAACCAGTCAAAATTGTTACAGTCTGAAATGTTTATACTTGTTTTTTTTTCAAAGTACAGTAAAACCTGTCTTGAGAGACCACTGTCTTGAGAGACCACCTGTCTTGAGAGACCACCTGTCTTGAGAGACCACATCTGCCAGGCACCGATTGCTTTTACTCTATAATGGACCTGCTATGGGAGACCACCTGTCTTGAGAGACCACCTGTCTTGAGAGACCACATCTGCCAGGCACCGATCGGTTTTACTCTATAATGGACCTGCTATGTGAGACCACCTGTCTTGAGAGACCACCTGTCTTGAGAGACCACTGTGACCTGGTACCAACTTGTATTTTTATACCATAATAGACCTGTCTTGAGAGACCGCCCCTTTGAAGACTGAAACCATCACAAAAACTTCTACCTGTTCTGGAATTGGAAAATCCATTGTGGTTATACCAACATAATTAAAAGTATTAAAAGCTCTTAATTGGGTTTCAATTGCTAACTCATTACAGATTGAGATGTTTTTATAAGACCCCTGTGAAAAGATGATTATTGCTGAATAAACAATTTCATATATAGCTGAAATGTGACAGATAGGAATAAAAATAAATTTGTGTTGAAAATCTTTTTGTAACAAATTGAAATGGACTATTATAAAAATTATAAAAATAAATTAGTGTTGAAAATCTTCAATGAAGATTTTCAACACTAATTTATTTTTATAATTTTTATAACAGTCCATTTCAATTTGTTACAAAAACTTCATAAAAAGAACAACTACAAAGTAATTACAAAAATCCATTCTTCTCCATTTCTGAATTTTGTGGTTGGTTATTCACTGACTTGAGAAAACCTGAAACCTGTTATGAGAGACCACCTGTCTTGAGAGACCACTTTTGTGTGACCCAAAGGGCGGTCTCTCAAGACAGGTTCTACTGTAGATCTTTTGTTTCACAGGCAATTTTTTGTAATAGTGCATGTGGGTGGGCAGTTTTTGATTTTTGTAATTATTTCTTTGTCATCAAAAGTTAGTGCACTTGGTTTGTTTTATGTTTTAGGCCTCAAATCTGCAGAATAGCATGGGTGGTGGTGTATTTTGTCCCTTGAAGGCTTTGCGATGCTGAAGTAAGTTTGCATTGATTGTAAAAAGAAAGCACATGGAAGCCAAAAGGACCATGCAGGAGGGTCTGAGAAATTAAAAATTTTTTAGTAAATTTTGTTTCTTAGCATACCTAATTGTTTACAATTGGCTGTAATGTCAGTGCAAGCCCTACTTCGGAACTAACTCAAGCTTTTAAGAAACTTTTCCAAACGAGTTGGAAAAGTAATAGAGTGCAAAGGCACGAAAAAGATCGAAAAAGGGTCGAGCGAGACCGGCACTCAAAATTACAGGTTCTCTCTCTGCACACCTCTTGCATTTACCGAGCGCATGCGCAACAACCGTGTCATCAATTCTGTATTTCCGCCAACGAGAAGTTTGTGATTTAGCGGGGAGGCATTGATATCAAAGATATCCTCAAGGAGGGTGTGCCTCCGGTAAACAATTGTGGTAGGTATGTTAAGAAAAAAAATTTACTAAAAAATTTGAATTTCTTTTCAACCTATTCACAACTGTTTACAATTGGCTGAATAAACAATAGGAGGAGGTGAATCACATAACCAATACCAACAAGAGCAGCAGAAAGAAAAGCAAGAAGGGCTGAGAACAATAGCGAAACCTGTAATGAAGATAGAGAAAAGGCACCTGAAAAGAACAAGGCTGAGCATAAGCACAAACCCGATAAAAACAAATTTAACTAGGGTGCACAACAGCCTGAGCAGCAACGAGAGGGCCTAAAGAATAAAGGTCCTCAGATTGCTGCTGTAGGTGGCGGAGATAAAAGGAGGAGAAGGTAGAAGTATTCCTCCAGTAAGCCGCATTCATAACATCCTGGAGCGAAACAGAATTGGCGAACGCCCAGGATGTAGAAATGGCACGAACCTCATGAGCATTAAACCAGTTCGAAACAAGATCCGAAGCAGACAAGCGGGAATATGCCAGCTTGATTGCAAGACAGATCCACCTGGGAATAGAATGGGAAGAGATAGACTGCCTCTTAGGAATGAGAGACAGAAAGAATCTCTTCTGACCCCTCCTAATGAACTGAGTGCG
Organism: Pictodentalium vernedei; assembly: GCA_031216915.1. Taxonomy (NCBI): domain Eukaryota; kingdom Metazoa; phylum Mollusca; class Scaphopoda; order Dentaliida; family Dentaliidae; genus Pictodentalium; species Pictodentalium vernedei. The sequence continues at coordinate 162,324,509 of CM062297.1, forward strand.
ATTAATGTAAGTCTTGATCGCACGAACAGGACAAAGAAGAGGTCTCCGACCATCAACAGCGGGGAGAGCCCGGATGCAGATGGGAGGAGGTACCGAATCAGGAAGCTGATTCTTAGCCAGAAAAGAGCAATCAGTAGTGAAGGTGACACTGTTAGCCTCATTTCTGAAGAAAGCAGAATCAACAGATAGTGCATGAAGTTCACTGACTCATCGAGCAGAAGCAAATGCTAGAACGAAAGCCGTCTTATAGGTGAGAAAATGCATATCAGTCTCAGATAAAGGCTTGAATGGCGCCCCCTCCAAACAGTGCAACAACCACTTGGGTGTAAGACGCAAAACTCGAGGCCTCTTCAAAGAAAAGTGCCTAATGGGTTTGGAGAGAAAAAGATTACGACCGATGCACCGCTTTCCCACATAAGAGAAAGTATCAGACAGCATGGACTGATAGCCCTTAATCGTAATAGGCTGCAGGCCCTTCGAGTCAAAAAGGTATATCAGAAAATCAGCAATTTGAGCGATTGACGGATCATGGTAATCCACATTGTGATCTGTACACCAGAGGCAGAAAACCTTCCACTTCACAGCATAAGTCATGCCAGTGGAATGTTTCCGCAATGCAGAAATGCACTCCACTGTTCATTCCGAAAAACCTCTACGTCGGAGATAAGACCTGATAAAAGACAGGCGTGAAGGGACAGGCTCGCCAGGTTGTTGTGATACTTCCTGGGATGACCCTGGGAATGAAGATCATGATGTAGAGGTAGACGAATAGGCCAATCTGCCAACAGAGGCTGCAGCAGATTGATCCACATCCTCTGTGGAGACAGAGGTGCGATCCGAATGATCCTGCAACTGCAAGCATGAATCTTCACTAATATTTGAGGAAGAATGGGTGCAGAAGGGAAGGCATAGCTGATCCAACCTGTCCAGTCCAGAGACAGAGCATCTACCGCAAATGCCAGAGGATCTGGACAAGGAGAGACAAAGGTCTCTACCTGATGATTCCAGCGAGTGGCGAAAAGGTCGACCAGAGGACGTCCCCACCGCTAGCAAATCGCCTGAAACACCGACCGATGTAGCATCCATTCGGTTGGAAGGACACTGTTGTGTTGGGACAGGGAGTCTGCTAGGACGTTGAGACGCCTGGGAATGTGTCGAATGGACACCTGAGCGTTTACATCCCGCACCAACAGAAGAAGATCCAGAGATAACCAATACATGGGAATCGAATGTGTGCCTCCTTGATTTCATATGTTGACCACTACTGTCAAATTGTCCGTAAGTAGGACAATATGGTCCGACAGGTGAGGGATCCAAAGCTGAAAACTCAACAGAAGAGCAAGGAGCTCCTTGTGGTTGATATGAAGGCCCACCTGATCACTGTCCCACTCGCCGTGAGAGGATCCAACATCGCACCCCAGCCCCGATTGCTGGCATCCGCATTAAGGATGCGATCGGCCAAAGGAAGATCCAACGGAACACCCTGTGTCAGCCAGGGAACATCGGCCCAAGGGTGGAGGTGACAAAGCAGGGGCCGAGGAATAGGAAGTTCCAGGTCCAGAGGATCTACATTCGGATGCCAATGATCCAACAGGGAGTGTTGGAGAGGTCAGACAAACAAGCGACCGAGCGGAATGAGATCTGTCACCAAACCGCAAAGGCCCAGCATCCAAAGGAAAGTCCTGGCTGAGATTGAGCAAGATTGAAGCAGGCTCCGAGTCAAGGCAGAAAGAATCTTCGGCCGAGCATTGGGGACCTACACCACATTAAGAATGTCGAAATCCATCCCCAAATGACGAAAATGCTGAGAAGGAAGGAGATCCGACTTCTCGCGATTGACTCTGAAACCCAGCGACGCTAGTAGGCAAAGAAACTGCTGAACATCTGACTCCAGAAGAGCAGCATCGTGGTGCCATTGGGGGATGTCATCCAGGTAGGCTGATGAAGTCACAGCCGACTGAGTACGGTGGAAAGCAAGCACATGTGACATCAGTCGGGTGAAGGCCCAAGGAGCCAGGTTCAAACCGAATGTGAGAGCTCTGAATTGATAGACTCGATCCCGAAACGAGAACTGAAGGTATCCTTCAGGTCGATACCGGTAGCAATGTCACCCTGATGAACTGATTGTCGAACTAACCAGAAAGTCTCCATACTGAAACAAGGTGCTATAATGTACTCGTTCAGGATACTCAGTTCGATGACAGGATGAAATTGGCCATTTTTCTTCGGCACCAAGAAAAGTCTCGAGTAAAACCCCGGTGAAAGGGTGTTCCTGACCACTTCGATAACCCCTATGGAGAGGAGATGGTCGATCTCCTGCACCAGAAGGTACTGACAAAGAGAATTGGAAGGGACCCGAGTCGGGAGGGGTACGCGAGATAAACTGGAGTGCCGATGGAAGGACAGTCGCAGACCGGATTGTATGACGTCAAGGACCAAGTGTCCGACGTTATCTCTGTCCAGCGGTCATAAAACAGCGCCAGCCTTCCCCCCGACTGGAGGCAAATCGAGGTGAGGACCTTCACTTGCAGCCTCGACAAGGCCTCCAAGAGGAGAAACCACCACCTCGGGAAGCGACAGAGTCCTGAGACTTTCTTGCCTGAGGCTGCCAGCGAGCCTGGCCACGTCTGCGCTTCTTCTGAGCAGAAGGAGCCGAAGGCGTAGCTGACGTCCCCGACGAGGCAGACACAGCAGGATGCTTGGTGGGCCTGGAACTACCACCACCCGCAGCAGCAGGTTGGTCCAGCTGTCGTAGCAAAAGCTGGTCCTTCGAATCATGAAGAACCTCACCACGGACAGCTTCCACGAAACCATGGAACAACTGAGGTCCAACCAAAGAGGCAGAACAGCACGCTGCTCAGAAGGAAGGGACGGAGAAAGATAACAGCTAAAAAATAGCACGAGTCACAAAAATTTCCGACCAGTACAATGGCGGAAATAAAAGGAATTGACGTCGTGGTTGTTACGCATGTGCAAACACAAGAGGTGTGCAGAAAGAGTACCTGTAATTTCAAGCGCCGTTCTCGCTCGACCCTTTTTCGATCTTTTTCGGGCTTTTGCACTCTATTACTTTTCCAGCTTGTTCGGAAAAGTTTCTTAAAAGCTTCAGTTAGTTCCGAAGTAGGGCTTGCACTTACATTACAGCCAATTGTAAACGACTGTGAGTAGGTTGAAAAGAAACAAATTATCTCTTGTAAACCTAATGATTGTTGAAAAATTCAATGGTCGACAAACCACACATATTTTTTTATTGGGCTAAAACAGGCTTTCCAAAGTATGATTTACTGGGATTTCCAGGTTTGATTATAAATGATAACTTCACAAGTGAATTATGCAATCAAGAATTGTGTCATGTATCTGTGCGCAGAAACGAAGACACTTTTCTGCAGGTATAATGGGGACTTCATTGTTTTTTTTCTGCATTTTTAACCCTTTACCTAACATGAAAAGCAGACGACACCTGCAAAAAAATTCTTGAATAACTATTATTTTCATTTTTGTCTCAAAAACATAGGTTATAACCCTTCATTGGAACAAGCTTGTTCCAATGAGGGGTCATAACCTATGTTTTAGAAACAAAAAAATAAAAAAATAAAGAAAATTAATTGGCGATTTTTGAGAATAGCGCTGTCCGTTTTTTGGCCGTTACGTTAGGTAAAGGGTTAAATAATATAATTATCGTTAATAATGAAAAGTAATAAACAGAGTAATCACTTGACTGGACTCGCTACATGAAATAATTCATTCGGGGAGAGGGACTATATTGTAAAACACTCGTGTGCATTCGAGTTTGTACAACATCCCTCACCTCTCATTATTTCATGTAACCAATCCAGTCAAGTGATTATGCTCTATTTTTTATCTAACAATGATATAGATTTTGGCCTGAAAACCACGAGAAACGGTACGTATCACATAATGTTCCGATTCCGTATCATATAGACGACTCATTCTGATTCCGTATCATATTGACGACTCATTTCCGGTAGCGCTACAGGCTATCATAACAGGCGCATGGATACATTCTATGTGTGTTTCAGTGATCGACCGAACATTTTGTCCCAAAAATGTTTAAAAATAATTTAACCCTTTACCTAACATGAAAAGCAGACGACATTAGCAAAAAAAAAGTCTTGAATAACTAATTTTTTTCATTTTTTGTCTCAAAAACATAGGTTATAACCACTCGTTGGAACGAGCTCGATGAGCTCATTCCAACGAGGGGTCCTAACCTATGTTTTTGAGACAAAAAATGAAAAAATAATGAAAATTAACTGGCGATTTTTGAGAATAGCGTTGGCCGGTTTTGGCCATTACGTTGGGTAAAGGGGTTAAGATTTAATCTGTTTATGTGACAGAATTGTTAGATAAATGAATTATCATGATAATGTGCATGTCCTGTGATTTGCATTAGATTCTCGGTGGTGTCCAAAAAGGGGATCACAACTCGCTGGCAAAGCCAGCTCGTTGAGATCCCATCCTAGACATCGCCTCGAATCTGATACAAATCACAGGACATGCACATTATCATGATAATCTGTATTTATCACATATTTGTTCAAAATGCTATTTCTACTAATCTTTATAACTTACATTCTTTTCAATATCTCTCTACCATTGGAGTCTGTATAATATGTAGCATTTGTTGCAAATCCAGTTTCAAACAAAGATATCACTTCCTTTCCAAGTCTATCGCTAAAAGTAATATAAAACAAATACCTCTCAATTCTTTTGCATATATATAAATGAATAAAAACTCTTTACAAAACCAGTTACGGTTTTAAAAGTTTAAAATCAACTGCAGTCTACAGTCTGAACAAAAATCCAATGTAAACAAGGGTGCTTACTAGGCCATAGAAATATCATCGTGAATAGGCCCAATGCGGCACAATCTCATTGTCTGGACTGCCATTTTTGATTTGCAAAAAACTGATCCATATTTATTTATTTATTGGTGTTTTAAGGTCACATACTTATGCACAATGGCTAATCGTGACAGTGACAGTTTTACGGGTGGAGGAAGCCGGAGTACCCGGAGAGAACCACCGAGCAACGATGAGCAGTTGTCAGCTCTCCAACATTGTAACTCTGAACTCTGCACCGCAGCACAGGCAGGGTTAGATTGGTTGAAGACATGCGCACCATCGACGTGCAGTACGCCTTAGTTTACATCGTCATCGTGCCCCCATGTAGGCAATCGGGGTGAAGTGTCTTGCCCAAGGACACAACGCAGTTGCCGCAGGTGGGATTCGAACCGAGGACCTCTCGGCTTGCAGCCTGCACCTCTACCAACTGAGCCACTGCGCCCCCCCCCCCCCCCCCCCAAAAAAAAAACCTGATCCAAAGATAACTTCATTTTTTAATTTGCATTTGTTTTAACTGTATATCTAACATGAAAAGCAGATGACACTTGCAAAACAAAATTCTTGAATAACTAATTTTTTTTCATTTTTTCTCAAAAACATAGGTTTCGGACCCTCTTTGGAACGAGCTCAATGAGCTCGTTCCAAAGAGAGGTGATAACTAATGTTTTTGAGACAAAAAAATGAAAAAATCCAGCAAGAGGATCACAGATCCAGAAGTCGAGTTTTGACATTAAATTCTGAAGAAACAAGTGTTTGACCACCGAGGTGGTATTAGTCCCCTACGGCGCTTTTGTGACATAAGGTGTTTTTGTCACAGAAGACACTCGAGTATATAAGCATCTTGGATTTTGAAAAAAAAATACTGAGCGTGCATAATCCCCTCACAACTCTTTATCCATGTACCATATATGAAAGGCGTAGCTTGAACCATGTTGGAGGGAGGGGTGGTAACATAAAATAGAGAAAAAGGCTTAAAAAACACAACAAAAATGGCTGCCATTCTGCCATCTTAGATTTTGAAAAATAAATACTGACTGTTCATCATCCCCTCAGAACCATTTATCCATGTACCAAATATGAAAGGTGTAGCTTGAAGTATGTTGGAGGGAGAGGTGGTAACATAAAAACAGACAGACAGACAGATGTTAGATTTTGAAAAAAAAATATTGAGCGTGCATAATCCCCTCACAACCCCTTTATCCATGTACCATATATGAAAAGTGTAGCTTGAACCATGTTGGAGGGACCAGTGGTAACATAAAATAGAGAAAAAAGCTTAAAAAATGCCGCTCAGGATCACCGATCCAATGTCGAGTTGTGACAACAGTTCCTTGCACCAAGGCCAACACACCTATGAAGTTTCATGACTCTAGGTTGAACCACTATCAAGTTCTCATCCGGAAACCAATTGTTGCGATATACTATGTTCAAGGTCACTGTGACCTTGACCTTTGACCTGGTGAGTCCAACATCAATAGGGTTCTTCCTCACACCAAGGCCAACACGCCTGTAAAGTTTCATGACTCTAGGTTGAACCACTATCAAGTTATCATCCGGAAACCAATTGTTGCAATATACTATGTTAAAGGTCACTGTGACCTTGACCTTTGATCTGGTGAGTCCAAGATCAATAGGGTTCTTCCTCGCACCAAGGCCAACACACCTATGAAGTTTCATGACTCTAGGTTGAACCACTATCAAGTTATCATCCGGAAACCAATTGTTGCAATATACTATGTTAAAGGTCACTGTGACCTTGACCTTTGATCTGGTGAGTCCAAGATCAATAGAGTTCCTCCTTGCACCAAGGCCAACCCACCTATGAAGTTTCATGTATGTAGGTTGAACTACTATCAAGTTATCATCCGGAAAGGAATTGTTGTGATTTACTATGTTCAAGGTCACGTTGACCTTGACCTTTGACGTAGCGAGTCCAAAATCAATAGGGTTCTTCCCCTCACCAAGGCCAATCTACCTATGAAGTTTCATGAATGTGAGTTGAACCATTATCAAGTTATCATCCGGAAACCAATTGTTTAAGATTTACTACGTTCAAGGCCACTGTGACCTTGACCTTCGACGTAGCATGTCCAAAATCAATAGGGTTCTTCCTCCCACCAAGACCAACCTACGTATGAAGTTTAATGAATGTGAGTTGAACCACTATCAAGTTATCATCCGGAAACCAATTGTTTACGCCCGCCCACCCGCCCGCCCCACCCGCCCGCCCGCCATTCACCAAACTATAAGTCGAGTTTGACTTTGTCACAACTCGACTAAAAACACAACAGAAATGGTTGCCATGGCACCATCTTGAATTTTGAAAAAAAACCATTGAACATGCAACATCCCATTACAACCCTCTATCCATGTGCCAGATATAAAAACTGCAGCTTGAACCATGTTGGAGTGAGGGGTGGTAACACAAAATAGAGAAAAAAGCTTAAAAAAACACAACAAAAATGGCCGCCATGCCGCCATCTTGGATTTTGAAGAAAAAATATTGAACATGCATCATCCCCTCCCAACCCTCTTTCTATGTGCCAAGTATGGAAAACATGTTGGTGGGAGGGGTGGTAACATGAAAATAGAGAATCTTGGATTTTGAAAAAAAAATTTTGAGTGTGCATCATCCACTCAGAACCATTTATCCATGTACCAAATAGCTTGAACCATGTTGGAGTGAGGGGTGGTAACACAAAATAGAGAAAAAAGCTTAAAAAACACAACAAAAATGGCCGCCATGCCGCCATCTTGGATTTTGAAGAAAAAATATTGAACGTGCATAATCCCCTCCCAATCCTCTATCTATGTGCCAAATATGCAAAGTGTAGCTTGAACCATGTTGGTGGGAGGGGTGGTAACATGAAAATAGAGAATCTTGGATTTTGAAAAAAAAAAATTGAGCGTGCATCATCCCCTCAGAACCATTTATCCATGTACCAAATATGAAAGGTGTAGCTTAAAGCATGTTGGAGGGAGAGGTGCTAACATAAAAAACAGACATACAGACGGACAGATGGTCAGAGTCCAATCCTATAGTCTCCTTACAGTTCCCGTAGGGGACTAATATGCTATTTGTAGCAACAGTGACCTTGACCTTGGGGCGCAAGACTCTGAAATCGATAGGTGTCTTCCTTTCCTAAAGGGTAACCTCTGGTGTAAGTTTGGTAAAGGTGCGTCAAATAGAACTAAAGTTATTGCCCGGAAACCGATTTGTCACAAAATATTCTATTGATAGTAATAGTGACCTTGACCTTGGGGCCCCAGACTCCGATAGTGATAGGTGTCTTTCCTTCCTATAGGGTAACCTGTGGTATAAGTTTGGTGAAGATACACAGAATAGAACTAAAGTTATTGCCTGGAACAAATTTGTCACAAAATATTCTATTTATAGTGGGAAGCGCGGTGGCTCAGTAGGTAGAGGTGCAGGCTGCAAGCCGAGAGGTCCTCGGTTCGAATCCCAACTGCGACAACCGCAAGACACTTCATCTCCATTGCCCGTGTGGGGGCACGATGACGCCGTGTACTAAGGCGTACTGCACGTCGATGGTACGCATGTCTTCAACCAATCTAACCCTGCCTATGCTGCAGTGCGGAGTTACGATGTTGGGGAGCTGGCAGCTGCTGTCGTTGCTCGGTGGTTCTCTCCGGGTACTCCGGCTTCCTCCACCCGTAAAACTGTCATGGTCATGATTAGCCATTGTGAATAAATATGTGACCTTAAACATCAATAAATAAATAAATTCTATTTATAGTAAGTGACCTTGACCATGGAGTCCCAGACTCCTAAATCAATAGGTGTCTTCCCTTCCTAAAAGGTAACCTCTGGTATAAGATTGGTAAAGGTGCGTCAAATAGAACTGAAGTTATTGCCCGTCAACCAATTTGTCACAAAATATTCTATTGATAGTAATAGTGACCTTGACCTTGGGGCCCCAAACTCCGAAAGCGATAGGTGTCTTTCCTTCCTATAGGGTAACCTGTGGTATAAGTTTGGTGAAGATACACAGAATAGAACTAAAGTTATTGCCCGGAAACCAATTTGTCACAAAATATTCTATTTATAGTAACAGTGACCTTGACCTTGGAGTCTCAGGCTCCAAAATCAATAGGTGTCTTCCCTTCCTATAGGGTAACCTCTGGTATAAGTTTTGTAAAGGTGCGTCAAATAGAACTAAAGTTTTTGCCCGGAAACCAATTTGTCACAAAATATTCTATTTATAGTAACAGTGACCTTGTCCTTGGGACGCAAGACTCTGAAATCGATAGGTGTCTTCCTTTCCTATAGGGTAACCTCTGGTATAATTTTGGTAAAGGTGCATCAAACAGAACTAAAGTTATTGCCTGGAAACCAATTGTTTACGCCCGTCGCCTGCCGCCACTTCATCAAACTGTAAGTCGAGTTTGACTTCGTCAAAACTCGACTAAAAGTATAAATTTTATAGTAAATTTCCTTTCTTATTATACCTACCGAAATTGTTTACAACAGGCTTGCACTACAGTGGAAGAACCTAACTCGGATAAAATACTCTCTATTTTAATCTTTCTCAAGATTTGGGAAAGAAAAGTGCTGTAAAAACACCATGAAAAAATAAGCCAAAACTGGGTCGAGCACCATCGGCGCACACCCAGTATGGGACGCTCTTCCATAGTACAAATCCACGACTACCGTAAAACAGTGCACAATGCGTCAATTCGTCATTCTTTTGATTCCGAACAACACAGGAGTTATGTGATCAGCAGGGAGGAAGGATTCTTACCCGAATAAG